>OY982925.1:6887500-7512500 GCA_963891755.1 Pyrrhia umbra
TAAAGTGATCCAGGGCCGCAATTGAGGTTTTATATGGAGAACTTTTAAAGACGCCTGATACATGCGCTACACTTGAAATATTTATAATATTTCCTTTGGTCTTATCTAGTTCTTGGATGACACAATTAGTAATGCTAACTATAGATCTTAAATTAGTTGATATTATATCATCGTATACTTCAATCAGATCAGCATCGAATATACTTGCAGGTTTGTATATCCCAGCACAATTTATAACAACATCGATCCTGCCAAATTCGTTTTTCGTATTTTCCACAGCTTTTTGAACATGCTCATCTATTCGTAAATCAGCAACTGTAGTGAGAACTTTAGCTCGGCTTAATTTTTCGCACTCATCAGCTGATTTCTTCAAATTTCCCGCGTCTTTATCAACGAGTGACAATCTTGCAGATAGTTTGGCAAAATGTAAACTTATAGCTTCTCCAATGCCGGAACTAGCACCGGTCACTAACACTACTTTATTGATAAAACTCATTTTTAATAAAGATAACACAACAAGAGCTACGCTCTCAGAAGATTATATTATAGGTACTTATTGTCACTGTGTACGATACTCCAGTACAATAATCATTTGACGTGAAATTGATTTTATAGTCTTATTACTAGCTACCAAATATAGATATTATAGATAGATATAGATAGTAAGTAAATGTAGATAATACTCATGTTTGATAAAAGAGTAGAAAACTTGTTATCAACCAGAATTTAATAATCGCATGTTGGTAGTACTTTGTTCGTAAGAGTTAAAAATCAGTAGAAACGTCTTAATTTCGCTCTTCGTGAAGCTAGGATGGGCGTTCTTGAGATAATATTGAAATCAAACATAACGGTAAAATAATATTTATTGGAAATATAGGTGTTTTATTACTTAGTAAGTTGGAATACAGGATATATGATCGAATGATTGAATACTCATGAAGACTCACAAATAATTATCATTTTACCCTAAGCGTGATTCTGTAATGTAATCCAGTAAAACAACATCTGTCATTCCAAACAAGTGCAACAGAAATAGTTACCTATTAACTATTTAAGATAATAAAACGTTATCGTTTTGATTTTTGGACTTTCTTATTATCTAATCAAAAACCAATTTAATGTTAATCATCGTACGTCATAAGTGAAATACAAACATTTTGAACGACTAATTTGCCCAGAGGGTAAATATGAGAAGAATTATGAAAATCAAATAATGTGGAGCTATTACCGAGCCTGGAATCCAAATATTATAATGATAAGCAATTTAGTCAGCATTCATTCCCATTATTTGACTAAAATTATTTGTTTACTTACTGAAATGGTTTTAATGTGCACACTTACGTAACTTCAACATTTATGTATAAACAACAGAATATATGTCGGTTGCATAAGTGATAATATAGGTACCTAATATACCTTACACTTTGTATATGTAGGGAGGCTTCCGGCGACTGGGACCGCAATTAACTGATCCGCGGTGTGAGTCGCCGGATGGATTTAATTTAAATATTTTTCTTCCGGCTACTGGGACCACTCATAAAATATAAGGTTGAAATCAAAAATAGTACAGTCAGACAAAAAAATCTTCAGTGCACTCTATAATATATATTAAAAGAATCAAATGGACATTGAACATTTGAAATGTTGCGTCACGAAAAGTACTAGGACATCATAGAATGGAAGAGACCGCAGTGTTGTTTCAACTACCCACCCGTATATAATGTAAAATACGCGACGAATACGGGGGCCCCCGCGTATTTGTCGGTTAGTTGCAGTCGTCAGCCAATCAACACTCAGCGAAGTGAAGAAGTGCGAAACCCTGGTATGTTACGTGGCATTATTACAAAGTAACTGGTGGGTAATTGAAACATCACAGCGGTGCCTCTTTCATTTTATGCTGTCCTAGTAACTTCATTAGCGGGATGGGAACAACAGACTTAGGTGCAACCTACACATCCCGTCTTTCGATCTCACTATGTTGGTAGAGTTGAATAGTTCCGTTATCCGAATGCGGACGGAACTTCTGCAACCTTATGAAGCCCTGGTATGTTACGTGGCATTTACAAAGTAACGGGTGGGCAAAGATTTTACGTTATATACGGGTGGGTAGTTGAAACAACACTGCGGTCTCTTTCATTCTATGATGTCCTAGTACTTTTCGTGACGCAACATTTCAAATGTTCAATGTCCATTTGATTCTTTTAATATAATATTATAGAGTGCACTGAAGATTTTTTTGTCTGACTGTACTATTTTTGATTTGAACCTTATATTTTATGAGTGGTCCCAGTAGCCAGAAGAAAAATATTTAAATTAAATCCATCCGGCGACTCACACCGCGGATCAGTTAATTGCGGTCCCAGTCGCCGGAAGCCTCTGTTACGTTTTAATTTTTATCACGCATTAAGTAGGTACACAAACTCACAGTAAACTTAACTTTTAACTGTTCATGGGAACTTTATAAGAGTACGTCGAGAACCCTTGAATCACAAATACGAAAACTTGACAATATTAAAAAAAAACCTATTTCGCCGAGGCATCGGTAAAAAATGCCGGCAATCCGTAAAAGGAATTTCTCAACCAATACCGATCGCTTGTACGAAATCGAGGAGCGTTCCTTTCAATCCTTTGTCGCAGCCATTTGATTAAAGTGAAGGGGCCGCAATCACATGCGAAGAGGTTTTGCGACTGAGGAAGTATCGCGTTTACAAATGGCGCACCGACTGCATTGTGACCAAGGAGCAGCCGTCAAACGGAGAAGACTCCTAGTCGAAGGCAATTGAAGCCGGATGCCGGGACCTCGATGCTCACTTGTTCGCGACACTCGACACCACGCCAAAGTAAATTGAAAACGACGACACTGATACCTTTAAGGAATAAAGAAGGCGGCCGCCGAGCACAATATCATTCAACTAGCTGATAGGCGGGTGAGGATACACTTTATATTGTAAAGAACGTACTCAGCAAGGGTTAGAATTATAGGTGGTAAGGTGTGGCATGACCCGCCCGTATGATTAGCTACATAAGAAATAGCAACCACCAATCGGCATCTTTGACCCGCACTGATAGAGATATTTATCTTTTAATTCGTTGCAAATTTGGAAAATTGAGAGAGGAAATACTTTTCATTTCATTTATTTTAGATCGTACGCTCATGGTGAACACTTAACGAACAAGCTTTGATAGCGGCTACACCGCTGCATTTTATATGATGTGCACAGAGATAAAAGAGCTATATAAAATACAATCTTGCATACTTATTGAAACATAAATCGTGATGAACTTGAAAAACCACTTAAAGAGTTACAGTCCATTATACGAAACCCACGCTCACTAAAATCGGAAAAAATATTTCGCGCAAAAAGTCAACAAGACTAAGCGGTAATTCATCGCGGAACAACGTTCGGATCATTAACGAACTGAGGATTTACGATCACGTGCGAGGTGGTTGCGGGCGACGGGGGACGCTGCGATGAGGTCCCATCAGCGATGCAAGTAATTAAATCCTTAAACGAGTGTATAACAAGAATGTGTTTTTAAGCGTCGACGCAGCGAAGCGCTGTTCGGAGCCAGCCGCGACACTTATTTACGATGAGTTTTCGCGGCGGGGGATACCGCGCCTAATTTCTCGGCGCGACGCGGTCTCGCGCGATTTATTTAAAATGAAATTCTTTTGTCGTACGCCCCGCTGTGCGACAATCGATAATGCGCCATCGGGCCTAGATTGGAACGACCACTCGCCGATTAAGATACAAAACACCTTGCGATTCTGCGTGTTAAGATAATTGTTATAGTTAATGAGCATCAATGCATATACGATTCATCGAATGGAAAAAAAACCTGCTGAATTTTAATTTAAACAAGAAGAAAGATTACTGTATAAGTCGTTAGCATTAATTTTCTCAGGTAATTGAAAATAATATGCCACGGTCTCAACGAAATGGGACTCAGACTAATAAAATTTAGAATAAATGATCCTTTCCTTTCGCAGGCCGTTGTGTAGATGAGTTGACACGTAAATACACTTATACGGTGCCGCCACCACCTCATTTAGGTTCCATATTAAATGTCGTTTTATTTTAATTCATTCTCAAATTTCAATCGTCAAACACTAAAATATTTTTTCTTCATTTTATGAATACCTAAATATGCAATAGCTTCGTAAATAACACAATATACAAATTTATACCTTTAAATATTCAGAATGCTGATTTTACAACATCAAATTGGCAAATTATATAAATTCTCTTGTTAAAGAGAACACTTTGGAAATGAGTTCTTCTTAAAAGAATAAAAAATGTCTGACTGCGATATTGTTCTTTGATGGAACTTTTTTGTAGCCAAAAATAACAACTAATCGAAAAGTAAGAAGCTTTATTATAAAAGCCATTAATTATCGAAATCGAAAGCATCCATATTATTGTTCGACAAAACGTATTAGTGGTGGTAGACAGACGGGAGTAATTAAAATAACACTAATTCCTCACATGTTTGTGTCGCGTCAACATGGACAGAATTCATTAGCGGTATGTCATGTGAATCGTTTGCATCGACTCAATATCCGCAGAGGCTGTAGTAATTACTGGCATGAACCTTACGCGCTACAATCCAAGAGTCAACTGTCAAACTTAATCGATTTACGCGTCAAACCCAACGCCCCGAGGAGATGGCCGAGTAGGTTTAAGCAGATCCATCACTCCTAACGACTGGTAACTTCCTCCTTGTGGAAAATTTTCACTCATCGTGACATCAATGCTATTGAAGAGTGGGCGTAGGGCAATCCTAGCTATCATGTGTAGGTTGAACAATACGTTATTGTGAGTCTGTGTAGGTCATTCATATTCATTTTCGTATTATATCTTGTTTTAATGACGAACCTATAGTTTACTTCATTAAGTTAAATCCAAAAGGTAAGATGTTTGACATCAAATCCTGTAACCTATTTTTCCTTGGTTACACAACAGGTAAAGACTGATAAAACTGTTAGTGATGTATTGAATTACAATATTATCATATCAAGTCGTAGATCGGGTTTGCTTTATGATAGCGATAAGATGGCAGCTGACTCGAAAATATAAAGACACCTTTTAATGAGGTGGGCCGTGTCCCAATGTGAGAATGTTCCCAAAGGACAAGTTTAGGTAAGTATCTATTCCAAAATTAAAGGGTCGTTTCATGGTCCCCGTTTAGTTTATTTTTTCAGTAACAGTTTAAAGCTTATAAGTGCTTTAAACTGTTAAAAATCAATTAAAACAAAATCAATTGCTACATTCAGTGTTGAATTTCATGAAACTTTTGTTAACAACAATATGACTGGTATAACATCTTTCACTCTGACTTATTTAAACATATAACTGTTATATTTACGAAGAGCAACGCAAATAGCGAAGTATTTTGTGACGAGCTGAACAATACCGTTCAACTCGAGTGCAATCATAGTGAAGGTTGAAGATGGTATTGGACAAATATTGGTGCGCGCAAAACTGTGTTGACCTCTGAGAGGTGTCAGAATGTGGGCCAGGCAATTGACACGTTGCGTCAGCCACGCGTGAGAATATTTGGACAAACATCTCTTTAGTTTATTCTAGTACCAGTAATGAATCATTTCGTTAACGGTCAACCTCAACACTTGGGAAACATCCAATACCGATCTATACACAACAGGCTATCGACCTTATTTCCATCAATTTACATAATTAGTACCTTGTCATCCAAAATATATATAGCAAAATTATAATCGAAATCAATATGTAATAGCCAGTTTTGTTCGGTCAATGATTTGTGGCCACCACGCTATATCGAATATTGACATTCAATAACTAACGATAAGCGAGAAAAAATGCATCAAACTTGAAATTACATTCAACAGAATGTCATAAACGAATATTCATACAAAATTAGATATTACAAAACATACCACATTTATTCATGTGATTTCACACTATGTAATTACTGTGGGAACTTTTGATTTGACCCGAATAAACTTCGAACCCCTTTATATAAATTCTCAATCAAGTTATTAAATAATTATTTTTTTGGAAATATCTTTAAGAGAAAAAAATGATATTCACAACATCATTTGTAGATGTTTTTTTTTTAAAGTAAGTATTTTAATGTAATGGTCCTCAAATGAAACTCAGAGTCGTTCAAGAGAGGTGTTATTGAAAATTAAAATGTTGCCTTTAGAGCTAGATAAGATAAGATCTTTTGGCATAAAATTTTATTAACCTGGAGTCGTTTTGGTTCGTATCAGGCGTTAATTCAACGCCATAAAAGTTGTCGAACGTCCAGAGATATAATGAGTCATAAACACAATACAGCGAAGGCAGGCGAGCCCCCACATGGCTCCCCATCCGTTGGTCCGTGTGTAGACTCATAAACGATCTATAACGACCATGTGAGAATAAAAAACATCACGTTGGATATTAATCCATAATAAGTAAGACTTATCATAACTATTATGACAAGAGTTGACAGACTTTCTTTTACAATCTACAGCTAGAAGAGTTCAAGAAGGCGTACAACTTTTTTTGCTTGTATTGAAGAATTACTCAATGCAACGCATCTCGTTATCAGCATTATTTAATAGCCTTTTGGATGATTGAGTTTCAAGTCGAGATCAATGTTCGGGTATCGTTTAAGAATACTGGCTAAAGTAATTACTTAAAAACGCATAATGCCTGAATTATGCACTAACTAGAATAATTTAAATTCTGTGAAGTATGTATCTTCGTTTACCAAGTGTGATAAGATTGGTAACTTTGATACAAGTGCACCAATAAATATGCATTATTTAAATACGGATTTGCATAAGGAGTGGAAAATAAACCACGGTATGAGCCCGACGTTGTCACATGTAGATTAACGTTATCGAATGCAACTGATAAAATTGATCCATCAAGAATTCCAGCCTGCACTAATTGTATACTTGATATTAAATGAACTATACAGCAATATATACCAAAGTAAGCTTTTAATTTACCTTTATAAGGTTATGGTTACCGACAATTCTGATAATTATTTATGTTATTCACTGATGTTCGTGTAAATTCTCAGCGATCGATTTAATGGACTAATTATCGCTCACATAATTCTTAGTGTTAGTTTTATAACATTACAGAAAATCCTTTTTTAAAGTACGCTTGAAGTTACCTGGACGAAAGTAGTACTTTTCGTCCCGGGGAAGCGATTTTCCCTGCTGTCAAAAAAAAAAAACTATGCAAGCCATGTCCCTCTATACAGCCACTCTGTTATATCGCGGCGTAAAATTACAATAAAAAATATTATCAATAATTTTGTAACATGTCTTTATACTTACCCAGGTATTTCTAATTTAGAATTCAAAAAATTATTCAATTATTTAAATAGATTTGAGCAATTTTTTTTACAAAAAAAATATTTACTATAAAAAAAAAACTGTCAAAAAAAAATTATGCAAGGCATGTCCCGCTATACAGCCACTCTGTTATATCGCGGCGTAAAATTGCAATAAAAAATATCATCAATAATTTTGTAACATTCAGGTAATTCTAATAATTTAGAATTTAATAAATTATTCGTTAATTTAAATAGATTTGAGTAAAATTTTTGTCAAAAAAATACTGGCTGGTAGAATGCCACAGAAAAAAAAGAAGCGGACAAGCGATCTTCACTTGTTTCGTCGAGTGCTAATTATTTACGTTTACAAATAAAATATTGTTTGTTTATGTAATCAGGTTTGTATTTTCTTTCCTCATATTCGAAATGAAAAGCAGAGTGTTTACCTCGGGAGAAAGACCTATGTAGGCCCTCGAACTATTAGCGCCCTCGCTACGCTCGTGCGCCAAACCATCTCGGGCCTAAATAGGTCACTTTCATCCCTTGTGTAACAATCTACTATTGTCTCCATTTAAAGTAGAGATTCTCAGCTTAGTGTCTGACAGCAAAACTCTTAATAAACTATTGTTTTGTACGGTTTATATTATTAATTTAAGAAGATTTGCTCAACACAAAGATTTTTCTAAAGCAGCTACATTTCTGTCTACTGACTTTATGTTTAAATATTGAGACACGATGCGGTTGTCGACAACCATAAAATAACGTAATTATTCATAATTACGACCGTCCACGACAAACAGTCTCAGATTTATAGCTACTAATGAACGGTGGCGGGCCGACAGTAAACCAAAGTTTAGTTAGTAGCTACGACGTAAACAATATCGGTAATTTCTATTACATTCTACACAAAGTAAATGTTCGTTATTTTCTTCTTCGCGTCTATTGATTTCGTAGAAAGTCTAGTTACATATTTAAAGAATTTGGAATTTCGTATCCATCATTTTTTACGATCCTCTAGACAAAGATTTACATCTACAGCCTCAATAAAGGTTCCTAGCCAATGTTTGTATTTAATTACGTCTAATTTATACGAATCTATTAATTGTCCTAATCACAGAAAGAGACGCTACAATCTGAACTACTAATTAACACTGTCACTACACCACTTTTATATGGTAACGGATCCATTAGTAAACCGTGGCGGCATCTCTCGCTTGCCAATTATAATTTGTGATTGACGCTAGATAATAAACGCGCCAACTCAATTTGTTATTGAACCACGGAACATTTTAGCCGGCCGACGTAAACAAATGCAACCACATTAATTAAGTTAAAGCAAATGTTTAGAAAATCTCAGCAGGAATTCGGATAACCAAATGTAACAGTGAAATTTTATGTAGATTATCTTAGAGATGTGCTTTAGGGTTCCGTGTGGTTAAAAAATAGTATCGTTTATAATCAATAGGCATATGAATAAATGGACAAAGAAAATTAACAAATTCATGCTTGTAGGTAATGTTAAGGAATAAACAGCCGACATAAGATGATTTGAAAAAAACTTCTAATAAACAATTTATAGTAACCAAATTATCATAGGAATTGTAACAAGGAGAGGACAAAGTCGTGGGGGGTCACTACTGTTACATAAAATATGTAGCTATAACGTTTTGACGTTTTTATTATAACGAAAATCTAAACTGAATTTAGTTTACAATCGTATATTAATAATGTCACAATTAATGTCAGCTAAATGAATTACCAACTTAACGAAATAGATTGTGTACGTCATCACGTTATGATGAAAAAGAGAGTGAGAGATATGAAAAGAGAAGGTCCACACGTTTTTCCAAATGCACGGTCTTGACTATTCACTTTCCAATTAATCAACATATTTTTGTGCTGCCAAATATTTTCCTATATTATAGGTGATTTGTTACTTCGGCAATTAAGATGTCATCGACGCGTTCAGATTTATAAGTGGCAATTAGAAGAGTATAATCTGGACATGAATATTGATCGCAGTGACGACATTTATAAACAGCTCACAATTAGCCATCGATAGTAACGGTATACACAGATAAAATATACACGAGGCCATGGCAAACAGCTACATTACTTTTCATTAAGGATAGTTAAACGTAATAAACCAGATAAATTTACTAATTTGAGTGTAAAGTGATTGTGTGTGAATATATGAGATGGTCGAAAGTACCGCTAGCTATATCAAATGTGACAGTTCCAAAAGCGTAATTATAAATTGATTTTGTAAATATAAAAAAAAAATCGTCCACAACTGATCGATTACCATTAACCGACCGATTTTCATATCGAAAATACGTCTCCGATATAAAGCACGTAAGTTCCGTCGTTTGTGAAACGTACAGTAGGTACATACACTTTCGTCATCTATTTAGACACATGTCTATGAATCCAATCGTGATTAATAGATTCTTAATATTTTTTAATATGTATGTATATAGATTATCACGTTGATGTTAGTATGTCAGCCATTTGCGTCGACTTATTCATACAAATTGAATTTAAATCCTTTAAAGTTTCGTTAATGTCGTTGAAATGGCAAATGATTATATCTAGGTGGCAACAGCATCCAATTAGGCTTTGATAACATCATGCTATTGAAATCGAGATCTCTCGAAGGTATTGGTGCAGACATAGCAACCGATAGCATTTGCCCGCGTTA
Organism: Pyrrhia umbra; assembly: GCA_963891755.1. Classification (NCBI taxonomy): domain Eukaryota; kingdom Metazoa; phylum Arthropoda; class Insecta; order Lepidoptera; family Noctuidae; genus Pyrrhia; species Pyrrhia umbra. The sequence goes on from OY982925.1 coordinate 6,897,519, forward strand.
ATCAGACTTAACATATCTTGAATAAGGACACTTCATTGTGAGCCTTATTTTTAGCTCCGTTTAAGGCCAAAGTTCTTTAGAAAAAAGTAATAGTTTTAAATGATATCACAACTATGTTGCAATGACAAGTCACCGCTCCATAACTAAAAACTGTCGTATAGAAAATAATAGGTTAAAGATCAAAATTGTAGTTATCAACCGACCAGCAGTCAAGAAAACAAGCCATGAATCTAGTTTAACTCCACAAGTTCGAGAGAGACACGTAATAGACTATCAACACGTCACTTATAATCATCTACATATTTAAATTTTAAAACCCACATTACTACTCAAAGATGCATAGTATGATGGCGCCAGGCCTGATATTTATGCCGATTGGCATTCTTAATCAACAAGTTGGTTTCAATACGACAATAACCTAAACTTCGTTGAAGGAAATTAAAGTACTTATTACAACGCGTGAAATAAAAAAATAATAACTTCACGACAAGCACAAGCCAACGATATTAATATAGATTATTAATATCGTTGGCTTGTACCAGAAATGTTATTCGATACCTACTTAGTTTAAATTTTTTAGTGTTTGGCGAACATAACAATGTCATACCGCTAAGTGCCCTCTTATGCTCTCCATACAAATATTAGTAAAAACCTGGCCGAAGAGGTTTGTTTACAAATAATCAGTGGGAACGAGCCGAAAGACGTCGTAGTATACACCCACCAACTAACGTGACAAAATAGTTATTTCATTCAGAAAAGTTTCCGCGGAAACTGCAGACAAACATTGTAAATACATACACCGTTAGGTACTTATTGAAGTTTACCTTAACATTTAAGTTTCCAAATATGGTTTACCATATGCTTGAAAATGAAACCCGGCACTTTTACCGGACAGAGTGACATTGTGGTGAAGTAAGTTACATCGACAACTTTATTCGCGCAAACAGATAATTCGCCACAAATAAATTTAGAACTACAGAGACACAAGTTACGTGAATGCTCTGAGTTTACATTTGTAAATTTTCCGGTCCCAATAAAACTCAGATGCACGGTGCGGGCACGCCCCGTGGACCGAGACGCCGAACACGCCAATACTCCGGGGAAAACGTACGCAATAACGCTCAATTTTCAAGAAAACAACCATAACTTAGAGCTCTGCACTCTGTCGTCTGTGTTCCTTTCTTCCGGGCAATTTCTATTACCATATAGACGCGCTACTTTTCAATTCTTTTCCATTAAACTTGGTGCATCGTTGTGCGTTGCGCGGCCCGACTACCCACGTCTCGCTCGCTATTCTCAAAACACATTTATAAAATGCTCTTTACTCGGCCGCGGCGTTGGTCCCCTGCGACTGACATTCTATTGCGAATTTCAAAGTATATTTTCAAATAAGGAAAAGCGCTTGAGATCAATGAAACTTTCATGGCGTATATGTAGGAACCTAGCCGCGATTTATTTTCTTGTAACATTGTACATGCTACATAAGGTGTTGAATATTAATAGAATTCCTAATTGTCAGAGTAATAAACTGAAACAATAAATGTTTATAAGAATTGTTAAAGTTTAATTCGTCTATATGGTTAATTTAAATACTAGTTACTTTCATTACTAATTCCAAAAGTACCTAAGGATACCGCAACTAGGAACATCCCTCTAATTATCATGAAATATTGCTCCTAAATAATTAATATTTTTAGCTATAAACTCTAAATAACCTACTATTGCATTTCCATCTCGCCGTCTACAAATAAATACAAACAGAATTATGAAGAACAAATTAACACTTGCGACAGCAAACTTTAGCTCAGCTGCAAATTCATCAAAATAATTCAAAGAATTATGACGTCGGTGATATCATAAGCCTGGCAGATGCTATACAAACGAAAGGCTTAACTTCAACCTAACAATTTGTCACAATAATAAATTTCATAACCAAAACACGGCACAACAATGAGCGACTGTATTTGTGTTTTACAAAACCAAACAAGCATTCTTCCCAACAAAGACATCTCTATCGGTAGCCATCCTGAATTATCTGTCATGTTTCACAAATAAATAAGAGCTATTTTATACTACAATGGAAACAGACCATCTTCTGTGGGGCGCTTGATTCGAAACCATTGAGAAAAAATCTATTTATCAAACAAGAGATGGGCTGCGCGAGATAAATCTGGTCGAGTCTATTATTACCCCTTTTCAATCTGTTCCGGGATTTCTATGTACAGCTAAATCAAAATCAACCCCGAAGCGATCATATTCTATTACAGCTTCTATAGTAAGTTATCATTGTTATGGAAATTTAAACCCACCTTTCTATTTTACAAGTCCAGAAGGTACCAACATAAGACCCTGATTTGTTTGCAAGGATTATATTGCCGTCTTCAAATGTAATATTTTTATTTACTACAACGATATTATTTGTCGGTAACAATTTGGGGGTGCAGTTTTATCTGGATGTGTTGCACAATACACCAAGTACACAGTGCGATAACGTCACATCAAGCAAGTAACTCATGTCTGTGGACCGCAGGACTTTTGCGGGTCCACCGCTCACGAACTCAGCCTCACGATCGAACACCATGATCGAAATACGTGTACGACCAGCCTGTATTACCATAAACGATTTACCGTATGACGACTCTTTTAGTTCGCGTGGAATATGAATTCGATCGTGTAATACACGAAATCGAATACATTGTCGAAAACAAGAAGAACATGTGCTTGAAATAATAAGGATGCATTGTTCTCTTAGCATCTTCAATAAACATAACTTACATTAGTATTGTCTGTAGACTATTTTAATAATGATAAATGTCTTCTTTTAGGTACATATTTCGGATTCGGATTGTTCATACACAAATTAATAATTTACTAATATCCATGTTGATTCCCTGAGTTAACAATTGCCACTTACGAGTTGTTTGAATTACAGATAGGTAGGTTCATATGATAGAACATGACAGACCTGACATAATGACCCATTTTAATAGGCGTATGATGTATTACGCCGATTTAATCGCAGATGCTCTTTGTTATCATTGGAATTAAACGTGATGTTAAGCGATCCGTCATTGTGTTGGGTGCACGATAATCGCGGGTGACATAAGTAGGCTCGCGGCGGAGGCACGCATCATTTGCCGGCCGTCGGCTCCGATTAACTTCCGCGCGCTGACACGGGTGTCGGTCAGACTCTGTGTAATTACGAATTGGGCTTCGGTGAACATTGCCTTCACGACCCCGGCTAAGCACTCTGACATTTGAATTCTGCTTATTAGTTAGTTACAAAACCGTTTAACATTAATCACGAATAAAATGTTATAAGACAATTACAAACCTTATGCTTGCAAGTAAGCAGTTACTTAAAATCATGTTATCGTGACTAAATATCACAAAGTATTCAGAAATGTTAATGGGTATTACAATAATAAATCACAAATTGGCTGAGAATCAATTTATTGAAATATTCCTTGCAAACCAGTACCTAATACTACATTTCCATAAATAACAAATCAATCCTTTTCAAACCGAACAGAGAAAGCAAAAAAGAATCCATAAACCAATAAACACTTACTTGCTGTTGCACATAACAAATGTGATGGACTCCCGCGGCGATCAAATAACTTCGAAAGAGGTCGGACATTTAATTTTAGTTTTATAATAAAGGACATATTGTGTTAGATAAAGGATGGGTTGTAATAGTGTCGCGTCATCTACATTAGTAATGCGCCTCCTGGTGGGGCGTCGCGTCGCACAACAGCGTCAATACCACTATACACAGCACTATTGAAAAAAATAATAAAATAAATAAATTTAAAGATGACTCCGACTCGACTACATTCTAAAATATTTATTCAAATAAGTCGCCATCTACCCAACCGTAAAAGTACGACGAGGGTTGAGGGGCTAGCTGTTTTATTAACATTAAACGAAGACTTCAGTTGACACAAGTTGGCGATAACCAAAGCGACTGAGTCATAAAATAGTTGCTCTTATTGTTATTATTTGTATCTCTCAAAATAAGACTTATACTATTGAAAGGTATTATTAGCCTATCCACGTGGAGGAAAATTAACTGTGCCGGGCGAATCTTTCCATTGACAGATAACTGTAAATCAATCTGTGTGAGAAAACAATTGGACGCATGTCCTATGTATGGCTTTGCCACGCCAATATCATTATAGCATCATAAAACAATAAAGTTAGTATCCTAGAGAGCGAGATCCAATTCCTCGCTAAGGTTTAAATTTAAACTTGTACTTCCACTCTATGCGTACCTATACTGAATTCTTTAGGAGGTATTTACTTCTACAGAGACATAAGAATATAAAACCAACAGTATTTCTTACAAAGTATTACTACAATCTTGTAAAAGATATATTCCTTGCAAATAAGGTACCTATATAAATTGAATAAGACTTTAAGTACTAGTCACAAATAAAAGAGGATAATATTTTATTGTTAACATCTGACTCCATTCCCCTCAAACAGCGTCGTTTCACCGAATTCACGCGCTCGACTAACAACAAAGCAGTTAATTAACCCGTAATTTATATAAATGGGCTCAGTCGCAATTCGGGCAACAAATTTATTTGTGATAGTACTTTTAGAAAAATACCACTGCTTCCAGAATCGATGCAAGTAATGAAATGAAGATGAAGAAGCTCTCATTTTGATTGAAAACAGTGTTATTTAGCTAATAAAGTGGCTTACTATGTAAAATGCACGAAGTACTAGCGGCAGCGCGACGTCCATACCGCGTAGGTGCAGCTTCTAGAAATTTATCGCTGAGATATGCAAAGCAACCGTCAAACGGAGCATTTCTCACCCAATTTAGAGGAGTTCGGAAGCAGTGAAAAACCACACAGCGAACTAACCTATAAAAAGTTTGTCGACACTAACAATCGACATCTAATGTAATATGTTGTACAAATTATAGGCAGAATTACAAACTATGGTCAATGAGATAAACGATCGGTTAAAATAAAGAATTTCTTGGAATGGCGACAATCACTCGGCTTCTAAAAAGGATAGGTTAGAACAATGAACGTGGCCAATTAAAGGAGGCGACAGGACACGAACTTCGTGTCGACAGTTCGCCGAAGTTGACAGTTTATTTCATGGACGCTATAATTTTCAATTATATTTCAAAACATACTGGCAAAGTTCCGGTATTCTCGATTGTAAGCAGAAATGTCATCATCCCACGCCAGAAATCGTTGGGTTTTGCCTGGCGTAAATATTTGTATTGAGCTTTTCATAACATATTTTCTTCTGTTCGTCTACTTCATAGACTGTGGAGATTTTATGACCTATATAGTATGTTACATGACAATAAAGTATTACGAGTAATTAATGCTAATGCCAGTTGGCATACCTTGTATGAGCCGTCAAAAAGCGTTTTTTCCATAGATTTTTTGAATGATGTGACGTAACTAAAAATCTGATTTTATATAATGGTAATTCAAAATTAATCGGGTTTACAGGGCTAAAATAAAGTGCTTTTTTTGGAAAAGCTGTGGCTAAAACCCATCCTAATACTTCCTTAGCCCTTTAATTGAGTGAGTTTAATAATAAATATAAACTTCTTTGATAAAGAGAAATAAAAAACCGGCCAAGTGCGAGTCGGACTCGCGCACCGAGGGTTCCGTACAAACCTGCAAGGTTTACAAAGTTCGTTCATTACGACAATCGAGGGTCTTTAGGTTTTAATTCCCTTGCGTGTAGTTGCGAGTTTCAAAATATGCGGTATCAATGGTTGTACTTTTGCGTTTTGCGTTTTTGCGTTGACTTAGATTTTTTTTTTTTCACGGGTTAAAGGCAATTAGATCTAAGTATTTGATATGAATTTCAACTTGATAGCTCTACGCGTTCATGAGGAAAAAAGTAATAAGTTTATATTTATTAAAAAAAATATATTTTGTAATGTAACTAAAAATTTAAGGTTTTCGGAATTTTTCCTTTATGTGTGCTATAAAACGTTGCTTCATGCCAAATTTCAAGATTCTAGGTCGACTGGAAGTACCCTTTAGGTTTTGATTCCCTTGCGAGTACTTGCGAGTTTCAAAATATGCAGCTTAAATTGCTGTTTCTTTTGATTGCGTTGACATAGAAGTTTGATTTTGTTACAGCTTAAAGGTATTATAGACCTGAGTATTTGGTATGAATTTCAATTTAATACCTCTACGCGTTTATGAGGAAATGGGTAGTAAGGTTAAAATTATTAAAAAAAAATATATTATGTGATGTAACTAAAAATTTATGGTTTTCGTAATTTTTCCTTTATCTATGCTATAAGACGTTGCTTCGTACCAAATTTCAAGATTCTGAGTTCACGGGAAGCACCCTGTAGGTTTTGATTCCCTTGCAAGTGTCGAAAATTTGCGGCATAAACGGCTGTATCTTTTGATTGCGTTGGCTTAGAAGTTTGATTTTTTCACAGCTTCAAGGGACAGTAGACCTGAGTAATTGATATAAATTTCAGCTTCATACCTCCACGCGTTCCTGAGAAAAAGGGTCTTGACAGACGGACGGACGGACAACAAAGTGATCCTATAAGGGTTCCGTTTTTTCCTTTTGAGGTACGGAACCCTAAAAAATACTATAAGCTCACAAAAACACGAGTAGGTTCATAAAAATAAATTTGATGTATTTGGGTGGCAGTCAAGGAACCGCATTAAGCATTGTCCTCCGATATAAAAGTGTGAGCATTATTGTCAAAAATTGTGAGGTTCTTCACCTCAAATTGGCGAATATACGAGACGATGCGCGGGCGTCGCGAAGTCCCGCTGTGAGCAACCCGGCCTCAGGACTCGCCAGTTTAATTTATCGCGAACAATCACATTACCATATCACTAATATAATGCGGTCGAATCTGCGTATGGACCTTAAACGGTTTCTCGATTCCTTTGTTGTCCAAAATTTATGAATTCTGTTAACGCTTTCGTATCACGCCTGCAGTCGCGGCCCGTAGCTGGGATACTTTATAAGCATTGTTTTACAATCGTCTTACAAGGGATTTACACGGAACTGACAATATACTGAGATATTGGCACGCGCTCAGTTTGCACAGCTGCTATTATTCCGCGAACGTTTTTCAAATGTTAAATAACAAAAGTTTATACCCGATTACTTTTATTAAAAGAAAATGTACACTGTTTTTTTATAGTTCTAAGCTTATTTGTATCTTTCTCCACGCGCCAACCACTTTCAATTGTGCTGTTTAAACAATGACCTCATTACTTGCTGTTGCATTTTTACTAGCAATATAAGCAGATTATGTCGTGAACGGTATTAGAGGGCGATTTCAGACCACCATGTTTTCAAATATGGTTTAGAAATTAAATCATAATATGACATCAATCAGGCATCAACTATAACTCACGCGGAAATAGACTACATGTATCCCACTTCTTATTCGCTGAGTAAAATATATGAAACGCGCGTATAACCATAACCTAGTCTCCCTACTTATACTATTATTATTAATAGCGAGAACCCATCATATTAAAGTAATATTCAAATCGAGTCATAACAAAAGAATCCCATCTCGTAGCTCAGGTTTCAAAGAATGCGTGTAGCATGGGTAACACAATACGCGCCCAACGCGTATGGGTTGGGAGCTAGGGAGCCTCTGTATGTAAGTAAATTGATGTAACAATACGCTAGTTTTTGTTCACCCCGTTCCCGTTTGCATTACAAACTGGTTACCCTTTTTAGGTATGGGTACGAAAATTTTATCATGTAAAAAATCAACAAAAACTTCTATTAGTTGTCATCATGAGCCATATTAATAAACTATCGATCGGTACATTTGGTTACTTATGATAGATTTTGACATTACCTTATGGCAAACTCCTTCTAGTATCCACATGTCCCTACAGATAGATAGTTCCACAATTATTGATATTCTACCTATTAGTATAGGCTAACCAGGGCTATACATTTCTACATAATAAGCTTAAGAAAATAAATAATAAGCTTGAGCTTTGTATTATATTAGTGAAATTAAATATTATGTATACTCCCTTCAGTCAGTACTTAAAAAAAATTGTTTTAGGAACGAAAAAAAATAAAGAGTTTAAACGCTTCCTATTCACTGTTCAATATTTTTATAATCTATGCAAAGCGCGTAGTTAATAAGCATTTATTATTAGTAGGGATCATGTACAATATGGGGCCGGGCCATTGTGAATCACCCAAAAGTGGGGAGCTTTGATAGAGGCAATGAATAACATAACGTTTAAATAGAATAACACGATCCATTGCGGCTTGTGCAAGCAATGATTGACACGTGATCCGAGCCCTGTGGATTGAATAGCTCATTCAGTTTGGTGACTTATTAGGGTTCAGTGAAAATTAAATTACCCGTTATTTTTCTTTTCAGATATAATTAAAAAAAATTACACTATAAATAATGTTAAATTATAAATTGTCGTAAAATGTTCTTCTGGTTAATTTTCTGGTAAAAAAAGGATTTTTTAACTCACAAGTTGTGTAAAACTGTCATGAGAATGATGTGACATCACTGCATATTCAGGCATAACTATAACAAAAACTATTAAAACTATAACCCGACTATAAGAAATATGTAACTGAAAAGCATGAAACTAAAATAATCCTGCCATAATAGCATGCCACCTTATTTTATGTAAGGTATCAAAAAATCATGCGATTATGCGACTGCTAAAATAATAAGCCTTGCTTTTGGATTGCCATATTCAGGTTAAATTCCATTAACGTTTGAATTGCAGACGTTGTCAAACGTTAAGTGTTTGCATCTACTTATTTAGTGAATTGGTCTCTGTATAACGCAGAATTTATTCTTTAAGGAAAATGTAAATGCTATAATTCGTTGGAAAAAACATGAGTATTTACTCGTCTCAGTTTTCACAGACTTATGATTAACAGGTTTTCAGTACATATTCTCCAACTTACAAGAAGTATATTTAAACTACATCGATGGAACCCCGCTGTCGACGATGAATTACGCTTAACCGACTTTTTTATTCAGGTATTTTTATTACCCTATTGTGGGACAAGGATTAAGTCCGCAGCAATGCGGAAAATATTTAATAGAGAGTTAATATTACAAAGCGTTTGGGTTACGAATTGTGCACTTTTTACACGAACACCCAGGTTAATAAAAGTGATTATTTTATTGTTATACTTTTGATAAAAAAACTAAATAAACCTTGGTGCTCTGACATGTTACCTACATCATTTACGACAACACATAATCGATATGTTAAATATAATTCCAGTTCAAAATAGTTTAAGATAAGAAAACTGAAAAAAAAATTAAAAACATAAAACCAAATAATACCTACAACTGCTTATTTAAATCGATAAGATATTTTTGTGACGCTAACTAAATCGCGTGTGCAAAGATAAGGATTCGATGGGTATGCCGAATGCCCAGGCCATTTCGCAGGTGAATGGTAAAAACGCGGTAGCCGGGCCTAAAAAACGTAAAGGGACCACCATGTAAATTATTTCACTGCCTGGCCAACTTGAATTATCGTACTCGAGTCGCAATAAAACTCCGACACCGGAGGTTTTATCAGGAATGAAGGAACATGTTGCCATATTTCATTAGGCCAACGGCAACGGTCCGCTTGTGTACGGGCGCAAAAATATTATATTAATCTCCCAAGTTACGGCGTTTGCATCATTGTGTCCCTTGTACAGTTGATATTTATTGTGTTTGTGGAAGGAGTAGGCGCGACAGTCCCTTCCTGCCACAACACTGCTAAATTTGTCACCGTCCTGTTTATACGCTATAAATAACAATATCAAACTCCATTACCTCGTTTGCATTCATTTAAATAATAATGATATTTGCGTGTTTTTAGAATAAATGGTTCATAAAATTGATAGTGAAATGAGTTTTTTACAATCAAGTTTTATTCACTGCTTCCATTTTAATGAATTCCGTATAATTTTCTCTTAAATTTTGTTAAACTTATCTTCGAAAAATAAGTTTCTTTATATGTATATTGTATTTAGATTCTCGTGTAGATAAAATAAAGCATAAATTGATAAAAACGTTTAATAATAAATAGATATTTTAGCGAGAAAAAAAATAACTTGGGTGTACAAGTTCGCCGTAGGTATCCAAGCAAAGAATTTAATCACATGAGTCAACATTGCGGCCGGTATGCCGATGATATCTAGAGTCGTTCATTGGCGGCACACGAGCCGAACAAATTGAAAAGGTGGTGTGCGAGTGCGGACACAACAAACGTTACAATTGAAATTTCTAAGATGTTACTAACATTTTTCTTAGTAGAAGCACGTATTTCTCAGAGGGGGGTGTCACGCAGGCTGAGTCTTTATAACGAATGCTACGTTAAAAAAAACGTTTGTCACACCTCATAATTGTAACACCAAGACTGTGCGATATTGGCAAAGAACGTGACTCACGCTTTTTAAATTTAAGGTATCGAAAAAAAATGGCAATTCCTAAAAAATATCCCTCTAATAAAGGAGCAATCTTTTATCAGACGACCGACAAAACTTTATCTAAGCTTTCTTTAGACAATAGAAAAGTGAAGTCCATATCAAATACTGATAACCGAAGAATGTCTTTATATCAATGAGTAACAATCATTTATCAATCATTAGTCAGCATGCACAGCCAACCTTTCATTGTAAATCAAATTGAAACTTTGTAACCAATCATGGTGACAAGGTATTAAAAATTAATAAGGTAATTAAGTTAACATCAACAAGTTCCAGAGTTTAGTATGTAGTAGGTTTCAGTAGACTTCCTTTACATAACAAACATTTATCTAATGTATAATATATCTGCTTCGAGTCGGGCTAATTGAATGGGTCGCAATTAGCAGATGCTCGGCGTTCACCATTAGTCAGCGGTGACACGGTTAGAGAGACGATAGAGAGGGGCGCAGATGTCGCTGGCGATTGTTTGCAAATAACAAAGTGAGCGAATGGTTCCGCAACAGTTTCTAATTGTGCCACGACAATGCGTAATCTAACCGGTCCCATTGGAAGGCACGTCGGGCTTCTCCGGACCAGCACAATAGGTATGTTGAGTGGACTGGCATGAATACATTTTTTTTTTATGACAACGTGCCGATTTAGCATTTTATGATACGAAACTTAGCAAAATCCGGATAATTTTTAGAGACAAAATAAAAACATTAAAAACATCTACATAAAATACGTATTGAAACTATACAATTTAAGAAATAAGCGGTATCGATCCAAGCGCCATAAAAGTAAATCTTTTAAAAGTTAGTAGCGGTAATTTGGCGACGTAAACTACCGGTTAAAGGAAAGAGTCAGTTTAGCTTAGTAAACTATGTAGTGTAATAAATCAGATCCGACTCTATGACACTTATGTTCTGCACCCCGTGGGTCCTGAATCGCCAGGTGCCGTAGCGAACAAATAAACTCGCGTTGGCTCTCGCGCGCCAAATTGCCCGTGTCGCGATCTGACGCACTACTAAGGGTTCCGTTCACGTGTAAAATCTCTTCAATTTACACGCTACAATTTACCCCGTCAGGGGTTAACACCAGGTAACATAACACTCCTAATGTTTAATGTGCGCGTTAAGTTTTATTTTATACATTATTCGTAAATAGGATTAAGTAAAGCCGCGAATCGTTTCATAAATCACCTGCAGTTAATATCTGCGTATCTTAATATCGTTAATATCTAATCTGTATTGCGACCGTGTATCGTTGTGAAATTATTTTGTGGACATTACCTATTCGTTTTTGCTATCTCAGAATTTGAAATCGCTAATGTTGATTACCTGGAACAAAAACAAATGTCATTAGTCATTAATGTTAATAGGAATACCAACTACTCAAATGTACACAAATAAATTACTTTGATAAATACTCTAAGTACTTAACCCTAATTCTATGTCATTTCCGTTTTCGTGTATCCAGAGGCCTCGACCGTACCCCAGACAGGACGCTAATTAGAAAATTATGTGGGAAATTATTAATAGGTCCGCCGTGTACCCGATTAGATAACAAACTAGTCCATTAGTCGACAAGGATAAAGTCTCAACGAACCCGAAACTAAAGGGTTATAAAAGCTGTGGCTATTGTTTTAAGGTCTATTATGTATTCGATAGGACTGATTTAAAAAGTCCTCGCTGCATCGGAGGTGAGATAAAGCGGTAGCGAACAATACGCTGTGCGTCGCCGTCGGTCTGGGGGCGGGTTTGACGCGTGGTTGAAGAATGATCAACCGCGTGGAAATGACGACTTAATGGATTATATATGTACGCCGACACCAAGATAAGTGTCGCGCCGGTATCTGACCTGTCGCCGGAGATTAGGTCCCGAAATTACAAAAATTAATAACATAATGGAAATCGACTACGAAATGATTTTACACACCGATGAACTCAGCCGATAAAACTAAATAAAGTCGACGATGATGCACATGTTTCGGAGGATGTTCGACCTTATTCTCAGAAATCTGTTTGTATGGTTATACTTACGTAGCACATATCTATATATGGTGACTAATATATGGTCAAAGTTGTGTTAAAAAGCTGATAGTAAAGCGTAAAAAGAAAATTAGTTTATATATATGTTACTGTCTCTAAAGCTCTACTAGATTCAATTGAGATTTAAATATTCCAGGTGAATCATAAGTTAGTAACCCACATCAAAGTCAGAGTGTGCTCATACCTACGCAAACAATGCACTCCAAGCCAGTTGCGTGTCGACATAAGCACAGTAAATTGAATACAGAAATATTGTTATAACGGCCGATATTGACCCTCAAAATATATATTAAATAGCGGCATAATAACCAACGATTTACCGCCAATCTGTTCCTTTATAAACATAGGACAAGAAACGCCTCACCACTTATGACAAAAAGTCGAAGGAGAGATCTCCCGCTGGCCTTTTGTAGTAAATGTCTCTAGGCGCGATCTGGACAAACTACCCGTGGGACTCGGTGTGAAATATAGAGGCGGTGTCATTGTGGGATGGACGCGATTCCTATTACAAAGCCATTTACGCTGTTTACATAAAGGAGGTGAGACGCGAATTCTATGGTCCCGACTGGAGCGATTGCAAATTTTCCGCTTCTCGCGTGTCAAAGGAGATTATTTATTGCAATTGAGATATAGAAGGCGCCTCGAGATCGGGGCCACAACACCTCGCATAAATAGTACCGCGCGACGGACGCGCCACGTCCTCCTATCATCCCGACACCAAATAAAATTATGATCATGACCATTTATTATACCAAGATTAAGTAGAATATTTATAGTGAACTAGTCTACGAATATATTTTTATTACTTTAGAAAACATTTTAAAGTGATATTTTTATGCAACTACTTGAATCGTGAGTTTGTACGGATATATTCTGATGGTCTTTTATTCTTTCACGCCGAAATACTGCATGGATTGGAGAGAAAGGCTCCATCATTCAGTATTTCGGCCCACTGAGATGTGCCTACCGTGTTCTGGATTAACACATAGGATATCTCTTCTGGTATCTGGACCCAATTCCTAAGTCTACGAAGATGAAATCACGAGCCGAAACTATTTTGTATCCATATAAACTTAGACGTGAAAAAGGTAGGTAATAACAAAGTGAGAGTTTTGGTAACCAGATGATGCTCTATTGTTGTTCAAATGATATATTTGATAGAAGATGAAAAATTCAGGGCACGTTCGTTATATTTTTTGCATAAAGGCAGGTGTGAATGAGCTCAACAATTAGCAACCAGGCGGACACAATGGACACAGATGCGACGTGCCTACTTATATGACCACACCATACAATTTGGAGAGGTATTTTATTGTTACTTAATGGCACAGTTACTTGAATACGAGAAAAATAAGAAACCGTTCATAATAATACGTAAGGAATAAAACGTTTAGCATATTGGTATAAATCATAAAAAGTTATCTAATATTAGGCCCCACAAAATTTGTTAAATCAAACGGCGTCGAACAAATTGGCGGCTACACAAAATGCATAATGTGCAGATGTTTAATTTGATGAGAGGTTTGGGGCTCGACGGTGGGAATTATATCAAAATCGTTTAACTGAATTAAAGGGTGATTAGGCTGAAGTTACCTGGAAAGTGCAATTTTATTCGACCCTATGCAAAGGAATCGAAGTTCTCGCGTGCATAACGCAGGAAACGTTTAATACGAAACTCAATTAATGACATTTCCTACCGTTTTGGCATTTTTAATATTTCCACACAGTAGCCCTTGCAACATATATTATTGTTGTCCTTTAGGCAAATATTTAGGAAAACTTCACTGAATATTATGAACTAAGTTAAAAACAATAAAATGCCCATTTATTTTTATTAGTTCATAGAATTTTCTTTCTTTTTATAATAAGTGTAGTTAGTTAGGCACAAAGTTACAGTCTTACTAGATTTCACGGTATTTCCCTATACTAATAAATATGTATATAACATGTATGTAAATTAGTTTAATTTTAAATAAATTAAGATTTTTGAACCACGAAGTTATAAGCATTTTTATTACAGGACTTTTACCCTAAAATACTTTTACATAGTATTTAGCATATTTAACTCAAACATTAAATTGATATATGAAACTTATGGTAGCACAATAATAAATACCTTCCATTAATTTCATTAGCGATAGTGAGTAAACAAAATGTCAACAGTCATCAAATGTCTGCAATCAAACAATTCTATCAGCGGGAGTGTTAACAAGCGGCGACTGCAGCAGTGCGCCCGCGCACTACCTGGCCAGCTGCCTCAAGCCCCCACCAAACTATGCGCGCCTTACCCCGCTGCCATCCCTCTGTCCTGCTCACACATACCATATCAAAGCTTGCTCCAACACCACAAAAAGCGGTTTCGTTTTATGGTAGTGTGTGCCGCTTTAACTTGTGTGTGTTCACTGTATTTTTCTGACAAGCTTTACAGCAAAACCGATAGAGCCAAACGCGGAACAATCTTGTGGGCGCTTAATACGTTCTAGCTCTAGGCGTGAATTTACCTGTTGGAACGCGTGAACCAGCGCGGCCTTGTGCGCGAGCGCACCGCAGGTTCGACTGCGACTCAGTTCCACCCCAGACCTCTGTGCGGTCGCTCGCGTCACGTGCACCACGACTCTGTAGGTTGCGGACGCACGATCCCATCCAATTAGTGTTCTCGCGAGAAACGAGTTAAGTGGCCGGTTCGACTAGTGAAGTACTCGACTCCGAGGCGAAACAAAATGAACTAGTGATGATTCGATGTTGATGTGAAATTTTAGTGCGAAACGATGATAAATAAAACTATGTAATATAAAGTGTGATAACAGTGAAACAAAACAATGTACCTCACGCGGTTCACATGCGCCTTGTTGGTGCTAAGCACCACTTTAACTGTCAGGGGTGCGTCTTTATCGGCGGGTACACGGTACCAGGCTCCTGATGAATGCGGATGGATGACGGATTACGATGGCTCAGGAGTGGCTTTGCAGTGTAGATTAAGAACTATTAATAGCGAATTGGAGAATACAAACTTCAGTGCAATTCAACCGCATCCAACAGTCAGGTTGCGTCTCGAATGCAGCGACGCGCTTTTCTTCCAAAGCAGTCTCGCTCCGGGTAGTTTCCGCCAGTTGATTGAACTACGCGAGCTTACTATTGAGTATTGCAAGATCGGGAACCTTTCTGATAGCGCATTCACAGGTCTGCGTGAATTAAGAAACTTGACTATAAGGACACACAATACAGACTGGTCTACAATGTCACTTGAAATAACACCCAGTGCTTTCTCAAGAGATGTCCAAAATTTGGAACGCTTGGACTTGAGCGAAAACAACATGTTAGTATTTCCAGAGGGTGCGCTGTGTACACTAAGAAATCTAGAATATTTGAATATGACTGGTAATAGAATGAGGGACATAAGTCATTTTCAATTCTCGTCAGCACACCGACATCCGACGGAGAAATGCGGAGACAATCTATTGGTTTTAGACCTTTCCCGGAATGTTATTGATACTTTGCCACCTAATCTCCTATCAGGATTAAGAAGACTACAGAAATTATATTTCCAAGGCAACGGATTGAATTCAATTGCTGATAGAGCTTTAGAAGGACTTATATCACTGACAACAATAAGATTCTCCGATAATCAACTTACGAGTTTACCTCCGGAACTGTTTAGCGACACGAAAGAGTTGAAAGAAATATATCTAAATAATAACACTATCACTGTACTTGCACCTGGATTATTTAGCGATCTCACTCAACTGCTAGTGTTAGATTTATCATTTAATGAATTAACATCAGACTGGATTAATACTTCCACTTTCTCTGGTCTAAAAAGACTAGTGTATTTGGATTTCTCACACAATCGGGTGTCAAAAATGGAAATAGCATTATTCAGAGATTTACATAACCTGCAAATATTAAAAATGCAGGACAATTTTATTGAACACATTCCAGAAAATGTATTCAGCTCGCTAAGCAATCTGCACACATTAACATTATCAAACAATAGACTTACCAATATAGAGAGCTATGCTTTTATGGGCTTGCAAGTGCTATCTGTTTTGTCTATAGACAGTAATCGCATATCCAAAATACATCCACATGCATTAAGGAATTGTTCTTCGTTGCAAGATTTGCACATCAATGGGAACCGGCTCGATGAAGTGCCGCTTGCATTAAAAGAGATTCCCCAGTTAAAAACCCTTGATTTGGGAGAAAATCTCATAGTAAGCATAGAAAATGCATCTTTTATGACAATGGAACAAATGTACGGTCTCCGACTAACTGAAAATAATATCGGCAATATCAGCAAGGGTGTCTTTGATAAAATGACTTCCTTGAAAATTTTAAATTTATCAAGGAATAAAATTCATAAGATAGAAGCTGGTGCATTCGACGCAAACGTCAATTTGCAAGCAATAAGACTAGATGGAAATTACTTGACAGATATCGGTGGACTTTTCGCGAAATTGCCTAATTTGGTGTGGTTGAACATTTCTGATAACCGATTGGAATGGTTCGACTATGCAATGATCCCAACTGGATTGCAGTGGCTGGATATTCACGCTAACAGGATCGCTGAACTTGGAAATTACTTTGAAATTGAATCGCAACTATCGCTCAGTACTTTCGACGCCAGTTCAAATAAGTTAACAGAAATAACTGGAAGTGCAATACCAAATTCAGTGGAAATGTTATATTTAAATGACAATTTAATCTCTAAAGTACAGTCTTATACATTCTTCAAAAAACCTAATTTAACACGAGTGGATTTGTATGGAAATAAAATAACAAGTTTAGACCCAAATTCTTTAAGAATATCAGCTGTGCCACAAGATAAAACCGTGCCAGAATTTTTCATCGGCGGTAACCCTTTGGAGTGCGATTGTACAATGGATTGGTTACAAAAAATAAACACTGGAAACAGAGCTAGAACGCAGCCAAAGTTGATGGATTTAGACAGCATTAATTGCAAACTTTTATACAGCCGCGGAAATGCTCAAGTGGCTTTAATTGAAGCAGCACCTCATCAGTTCTTGTGTAAATATGAGTCACACTGTCACGCACTATGTCACTGTTGTGATTTCGATGCCTGCGACTGTGAAATGACGTGCCCTAACAATTGCACATGTTACCATGATCCATCGTGGTCGGCAAATGTTGTCGATTGCGCTAACTCTGGTTATATGAATATGTTGCCTGAAAAAATACCAATGGAGGCCACAGAATTATACCTTGACGGTAATGACATCAAAGTTTTGCCAAGCCACGCATTTATAGGACGTAAGAAGCTGAAGATTCTCTATCTAAACGCATCAAGTATTGAGACGATTCATAACAGAACATTTAACGGCTTAAAAGAATTGGAAATATTACATTTGGATTACAATAGCATTTCAAGCCTCGAAGGACAAGAATTTGATGGGTTAGACAATCTTCGGGAATTGCACATAAATAATAATAAGATCAAGCGGATAGGCAAAGAAATGTTTAATCATATGGCCCGGCTAAAAGTACTACACCTGCACAATAATAGGCTTGTAACATTGACAGTTTGGCAAATTAATCCAGCTATCACAGAAATTACGCTTTCCTTTAATCCGTGGTCATGTGACTGTGAATACACCGAGATGTTTCGTGAGTGGACTAAGAGAGTCAGTTCAATAACAGATCTGTCTGACATCAAATGCATCTACTCAAAAGAGAATACGACTGAACTGGCGGTTTATAATGAAAGCATGTACAGCGACCCCGAAACTGGATTTAAAATTTCAAGTGAAAATGGAACTTCGTGCACTGGATTACCTAGCATAAACAATAGTATCAATGGAAATCTGACTGCCACTCGAACTATAATCACCAATGAGGAAGTACAAGATTACATACCACTCCTAGTTGCCACTCTTGGATGTTTCTTATTCGTGTCACTTGTGAGCATGATTATTTTCATATTCAGACAAGAAATGAGAGTGTGGTTCCATTCTAAATTCGGTGTGAGACTATTTTATCGAGCTAGTGATAGAGAAGATTCGGAGAAGATGTACGATGCATTTTTGTGCTACAGTTCGAAAGATGAAGTATGGGTTACTGAGGAACTTGCATCCATGTTAGAGCGCGGTGACCCTTCTTATAAACTTTGCCTACATTACCGCGACTTATCCGCCCACGTGACAGAGAAGATAAGACAAGCTGTTGAATCTTCGCGTCGTACAATCATGGTGCTCAGTGAAAACTTTCTAAGATGTGAGTGGGTGCGTTACGAGCTAAAATCAGCTCTCCACCAAGTACTGAGGGATCGACGGAAAAGACTGATTGTAGTGTTATTAGGGCAAGTGCCTCAAAAGGATTTAGATCCTGATATAAGACTGTATTTGAAAACGAATAAGTGTCTCCATGCAGATGATCGACTGTTTTGGGAAAAATTAAAGTTTGCGCTGCCTGATGTGCGCAATAACCAACGATGCCGTGGAGTGCCGAGCCCTGTGGTTAGTGGTGGCTTGCCCATGCACCGACACCACCACGCCAGGAACCAC
This sequence comes from Pyrrhia umbra, assembly GCA_963891755.1. Classification (NCBI taxonomy): domain Eukaryota; kingdom Metazoa; phylum Arthropoda; class Insecta; order Lepidoptera; family Noctuidae; genus Pyrrhia; species Pyrrhia umbra. The sequence continues at coordinate 6,916,528 of OY982925.1, forward strand.
CTGGGCATGCTGCCACAGCCACCCGTGCACGGCGCGCATCCCGTGCTGCCTCCACACCCTTCGCATACATCTCACCAAGTGCCACCTCGTGCGTCTCCCCGCACCATGTCCGTCCATGTGTAGTGTAAAATAACTATTTAATTATGACTCTCAGTGAACAAAGTGATTTTAAATGTGAATGGAGTGATCTAAGAATATTTGAAATGACGGTTTTGTTTTAAAATTGTGATGGCTAGTCGGTTAGCGTTTATGAACTGTACATAATTAATAATACTTGTAGTTATAGTAATGTAAATATGCCTGATTTTGTATATGTTTTAGATATAAGATTAGAAAAACATATCTCTAAAGAATGTTTGGTATTAAAATGTCTGTTGTAACAACTTTGTTGCAATCACAATGTCTGTCATATTATGTGATCTGAGCTTAACTAAATTTATGTATAAATAAATAATTTTATGAGTTAGGCCTATTAAGGCTGTGTTTGTTAGGCAAATCTTGCCGACTACTATTAAATAAAATGGCAATACTGCCGAAATCTGTGATAAAATTAGATATAGTTAGCGTTCATTTTATATCACATAATGTATATTTTGTATTGTAGTCTGAACTAAAAGAATATTTATTGAGGAAAACCACTTTATCCAAAAGCATGAAATTGGAAAAAAAATATAAATGAAAATAAAATGCAATTCAATCATAACAATTTTCTTTTATACTTTCATTGTCCTTATCAAACATATAATATACACTCATTCATTTAATTGGTACAACGGAAATATATATTTATTTTTCACATTGGAAAACACTTTTTGTCTGTAATAAGGCATTTAAAAATATGAACTCTTTATGAAGATGGTATGACCATTTTCCTACACACAAAATACACGAATCTTTAAAAATACTTAAACCATCAGTGATTTCAAAACAATGCAGTAGGTACAATTATTAGCACAAGCTATATCATTACAAATTACATTGTCTCTGAATACGTAGATAATTTAGTTATGTAATTTTCAGTAAAAATACATCTAAGTTTGTGAATACGAAGGCCTAAATGTAGAGATAAATACACAGACACAAACACACAGACAAAACGTATAAACTTTAAGTCTCCACTATACCTACCTATTACCTATAGACCAGAAATATGCATCAAATACTTTTTAAGACTGGATAACCGCCTTTCTTCTAAAGTCGGTTAAAAATATTATTATAACAATATATTCTTCACTTGAATAAAATAAATGTGGAAATTTACCAATAATGATAAAATAGTCTTAACTTTAGCTTAAATTGACAGCAAGATGTAATAATATTCAAAAGTTTCGAACTGTACCTACTGCGATAACACATGTAACAGATATAAGAATCACATTCCTACTTTAATTATTTAGGTAAACATTAGTAGAATAGTACAAAGTCAGCAATTAGTAAGAATGTGCAGAATGAAGTGAATCCTACGCATGGAACCATATTCCGTAAGTGACACCTTATATTTCTAATGTGAATCTAGGCATATTTTAAACATAAATTCGCCCGTATTGAGTGGATATGACAATAATTGTCATGAATAAAATAATGGCAGAATTAATGGTTTGTTAACACTTTTAAAATTGCTTTAAAATGTATAAAAGCGTGATTTACGAGTAATCTTGTACAATCGCTTAAAGTTAGGAATACAATAACAATATTATGTATATTGAAATCATATTCTAGTGTTTTCTGCAGATATAAAAAAAAATCTTTTATAAATTTTACTGCCTGTGTACAACTGGTTAAAATTAAAGCTTTTAACCAATGTTACTATTGGATATGTCTAAATCGAATTCAAATCTAATTCTCTATTCACCACCAATACATTACCACTATTATTCTGGTGCGCATACTGTGCACTGCTCAACATTCCATCAAAATGAGAACTCATAGCTATACGTACCTAAGTGGGCAGGCGTGAGCATGCCAAGTTTTTTGCCACAGGATCATTGTGGATCCGGCCGACGACCGCGTCCCTTCAATCTGAGGTAACGAACCCTTGGCTCGCACCTAAGCAGGCGCGAACGTACCAACTGGACGCTCGGAGCCCGACGCTCGTTCGAACAAGAGGAAAGCGCGTTTACACCTTGTATGCCGATTGGATTTACAAGCGTTTAACAGCCACGAGAGTTGTTTTTTATTGTTAAGAATCATTATCGATGTTGCTGCTGCTTTGATGAAGTTATTAAGTACCTAGTTATCTAAACAGTTACACAATGTTAACTTATTTCTAAAAAAAATGAGATATAGATCAAACATGTAAGTCTAATTGGAATTTATTTAGCATACCTGCAGTTTTTGTTATGATCGTCGACACATTTTAAACAAGCACTTTGAGATAATTGATTTTCTATGACCGTGCGATCAAGTCTGCTTAAATATTTCACCTTTATCTGGGATAATTATAAAACCAATACTCTTCTAATATAATATTAGTTATACATATACTAGGCTGTTGTCCACCTGTTTAGTCAATTAGATCACAAACATATTTCAAAACTTGCATTATACCTTATCGTATTTTCCTTTGCTTTAAGGAGCATCAATGCCCTCATAAACGCAATATATGGTAATAATGTATTGGATTCATTGCTTATTTGAGTATCGCATCTACGCTGAATAATGATCGCTCACGAGTAGCATAGTAAATCGATTATTAAATCGATTCTCGCTGGTTGCAAAGAAAATAAACCGCACCAACCTACTACATACACAGGTATGTGAATAATATTAAGCATTTTTACACCATTCTGTTTAGAAATCTGAAATACGTGTTCCAGCGCCTTATTAGAATATTTTCATTCATGACGAGAACTTCTTCATTATTCTTATAGGTCATTCTTATCGTGATATGTAGGATCGGGGGGTTTCTTAGTTCGATGCATCCATCCGTCTCGGTAAGGCTAACGCTCCTCGCGGTCGCAGACCTCGAGCAAATTCATACTGCGGTCAGCAATACTAACTGACTACAAACCAGACTAAAACTTACCATATACAACAGAATATAATGCTAAGCACACGCCTGTCATGTAGTGTGACAGAAAATTAATTTACATGTCAGCGGTATAACAAGACTATAATTTAGAATTTTGCAATGTCATGGTAATTGCTTACATGTCAAAATATGTAATTACATGCTTAAATTTTTTCGTGGAAGATGTTCTTAACTGCCCGTTACAGGTGTCAGTATCAAACAGGTATACAAACAATGAGAAATCGCAGCATCAAATACGTACCAGGCGCGCTCTAAGTCACCAGCCTTCATAAATTAAACTAGAGAATAACACACAGGTGAAAAAAATAAAAACGAGACGCCGTGTTGTGTACAACATTAATCAGAGCTCTGAGAAGGCGTAGAGAATTTATTTTACGATTGTTACAGCACCGATGAAACGTTAAAAATGCTGTCGGAGCTATATTGAAACATTCGATGCATTGTTCGAGCCCGATTGAGTCGATAACGCACCGCGGTTCCGACTTATAGTCCCTCTATAGCACCTTGTTGATTTTCCAACGTAAACTGTCGGATACGACCCGCCCGTAACTAGTTTCTTTTTTATTAGTACTGGTTTAGTGTAGAACGGAACGCGACTCCGTATCGATCGTACGATTAAACCACGAGATATCATAATCACCGGTCTGCGCGTTTATCGAAAGTATAATCGGAGAGCGGCAATAAATTTGTCTCATTTTAATATCCTAGAGCGTGTAATGTTCCGCCATAACCGTTCTCGATGTTTGGACTTAAATCTCATTAGAGGCGCGAGGGGAAAAAACCGGGCATTGAGCCCGCCCGCGCCCGTCATACGAAAGAGTTCAACGAGGTGCCGCTGCCAGGCCCACCTCGCCCGTATCCATAGTATTTGTGAACTTGATCTACATACATTACAAATTATTTGGTAGAAATATACTTCATACATGATAATATTCGTAATCATAAGCAGCATTGAAATACTTTCATGTAAAACGTAAATGAATTTAAAATAATATTCCAATTTTTTAAAACAATATAAAATGTATTCCCAACGAACACATTCCGCACGCAATTTAGATATCAAATTACCTTTTTTTAGACTGGTTGTTAAAAACGAAACTGGTAAAACATAACGGGCACCGAAAGAAGTTCGCAAAATTTGCTTCGGTGATGTTGACTGAGCAGTTAAGCTTCACTATAAATATGAGTATTAATCTCTCTCGTTAACATTATGAGCTCCAACCTGTTATTTTGTACTGCTATTACGAAACCAAACAATATCACGTGCTGGCTTAAATGTGTTCCGTTGTGACTCACCGAACTAACTATCTTCATTGGACGCGAAACAATTTTGACGCAAATTATACGCTGTTATAAGCAACAACGTTAATTAAGTTGCCTGCATGAGATTAATTTGATTATCAAATTCTTATTTCAATTATGTTCACAGGCCGTTATTATTTCAACAAAGCTATTTGTTTTAACTACGTTACTTGAAATTAACGGATAATAATCTAGCCACGTCGTGAGATGAATGTACTTTGCATTAACCTCTTTTCGACATAAAAGCTACTACAATTATGAAAATGACTGCGGACCTATCACGTGTTGTGTTGTAACTGGACCGTAATTCATAATATACTGAACATGTTGAGAAACTTGGACAGCAAATTTATGAAAATAAGTAATGAGATTATGTCCAGTTAGAAATTTATTGGTTTTATATTATAACATCTTGAGGATTTAAGTATTCTTACATACCTTTTGTACTAGATACATTTATTAATTAGTTTCATGCTGAAGAGTATTGATTAATATGATCGGTTCAACGAAACTGAGATATATAGTTACCTAAGTATTCAAAATAATCATGCATAATACAAAGTGTTGTCTTCTTTTTTTTTTGGTATTATTCTGTTACCTATTACCTGAACAATTATTAATGTCGTGGCAACAATCACTTAGACAGTAGTTTCGCTGACTACCACCACTGGTGAAGCTATAATATGGGTACCAATAAATATAATAGGTACCTATAATGTAAGAACCTACAAAATCAAAGGAATACAGTCTTATCTCCAAGCAAAATTGGCAAATTGGCCCTCGCTTCCAAGTGGAAGTACCTAAATATAAACTATTATTTATGAAAATTCAAAATTAGTATCACAGATCACTGCGATATTTAACATAAGCTTATTAATTCATAAAAGAAACACATTCAATCGGAAACATGAACGGATTTATACATGAATTCGTCACGCCTTGTTATGGCTCGAACATTTCTCGCCTAAACAAATGTAGTGGACGAGGCGTAAAACGACCAATAGAAACGCTTTGTTTGGTCTTAAGTGGTCCGAGTGGTTACTTTAATTACTTATTGATACTCACTCGAGTCGGTAAGAGTATAAGAGCGGCTATCGATGAACACGAGCACACCTGTTACTGTTATAACAACATAGAGAAAATAAAAAGTTGTCGTTTAAATGACACACGTTCGCACACATTCAAAGAGAGAATGGAAAAAGTTTGGTAAATCGGAACGTTAAAGTTAGCCAACTGCACAACAATGTGACGAACATAGTTGCAGTTACATTCATTTGTTTTAAACGTATGTACATGTTTTAATGGCATAAATGTTTTATTTGACTTTAGCTGAAATCCCAATCCTTACTATAAAACTAAAAGCAATTTCGTTCAAATAACAAACAGTGTCCATACTCCCCAGATAATTCCACACCTTCCCAAATCACAGTATCCCCAATGGTAACAAGCATAATTGGTTGCCGCAGGTTTAAACGAGACGCTCGATATACTATAATGGTTAGAAGTATTTAACGGTGAGATAAAATCTTAACAAAAGCGATTTGGTTAGCCGTCTTGTTTTGGTACTCGCATACCACACATATGCATCTATATACCAATCTAGCTTGGTGCGACCAGTAAAATTGGACCTCTAATGCTTGTATACATTTCTCGTATGCGGTCTGTCTGTTGACGAAAGCAGGCGGAGTGAGGTGTCGTCATAAAATGGTGGTAGTGTAAATGTATTGACCCCGGCTGCGTGCCGCGAGTGTCGGTGCCTCGTCTATGATATGTAAATGATAATTGGTTCCCGAATAGAAAACGTTCTGTTTATGCTGCTACGAACGTTCGGGGAGCAAGTGTCGATAATAATTTTAATACGCCTATACTGTACACTGTGACTGTAATTAGGTGATAAGATTATGATGATATTTTTATTTATTTATGACACCATAATGTCAACACCTTACACAGTAATGAAACAGATGTATAGTAAGTATATCATTGCATGACAGTTGTTGTTAAAAGTCAATATCAATGCTAATTTAAGACTTATTCATGGGAACGATCATCACATATCTTTTTCCCAACTATGTGGTGGTCGGTTACCAGTGTAACGGAGTTTTAGATGGAGCAACTACTAATAGGCAGTAACCGGTAACTGGGTTTCTTTGTGGGGGAACTATCCAGTTACTGGATAACAAGACATCCCTTAATAAGACTGGTTGATAGACTTTCTGGCTTCTGACTACCCGTAACGACTGTCAAAGGTCTACAAGATTACCCCAATTCATGGACCGATCGCGCAAAGCGCAGCTTAAACTTGGATCGATCGACAAGGGCTGTTACTTAGCCACGAGCTCCACTTCATGGGAACAATCATATTACAAAGTTATGTAAAGAAAGTACACAAACTATAAAAAAGAGAATGTAAATGTTTACCAAATGTGGCATTGATTTAATACAATAGAGGTATAAAACCAAAATAAAACGATAAGCTCTTTATACGTTTCCACATGCTTCGGCTATGCCTAAATCCCTAACAATACATTAGAGAGCAAACTCATTTCTTACACAATCAAATAATCCGGCTCAAATCTATGTCGTCAGCATTTCACCCGGGGGAGCAGGCGAGACGCGGCGGTGGCGACCGAGCCAACCTTTTGTCGTGAATGTCACGCCACTCGAATTATCCGAGACGCTTTTACTCATTAATGGACGGTTTTATTTGCTCTTATTTAATTTAGCATTTATTCAATCTGCCCCCGGCGCGATACGTGTTGTATGCCGTGTTCTTATTTCGTTTGCACCTTTTGTGACAGGGCTCATTGAGGCCGAGGTGTCGGGATGTGTTCCCGCGGCTCGCGGCTCACTTTACACGTACAACTCCGGCGCCTTTCATCGCGCACAAAGCGTAATTGAATCCCACAGAATCCTACGCAGGCCGTAAGATTTAATAGGGCATTTAAACACTCGCATTGGCCATTGTGAGATGGTTTTGTATGCGATTATTCATCGCAAAACCACAGCGTAGCTAGCTTTCCGCGAAAGCGCATTGCATGTGTTAGACTAAGTGCGGCATGAAATGTACCCCCACGTGTGGTTCCACATAAAGCTCTAAATACCGGTTCCACAAACACTGCACAACGCTAAAACACATACAGTCTGCGTAGCGAATCTAACTACACCGTAATATTATTTTCTTAATGTAATTGTTAATAGTTGCAGTAATTTTCTTAAACGAGAGACAGGAATTAATTTTAAGTGTAAAGTTGCGCGTAAGTTGTGTTGGCGTAAGAAGAACCCTCGGGCCTGAGGCCTGCTCGTAGTCATATAAATTTAACTGAGCGTCAGAGCAGCTTAGTAGTGGTGTAACAACGAATAGGAACTAAACGTGTGGACTGAGTCCCGCCGATGTAACATGACCTACCGTTTCTGCGCGCAACAACTTTCTAGCTAGACTGTTGCAGCTAAGGATCAGAGTTCTCGTATAAATGGGCGCGTCCGTCAGCTCGTAAAATTGGAAATGGATCCTCGTAAATCGGCGATATTGAGCCGAGTCGCAAATTGCTGCGCGTACGCGGCCGCGCATTCGAGTTCTTGATCAGACTGAGGTTCACGGCACTAACATGCTCTTTCTTAAGAAAGCTCATAAACTGTGATTCAATGAAACAATTAAATTTATATTGTAAAAGATTGTAATCCATTTCTAGAGACCGACATTTAGAGATGTTAGTTTAAGTCAATTAAATTAACTTTATTCGTTTATTAATGTAACTTATAATAGTTTATGCAAAACCTAGATAAGTATCATTTCCTAGACCTAGATTTGAAGTTATTGTTGACATCAATTCTTGTTAATATATGACTTTTGGCAAATTATTAGAACGCCTGATGATTTTTAACAGACCTTTTGCATCATGTTATTCAAACATAGCCGCATGCAAGTATTTACCCCTTTTAGTTTTCAATTTTATAATCGAAACAATTCACCCACAGCTTTGCGTGTTTTAAAGTTGATACAACAACTTTCTATTAATCAAAATCTCGTATAATCAACAACTCATATTAATTAGTAAATTATTATGTTTACCGTCAATGTAACACTAAAGTTTTGGAACAATAAATGTGTATTGAACTATACATAACATAATATTTCCGCTCGTTCAGTCTGAAATTCTATAAATGTTTAGATAGTTGGCCCGTGCGTCACCTATAAAAATGCAATATCATACATCGATCAGGTGGTACACAGGGCCAACAATGGGCTGGCCATTGTGGACTGTTATCTAATCGTAATGAATATAAATTTTCAGATGACATTTACGATCGGTGCGCGCCGTGATACTGCATCTATATAAACGTGTTAGATGGAGGCTTTAATACACGCACACATTGCCGATCAACAATAAAATTCTCGGGTGTACCGCTCTGGTATCAATTTGTAGCATCGCCGGCGTAAAATATCCCACCTATCTTACCATTTATCAACAAATATTGTTAGCAGTCAATGTTTCGCCTGAATCAATTGCTCTCTCCTAGTGTAACTCAATGAAACTAATGCACCTACAAATAGATTATTGTTAAAACATTTTTTTTAAACACACAGCACTAGGTACAGTCGCCATGAGGTTGGTTCGGTCTAACACTTAGCTGCCACAATAATCATCTTATTCTTTCATCCAAAATCATATTAATTAATCGTGTTTGCCATAGCCGACTTCAAAAAACACCCACTCCTTCGTGAATAAGAATCTACATAAACTGCCTTTTATATTTTTAAAGAAGATTGTTATTTACAAAGAATTCGTGATGGCGCCGTAGGTTAAGACATCCTGCATCTCATCTATGAATGTGCGGATTCGAAACCTAGCAAGTGTGTACCAATGTGACTGTTCAATGTGGGAATCTTTGATATTTGGCTTTATTATATTAGTAAACCTGAAGCCCACGCGATAAGAAGATAAAATACACCTTGTAACGGCTATTTATGTAGAAAGTGACAAATGATACCATTCAGAACGATAGTTCATTTTACATTTGCAAAATAGCCTCGTATACTTAATCGAGGAATATTTCAAGGAAACTTGTAGTTCTTGGCACCGACACCATACATCATGTATATTCTTAAATAAGCTAACACAACTAAATGATATTTTTTTAAATCTTAAAACATAACCACGATGTGTGTAAGTTTACTAACTATTACTATAACTATAATGTAAATAGTTCAATGATTTGATAGAAAAACTTTTAAGACACTAAACATGACATAATTACGAATCACCAGCTTTATCTTCTCCGCAGTGTGAGCCGAGTTCAGACGATATGGGCGAGTGAATTATTTATCACAATGACATCGGCTGGCATATAATTTGCCATGCACGCAGCCCACCATTATGCTCTTCGGCGATTCATTCGATATAATGAGAGCCGCACTCGCTACCGGCCATTCGACCATTTTTCCACACAGAATTACCGAAACACCGACGCTCTGTGAACGCAAAGGGGAACGAGTCTTATAAACATTTTTGTATCATGCCGCTTATTCTGGCAACTTGACTTGATATATTAATGAAATTTTTGAAAAACTACAATTAAAATAGTCCTAAAATATTTAGTTGCAATAGGGTTATTTTCGATAAACAATCTATCCCAAAATTTGCTTACTAGAGATAGGTTTTTGACATCAGTTGTAGGTATGAACCTTATGTCAAACTTCTATTTCTGGTAAGAAAATCTTTGGATAGATAAGTTATTGAAAATTACCATTAGGCTTTAGTGTTACAATTCATAGTCTGGCAAATAGCATCGCAGTGAATCAAAATTTATGTTTGCAAGTCTTACAAGGTATTTTACATTCTAACTTGAAAATGAAAGGTTAACTTAAGTTGTCAGAGCTACTGTTTAAAAGCCACAAGTCTTGCTTAGAAATATTATTGTTCATATTTAATAAGCAAGCTGTTAAATTGTGAGCATAAATAAAAATTATTATCTCTAGTTACGCAAACGTTAAAATTTATTACTTATGTCGCATTTTCACAACCTTGATTTTGGCTGGCCTGTTGGCCCCGTCAGGTCACATGGTTGAAGTGAAATCATCGGGATATTAACAATAAATTGTTTGAAAAGCGAATGGCTTACAGCACGCTACATAAAGCAGATATGCAAAGCATACGACATACAATGAACTAGTCACCATATGAGAAGATATATTATGTTATTTGAAAAGATTTATAATTGCCCACGCGGTATGCTGCATTAGCACATATCTAGATATCTAACAATGCAAATTAGTGTAGATATCAAAATGGTTGATCGGCGTTCAGTCGGTTTGCATATTGTGTATTGTATAGAGTTTATCTCGAAACATTAATCACTTAAGTCATACGTATAAATAGACAGGTACATATGAGTAAAAAAAGCGCAGAAACATGGTCTGGATTTTATAAGCAGATATGAAATTAATATTGCTTACTCATATTATACGATGATGTATTAATAATAAATTGGTATTTGTAATATCTTATGGCTCGGCAGAAATCTTAATCGGCAAAAAAACTTTCAATTATTTAAAGAACACGCTAATATTTTATCTTTATTGCTACGCTACAAAAATATTTCCACAAAGTTTTACAATAGGTAACTGATAAGTTGGCTGAAATGTCAAATGTTTATGCTTCGTTGTCGAGAGTCAAATATGTATTCCATAAAAGTGTTACGGCCGGTTACAACTTCATGTAGTGTATACTTTATACTTACACGTATTTTTTATGATATCAAGACAGATACAATGATTGCGTAGTTATACGTATATTATTATATCGTAAGACAAAAGTATTAAATTATAGCAGAATTATTCAGTTTCTTCATATACTTAGACAGATTTTGCTTTTCAGTATGAGAAACACATACTACTATTTTTGGTGCAACCTATTGTTAGCCTCAAGACTTATTTATTTACTTCTTTACTGGCCAAAGTTTCAGTAACTACAAAACATAATTACTATTTTGATACGTTTTATATCTCAGTATTTTTTATGTTGAATCATTTTGTTTTAAGCACGTAAAAAAGTAAATTAATATAATATTCATACGGTATCATTATTAAAATAATTTACCACCAAATTATGTGCTCTGTATTATTTAAAAGTAAAAAAATAGAAACCATTTTAAAACAAAAAAGTCCCGATGAAGTAATATCCAATTATGTGGAAAGCATAAACAAAGATAACATTCGATTCATGAATTTGACTGACACTACAGAATTCCAAAAGCCATAAAATACTAATTTTAAACCAGACACACGTAAAGGCCGGCGCAAACGAGAGTTATGGTATGGCCATAATCGACTCTAGCACGCCATCTCTCATAACGAGGGGATCATGTCACAAACAATATGATACTAAACATTCTCAAAACTTTAACAACCGGTTAAATACGTAGATAAAATTTAATTACACATATATATTAGAATCGATCGAAATGAACAGGCGCCGACCAATCAAATATCAAGACGAAATTAGTGACATATTTAAGAATGAATTATTGTTGACAATATACTTATTGATCTTGAGGAAATATCTATTGAAGAATGTATTTTAAAGAATTTTAAAATAAGACTTAACTAATCTTGTTTGTTACTATTCCCGCGTAGGCTATACGAATTCAAATTAAAAATGACAGAGTTGTATACAAACTTTTCCCCCTTTTTCACCCCCTTAGGGGTAGAATTTCGGAAACTTATTTTTTGTTTGGATGCGTATGAAACTTGGAGGATGTGTTCTTTGTATGACCAAAGAACACATCCTCCAAGTGTCAGGTCTCTATGATTATTTTATATTTGTAACTAATAATAGTCAATAGACATACTCGTTGTAAGTTGATTGTTAGACGTTAAGTTTTCGATGCTACTATTGAAGATGACGGAAAACATGGCGAGAAAACCTGGACACATAAAATCGCATATTCTCTCTGAGCTAGCGTGGCCATCAATGCTCATCACGTCTTTGTATGAAGCTCTATGCTCGTCGTAAAAAAAAAGAAAATATGCATAGGCAAGCGATTAAGATATAGCTGACTGATAAAGGATAATTGCGTTGCATAAAAATAATTAGAAAACAAAATAATAGTTTATATTTAGACAGCTTAAAAATATTTTACAATTCTATCAGTTTAATAAAGATCGACAGCAAAAAAATATAGGTGATGTAGACATGGTGATAAATTGTTGTTAAAATAGTGAACTATGACACACGTTAGGTTTGTACGGACACGAGAGGCACGACATACCAATCTGTGCCTGTTCAAGTACGTCTCACACAGTCGACGTTACAAAAAGTGACGTCTCATTGATGTATTGGCTTAAAAGAAGGCTTCTAGACCGTTAGCTGGTTAACAAAACGATACGACTATTAATCACGCTACGATGACTATCTTTATCTTAATATGCAAGGGGGAAGTCTATCTAATAGGTACCGTAACCTGCAAATTGCTGCCAATATAGAATCAATGTCCTCCTTTTAATTAAAAATGTAATTACATTATGGAACATAAATTATAGAAAATTAGAAATATAATTTCTAGTTCAGCAGACGAGCCATCTGAAAGCAAAAACTTTTCAAACGCGAAACGAAAGAAATAAATAAACTCTTAATTATTTAACAATTCAATAGTGCCTGTAAATGGTCTAATTGAAATAAATGTTTTGATTTTTTTAATTTTTTAATTTTGAAATATCAAGCTTACCATAGGTAATGTTTATGATACTAAGCGGATGAATAGACAGAACATTAGACCAAGAAAAATGCCATTGACATACATTTTTCTCCTCAAAAATAAACCAAAACAGAAGATAAATTATATACCGATTCCGTTATATTATTCCCATGCAAATAGATTTCCATTATTGAGATAAAGCATGCAGTGAGCTGTAATAAATAGATTATTATCGCAGTGATTTCGTTCTAATCTCGTTTTAAAAATAAACGAACCAATAATATTATCTTAACCGTTATCTTGCGGTCTACTTACCTATCTACTGCATCTCATATGCGTGACCATATCAAAGTAAGAGTGACGAAATTGACTGTAAGCCAGGCATTGGCACCATTAAGCCAATCCGCTAGCCAATAACGTGGACACTTGACGTATGCCTTTCCATTAGGTTAGCGCGCAAGAAATACATCACAGCGAGCCTTAATCAAAGACGCGAAGAAACCGACCAAGATTAATACGTGGACAGCGGGGAGGAACGCGCAGAATTGGGAATTGGATACATACAAGCCGGACGGACAAATGAACATGGCAGAGGATAAAACAAAAAACTATAAGAAATAGTACGCAATGACTCGTGAGTTATGGCGCAACTAGTTGCGAACTTGGTTAGCCTTTTAACTAGATGACAATTATAATAGCTATATACTAGATGTTTTAATTATATGCCACTGAAGTGGGTCTAATTATCAATGCTGTAGATTCAAGCAAGTGCCATTGTAACTTCAACACGTAATTGAAATATAGCGTGGTCGCCGCACTTTTGCAAAAAAAAGTTAAAACTTTTCTAATAGGGAGGCAGATGAGACCCACAGAAGGGTTAATTAAAACGAATGGACGGTCATCCTCGAGCTGGATGTCGAAGTTTAGCGGATCACCAATTTCAATGCTTTAATATTGTTACAAACTCAGCTCCCGCGTTTCTTTAATTAAAATTAACGACGCAAAACTTTGACAGTCAAACGAATTATTAGTACAGAAGCTAACTTTTAATTAGTTCGCCTTCTTCCAGCAATACTTTTGTGCATTTACTTGTCTAAAGTAATTTAAATTAATTTGAATTTTTCCACAGAATAAAGTTTGTAGTAGGTACTGTGTACCTTTTATAATAATTTTAATTTAATATACTCGTATATTAACAGACTATAATCTTTTTATTTTGTTCCACACATAGGACCATCGAGCTTTTATACAAATACCTACAATGAAATATCTAAAAGTTTATTTATAATAAATGTAACAGCTCTAATCAAAATTGTTACTCACACCAAAGAAAAAATAATGTTAAATTTAAATTGCTTGTGTGCTTTCAAACCAAGATAAGTTTGAAATTATAAATTTCACGCCGGAAGGCTTCGTATACAGATCCATGACAATATTTGACAGCTACTACTATTGAGCTTTATCGAAACATGCATGGCTAAATATAAAATTATCGATAACTACAGAAGCTGGAAAAGTAATTATGGAGCCTATCTACGATGTTACGGTGACTTCTACTTCGATAGTAACACAACCTGGTGTGATTCTATTAATTCGCAAATTGTTTTTAGATAATTTGATCATTTCGGTTTGGCAGCTTACATAACAGGTACAACCACCACCAATTATTAAATTACTCGCTTAAAATTGTCATAGAGCGTGAATCGTTACAAGTGCATTGGTCCGCATATTCACACCTCATGAAGCCCCGGGGAGTAAAACCGGCTGGCCGGCTCGTCGGCTCGCCACCGAAGCCAGCTTAAGATACCTTTTAATTTGACCACTCTCAACTTCGGCGCCTACGCGTACCGACGTAAACAAATCGTGAGCCGAGATCAATGAATATTAAGCAACCTCCGAAACAATTTCCAACACCATCTCGAGATAAAATAAATAATTCTCTCCAAATAAACACGGGGAAAGAAACACTGATTGCTTCATAAATTGACAAAATGTTGCCATGTGCCGATGACTTTTGCCAATCTTTTTCGATTGGAATAACGAATACCATGAGGCAAATTGGCAAATAAATATAAGTGTTCTTTTTTCAATACGTTTTCGATGTTGAGTTTGCGAAAGTAATTGAGATATATGTGGTTATAGGTACCTATATAAATGAAATTGTAATTAATATCGGTATATTTTTATAACCTATATATTATTTTGAAACAGTTCAACTTTTCGGAAATATTCATTTAAGAAGACCTTTTTTTTAATAGCAATTTATTTTAAATATTACATTGTTTAAAGATACACAAAAACAGTAAAATTATAACCTCATTAATCATACCAAAAATATAATAAGGAAAAAATTGCATTTATAACACATTTAATACTTTAAATTTTAACTAAAACAGTTGGGTAGATGAATACTTAGTCTTTAAAATAATAATTTATTGAAATAAAAAACTAATACATCGTAAACTTGCTTTAAAAGTTTCTTTAAAATATTTTTATCAGATAATGTAATGATCGTTGCGCCGGAGGCGATCTTCGCTCACAGAAATCGGTGTATTGCTTAGATGTGGATGTATTTTATAAAATACCGTTAACAAAACGTACAACGAACTTGACAAATTGCTTATGCTCCTAATATCCAGACACCTCAGCCTCTGAGAAGATAGGGGTCTTTATCAACACTTACATCTACACTATGTTTAGATTCTGAGATAACTTGATCGAGCTGATGCGGGGCCGGCGCACAGGCACCGAGCGATAGTGTTGCCACTAACTGGGGATAAAACGGTACGCTATTTTATATTTGTATTACGCGACACTGACTCACCATCATTAAACGAATTTCTTTATTAATTTTCAAGAGCCATATGAGGATGTATTACACAGCATGGTGTTTCACGATCTAATAATTTACAATAAAGTCAGAGAGCCGAGTATGTTGCCATATACAGTCTGTGTCTAATGGATACGAGCTATCGTAAAGGTGTATTTACGGTGTTGTAACTTATTTTTATTGAACGCATTATGGTGCAGCACTATTCTGAACAAACTAGTCCACAGTGTCGAACGCGTCAGGTCGTAACGAGTCGTCTGTCGCACATCAATACAGTGAGCACAATCAATATGTTAATATCTAAGATAAGGCAGTGAGATTCTTAAACATAAAACATATAGTCACCGACGTGGAACAAGAGTAACCCACATTCTTAGAAGATACGATCATAAATAAGGCGATCGTCTCTCGCTGCAGAGACAATCTGAGGGGTTTTTCTTGCTGTTATCTTTATAATATGTAAATGTGCTCTTTGAGAGCTAATAATATCTAATATAATTGATATTCACAAAATTATTTTAATAATGCGCCAGTTTTTATTAAGTGCGAAAACCGGTCATAACCGTTGAATTCATAATTAATAATACCAATAATGAATTTTAAGATTACTATCTTAAACATAAGATATTAAATAAGTACCTACTTAATACTTCGCACCGATAAAGTTTTATGATAATATTAATATAGAAGTACCTATCTTCCTAACTAGTGATATACATACTTCTACTCAGACATGAAACGTGCTTCTTACTGTTCAGGCACAACAAATATACAATTATCAAAAACTGCTATGCAAGCGAATTTTCAATATCCTTAAATTACAATTTTAACTAGGCCATTACCACAATGATCAAACTTCACATTTTATGCCTTCGTGGATATTTTTATAATAATTAAAACTCAAAATATGTACGCCGTAAAATCGTGATTGGCTCCAAGTGAAAACTCGTTAGGTCGATCGTAAAAGTCGACAATAATTAGGCGGCCACAACCGCGAGAACCGATATGAGCTGATTACGAAAGAAATACAGTCTTACCGCGTTGATTTATAGTGCTCCGCGCTGGGCTTCATCGCCTTGCCGCACTAATACCGTACCACCGTGTACTTAATGCCCACTTAATGAAAAGAAATTCTTAACATTTGTCTTCTTGACTATGTAACAGTGAAAACAAAGTTGAATTATTGCTGTTCATAAAAATAACAAGCAAATCTAATATAATGGTTCCTTCGAATTAACTTTTTATAGACGCCTTATTCGATAACATTATTGAGTAATTTTATAGAAACGATGGGTGATATATTTTTTTACAAGTGAATATTTCCAGTGGTATTTTATAATAGACACTAGTTAACAAGAATCCATTTATCAGTTCGTTAGTGCGTCAGTAATTCAGTATTAATTTCGATGAATCTGCTATTTTTTACTTCCTTATAGTCCTATAACTTAACACATTTCAAGGGTTCCGTAATCAACAAGGAACCCTTAAGTTTCACCATGTCCGTCCTTGGCGAAGCTCAGAGGTTTTCAGTACTAGATAGTTGAAATTAAGTATGAATTGAATATGCATCCTGATCAAGCCAACAACGTGATAAATTAAAATTGTGTAATATATTATTTTTTAGGGTACCTCACATACATACACGTAGTGGGGATAAATATTTTTTCTCATGTATCTCATTGTGTGGGGATAAATAGATCCTTCAAAAATATTGCAGGTATTTCCAGACCATTTTCTTATTTAGGGAGCCGGTTGCGAAATATCCATCTTTAAAGTGTTCATTTGTTAAATTCGACCGTACCCCTTGTCCTCTAAATTCTAAATATTCTGTTCCTAGATTTGTAAAAAAGTCACATACGTAATAAATAAAAACCTTGAAAGGAAAACTATCACAGCTAAGTAGGCTTTATAGGATACAGAGTCGTCCAACTATAACGTATTACGGAACCCTTTTGCACATGGCCCGACACGCGCTTGGCCGGTTTTTGATCAAATATATTATTTTATAAGATTTATATTTATGAGTATCTCATTTCATTTAAACTTCCCGGTATGAACATACATATATAATATAATATAAATACATATATAAAAAACTGTAGGTAATAGCAATAATAACATATTTATGTAACAAAGTTCAAATTAGAATGCAAATTCTCGCTGGAAGCTATTTCAATACTCTAATGTGATAAACGATTCGTTCAAGAGAGCAATTACGACGGGCTCTATTAGAAGTAAGGCAACAGCAAGAACCATTACGTGTATGCCGTGAAATCCATAGACCATTAACACTTCACAATTTGCCTCATACACTTATTAGCGGCTTTTTAAATAGTTGGTAAATCAAGCTTATTTTTTTGATGTCTTGTTTGCTAGATCCCGTTTTCGATCACCTGCAAAAACCATTTGTATATTGAGAAACGCGGTACCGGTTGTGATTGCGGTAACTCTGTGTTCTTGAACAAAGCGTTGCGCATGCAAAAACCCTGGCTGGTAAGTTTTTGAGTGTACGGTTCGGAGTAGGTGGCTGAAGATTGCTCTAGATCGTATTTGTCGCCTACATTTGTCAGTGTTGGCGCGAGGCACGCGCTTGATCCCGAGGTCATGCATGTTCTCGTCTCACTCGTTTCTGCCTCGTTAACACGCTCATTTCAATCCACCTTGTAATGTACGGTAAGATACCGCATAATATCGATGGTAATCGCTCGCCACTTACTATTACTTGAACATAATATGACAGACTGAAATGCAAAACTTTATAAGCCCCACAACTGTTTCATTTCCCTTTATTACAGCTTCTTTACGAAGTAAAAACGATTTAACACATTTCCGTAAATTAAGATATAGAATAACGAAAAACCCTTATATGGTAGATACTTCTCTAGGTACATAAAAGATAACCTACGTTTAACTGGCCCGTATAAAATGCAAATGTTAAAAAACAAATAAATTAACCATGAGAGACAGTATATCCGGTGACTATAAAATAAAATCTTGAAATATATATCGGTATAAATGTGTCTTACACGTTTAATAGCCCCTAATTCTTTATTCGGCTACTGAAGAAGTATGTACTAACTTTAATGGTTCTTAAAACATCAAATAGCGGATTTGTGACATATACAGTGACTTTTTTAATATCGGTCAGCCCACATTAGTTAGTGCGTTATTTTTAGTAATCAAAGAATTACTGATACATACATACATATCTTTGAAAGTACAAAGGTAACATCATAAAGTTTTTATTACCAGCAGCGAGTTGCTTTGTTCTAAAACTTAAGCAGCGAATGGTTATTACGTGCTGCGTGCGTGTCGTCACCATGTGAAATCACGAGTGGTTTAATCTGATGAGCTTCTACTTCAAGAGTGACTGCGACCGCACCGTCAGCGTCATATCTCTCATTCAATGCAATGAAGTGTTCATAAAGCAACGCGCTCCTTAACACTTTTACTAATTCTTAATTAACAGTTCAATTTCAATTCACCGTTGGCTAAGAAAATATTGTTCAATTATGCAACGTTCTATAAATGACGGCCGGTGTTACAGATTTTATTTATAACGCAAGTACCTGCGCGCAATCAAAGTGAATGATCAATAAAGAGGCAGCGCGGTAAATCGATGTAATGTTGGTTGAGGTTGGCACCGCTCTGCTTGCTTTCGATCTAACAGATAATAAGTAATACGGCACTGGATAGATTCAGCGTCCAAACGGCAACACGTGAAGATAGGTGTTTAGCGAAGCTGGCAGTAGCTAGGGTTAATCGAGTCAGCGGTAACTGGATTATGTCATTAAAACTGCATCACACGCTCGTCCGCTCGACTAACTGGACTTGGAAGATTCGCGGCAAACTAGACAATCTTATATTAAGTTCAAAGTAAATTTGATTTTCTTCCACAAAGTCGTCGATCGCACTTAATCCAGATTATTTTTATGGTAGCGTATTCGAAGACAGCGTGCGACTGCCCCGTGGCATGCCTTCCCATTACTGCGCGCGTTCCGAGCAAACCCAAAACTTGAGAGACAAATTGTGAATTAAAATTCCATTGATGGAATTTAACGAATATCCTACATTTTGTAAACAACTGAATAAATAAACATGTTGACAAGCAATTTTGAAATCAGGTATGTGATTACTTTGAGTGTTCTATGTAGATCTGGGTGATGATGACCAAAATGTGATGTTTAACAATTATTATATATATATATATATATTATCGGTCACTGATCCATAGTCTAATTAATTACTTAAAATCTGAACAAAAACAATTTAAATTAGCCATAAAACCTAATCTATGAGTACGAACACAATAACTTTTCTAATGATAATAGCAACATTTTAGCTATTCAAATGTGATGCATGATGTTACCCCATCAAACGAATGTATAAGATAAAAAAATCAGTTACAAAGATCTTAATTATTGATCGCGTGAGCAAATTTATTGCAAGTACCCGAAGATAATTTCACAAAGAAAATAAATAAGTACGACAGCGCAACTAAGGCCATAATTAAGAATTAAAGCTCTTTCCGAAATTGTCGCAAGAAGCCGGAGGAGACTCCTGATTTATAGCCACAGAATAATATTTTCAGTTAAATTGAAAATGTAAATAAGAATTCGTAGCTGATTAATCGATAAACTGTTCAAGTGAATTCGTCGTAAATTATGGCGATGTCTTCAGTATAACTGCGTTTTCAGTTCAGATTAATGTTACAATAAATTGTGTTTTAGTCTGTATTAAAGCTTTAAATCGTTACGGTGTGTAGCAAAAACTATTTTTTTTCTTGACTGAAGCCGAATAATGCTTACATATGTATTCAACATGGAGGTCGAGAAAGTCAAAGTGAAGCGCGACAAGTCTTTGGTGCAAAAAGTGCTAGTGTAATGGCGGCAAGCGAAACGGGGCGCAGTTTTTGTAGAGGCCGTCAAAGCTCGGTGTCGCGCGACGCGTCGGCCACTCAAGTGCGGCCCCTCTAATTGGACGTCTACCTGTTGCTTCGCCTTACTGTTTTTTTTTCAGATACCGGGCGAATACACTCATGAGATGAGCACTCTACGTGAACAGTTCTGTAAAACACAACTAAGCAAAAATATCAAATATAATTTGAATTAACAAAGAAGGTAAAAGTATTTCATATACTTACATTAACTTAGTATTGTTTTGCAAAAATGTTGTCCGCAGAACGCCACATGAATGCATAAAACTAAGTTATGCACGATGCAATTTCATGACATACAGAAAGAATTCAAAGCGAGCTTTCAGTTGGAACGCAATCCATCTGATCACACGATAATTGACGACACCTGCTAGCAGGCTCGGTTTAGTAGGAAGAAGAAGCTCGAAGTGAGTTAAAAAAGAAGACAAAAAGTCACCAACTACATTCTACCAAACAACGGCACCGGCACGTTACAGTACGGTCCCAAGATGATCGGTTATTTTAGGTTGTTTTTCAATCACTAATAACTGGTGAAGCGTGACCACCGCGTGATGAGAATAGGGTTGTCATACACAAATAGCAGAAGAACGTCATGAAAATTCTATGTCGGAATATGACTAAAAGTTATATTTGTGATTTAATTTATTTTTTTCAGCAAAAATTGAGTAGAAAACAAGATTTGAAATTTTTAAGTATCAACAATGCAGTATTACAAGGTTTTGTCAAGGATAAGGGCTAATGGTGGCCCTAAAGGCGATCAAGTGCGCGACGGTCCGACGCGTACGGCGATTCTCCACGCGCGCGGTCTCGTGCGACCGAACGACCGCCGGAAACGCAGTGACAAGTGAACAAAAACTCACTAACATTCATTCATGGTTTTTTCCAGCAAACTCGGAGGAACAGGTTCATGATACCTAATACGAACATCATTCGATGAATTTTGATTTTTTATGAAATCTGATAACCGAAAGTAATTACCCAATTTACTGAATTCATTCATCATAACTAATAGGTTAATTTCCCCTAAAAATAAAAAATACTTATGGGTCGTATTCATAAAACCCATTACCAAAATAAACAAATTATCGGCAATTTAAATTGTATGCGCACTCTTTAATTTGTTTAACAATCTATCATGCGCATTTCCCATTCAAGAAATTGCAAGCAGCATAAGATAGAATCGGGCCCGTAGCTATTAGTTAAATGATTTCCAGCGAGTGTATGTAGGTCCCGAGGTATAGTGGTATAAATAAGTTGGTTTTGACGATAAGCGGCGGGTGGTTGCACGATCGCCCCCGCAGCCGTAGCCGCCATTGTTTTGACGTGCCGGTTGATTTGTGCGCGAGCGCCGCGATCGATCGCCCGCGCCAATTTATTACCTTTCCTAGGCTCATGCTCTGGACGGCATTACCCGCAAATTAGAGAGAACGGTCGTCCCACTTGTTCCACTAGTGATACAATTAGTTCACTCTGGACGATAGTGAGATATTTTGTTCGTAACACTTAAGGGAAAATCTCAATGTATGGGTATTGTAGATAATGCGAGTGTAAAGAAGTAGCATTACCGTTTTAAATGAAAGATTTTTTATAAAGATGCTGTAAAAAAATTAAAACATGCGACGCTTTAGAATATTTTTGATAGGTACTAACCGCAAAATTTTAAAGCGTATTAACTATAACATCAGTTGTGCTATCCGCCTTTTATCAATTCTTCAAGATCTTGAATTATGTCACAGATTCATTGTTATTTTATAGTTAAGGTAATAAAAACTCAAATTGAGTCATGAAAGAAGAGAAAAAAAAATATTAAGGTGGAACACGTAATCACACACGAGTCGATAACGGCAAAGCAATAAAGTTAGTACTAAAGTTGTAATTAATGTAACCAACATTCATTATACGCAAGCTCCTGGTGCTTGTGAGCCAAACGAATGTAAACAATCATTCGATTAGTTATTCCAGTAAGCGACGCATTAACGTTTTAATAGTGTTGCCGATAGCCAAGCTTTGATTAAAGGTTAATCAAAATGGAAGTTTAACAACTGAAAGAGTCATTTCCGAGCAATCTAATATGAATTTCAATTCAAGGGAGTATATCCGTAACCATATCCAACTTGGCCCGCATGATTGTTGCCATATAATAACACCTACTAGACGTTAATAATAATAAAGCCTTTGTTCTACGCTCCGTTATATTATAATATAAAAAATAAGCAGGACTTTTTGAAAATATTAAACACTAAACGAGCACAAGCAAGGATTTCGCGCACTAAACAATCATAGACGGAGATTACACGCTCATTCTGGCGTCAGTAAAGTCCATGATTGATGTCAGAATGACGGGAAACTGACTGTATACGCGCAGACTGATGGATTGATGGTCCAGAATGATGGTTTTTTAAATATTTTAATAATTTTTGTCAGTCTGGTGAGACTGACGCTTGACAAGCTTTTTGAGAGTTCCGTAGTCCGACAAGGAACCCTTATAGATTCGCCATGTCCGTCTGTCTGTCTGTCTGCCCGCGGCATGGCTCCGAGGTTCTTGTTACTAGAAAGCTGAAATTTAGTACCTATGGATATATGTATTTTGATCACGCCGAGAAAGTGGTTAAATATTTTTTTTTAGGGTAGCTCCCAAACACGTAAAGTGGGAATGAATGTTTTTTTTTCGTGCGGACCCCTTCGTGTGGCGTAGGTATAGGTATGTTAAGACCATTTTTCGCTTTAGTGAGCCATTGGCGAAATATTTAACTATAAGTGCAAATTTTTGTTCGATACGAGCATCCCCCCTCTAACTTTTGAATGGCTGTCCCTAGAAATGTAAAAAATCACAGACTTAGCACATGTAATGAATTTACAAGGAAAACTATCACGGCTAAGTAGGCTCCACCGGTAACAGAGTTATAGTCGACTAACTAAGACCTACTACGGAACCCTATTGCGTGTGGCCCGACACGCACTTGGCCGGTTTTTTCTAATTAAAATCCCGCAAATGCGTGCTAACGCGTAGAAGTTTTCGGTTGGACTGATCGTCAGTCTGACTTACCGTCTAATACCACCTGTCAATCCATCATTCAGCCATCAGTATATATGTGATCACGGTCACAGACTGAACTGACGCCAGAATGAGCGTGTAATCTCCGTCATACGGTTGTTGCGACAGATGCGATTGAAAATCGTAAATATCGAGAGCGGGGCGCACGTGTCACACCAGCTCGTATATAAACTACGAAGTCGGGATCCAATTTCGGTGAAATTTAATGTAAATGCATGAATTTTCCCCGTGCCACTCGTACAATCAGTGTCGAGAGCTGACATTTGCATATGCGTTGCTGAAATTTCAGAATAGCTATTCCGCCAAGCTTAACCGAGTTCAAAACTCGGCGAGCACACGACTCTAGGAAATGTTGCTGCAATGTGGCGGGATGTATCCTCGTGTCTGACATAACGGGCGGGAGACTTTCCAGAATCTAATATTAAAACGCGTACTAAATTCTTGAGATACTCTTACGCCACAAAAATGGCATGTTGAGTGGCGCAATAAACTTGGGAAGCCCGAGTATTTCTAAGTGCAACTTATCCGTACGGCATATGGCTTTGAAAAAATAGATCATAAGGGCTTGCGCCATACTAAGTGCATACGTAGCAGATTTACTACAAAAAACGAGCAGGTGTTGCGAACAGTACTCGGGGTAGCAAATTGGTTGGAAAAATCTTATCGGTATTAACCCGAGCGCAGTGTCGGGCTCGAATGACATCCCACATGTCAATACCCGCTGATACGAGGGGTACAATGCTGTTGCCTACACCCGGTCTATTGCAGCTACTTGTGGTTTTTTTTTAATTGCTATTTTCTTTAATACTGCTACTACGTATGTTTATCTACATTTTGATTCTGCTAATATTTCCTTACTTACGAACCCTGCATTAGTGCAAATACCTTCAAACCCCGAATACATCAATACTTAATTAACATGAGCCCTTAATTCACAGCTGGAAGGCGCATCTCTGCAGCGGATAGAAGACGCTCGTTGCCTCGAATATGAAGTGCGACCCGAATACGGCAGCGGATCTAGTTAACGGTTTTCCCAGTCTTAGTTCGTCCTCTGAGGCGTTCCGACTGATTGGAATGTCGCGCAGACAACGGGTATGGAGAAAGCAATCACAATTTATGAGTTGATATGCAAGGGTGATGGGATAGTTCATCACTTTGTATTAAAATATGAATACCGAAATAATATAAGGTGCATGCTTTGTATGATGTTTTAACATTTAATTATTATATACTAGCTTAATCACTCGCGTCCTGAGAGAACTTCTTCACGCACGCGATAAAAAACCAAAAGTAATCTCCAAGATCTCATCTATCTCTATACTAAATTTCACCTAAATCGGCTCCACATTTTACCGTGAAAGCGTAACAAACAAACTTAGATTCGCGTTAATTAATAATATTAGTTAGGAAGTTATGATTTATATTCCGAATAGGATTATTTTTTAACATTTCATAATAAAATCCTGTGAAAAACAAATAATATATATAGTGCCCAGTGTTTAGGTAGAAATAAAAAATAAGAACTAAAACTAGTTTATACTAGGTAACTAGGATATTCGTACATACAGTGAGTAATATGTATTATTAAAACATATAAGTCTATGATGATCAGTTTGTTTATTTGTTTATTCAGATTGCTCATTTACCTCGTTTGCATTTTGTACTAAACAAAATCATAAAAGCGTCACCCTCTTCAGCAATCGGATGAAATGAGACACGTGCCTACAACTCATAAAAACAGTGCAAAACGACATGGTTCCCTATCCTGACAATACGCGAAGAGTACGCATTATTTAACAGTCTTCCATAAAACGAAGAGACGCACAAGTTGCAATCGTAAACGCTCGAACCACGTCAAATAAAATTAAACCCGAGAAACATAAGTAAGTATCTACTACTAGCGCAACAATAATACTTAGAAGATATAATTTTGTAATAAAACCTTATTTACAGGCAAATGTATTTTTTGGGTTCCGTAGTCCGACAAGGAACCCTTACAGTTTCGCCATGTCCTTCTGTCTGTCCGTGGCATGGCTGCGAGGTTCTTGTTACTAGAAAGCTGAAATTTAGTTTAGATATGTATATTAAACACGCCGAAAAAGTGGTAAAATAAAATTATGAAAAATATTTTTAAGGGTAGCTTCCAAACTCGTTAAGTGGGGATGAATATTTTTTATTATAAAAAATATCTCGCGTACCCCTTCGCATGGGGTATCATTACATAGGTCTTTCAAAAACATTATGGGTCTGTGAAGACCATTTTTCGGTTAAACGAGCCATTTGCGAAATATCTAGCTTTTAAGTCAAATTTTTGTTCGATACGAGGGGGGGAACCTTAAAACTTTTGAATGGCTGTCCCTAAAAATGAGAATAAACTCACAGACGTAGCACATGTAACGAACTTATAAGGAAAACTATCACAGCTTAGTAGGCTTAACCAGTTACAGGGTTATAGTCGACTAACTAAGACTTACTACGGAACCCTACTGCACGTGGTCCGACACGCACTTGGCCGGTTATTTAAATTCTTTGGCTTTGGACATATGACATGTGTAGACTGTTTTACTGAACTATATTTAACCGACTTCTTGAGGAAGGTATTAAAATTTTAACTCGTATGTTCTTTGGATGTACGTTCGTATAAGTTCGATATAAATTCTAACTTATGAATCTAAGCCAAGCCTTATTATAAAGAGTCATTGTCACATCTGTTTTATCCGAGGGGTTAGTCTGAAGCACACCCACAGTTGTTTCTTTATTTTTTTGTTTCGACAGTTGTGTCTTAATTTCTTTGTAATTGCAAGGCAGTAAGTACAAATCATGACTTGGAGATACTACTGAGAAAATTAACATAGCCAAGACCGAGTAACACTGTCCGGTCTTGGAATCGAACCCAGGACTGTATAATTAGCAGTCGCATTCGCGATCACTAATCAGTATAAGTCTAGAATTAAGTAGAAAAATGAGATAGTAATAGTATCGCCACACCATCACAGAATTATGCGACATGCGTCCAGAATTAAAATGAAACCCACGCATATCTCGCATTACAAGTCCAACAGAGTGCAATAGTTTCGTGTGAAACCTATTCGTATTATCTACCGAGACGGAGACCATACGATGACCGCACAAAGGCCGTTTAAATTTTAAACGCGATCAGCATTAATGCGATCAATATAAATGGAATAAACTATAATGGGTGCATTTATACTACTATTACTGGTTATCAAAGAGCAATTAAAGAGACAGCGCGAACCGAGAGCCACCGCGGCCGCACGCTCGATTTACTTTTGACTTCGATTAATCGTTCTTTTTGTTCAACTCCAATCTTTTACATTTGCATAAGAATGTGTGTGTTATTGTTGTATTGATGTGGTAGGCAGGCTAATATTACACACAGATGAACAATACCATAAACAGTTAATATCATAAATATACCGCCAACATACCTATTGAAACATATCAAATGTGAAGGCCTATCATAGACAAGATAAAATATAAAATAGGCGCTTAATCAATGATCGAGGATTTTCATCGAAACCCTTGTCTATAAATAAACATGTTGAAGAATGCAACGTATTTATATAAACGAGGCATTGACGCGCTGACACTGTTGATGAGTCATGACGCAAGTCATGCGTCTGCGGTGCGGAGGAGAACCGGGCGTTTGCGCAACTTGCGCGCGCTGTCTGTCCGTGCGAACTTGAACTTGCGGACGGTCAAGCGCAATGTTACCATTCATTGCTGACTTCTCTATTATGATTTATAAATCTCCGTATGACTGTTAAAATATTTCATCTCTGATGATCTTAATTAACTGATACTGTATATTTTTTTTAGCTAAAACTTAATGAGAATTATGCAGAACATGCTTCAATTAACGATTAACATAATTTAAAGAGGAAATCCTCAACATAGTCATGGTCGTCATAAATCTAGAGTGCTACGGTAACCAGTGACTACTTTATAAAATATGGGTGGAGCCGCAGACCGAGATTAAATAATTCGATGAACAGTGGTTGGCTGAGGTATGGTCTCGTACTCCGCTTTAATTTATTATTAAAACAAAAATATATTCTGAAGCTGTGATACTTTACTAACCCAGTATCACTTACTTCCCATAAGAAGAAGTTAAATATTTATAATCTGAAATAGCGAATAGTAACTAAAACTTCATTCATAAAGTTATGCTCCATATAACTGAACGCTTTATGCATCAAATCGATTTAAACCAAGTCCCATAATTCGTAACCGCTCCAGTCGAGTGCATCTTCACTTCCCATAAACTATAGTGAATGAAGAGAAAAACGCCGTCTAAACAAGTTGACGGTGATTCAGTAGTAGAAGCGTCCGGAATGTCTGTCGATTGTGCGAGGTGGAGAAGACAAAAAGTTAATTAAAGCTGTTGACGGTGACAGTGCGAAGAGCCGCAGGTGGCTATGGGAAGCGCGGCCGTGCGCGTCGGGCCCGCACCGCGACCAATCGACGCTAATTGTAACGATGCCAACGAACGACACTGCTTCTGTTGACACTGTCAAACAAAATTGATCGTCTACACTGCGCTATGAGAATAAAATTCTATATCAAATTATATTTAAAAGTTTAGGATTGTAGGTTTATTAAAATAATATGCCATAGACATGAAGTAATTTCAGATTAGTTGGAGTTTCAAAAATATCATAATAATGTGCTGAAAATATCACATTTGCCCAAATTGTGTTATTAGGAATAGCCATTCAGTCTAGCGTTAGTAACCGTATTATTCAATTCTAAATAAAGATACCTAGTTCAAAACGCGTATTCGTAAGCTTAAAGGATCAAGCCCGGACTACATTCCACAGACGTATGTGGTTTATTATGAATGCTGCATATTAACATGATCGATATCAAACAACAATACAGGCTACGTTCGTTCAAAGCCAGTGGCAAGGATATTAAACAATTTATTTTATTTTACAGTCCATGTTTTCATTTAAATCGTTAAATGAGACAAAAATTAACATTAAAATATGCTGAAAGGTTGTTAACCTGATTTATTTGAACTAAGTATAAGGCTTGCTACTACTTAGTTCAATTATTTAAAAACTAGGGAAAGTTTAATAATTATTTGAAAGAAACATCGACCATTACATTTTTTTTTTCAATTTACGCAAATAGACGTGAATTAATTTAAATAAAAAAAATACAAAGACATACATTTCACAATGTGTTGTTTGTTTTTTTCCGACACTATCATCATAAAGTTACATGCAAATCTGTTCATTACAAGACGTTTCTTATAGAAACAGCAACAAGAATGATACATAAAGTTGTATCAACACAAAAACCGACAAACCCCGTGTCGCGTAACCCGTTCCTTGTTGATCAATGTCTTCATAACGCATATCTGAATATTCCCAGTGATGTGTTGTAAGTGAAACAATTTATGTGCATTACCTATTTATACTGACTAATTTACTGTGAGTGAGGAGCCGTTTATCTCAACATCGGATTATAAATTTCAGAGGGGAAAGATATTCCCCTGTAACTGAGACCCGTCGAGGCCTCTCTTATGATTATGTTTCATAACAAGCCGCGGATGGGATGTATTATTTTACAACTTGGGAGCTTTTAGTTCCGTTACAAGTGACGCAGTGCCGTTGCGGTTATTTTGGAAGACTTTGTTGCAACACAATACTATTTTAACTATTTGAATGGTGCGCACGTTAATATTTTTATTGTTTACAAGTTTGCGTTTAGTACGTCAGAAGTAGGACAGGCAACTGCATTATATCCACTTAAAATAATTTTCTACATTTTCGAAGCATAAAAGGAGTTCATCAGAATTTCATAACCATATCAGTTCATCACAATTTATGAAATCTCAAATATCGTAATCATTAAATTTCTTCAACGATATTCATATTCACCTAATCCTACTAATATTAAAAATGAGAAAGTGAGTAAGGATGTATGTATTTGTTTACTCTTTCACGAAAAAACTATCAATAACAAATTTGGTACACAAATATAACCTAAAAGAGTTTATAACCTGGATTAATACTAATACATAAGATACTTTTATCCAGGTGTGGGAAGTAGTTCTTTCAGGTTGCGGGTGAAACAGCTAGAATAAAATAATCCTCTATCTAAGTAACTAAACAAATAATATACAAGTAGAATACAATAATAACATACTGAACTAGTTCAGAAAATAAACCGAAATTGTACGAACAATATTTTCATGGATGCAATGTTTATGATCATAGCATTAACGACTTTCAAATAGTGATTACGAGGACCTAATCGGAATCCTAACTTATGTTATACTAGCTTCTGCCAGCGACTTCGTCCGCGTGGAATAGTGGTGCTCCGCTCCTATTGGTCTTAGCGTGATGATATATAGCCTATAGCCTTCCTCGATAAATGGACTATCTAACACTGAAAGAATTATTTAAATCGGACCAGCGGTTCCTGAGATTAGCGCGTTTAAACAAAATGACAACATTTCCCTTCACTGCTCTGCTCCTATTGATTGTAGCGTGATGAAAAGTATACTATAACCATCTCAGGAGTATGACAAATAATTGTACCAAGTTTCGTTAAAATCCGTCGAGTAGTTTTTGTTTCTATAGAGTTTATACAGACAGACAGACAAAAATTTTACTGATTGCATTTTTGGCATCAGTATCGATCCCTAATCACCCCCTGATAGTTATTTTGGAAATATATTTCATGTACAGAATTGACCTCTTTACAGATTTATTATAAGTATAGATATGGCTATGTGAATTTGTTTGTTTGCTTTGGTCACGGAACAGAAAAAACAACAGAAAATTGTTTTTTCTGTTCCGTGGCTTTGGTATTTGGTAGATAGCTTGAATCCTGGGAAGTTTATAGGCTTTTTATACGGTTGCGTGTAGAAGTTTCCTCAGGACGCGGGTAAAATCGTAGGAAACAGCTGGTAATCTATAAATTTACTTATTTAAATATATAATCGTGGACGACTTGGACTCTGTTCACGCGTCTGTGTGCGCAGGCACACATCTTTCGACGCGCCCATTAACGCGCCGGAGATCAATTGGCTTTCGAGCCGTGGGCGGACCGTTTCATTAACTATTATAATATAAAAGCAGTTCAAGCTGATTAGTTCCTTGAACGGCTAACGCTATTTAACCTATAATCGATATTTTTATACAGTAATCTTGTAAGGCATGTCACCTGAGATACTCAGCGTTACGGTCGTTGACGCTTTTTTTTATTCGTATTTTACTGAATGAGAGTAGCATAAGTATCACAAATAAAGAACACCTACCACGCGCCATAAGCGAAGAATGGTTCTGAGAAACATAAAACCGAGACGATCTATAATATAAAGGCATAAATCCATAAAATGATATCGTAAGACGCAACGTGACTAATGCATAGGCGATTCACGGAGAGTTGTATAATAGTCGGAGACACACGAATTACCCAGTAGCGGGCGCTTATCTGATAATAAATATTATGGTCCATTCTTTTAGGCGAGACGGTCATTAATCGAGCGGTCGATAGCGCGCGTATCGCCTTACGAGCCGCATTGTTGGGCCAACAGTTGTTCCTATTTATCAAGACGCCAGTAATATTGTTGTGGCTCACACAAAGAGCTAGCGATCGCGACGCTACGCCGGTACAACGCCAAGCTCTTTGTTCCATGACAAGCGACATCGGTATTAGTGAAATATTAATCGAAAGTTTGAATAAAAAGCGCCTCCTTGTAAAACAACCTGTTACATTTTTTCAACATTTTTCAGTAAGGAGTTTTTGATTACGATGAAGAGAGTTTGCATCTGGATGACAACGATCATCTCTACTAAAAGTAAATTAACGCCTATTACAAATCCGTTGATAATACATGATTAATTCACACCTTTTTATCTTATAAGTACCGTTATATTAATCCGGAGGCTTTGTAGCTTTAGACTATGACAGCCATATTAGAGTCACGAAATTGTCAAGGTTGAAATGATTTGCATATAAATTACTTTCGTCGATGCGTAAATCCACGTGTTGCTCGGTGAGAATAGAGATTAATATGGTAGGTGTCCGTGCCGGCCGGGTGACAGACAAGTTAAGCTGACATCCGTCAACGCCGTCGGTCGTAATCGCTGGATCGAAGATCGATGCTAAGCCTGGCTTATTGAACTCTTCAACGGATTCGAATCAGCAGCCTAACACGTTCCGAGTTCATCGTTCGTCTTACTCCCAGCCTACACTATCGAACCAGTTATCTTTTCCAGATCTGACAGCTTTCGGGTCAGTGGACATTCACGTATGCAAGTGCCGTAATTTAAGTTGTTACAGTGCTAGTACTATTGGGAATATTATATTATAGTTATTACTCTTATCAAGCTCGTTTCATATTGCAGATCAAACTATGTAGATAGAAAAAATGATTGTTTCCATTAGACGAAAGACTTGATCAAATAATGTAGTATCTAAGGAAGGCTGTCGTTTGGTGAGTATCCGTACATTTGTGCTACCCATAAGATTCCTTTCGGTGGGCGTCTCGTGCGTGTGCGAGTGGTCGTGAAAGTTTACGATGACTACTGACCCGTGCGGAACACTAGCTTTAAAAGTTGCCCGCAATTATGGTATAATTGACGCGTGTAATCGACACTGCCTCCTGTAAACGCCGCCGACGTCCAAGCGCTTTGTCAAGCCCTTTTCATGAATTCTTTTTACTGCAAATTACCTAACCAACGACGTAATTGTAGGTACTTTATGATGAACTGAGAATAAATGAGATATCCCCTCCTTTCTCATATAAACATTAGTTGACAAGCAGTATAAGTCCTGTAGTATAGTTGTTTAAAAAAATCCTATTTGTTGTATATACCCACTAGATAAAACGCTAAAATAAGCTCATTATGTAAGATAAACTTTACTGTAGCATAGAGTTAGGTTAGTGCTTGGAGTAGCAACTCACTATGATAACTGCGGGTACTTCATTAATATAGATCATTATCAAATCACTGTTGAAAGATTAATGAAGCTGAGAGTAGAGGTTGTACCGGTTTGTGCACGCGATAACATGTAAAGTGAAAAGTGAAACAGGTACAGTGAAACAGCACGCATATCGCGCGCTCACTATTCTTCTATTTTTAAGGTAATTGGAAAGCGGCGCCGGCGCTGAGGCAATAGCAGCACATAAATAGGTCCAAATTGTGTTTGTAGTAGGGGCGGGGGATATCGGGAGGCTAGCGAGGAAACGAGGAGCCGCTACGTATTTATTCTATTTGCTGAACGTGCCTCTCCGCCGCGGTCGCTGTTTGACGATGCAAATTTATCGCGACGCTTAATAAAACGCGCACCGACCTCATTGATTCGCAGATGTTGCTCATTACGAGGCGATGCGGCGCAGCCCAACACGCTCGTCCTGCCGTGGCGTGACTACATAAACCTGTTAACTCAGCAAATTATTATGAATTATCGACGTTACTACCACGTATATCCAATAGTTCGCGGTAAGGTCGTACATACATATGTACTATCATAACAACTAGATGAAACCATTCTTGTACCACTCCATATACTTTAACGTGTATTGGGGTTGTAATTTTATATTATAACCGCTTGCACAAGCAAGGAAGTGAACATAAGGTGAACATTAGAAGAAACAGGAATGCCCATTGCGGGTGAACATAAACTGCTAGCAACAGTCGTTCGATCCGATAAAGTCCCACATCGAAGGTTGGAGCAGCTCGCAGTTGCGCCCGATATCGACATATTCGAGCCCTTCCTCTTTCTCGAAACAATGAAGCTCGTTTGAATCGATTACAGAGCTGCGGCGCCGCTGCACACATTTTTTACGCCATAAAGAGCTTGTTTGTAAAAATAGCAATTTTCTTGCCGCTACGCCCCCTTATTCGAAACTGGCTCGATCGCTTCTCATGCAAAAACAAGAGCAACTTGGGAAAAAAGGAGCCGTAGTGTTGCATTTACCGCCCGCTGAGAGGATCGCACCTCAGCGCGATCGTTGCCGCAACCGCCACCGCCTGAGCCCAACGCGTGCAATAGTGTCTGTATGCAAGATGTCGCGTATAACTACAACTTTACGACATTGTTCTTAGGAATGTCCGTATTACACAACTACCTAAAGATTTTATTATATTTGTTTTACACTTCGCAGAGAATATAATTGTAACTGCTAGCTTACTTATGCACGTTGGCGGTTCAGAATACGGATTGAATATATTATATTTTTATGATTGTCAATAAATGCAACTTTCGAAGTCGCAACACTTGCAACACGATCGCAACATCATTTTACAAGGCCTCAGGTCCCTGTACTGCTAGGTACAAAGTACGGCGCATACTCAGGAGTGAGGCCAGTTTCGCCTCTTTTAAGCGAGATCAACGCGTTTACCTCTGGCGCGGCTCGGCGCAAATTGATGGTTTCACCTCGTTCCATGCAAAACGATCACAGCGTCCCTCTCGCACGACGCGCGCTCCAGACAACGCGGTAATCATTGTTTTTGAAACGAGAATAAAACGACACCCATTTCAAAGTATACACGGGACGGCAGAGAAAAACGAACACGCTGCGGTATTCTGATAAGTTTAAGATAAATAGCGCGCTGAGTTTTACTTGGCCTTTACTCCGACGTGTCTTTTTTTTTCGTTCCAATTCTGCGTTCGTAATCTAAACTGGGAATCGATTTAAAATCATTTGTAACGAGCTGCATCATATTCATGTATCCGCTTTATAGTGCATAAAATGTTATCAGATTTGCTATTACTATCAATTGTGTGTATATACAATATCAGAAGAATATAGTCATGATCAAAATAAAGTATTCTGGAATATATCTACTAATTTCACCTACTCCTCGCTAATAGGTTATGCATCATGTCATCATACGAAAGAACTATAAAAAGTAGGTTGCGTATATCCGAACTGGTTACAATAATTACTACTAACGGGTGTTTGATAAGCAACTAAAGCACTCAACCCTAAAAGTGCGTACTTACAACGGAAGTAGTGAGTAATTAGTTAAACAGAATACCACAAGTCCGCTAATCAACTAAGCGTAGTGGTTTTTGGGGAAAAAGTAATACTTAATCATTTATGTTTCATTCAAAAAATGCCCTCATTTTCATACTACTCCAATAATATTAGCAATACTTCTGTAACGATTATTTAACTAACACTTATGTTAACAATGACCAGTTTCACTTATATACCTATTAGAAAATCAAAACTGGAACTGACTTAAAGAATACATATATCATGCAGAAAATCATGTAGACATGTCTTCACGTAATTTCTTTTTGTATGGCATCTCGCAGGTCAAACTAGAAGGTTGTCGACTGCTTAACCGGGCTTGCCTGTGAAGTGCCTTAAATGAATTTAAGGCCTCCAGCCAGGGCTTAATTCTTCACGTCATGTATATATTTAAAGAGTACTACAAAGGCAGCTGGATTTAGCAGCATAATGAGAGAGTTTAAAATTTGATCAGTAATAAAAAAATCCCTTTTATAGCCGAAATATTAATGAAGTTTGTTAAAATTAACGGCTACGATTGACATAAAAGCTCTTTATGTTGTTATAATTATAATACAAAGAGAAATCTTTGACCCGTATCATATCCAGCGCGGCACAACGTACAATGTATTATATCGTAAGAGCGCTGATAATAAAGCCTGTGTCAGTAGTTGAGAGGTGAGCACAAAGCGCATCTCATTTTCGGCAGCAAAGACAAAAGCGGTAATTACAGTTACCAATTGTACCTGTGAGCGCCAGTTCAGTGCGTCGTTGCGTCGTTTCGTGGGATGAACGCAATAACTTATTTTACAACTAAATTGATGCACTTAAATTATAAAACAATAACTTTTTACTTTTATCAAAGGGTTTTTAATTAGGTTACAAAATAAGGTTTTTAATTACGTATAAATACTATTATTTATTCAGATTCACGAAGTATCCACTGTCAATGTTGCTACGAAAAGACTTTTTGGCTTAACAATTTAATCTTAAAATTTGAAACAAAATAATTAAAAAAAAAATATTTTTGGGCAGCTCTGTGATATTTACTTATTGGATATGCAACCAAACGCTTTTAGACGGACACGTTTTAGTGCAAATATGATAGAGCGTGGTGTTATTTCACAAGAAATAACTTATTGATCACCTAGCATTCTCAAAGCTTCCGTCCCACATTCTTAAAGGTATTTTCATGTACCACACCAGCCGCCGCGCTTCTACTGCGGTAGCGAAGTTCTATTCGGAGTGGGTTATAATGTGGAGGTCGTGTTCTCACGTAGCCAAGTGTTTCCTACCCGTACAGCGCGTTTCTTTTGTACTTCTAACAACGAAAGCAGCAGCATTTCAGATTAACTAGCAACTATTTCACAGGTCTGGTAAAAGGTTAATACAAAACAAAGTTATAAATTCGCAATTAAAATGAATATACGTCTATTTCGTCTATGCAAAAAAAGAGAAGATTACAGTGGTCATAAAACACAACAATAATTAAACATGATCTATCAAAAATGCTTCGGAGCATTAAAACATTTATGACCTCTCGTAATAATAAAATGAAAGTTCTGCATTAGTTCACTATACACGAGGAGATTGCTATCTTTCACTTTGCTAATGAAAATAATATCCAAAATGTGAAAGCTTTTTAAAAATATAGAATATAATATTTTTAACTAATATATTTTAAACTATATATTTTTATTTATTGGCAAGCATTGTCCATGTGACAATCCCGCTAATACAGCAACAACTTTCAAGGATTTTTTGGTAGAATTTTGTACTTTTTTTTTTAATTCGTTTTATACCTTTACACCACAACCCTTATACTATCACTGACGGTGGCGATCACCTTTATGTCGCGGGTTAATCCCGCCCTAGGGAAAAGTGTCCAACGTACACAGCAACTGGAATCGGTTTTAGTATTAGTGGTACACGCATAAATCCTGTTTTCTGAAAAACTATTATGTTTTATGTACAAAAAAACTGATAAACAAAAACAAAACGATAGATTTTATTTTATTTGCGACTACCGATTTACTTTCATTTGACTTAGATAAAAAGATAAAGTTGATATTATTGATAAATCACGAAGAGGCCTCGCCTCAAATGCGACACTTTCGGTGTTTCTCCTTTACTATGCCAAACTTGCTGCGGGTCACTGTTCTGGCTCTCATGCTTTTGGTACAAAAAAAATACAAATTAAATTCAAACTAACTCGCTTATTTCCTGATAAATAATCATATATTGTGTTAACGTGAGGCCGTGATGTATTTAATTAATATTTATTTGTTCATAAGGTTTTTAAATTTTAAAACTACTATAGTGATAGTTCAGTATCGGTACTAGAGAATGCGTAGGTATATAAACAACGTAAACTGACACATTTATAAAACGATGCTACTATACCTCAATAAAATACATCAAACACGGAATGAATCTGGAATCTGCATAACTCACGATCGTGGTACGAGAGGCACCTACACATAACAAAGGGTAGTGTCAGTGTCAGGTTGTTCGCGTGACCACGACCGAGCGGGATTCCTCCTCACTCATTTACAGGATCGGTTTACTTCGGCATTCCTCGGAGGCAGGACGAAGCTTTATTAGGCCGTTGAGTCAACGGATCACACGCCCTCGCTGGCACTCTCACTGTCGAAGGAGCTATGTTTCGGTAAAAGTGTTTCTCTAGGAGAATGGGATATTTATAGTTTGTTATGGAATAGCTTAGTTAAGGAGTAAGTATCATAATGTTACAAATTCCCAGGCTTCCTAAAACTATTATTGAAAATAAAATATATCAACTTATATAATGTTAAGGTTGGAAGAAAATTTGCCTCCCAAAATGAAGAGAAGGGAAACTGAAATTAATTTCTTAATTAGCAAGTAGAAACTTTCCTAGCAAGGTCTTTTTAGTAAATGACTAATTTGAGTTACCTAATAACAATATGACACTGGCGAGAAAATTAAATTAAACACGCACGAAGTAGCCCCGACGATAATGAAAGCTGAGGCGAGCGAGCAAATTATCATCCAGTTGGCTTCACCGGGTTACGCAAGACAATAAGCAAACAGCTGGCCCGATGTGCAATAGGTAACCCGCCCCAGAATTGTGGCCGTTGATCATAATCCAGATACTGCACCAACTATGGCAAGCATTTGTGTCCGTAGGCCGAGAGGCGCACGACCGCTATCGAAAGTGAATTGTCGTGCTTGCAACAAACATGTCGCCCAACATTTGCTTGTACTGCGCCGTGACTAGACTTTCGCGCAATCGGACATTAAGAATACAATCATAAATGACCTTACCGTTTCCGATCGATGGCTTCAGTATTAAATGCCGTCATTTCATTTCAACTTCCTTTAATGGATATGTTAATAGGCAAATAATGTTACGTCAATAGCTAAATTTGATGTTGCAAAGTACAGCAGAAATATACAGAAAAAGTAATTGGATGTTAATTATTTAAATACTAGATTCGAGTTTCGAGATTATTAGGTAAGCAATTATAAAAAACCGGTCAAGTGCGAGTCGGACTCGCGCACCGAGGGACCTTTGAAAAGAATATTATCGCAATAAAGTCGCAATTTTTTTCCAACCGCATAATTAAGTTTGTTTGCAGAGGAAAATTTCTGATTACTTAAGAATTGCGATACCTACTTAGAATCTATAATCTACTATAGTTTTATTTTTCCTGTAATATTTAAGTTAATTTCTATCAATCCTAATCATTTCAGATTTTTCCATTCTCAAACTTCGGGAACTGTAATTTTTTGGGTGGATTTCATTATAATTCGAAAATTAAAAAACATACAAGATAACAAAAATATATTAGAATGTTTTTCACTTTTTCCATAAATGCAATATGATTTAACTTTTTTCATTTGCAATACGCATGAACAAACGTTTTTTGTAACTGTTCCAAATTTCAGGTAGTTCCTGAAAATAATCAGCTGTGAGAAACAGACAGACAGATGAAGTGAAACCATAAAGGTTCTTTTTTACCATTTTTGGTACGGAACCCTAATACTAACTCATAGATGAAGACGGATATTAAATTATAAGCACGTTATTCGAGACCCAAATCTTGTTGAAAAGTATGTTCTCGGGCACAGGTTAAGCGCAATATTTACATTATCAATTGTATGTCATCGGCGTCTTCGGAGCGATGTTTTCACTCGCGCGCCCGCCGTGTTACCTTTCGAAAGCGTTGACTCATAAACAAAGCGACCTCTGAACTTAATAACAATGTGAAGCGGGCGTGCGAAACGGGAGATGCACCCAGCGACTTGCAATAATTCTTTCGGGGCCCATCGAGTCGCTAGGTACATGACGTGCCATAATTTAGTGTTGTGTACAAACGGCAAAAACTGTTCACGGTTTGTGGCGATGGCTCAACGAGATAACACCCCTATAAAGAAACTTTATTGTCATACATCTGACCTACATCTGTTGGTACAGCTAAAATGGTAAAGAAAGTATAAATACTTTTTCAAAGTTTACTGCTATCCATTTTGCTCACTAGCTATTGTAGATGGCTAACACAGTAACTACCTTACTTGAAATTTCAAACAAAGTGCAATAACGAGACAAGGCCAGCGAGGATTTATTGTTAAGAGAAAATATCAATGCAATTATCTGATATAGTGGAAATCGTGACTAACCTGAGGTCAATATATAATTCGGCATCTCTGACATATATAGGACCTTGTGCCGGTATCGTTTTGGCCTATTGTTTTTGATTTATAATAGACAATAACTAAACATAGGGCATTTTTATATAAGTGGGTACATTAAACTTGACTTAACCACCATCACAAGAAAGCTCTCAAACTAGGTACAATGAATGGTAAACGGATTGCTTACTGAATGTCCATAAAGTTATCGTCACCATTTTTATTGTATGATTTATGCTTGGAATAAAGCTAATAGTTATATCACTAGATGATGAGTACCTACCTAGCTATTCTTATGAACAGTTAAGTACGTATAAAAATAGATCTATATCGACAAGTGATGTCAGTAGACGGGGCAAGACAGCGACCCCGATGTCGCGTAATCCGCGAGCTTTGTTACGAAACCGGTATGCGTTCAAATGTTGCATTGGAATCTGTGTCTGCTGTACCAAATGCACATTTAAGACTCGGACATCATGAATACAAACTCATCTATTTTGAACGGGCATCGAAGATCGAGTAGCGATCCAGTTTGCAGCGATACATAATTCGGTATGTAACCGGCAATCTGATGCACTTTGGTCTCGGAGATCCGGCACGCCATTTGAAGCTATTGAGCAACCTTGTTAACACAATACGATCCCACCAAAGAAAATATTTGACAACCCGGACAAAATTTCGTAAAAACATAAGTTTTGTACTATACCGTGTAGTATTTTCTACAGTAAATCTAAGACCTAAGTTCGGTAAAAAGTTAGTGCCTTAGCATAAAAGAAATAATCTGCTCTGACCAAAAAAGAGTATTCAATTACTTTCATAATAAACGAAGTATTTAATCTGAACAATAGTTTTTTTCGATAGAGCATGATAAAACAACAAGGTAATTTGAGCATTAACGGCTTGACACCTACAAATTAAATTCGTGACCACAAACAATTTCAAATGTACACCCGAATTAACAGAACGATAGTCAATGTTCCCACACTCTCCTGCAATTCACTAGATAATATAAAACGCAACGTTAATAGGAACAAAACATTTCCAAAATTAAATAAACACGCACAGGCACGCTCGGGCGGGTTCAGTATAATTTGATAATTTACAACATTGAATCCGGCGCAGGCGCCTTCGGCTGTAAAAAAGCTTTTCGTGAAATTCGGCGGCAGCCGGCGATCGTATCTTAGGCACGCTATCCATCATACTGCCCTAGTCACGCAACTATCAAACTAACTAATTATTTTCAGCTATAAAATAGAATGTGTCAATTACGGTCAAAATCAATAGAGTTGGTATTATTTATCACCGAGCTAAAGCGAATTGAGATTTGTTCTACATACCAACTATCCACTTCATAATTTGTCATAATATACTAACAGGTGCACAATCTCATTAATGAGCAACTTGTTATTGAAAGTGACAAGCGGTCACAGCAATATTAACCATCAGTGCGCTCGGAATGAATAAAATTAAGATAAAGCAAAGGGACGATCCTCCACTTCAATTACGGCAACCCACACAATGATTAGACGTTTCACTGGAAGCGCTATAGCTCGATCGTGGACCGACTTGAGTTATTAAGTGCTAGCTTTGTTACAAATACATTTAACATGACGTGGATTAATGGAATAAAATGCCCAGCCTTTTTTATATTTGATCGCGTTCATTCCTTGTCAACATTCTAACTCCCGGATTAAGTGCAGTCGTTTATCTAAGCATTTACGTCCTACATAGTTGGTCTTTTATGGGCCATTTTGTGGCGGCGCGTAGTTTTATTTGGGCTACTCGGGCTTGTTGACACATAGACATTCCAAATGGATTTGAAACCTAATAGTTATACTTACTTCGAGCTTTTCGCTCGAATTATTATTAATTATCACGGTCTTACAACGTTGCAAGTTACATAACATTGCAAGTTAGCATAGAATACAATGACATGAGTTCAGTCGTAGCTAGCATAAACGAATAAAAGAAACTAGTTGTTCGTTATCTCGAGCAGAAGGGCGACCTTCAACTTAGCTCGACCGGAATACAGAGTAGCGTAATAACAAGAGACACTGGGCGGTAAATGTTGGACGCTTTCGTATGCAAAAAGCGTTAAGTGTTAGCCGACGCGGTTGTACGGGCCGAACATTAAACAAGCGGTTGCGACCGAAAATAGAAATGGGTTGTTTGAGTAGGGTTCTTTCGCGAACGCAATTGTACTCGAACGTGTCTTGTTACCGAATGCGTTATGCAAATGCTGAAACCACTGACATCACCTCTAGTTTGACGAATATAAGGTACCTACCCACCTACAGAAGATTTGTTCATTCAACTGATCTGCGTTTAGTTCATTACAGCCTCGCATAAAATGTTAATTGTTAAATTGAAACTTCGTAATTGAGAAGTTTCATTTGATGTGGAAACACTTTAAATTATCATTAACCAGTTTGTCTATAAGTAGAGAAACAATTCACATAAACAATTATACTAGCACTACCGTTTAAGAGCTATTAATTGCGGCAATTTGAGGGTGATTAAATACGAACGGGTATACTGAACAGGCAATCAGTCAATTCTCGACAACTACTCATGTTAATACGATGATTGCTTCAAGTGGGACTACTGACGGAGTCGATTTAAAACCTAATTGCCTTGATTTATCGTTATGAAAGCGTAAAAATTATTCATTTCATTGGTTTTATTTTGAGCATTATTCAAAGTATTTTCTTTACTTATTTTTCACACGGTGGTATAATGTTTGTCAAAGATCTATAA
Organism: Pyrrhia umbra; assembly: GCA_963891755.1. Lineage (NCBI taxonomy): Eukaryota > Metazoa > Arthropoda > Insecta > Lepidoptera > Noctuidae > Pyrrhia > Pyrrhia umbra. The sequence goes on from OY982925.1 coordinate 6,958,812, forward strand.
ATGACAGACATTTGTAGATCTTTGACAGACATTATAGGTAATCAGAAGCCAGAAAGTCTAACAACCAGTCCCTGGGTTGTGAAAGTCAGATCGGCAGTCGCACCATGTAAAACACTGCTTCCGGTTAGACTGGAAGCCTAGCCAAATATAGTTGGGAAAAGGCTAGGTAGATGATTTTACCAAAGTGGTATGGTAAGAAGTGGCACCAAAGTACGATAACAAGTCGTGGTGGTCGCAAGTTAGGGTCTGCACTCTATGTACGAATGTGTAGGTTCGAAACGTGACAAGTACCAATGTTATTTAAAAATCATAATGTACTTTTTAAATTTATCTTGGACACCACTAACTAACGGTAAAGAAAACATTCTATAGAAACATAGCGATAAGTCAAGTACTAGTTTGAAATCGCCAATCTACCTTGACCAAGCGCGGTGATCACTGGTCTTGCCTTCTCTGTATGAAAAAAGGCCTTTGCTTAGCAGAGGAGTAATAAATAGGCCGATAATGATGATGACGATTAACAAAAGTATGAGGCAGTCAAATGATGTTCTTAAACAATTTTTCAGGCAATTTTTCAAGGCGATTATCCGAAACGAATAATACTAGCAACTTTCAACGTGTTAAATTACATACAAAGCGGATTTTTTTTCTTTTGCATCAAGTGTCCACATCTGGCTTGTATCTATAGCACACGCATAGTTGTAAATTGCAGTAACAACAAACTTATTAGTTCAACATATATATGTAGCTGTAGGCCAGGACAATGTTGCGCTCATTATGCGAATGTCGCGAGTTCGCGAAGTATGGATGACCCCGCGGCTAGCGACGCTCACGACCAACCATATGCCGCAAACTTTTGTTCTTACGAAAAACCTACAAGACAAAATTATCTTTTTTTTTTTCAGGATACCTACCTATTAGAGAGAATTAGTTAAGCAATGCAATGATCAGAGATTGTGAGAAAATGCAACAGACTATTTTAAGAAAGCATTTCTTTTCCATAAATCGATTTATTCTTTTTGCCTTTAATATTTGAACTCCAATAAAATAAAATCCATTTTATTTTGATGTTAATGCGCTTTCGTAAGAATCACACAAGCTTGCAAATACAAATTCAATAAGTACCGATCGGGACTATCGAGCTCTCTTTGAAGTGCCAGTTAAAGGCTTATGAATTGTAAGGTAATGGCGACAAAAGGCTTAACCTTGCAATCTTTAAATAATAATGTATCTTGCGATTATAATTTGATTCGAGCCAGCTTTTATGACCGGATAGGACATTGGAATCGTTCCTGTCTCGCTAAACGGCCCTCGTAAATTGTCGATTAAGACGGTACACATTTGAACGACAAAAGCCCTTGCGTCAGAAATGACCGCCGCGGCAGAGGCCGGTGCTATAAATTTCATAATTAATTTTATTATCGAAGCCATTGCTCGCACGTCGACTTAAAGCGAGATTTGCGATCCAAAGCCACCGCCGCCGTCCGCTTTATCATTAAACGTTCACGATACTTCGCCCGCGCTCCGATTTCATAATGTCCCTTAATGTTCTGTAATTGTTTGTAAGTAAAAGCAAGCGCCTGAAAGAGTTCGACACGGCATACGGAGCGACTCCGTCAAAAGCCATCGCTGTAATAGAGTTTTCTTTCTCGACCGCTGCGCGGTTATAAAAGCTAACTTCTTTTTCAAAGAAAAGTAATGAGAATTTAACTCAGCGGAAAACGGTCGACGGGGCCAGCGTTTCGTGAGCAGCGATGGAGAGAAAATATTTTTTACGTTATTCCGAGGGTTGAACGTCGTAGCGATAGTCCCCGCACAGAGCACCCTCACAAAGGCTGCAGCGCAGCGCTGTCGACGCTCCCGCCTTCCTTCCTATTATAAGCTTAACGCCGAATAGAAACGGCTTTAATTCAACTTTATACCCAACACGGATCGCGGGATAATAGTTTACGTCCCTAATTAACATAAACTCTAGGGTCAAAATAATAATTCAACAAATAATGATTGCTCGAAAATTATGCTAAAATATGGAAATATGGACAGTGTATGAACCTAAAATAAACCCTTTCTGTTCAGTTTATTCATTTTTTTTTTAATAAACTGATACGCTCATGTTAATCTTAATTTAGACATAATAAGCGGTACATAGGAGGTCGCAACCAAAGAGACCTTTAACTTCGTTAACGCCATATACGTTGACAGTATTGTAACCACGAATGGTGTTCAGGAAAAACGTGACTTTCTTTAGCCGGCTTACTGTTTATTGTTACTCACAAGACTTAGCCGGAGAGCGAATATTGTAGCGATATTCATCCCTTAAATTTCTCATTATTTTAAAACAAGGGTGATGGAACTAAATTAATCATTTTCGTCATCATTTATCGTGAAACGTATCTATTGTGACTGCCTGTTTTATAAGTAGAATGAGAGAAATATGTGCATACATTGAGTGCATCAGCTGCACAAAAAGGCACAATCTCGCCAAGATAGGATAACAAGATAACAAGCGTGGAGCGGCGGACTAAGACGGATAAAAACAAGACATGGAGCCTACTCGCAGACGTGTACCTTGTTTACTTAAACGAGGCCCACATTAAGTGCCTCCGGAGTAGATTCCGCACATCTCCGGTTCGTTGTGGTACCAGTGGTGCACACACTACGATGCTTCTAACTACGTACATAATGTTATACAGATACACTCTACTCGTATTCGACAAATAGGCTACAGTTATATTACTTAAGTCGAAAAATAGAATGGAGAAGTAGAAGAATTCAAGTGTTTCATTTCAAAAATACCTTTCTCAATAAAAATATTAACTAGATTTAGTTTCGATAAATTTGGAATATATAACATTGTAAACGTAAACATTGTCCATACATACCATTGTACACATCTTTTAAATGTTTATGCTTAAATATCCGTTTATGAAGTCCTAAAATAAAAGTACCTAGTCTAGAACAATATTTACAGTCATCGTTGAAATTGGATTCTACTTTAACTTAGATTCCATGCCTATATAATATACCTATACATTACATTGACACAATATTGTGTATTCAAATCACGTAATCAAAAGACTTCAACGCATATCTACCGATTTACTTTAAAAATCTATGAATATCTCTGAACAAGTTCACGCATAAGATTTTCATAATTTAAGTCACGTAACACATTATATGTAACTTACTTCTAACTATATAGTGTCTGCGGACAGAATAGAATATAGAATGTCATTAAAGGCTACAAATTATTTATTTTTTCATAACCTTATCTAAATTTTGTGATAGATTTTGCTTTACGGTACAGTCTTATCTCAATGTTAGGCAATTGCCACTATAATGTGAACATTTAGATTTCTTAACGACAAAACTATGTAAATTATGGCTTAAATCAGCCAATACCGGATGTTAGGAATGTGCAAACAGGTACGTACTAAGCTGACGCTTAAGTAACCGATGTTTTATTCAAGGCATGAGTTAAATGTTTATCTATTGTTATCAGTATGAAGCGATCGTGTCATTACACACGTACTCTGCCCACGGCCGTGCGTTTGATGACAAAGATGCTGTACCACAACGCTTTAAAACTAAAGCTTCTAGCGATTTAGAGGATCATCAGCTCATTTGCTGAGGCAACAAGATAGAAAAATATATATTTTAGTAACAGGTAGATTGATAATTAAATCTGTTAACATAAACTTTTAATTAACCTTTCTCATTTCAAAGCTCCAGACTGATGGTACCTATGCCATTACAACAGGTAAATATAGGAAGGAAAATTATTCTAATTGGATTCAAAATTTCCGAAAAACTTTATACGTTTCTACTCGGTTTTAGTTTGGAATTATTAATGACTAGCTATTTCCTGCGGTTTCTAATGATCCTAATTCACGCACGAGTAAAAAGTAAAGCTCTTCCTTCTCCTATCTTCTTTCGGGACCCATCTTCCTCCGTAACAAATTTCATGTAAATCGGTTCAGCCGTTCTACCGTGAAAGCCTAACAAGCCAACTCGTATTCCCATTTAAAATATTGGTTAATATTAGGATATGTGGCATAGTGGTCTTACTACCCACGTATGTGAATTATACAAGAGGTTTATTGAAGTTAAAATACACACTTAAGAATGTTGAGAATGAGCTAGTTAGTTATTACTGTAACTTCATACCTCATACCGCGAACTCTTACTTTTGACAACAAACATATCGGTACATTCTTGTCGGCCCACTCGCGTGACAATCTGATGTGTGTGTGAGAACTTACGCGTACTCATAACCAAATATGTGTTACTCACTACGGTGTGAACTTCCTCGTTTTGAAGAAAATTCTATCTTACTATATATAACACTTAACAAGACGTGCCAAGCATAAACGTGGCTTAGAGTTATGAAGTAAAGCTTTTATAACCCCGAAACATGTTACATATATAAAGCAGCGGCATCCATTAAGTGCTCAAATAAAACGTACTTTAACAACCGTCTACGTAATTATTCATTCAATTCTGATGATACCCTATACACCTGTGAAAGTAAACATGAAATCTCACGAATATTGTTAATACAACCAAAAGAGCCGAACAATCGTTCGTCAAACATTAACAACTCCTGACATAATAGAAACAGTCAAGTGCAGTAATCAACTCTAATAAGAAGGTGAGAAGGCGAAGCGTATTTATTACTTTAATGGAATATCAGCAATTAGGGCCGCAGATAGAATCAGTAGCGCTGACAAGGTGCAAACGAGAGTGGTTCGACCGGATACGTAGGGTCGGCACCCGAACTAGTTCCACGTGAAAAAGTTCCATAAATATATAGGTACGCTAATGTTGATAGTACATTCTTTAGGTATATGCTACATTAGCATGTATGTGAATGGACCAGATAATACTAACTTTATTGGCGACTGTAACAAAATAAAACAATGCCGCCGATGAATTACCATAGAGAATGAGCGGAACCAATGGATTAAGTGAAATACAATCAAACAAGGAGGCGTACGTGCCGGGAATTTAAAATAGATAAAGAGAAGTTCCCGATTCGGCGACTAAGTATACGGGAAATTTGTTTGTCTCCATTTTTGTATATCGCCATTTGCAAGTTAAATTAACTTAGTGTTCCTTAATTGGAGATTTCAAGGTACCATATTGAATATTTCTATACCTTCCTGCTATTTTAACCTTTTTAGGCGTAATACTTAGTTTTCGTTACCTTTTTTCCCTTACATCAGACATTTGGCAGGCACAGCAAAAAATAACACTAAGGTAGAGTTTATTCTCAGTAAAATAATAAGAAGACACGACCATTAGGAAGCATAAAGTCGGTAGCGACTAGCGTGTGAGTATTTTAACGCCAAACTATACATTAGGCGCGAAGAATCAGGAAGAGTCGGTACCTGAAGGCGCCGGCACCATTCAACTTTGCTGACTCAGCAGGGCCGCACTCCCGCGCACCCGACATTACCGCGCAAGTTATCATTACGTCGCCGTCGCGCGCGCACTTCGCACTACCAAAAACACCAGTCATCCGTCCCATTCCGACCAATTAACGACCCAACTGCAATTTGTAAGCATAAAAAACCAACCGTGACGAGATGTCGATATTACGTGTCCTTGTTAACTACTGAGAGTTTTTATATTTCGTTGAAACTTTGTCCGGTCTATTGAGATGTCAGTAACCTCGTGTGATCCTTCGAGTTCTCCATGAATTTTAGACATTCTAAAATATTTTATTACTAAGTGACAAATTCAAAGCTTAGTAGTTTAGACGGCATGCGTTTGACTTGCATCTTGTTTAGGCGAACTTAGATAAAATTAACCGATTAAACTGATCTTTGTTATGTAAACCGCCAAGCCTTTGTCATTTGATCTTATCATTATATGAAACTCAATCAGTTGAAAAGCAAAATAATTGTATGTCGTTGACTCTTGAAACCTTAAAATATTTTTGGACCGTATGATTATTTAAATTGGAAACCGAAAAGTCAAAATTGACAGTGATGTGATAAACAAATTATAGCCGTGTTTATTATGCAGAGATCATAATTGTTTTTTGAAAGCACATAACTGCTTTTTAAACTGCAGATTGAATAAAATAAAATATATTCGAGAAGATCTTATGACTAAGCTCTATCAAGTTCGGGTTAAGCTAAAGACATACAAACGTCAAAATTACAAGTTTTTTAATGTTTAATATTAGCAGACCTATGAAACTTAATCTATTCTATGTAATATCCTGATTTGTGTGAATTTAACTCGCAAATGAACCAGACTAACGAAAACTTTAAAAATTACGCGTTGATTCGACTTGTACTAACCTTAAACTTGTTAGATATGTAATTATGTACTGGATATACACGTGCCAAACCTACCATACCTTCCACCATGGAATATTTCATTCTGATCATGATCAAATTGATCTGATGAATCAATCTCCGCGTGTAAACTTTACGGTGCAAATAGGTGGATTGAATGTATTTTATCTATACTTATAATAAATCTGTAGAGAGGTCAATTCTGTACATGAATTATATTTCCAAAATAACTATCAGGGGGTGATTAGGGATCGATACTGATGCCAAAAATGCAATCAGTAAAATTTTTGTCTGTCTGTCTGTCCGTCTGTCTGTCTGTCTGTCTGTCTGTATAAACTCTATAGAAACAAAAACTACTCGACGGATTTTAACGAAACTTGGTACAATTATTTGTCATACTCCTGGGATGGTTATAGTATACTTTTCATCACGCTACAATCAATAGGAGCAGAGCAGTGAAGGGAAATATTGTCATTTTGTTTAAACGCGCTAATCTCAGGAACCGCTGGTCCGATTTAAATAATTCTTTCAGTGTTAGATAGTCCATTTATCGAGGAAGGCTATAAGCTATATATCATCACGCTAAGACCAATAGGAGCGGAACACCACTATTCCACGCGGACGAAGTCGCTGGCAGAAGCTAGTTAAAAATATTTAAGTAACATACATATTGTGGCGATAAGATGCCTACCAACGTGTTTAATAAAATATTTACTCAGCTAGTGAGGTTGCAACCATCTGTTATTACTAGATGTATCGTAAATCTTTTGACAGCCGCTTTTATACAGAGGGCCTCCGAAGACGTCAGCCGCCATACAACCAAATATTCCTTATTGTGCTGTCATCATATTAACTGACAGTACACAAAATAATCTGCTATTCATTTAATATTCATACATACAATTACTTGCGAAAAGCTGCCGTTACGACAATACCATCATCTCCAAACTCGACGTTGAGCACAATTAATTTGATTCACACTAACCGTAAAACATCTTATATATAAGAACTATTTTCTCTTTATTCACTGTTTAAATTTCACACATCTCGACGAGCTATGGGCATAAGAATGCCACGAATATCCTACCACATTTTTATTTAGATGTAGATAAAAATGAGATTGTGAACGAATTCTCAGCATAATAACAAGCTGCTCAGCGGCAAGCGCATAGTTTGAAAGCAATGAGGTGGGCACTCAATTGGAGTGCTAGTTAATTGATAGGTGCCGCGACTGCGGACGAATGAGATGTCGGTTACGGGACGCGAGGGGCTCGAAGCATTCAATTTGCTCTAAATCAGCGTGGGGAACTCGCGCCCGGACCGCAATTAAAAACCAGTCGAACACAAGGCTGCAGGATATAATCTACGTCAACACTCGCAATGACCGTCCAATTTTCAAAACATTATTCTACGCGCCGATTAAACGAAACTGGTAACGAGCGGGGCCCAAATGAACGGTTTGCTGTGCAAGCAACCTTTAATTATTTTATTTGAATTAACATTCAGTTAGTAATTTCACTAATTCCTAAACTAATTAATCAACTTTATCAGATTACAAAAGCAATATAGAATTGCATAAAATCCTACAGCATTATCTACATTGATTTCAAAGATGACTAAAAAGCAAAATATACCTGTGGAATTAATATCCAACTTTAATATTCTTCCCATTAAATAACATAGGACCCAATATCGAAGCCGATTCGCATTAACTACGTTGTGGCGGTAACTGCAGACACAATAGATAGAGTTGAAGTCTTGAGACAATTGGAAGCGTTGCAGCGTCAAATGAGATGTTCTCTCAACAGCCAATCTCCCAGTTCAATTTGCTCTAAATCAAAGACACGAGCGGCGTACTGCGGTACGAAGCTGCTTTATCATGCAATTATATTACTCGTTACTTTACACGCATAATTATAAACGCTATCAGATGACAACGTGAACTATACACAAGTATTTATCCTGGAGGTTAATTAATCCCATATCACAGTTAGCTTTGTGATTCAATTACAGGATTAGGCGGATTTGTGTTTTATTTTAGAATGTAATTGAATGGATATTTGTGGGTTAGGTACATTAAATTGTTATTTCGATTAGTAGTTTAATTTGACTTTAACTAATAGTAATAGTAGTGACTTAAGTTTGTCAAAGATCCGGCTGCCATATTTTGACGATGATTGCATTTTTTCCCCTAGCTAGGAAATCATCGCTAGCATCACGTAGTACCTACTTACTTGTCATGCTTGATTTGAACGTAAAAGAGACATTCTAAAAGCATTTATTAAAGGCATGATGCGTAAAATAGAAACTGGAAAGCGAAAATTTTCGAATTGTGGTCAGAATAATAGGTACCTTCTACTGACAATGAGTCGTAAAACCATTGAGTTAAATGGATAGGAGAAAATCTTCGCAAATATTAACGTAAAAGTTTATTTGGGGCACCAAGTGCTGCGTACTCCAGCAAAAAGAAAATTCGAAATTGTTTTGGACAAATTGATATTACAAAACTACCGTACATAACTTTCGGTAAACGAAATAGTAAACTTAGTTCGATCATTATGTAGAGGTTTAAATAAAGGTAGTTTTATGTTTTCTTTTACTATTGTTTTTAATAAAGTAGGTATCATTCACAGAATAGTTTAAAGATGTTTGAAAATTGCGACTGAAAGGTTTTTTGAAACAAACCTACCTTATAGTTGCTTTAAAAGTAAATTAACTTTTCTCTAGAATTCTTAACTAATACCTAACTACAGTCATAAACCAAGATTGGTTAAGGTTACCCGGTGTTTTGAAATCGGTAATAACCGACATTGTAAAATCTTTTACAATGATAGTACAACAAATAATAATTCTGTATTCATTATAACATTTACTTATTTATGTGCTTCATACATTGTAAACAGAATAAGTGAAAACGAATGCGATAAAATGAGATAATTATGTTTCTTTAAAGAAATACTCCTTAAAACTCTTTATGAAAGCAAGTTGGAAGAATAAAAGCAAAAAACGTAAACAGATGTATAGCGAATCACATTTCTTCAGAGGAAGTCTCGTGGTGGGGTAATATTTAATTATCCCGCTGCGGAAACGCAAGGCGGGGTCGCGTTGACCCCACCCGCAAACAAAATGGCCGCCGACGTTACAATTACATTCCTTTATCAACCCGCGGAAGTCGCCACTTTAATATTTACAAGTGCAGTTATCAAATTAAAGGAACTCCCACTGTCTTTTAAATTTTATTTATTTAACAACTTATTATTTTTACATGAATCTGCATGGCTCCGGTACCATTCGTTAATTCATATTATACATAACATTACCACTTCAATCAAATAAAGAAAGCGAACTAAACAACCGTTACATTGGATTAATAAGCGCATCATAAATTTAAAAAGCTCCGTCGTGGACGTGTGACGAGCTCTTATTAAAACTTCATGAACTCTATATCAAAGAGCATAAGGTTGAAATATTTTACTTATCGGAACGTCTGTATATATGATGCAAGCCCGATACTCATCCTAAGTTGGCGTGAATAATCGCAAAGCACCGCAAATGTGCCACTGATGCAGTCTACCGTTTAACTTCATACAGATGAGATGCAACGCATTGACAACAATAATTACGTGTCATGGTAACCAAGTTAAGCAAAGAGGAATTAAAAAATACTCATTACATGCTTGCTCCATACATCAATCCTTGTATTTGTTTTAATTCACTACATGAAGTTTTATTATTTATAATTATAATTAATGTTTCAATACATACAATAGTAATATTATAAGCATATGAAATAGAAGTAGGTACTTAAATAACCCATTTATTAGATTTAACTAACAAAAGGGTTTCATTAATTTATAATAACAATACTAGATACGATCAAAAACAATTATTCTTTTTGTTAATTTTCATATTTTTATATCTGTTAAAATGTGTAGTGCAACATCTATAATCATTTGGGAAAGAAAGGCACGATGATGTGTTATTTTTATCACTACTACTACTACTGGTAGTAAACTTTTCACACAAATTAAGCGAAATAAGACTTAAAAAAGAAACATTCCGAAAAAATGGTGCGCAATCGCAAGCCGCCCGTTGAACTCTTTTGTATACGCGTCAAATTTAACTGTTGGGAACGAATTCGCCGCTGTATTTTTTAACATGGCCGGTCGTTCACTCGATTAAATGGAAATAATTTATACTTGTAACTAAATAAATAACTCGACAGTTAAAGACTTAACATTTCGTATCAATCTTAATTAATACGCAGTGAAGACGAAGAGTGAATAAATTGGTGTATTAAAGGGCGCATGAGATATTTAATTATTGTCGATTTCGATCAACACAGCCTCCACTTGCGTGACATGGACAAAAGGGACAATCTTAAAAGAAGCTGACTTCTGAATATCATTGTGTGCACAAGTGTTTTGTTATTTTTGATGCAACGTCGTTAAAAATTCTAGCCGATCAAAGTTTAACAAAATGCCGTGAAGTATAAAATATTAGGAAAAACCCAGGGACTCAATACGAACTAGAAAAAAACACGCGCAGCTGGTTGTCACCTATGTGGGCAAGACGTAGGCCAAATTCAACAAACATCTTGGCTTCACCTTGGAATGATGCCGGTGCTTCAACCTAGTCTAATTACGATATCATTACATTAAATGGTTGTGTCGACTAAGGCCGTATAGGTACACAATATTCCAACGTCTTAGCACTTGAGCATACACCAGTACGTTCGCGGCCGACACATATGCGCGGGCGCCTCCCGCGGTCCGATTAAATGCTCGAGCGGTTTGTGTAATGAAGCGAGATAAATCAACGGCGTCACACGCACCCGCTCCCGTGACTCATGACCTTACTCGTGCAGTTTGTCATTTCATTTGCACTCGTTACAATTGGATGAAGTCATTTCGAACAAGCGTCTACACGCACTTTACGGTGTACCAACTTCTAGTTAATCTTGCATTGGTATTGGTGCGATGATTCTTTTAATTGATCGTATATTTGCTACACAATACAAATACATTTGCCCGTCCTAACCTACGGTGCACAAACTTGGTCACTCACTGAGTGTCAGAAGTGTCGACTTCTTAAGGACGGCTTAAGGCTTATCAAAGAGCAATGAAACGTAGCTTACTGGGCTTTAAGCTGATCGACCGTATAGATATGGAATACCGTAATACGTTCCAAAACAGGAATAGGTCATTTGGGCCCAAAGACAGTAACATTGATATGGGACTGGACTGGACACGTTAGCGAAGCACATCCTTACTGCGTGTTTGTGGGTACCCCATGGATGGATCCCGGCGGACAAAACAGACGGGATATCGCAATGTCCTGCACCTTAACTACGTAAATCAACATAAATTGCGATACCTTTAATTTTGACGTTAAATATTTCAATAAGATAACCATCAACAAAACGCAGCAACATTAAGAAAACTATTTATATGTAATTGGCAACAATCTAAATGTTGATTTAAATTCAAAAGCAACAAATTTTAAAACGCAATTTAAGATTAAGTATGTAGCCCTCCAACGTTTTAAGTAGAAACAATAAATTCATCGACACTAATTGGTGGTTTTCTCCCATTTATCAGCTCATTACATCACAGTAGCGCGAATAAAATAAAATATGTGTGCGGAGCGGTCCGTGCGCCGTGGGCAGATCATTCGCATGCGATAAGCGTCGGTCAGGCACATCGTAAATTCAAAGAGCAGGCCCTGCCGAACTACAGACCTGATTGTGAGCTTTAATCAGTTGTGTGCCTACTCGCAGCCTCTGCCAACCGCGACGCTGTCTTCATAACACATACACTTTCTTTGAAGACTGTTCGTTATAGCTCAATACACAAAATGTATTTAACGAATAGTTTTTGATTATATTTTTGCTTGAATTTCAGTTTTTCACATCTAAACTAGTTAGCACACCATAAATAAATCCCGACCCTAGCTCGACGAGCCAGCCCGCGAGCTGAGCTAATAGCTTTAAAATTCCCGATTATAATAATCAAAATTTATTCTGATCCAGCCTGTCCCTTGCTGTCCTCCCCCAGCGACGCCCTAAGCCGAGGCCCGTACCCCATTAGGGGGTACCCTTAGCGTGTAGTCGCTTAGTTTTGTAAGTTAAGCCCTGGCTGGAGGCCCTAAATTTATTTAAGGCACTTCACAGGCAAGCCCGGTTAAGCAGTCGACAACCTTCTAGGTTGACCTGCGAGATGCCATACACAAAAAAAAAAAAAACACAATAAATAAAGAGCTGTATACTTATCGTTAAGCTACAGTTGGTCATAACTAAAACGCTTATGGCATATTATATATGTAAAACATAACATTGTCTATGATTTAATAAATAAAGTAATTAGAAACCGGAAAATCTGCCTACCCCAGTAATCATAATAGTAAATTATTAGTCGAACATATTCGGGTATAATACTTTCACAAAATCGTAAGTTCTCATTAGCATTTATAGACATATTTGTTATAAATATAATATGGTGTGTCAAATAAGCACTGTCTATGCTGTTATGTTCCAAATACGAATGTTTGGAAACGGATCCACAGCGACTACAAATCCGAATTTATTCGAGCGGCTGCGCTTTGAAGACGGCTACTGCGTTGCATGCATGCAGATGAGCGAACAACGTTTAATCGTTTAATGGAGACTGCATTAATGTATCAGATCGAATGTTTATTTTTATTCAAGAAAATAAAATTACTCTTTCCAACTGAGACAACGAATATTATTCTTGGATCTCTTAGGGCATAATAATGCTCACGCATTTAAACAAGCGATATACAAGTAAAGCTGTATTATTACTGTAAATAAATCAACAATAAAAGCGCTAATATAGCGAAACGTATGTACTTATTAAAAATGTAAACGCTGCAAATGCAAGCTCGTGGCTCGTGACTTGTGCACCAGTGAACTTTAAAATCGAAAACATTGTTTCGAAAATTAATCGATATTAAAGCCACGGTATCGATAGCATTTACAAAGCATGCACGCGTGCGGCAGAAGCATTGGCAACACAAACATCGCCCCACAATTCCATTATAACATTCTACCGCACGAGAAAATAAAAGGTCTAAAATTTACATAGCACGAGTGACCCGATCCGAGGCACTCGACGGAAATTCACAAAATTCGCGACGTCTCTTTTCAACGTGCCGCTGCTTTTAGCGATATGAGAAGTGAAAGAGCAAAGGAAATCGATGTTGCGCTTCAGGCACATGAGTAAAATGTCATGCAGAACAAAATCCAATTTCATTTTCAAACATTGGTTATGCGCGTGAGTTACAATGCTCGTGCTTGTAGCAACTCATGCCTTTGAACATATTGTAGTTGGAAAGTGTAGCCGTTTAAGAAAAGTATCAAAAAATTCATATATATGGTTTAATAGAACTTCCCACTTCAACATAAACCATAGCGTTTTCGTAGAATGGAAATATAAATTGTCAATAAAACCTATAAGCTATAGTGTCGCAACTTTAATAGAATCTGGAGCAAACGTAATGTAAATGTAAATTTTATAGTGCTCCAAGGCTTTGATCAAGCTTTGGCACTGACTACAGATCGGACTTTAAGATTATTGAGTACGTTATGTTCCCAGACCGAAGTAGATCATGTTAAAAGTACTAAATCTTAAGAATGAACAAAACGCAGGTTAATATACGCTCGTTATTTTCTTTAGTACACATTTCACTTTATAATTAACTTGCATATATAGCTCTAGTGATATTTGATTGAATAATAAAGGTCCAAAAACTTTGCATGCATGATTCAAAGCAAAACTTTGCTTGACAGTCTAAAATGAAGCCAAAAGTTAACATTCTGTATGAAATCATCATTTCATAACGAAACTATTCCAAAGGGTAGTAGAACGACAAAGCAGACAATGTTATCTCTATGTCAATCTATTGATCACGCAATTGCCTAAAGTGTTGTGCAAATGCACGCGATATTTTAGCGGCCATTAACCGGACCACGTAACACATAACCATAGCAATTAGTACATAGTCCGGTGAGCGACAGCGTGCCTAAACCGATTATATCCAGCTTTATCGCGGGATCGCCGCCGTGCTGCTGCCCAACAATACACGTGAACAGATTCCTACGCCATGAGCGACACGCAGAACCAACCAGATCAACAAACTGCACGACTAAACAACGCCATTTCGACGATTTCCAACCGGACTCCGGACACTTGCGAAAGATACCTACTTGCTTATCAAACCACACTCCTGCAACTGGTATTGTTGCACACAATTCTGTAATCATATTTCTTGTAAAACATGACAGCCTACAACAGTAGCATAAACAAAATAGTGACAGAGATTGATAGAGGACTAACAGTTACCACACAAATAATATCTAAGTAAACAGGGTACCCTCCGGAACTTAGTAACCGGAAAGGTTCACCAGCAGCAATATTTTACGGCACCCTCGTCGTGCAAGCGAAAATTGCATTAACATTTTTTGACAGTCACTAGTCGAAGCGATGACGAGGACGTTTAGTCTCACCGCTGACAGTGAAAAATTACGACTCCCAGGTCGGCGTAAGCAATGTGATCGCTCGATAGTTCCTAATGTATCGCTGTCAATCGCATGTTTTGACGTGCAGAATCACTCCTTGCTATCTGAGAGCCGTGGCAGCCTCTGGTGGCGCAACCTTTGCTTAGTCATTACCAGTAATAGTTGCGTCTCCCAGACGTCACTATGCAATTCAAATTACTTGTAGTATTTAAAATCTATGCATTAAACTATTCATTAATAAATAAACAGTTTATACAAACTACCACAAGAAGCTTCCTAACAGATATTTCTTCACTCATAAGCAATGTTTGCAACATTACCGTCGGCTAACGATTGGAAAGTTTACGTAAAACCTATGAATAGACACATAAAATACTTCACTATTAACCTAACCAAAGCGCCCTACATGCAAATCAAGTCACGGTTCGACCTAAATTACAACTTGAGTACTTCTAACTGTGACTGACTCAGTGAAACCGGGTAATGAGTCAAATTATGTCCATCAAACAACGACACCATCGTAATTATGTCGCAAATGATGCCAAATCTAAGTTTTTGAGAAGAACAACTCTATTATAAAGAGATTTGGCGATGACGAACCCATATAATATCAACATAAGCGTTGTTTAAACAAAATGGCTCACGTAATTACACAAAACTGCTTCCCAGTAATGCTGCATGTAATCAAAAGCTAAATTACATTTTCAAGAAAATTTTGTTCACAGCGTGGTAATCCGTAGGTTTATTTGAAAATATACTTGAGTTTTAGCGTTATTAGAAAATATGTTTTATATAGCTTTGATCAATTTGTATTAAACGAATGATACACAACTCAAGGAAATCTTTAGAAGCTCATGATTATTAATTAGTTTAGGTCAGTACTTTCAGAACTTTCAAGTATGATAATGTACTTATATTTGGAAAGAAAACTTAATTTAACTGTATTTAATAGTTTATTACTTCTGGAGCCCGACATTTCCAAAACATAGAACAGTCTACAAAATCAATTAATACAAATGATCATGAAATGGTCATTTGACTTTGTCTATATAGCATTTTTTTATAATATCGTAAACAGTATTACTATTTTTTGCATATTGAATCTATATGTTCAATATGCAAAAAATAGTAATACTGAGATATTAGAATCAACTGTTTCACATCAAATGGAAATAAAAGATTACATCAAAATTTCACCCAACCCTACTTAACTTGCATATTTTATACAAAGACATGGAATAAATTAAGCAACGAAATGGGTATATCTCAGTACAATTATTCGTGTGTTGAACAAGCCCGTAGGCTGTACGACAACGCGCGACGTCGGCGCTCTCACGCAAATGCCAGCGTTATGAAACCGCTACGAGGTTAGAGCACTATGCCAAACCACCATTACTCATAGACCCATGCAGTTATACTCTTTCTCCTTTTCTGGGCGTTGCGTGCAGAAGCGGTAAGGGTCATCTTAAAATGGGACCCGTAAGAGTATTGTTATATTACCGGCATTACGTTCCCCAAGAGCGCTCTATGTGTCACAGCGCGCTCCAGTTCTGTGGACACGCCAGTATTGCCGTGGGAAGTGGTTGCGGACAGTAATTGTACTCTATGTCTTCAAATTATTTTGAATTAAGATATCGCGTCAACAATGCGACAAGCTTGAAGTAATTTACTGCGGCTCACATTTAGGTTAACTGAAATAATATATCGGGAAACTAATTCTAACAAAATCGAGTGAGTCAGATGTGAAATCAAGGAACGTCTACGAAATTGTTGGATTTAGCTTAAATCGATGCCGTTATAAACTATAATCAGAAAATTGTTTTAGTAAATCGATTTCAGTATCTGAACAGAAAATGTCGGGGTAGACTATAATTTATCATCATTTGCAGTTCAAGCAATTTAAATAGTTGAACTAGTAAAATTACTCAGTGTTTCAGTGTGCGGTCTAGATATTCAATCAGCGTCGGCTTTGTCAACCGATACTTCGAGGTGCGCGTGCGCAAATCAATTTGCTCGCGATCTCGATAGCGTGAGATAGCCAATCTCTAACGAGCTACCGACCACCAACTATCTACTCACCACTTACTTTAAATTTACCCATTTTAACGTTTAAATGTAATTCCTCTCTTTTCACGTGAAGAATGTTTCGTTATCAACTAAGCTGCTTTTTTAATCAAAATATTGTGACTTTTATGTAATATCCGAGCACTCAGAATATTATAGTTATACATATTAAGTCTTACTATCCTATTATACGAAATACGTACCTACAACCTTTTAAGGGATATAAAAGATAGAAAAGAGTTTCTACTAATATAATCATACCTACCTCTCGGTGTAATACACCGTGTGCAATTTCTGTAACTTAATTAACATAATTACGTTATTGCTGTCATTCTTTATTTAATGATCTAGGCATATTTGCATTCAAAATATTTCACCGCACATTACATTATGGCTAAAATATTTTAATTTTAGGCACAACATTATTCTTGAATTCAATTATCCTAAAATGTCATAGATTATAAATAGTCGGCAAGAAGCAAAACTGCATAACGTATAGGAATACAGCTGCCAGTCACTTTCATTTCTCGCGTGAATAGAATCAGTTCCGTCGGTGTTGGCGCCTTAATCGTTATGACTTACACAATTTCAGAACCCAGAGGTTACCAATATGGAAATAATTTAAGTACAGTAGCAATAAGCGATCTCACAAGAGATTGAGCTCTCAGCCAGCGTGTCTTCACGAATCGGCCAATTCGATCTTGCTTCCGCGAAGAGCGGCAGCTATTCCAAACCAGTCAACGCACGACAAGTGCACAAAGGGCGTCGGGACGTGGCATTGTAAAGTGGCTTTAAGTAGGCACAACTTCCTCCTTGAGTACTCGTAGTGTCGATACCTACGGGACGGAGCGGAGGTCGGCACTCGCTGAATCTGGGATTCACTTATACAGCGAAACTTAGCTACGAACGAAGAGTCGTGGAAAGTAACACCGAATAGTTTAGTTATTTTTTTAAGTAGTGTTATGTAAGTTGTCGTTATCAATGGCAGAAAATCTATTGTGGCTAAAATTTTTTCATCTGTGACTCATGTTGTATCCACCCTTCAGGTGTCACAGAAAAGGTATGTTAAAACATTATTCTCAAACATTACTATTCAAATTTTCGGTTAGTTACATGCATGTGGTCAAAGGATTTATACACATCTACAAAAAATTATAGTTTAAACTGTAAAAGACTGATCTAAGCCCAGCTGGCTGGCTACACTAATTTAACTCGGTAAGCTAATTTATCCGCTATTTAGTCGGCGGTAAACGTGAGATCCATATCGCGTATTCTGAAGTTTAAGCTCGAAAGGCGCGCATCGAATTCGCGGCAGGCGGGCCACTCGGATTACATACACGAACTACAATTTACCTACTACATACCTTAATTATGTAACTTTCGAGATAGGATCATTTTTATTACCACCGTCTCAGCGTCAAAATTATTGTCTGATTAAATTCGGCAACTAAGCAACTATTAACTACAAAAGAAAATTTCAACTACTGCCAACATTTGGTATGTTGGCAGTAGTTGAAATTTTCTTTTGGTGGACTCGTAAAATCCAAATAATTAAAGATTAAGTTTATACCGATAAATTTACTACATCGCAAAGTCATTGTCAGTTTAGATACTTGTTGGTATAAACATCTAAACAAAAGTAAATCTTAATTCATATTATCCGAAAAGAACATTTTTCCATATTATTGAATTTTAATAAAAACTAAATTAAATTTATATTCCTAATCAAGAAGCAGCGGTGACCGTAATTCTATTCAAAATTCTCAGATATACTGTGACCATAAGAGGAAGTCACGGGTGTAATCGTTGCCATCTCACCGGGCTGTAGTGGTGCTGGTTGCGGGAACATTTAAATTATCATAGAGTTAGATCCGCGTGCCCATAATCACACCGTTCATTTGTAAGCTAGCCAGCTAACAGTACAGCGCAGCCCAACGAAAGTATCGCCATCAGATACCGAGGGACGTTCAAGTTCAATATTATTCAGAACTGAGAAAAACAATCGTGGCTCGTTAAATTGCGATAGCGAGTACGCGATTGTCCGCATCGAGTTCCTTACCTTATTCTCCTATCTATTGAATTCTGTACTCAGTGAAGTATACAAGACAGCCTATCCACAATATAGTTTCTAGATACATTACATTTTATATTAGGCTTGATCAAACATAAATGAAATCAGGTCATGTCAGACGAACGTAATTACGATTGAAGTTGGCACAAACACTAAAAAGAGCTTTACCGTCAATGTATCAATCTGAGGAGGTTGATAGGCCAGAGCGATCAGACCATGCTAATGAGGCCGACTGGTTAAAAGGGACAATTGTTTGCCAGCCACTGTGAAGCTATCTTTAAGACATTTAAAGGCTGTATTTCTTGTGCTCCTACGTAGACGGGAATAAGAATGTTGTTAGACATTGATTAATCGCTTTCTAACTTCAAACAAGGTTAAGAAATTGTGCTACTGTGTAGTGAATTTAAATCGAAAATGGAAATGTACTGTAACTAACAAAATGTATACTGTAAATAACAAATATAGGTGTATCAGACAGAACAATCGTTTCATTGTTTAATGAAGTGAAGAGATTACAAATAGGTGAAGTAAGATAGTTCGTTTGTCGCTTACGTTAATTTCCTGCTAATAAAGTTTAACAAACAGACGGTTTTGCGTCGTGAATGTCTTTAAGTTGCGCAAAGCAATTAGTGCGACATTTGGCGCCGACTTACAATGACGGGCAAGTAAATGTTACTATGCATTAAGCTTAGATATTTCAATAGTGATAAAAAGTATTGGACAATTAAATTTGTCTGACAATTAATTATAGATTTCAACATATTACAATGGTGAATATGCCATATTCTTAATTATGAAAAACAATTAACACTACTGAAACTAAGATGAAGTTATAATTTATGGTATTCATTACCTTTATACATCAAAAATTATCGAAAGGGCACATCACATGCAAATATGTAAACTTCACCAGAACAAGTAGCACTTGAAAGATAATACAAGCTCATCGATTCGATAAATCTACTACTACCACTATCTAGGCAGAGCATACAAATACGAAATTGATTGCTTCGTGTGGCGAGTGACATTTCAGTATCTGTGAAGAGGCGAGCGCGAGGTGAGTGCGGGGAGGGAGGCAGTCTTCACACTGACATTTGAATAGGTCTGTCTCGGCATGTACCGGCACCCAGCGACGGCCAACGAAAGGCGACAATGTTCAACGAACACAGAACAACATTCCCATTGAGAAGAAAATTTACTTTTATTTAACGGCTTACAATAGAACATCCTATTTTTCCACATTTCTGGTTGGTGAAGGTGGTCTTTAGATATTTTATAATTCTAGCTAACCACTATTTATTTCTATAATGAATAGTTTGTTTTCAGCCAAAAGAACTATAAAACTGTCAAGTCCGTATCTCACCAGGTTTTATGAAAAAGATAAAGCTATACTTGCAAAGATTAGTGCAATGGGCCGTATAATAAATTGGCGTTTACGCTAATGTTTTCTAGAAATAACATTCGAACAGACTATTGTGTAAAAGAGTACTAAATAATTGTTTGGGTGTGGAGGAAATTCTAATGCTCTCGATTAATTACGACTACGTGAGCTTACATGACCAAACAAATTTCGACCAATAAATGCATCATAACGCATCTGCATTAGATTATCTGAAAGCGATACGTGTTCTGAAATAATATTATAGCAATATTTGAGCTCTGGAATGTGCTGATACAAATGTACTGAAGCAATGATACGGAATGTTTTAATGGCGTTTTCTAAAAATTAAAACATCAACAAAAAATATTTAAAAAAATATATCTAAGTTAAAAAAACAAGGTATGTTTGTGAAAGTCTTCGATAAGTATCATTCAATCTTCGTAGTGTGTCTACTTTACTTAGTTAATATTATTAAGGTTGAGTAACCTATGTAAATGTAAGTAGCAAAACCATCCTCTCCACTCACTCGCAGTTTCAGGATTCTTCGGCGGCGATGTTAGAACTTCGCGAACCCAAGTTTCGTGTGAATTTTTTGAACATATTTGTTTATAA
This sequence comes from Pyrrhia umbra, assembly GCA_963891755.1. NCBI lineage: Eukaryota > Metazoa > Arthropoda > Insecta > Lepidoptera > Noctuidae > Pyrrhia > Pyrrhia umbra. The sequence goes on from OY982925.1 coordinate 6,979,784, forward strand.
AATGAGTGCCAAAACTCAAAAACGCAAACCTTTTTTATCTGAATGACTTTAAAAAGGTTCGGGGTTTCGGTTTATCGGTTTATCGGTTTTCCGGTTTTTGGTGACACGCATAATGAAGTTACACGCATAGTGAAGTGGCTGACACTCATAGTTAAATGTCTGACACTCATAGCGAAGTGTCTGACACTCATAGCGAAGTGTCTGGACAGTCATAGTGAAGTGTCTGACACTCATAGTGAAGTTGCTGACACTAATGGCGAAGTTTCTGACACTCATGCTGAAGTTGCTGACACCCATGCTGAAGTGATTTTTCGGGGTTTCGGTTTTTCGGTTCTTGGTAACTCTCATAGTGATGTTTCTGACACTCATATTTAGGTGTCTTACACTCATATTGAAGTGTCAGTCACTCACAGTGAAGTGTCTGACACTCAAAGTGAAGTTGATGACACTCATGCTGAAGTGATTTTTCGGGGTTTCGGTTTGTTGACACTCATAGTGAAGTGTCTGACACTCATGCTGAAGTGATTTTTCGGGGTTTCGGTTTATCGGTTTTCCGGTTTTTGGTGACACTCATTGTGAAGTTGATGACACGCATAGTGAAGTGTCTGACACTCATAGTTAAATGTCTGACACTCATAGCGAAGTGTCTGACACTCATAGCGAAGTGTCTGACACTCATAGTTAAATGTCTGACACTCATAGCGAAGTGTCTGACACTCATAGCGAAGTGTCTGACACTCATAGCGAAGTGTCTAGACAGTCATAGTTAAGTGTCTGACACTCATAGTGAAGTTGCTGACACTAATGACGAAGTTTCTGACACTCATGCTGAAGTTGCTGACACCCATGCTGAAGTGATTTTTCGGGGTTTCGGTTTTTCGGTTTTTGGTGACTCTCATAGTGAAGTTTCTGACACTCATAGTGAGGTGTCTGACACTCATAGTGAAGTGTCTGACACTCAAAGTGAAGTTGATGACACTCATGCTGAAGTGATTTTTCGGGGTTTCGGTTTTTGGTGACACTCATAGTGAAGTGTCTGACACTCATAGTGAAGTGTCTGACACTCATAGAGTAGTGTCTGACACTCGTGCTGAAGTGATTTTTCGGGGTTTCGGTTTTTCGGTTTTTGGTGACTCTCATAGTGAAGTGTCTGACACTCATAGTGAAGTGTCTGACACTCATAGCGAAGTGTCTGACACTCATAGCGAAGTGTCTGACACTCATAGCGAAGTGTCTAGACAGTCATAGTGAAGTGTCTGACACTCATAGTGAAGTTGCTGACACTAATGGCGAAGTTTCTGACACTCATGCTGAAGTTGCTGACACCCATGCTGAAGTGATTTTTCGGGGTTTCGGTTTTTCGGTTTTAGGTGACTCTCATAGTGAAGTTTCTGACACTCATAGTGAGGTGTCTGACACTCATAGTGAAGTGTCTGACACTCACAGTGATATATCTAAAACTCATATTGAAGTGTCAGTCATCACAGTTAAGTGTCTGACACTCATAGTGAAGTTGATAACACTCATGCTGAAGTGATTTTTCGGGGTTTCGGTTTTTGGTGACACTCATAGTGAAGTGTCTGACACTCATAGCGAAGTGTCTGACACTCATGCTGAAGTGATTTTTCGGGGTTTCGGTTTATCGGTTTTCCGGTTTTTGGTGACACTCATAGTGAAGTTGATGACACGCATAGTGAAGTGTCTGACACTCATAGTTAAATGTCTGACACTCATAGCGAAGTGTCTGACACTCATAGCGAAGTGTCTGACACTCATAGCGAAGTGTCTGACACTCATAGCGAAGTGTCTGACACTCATAGTGAAGTGTCTGACACTTATAGTGAAGTTGCTGACACTAATGGCGAAGTTTCTGACACTCATGCTGAAGTTGCTGACACCCATGCTGAAGTGATTTTTCGGGGTTTCGGATTATGTCTGGAAATAAATACTATTTAGATCTGCGAATTCCAAAAGAATTTTGTATGTATTAAATAATATTGTTAGAGACGAATATATATATATATATATATATAGAACGAAACCTTGTACCAATATTATATTCTCTTGAGGACATAGGCCTACATCTGCCTCTTATACAGTGAAAGCACGAGCACTGATCACCGCGCTCGTTTGAACTTGTTCACACAGCGTATCTTACACGTAATATACGAGATAAAATATGGAGGTTTTTATTGTAATACATTCTTTAGGCACATACCATGACAGTATCATTACAATAATACTTATGTATTAAATATTTTGATGTGTGGTGATCGATTGATTATTACTACCTTAACGAATGAGTAATAAATAATCGGTTTCACACTAACAAATTGATTTAAAGGCGTCACATATTTGAAGAAGCTCGTGTCAAATATTGACAGCTGGGGGGTTAGACAAGTGGCAAAACGCTAACGCTAACGCTAACGCTCAATGTATGGGAATGACATTCGTTTACGACTAGCTATATGTCATTCCCATACATTGAGCGTAAGCGTTAGCGTTAGCGTTTTGCCACTTGTCTAACCCCCCTGATGACTAAAAAAGCCGACACGCGTATGTCACGTCTCGTTCACCACATGGTCATACTTTGCACCTACGATTCAGATAAAAAATATATTATCCAAAAAAGTTTTATAATAAAAAACGGTATGTGCGCGTTCAATATGCTATGAAAATAATACGGTGACACGTGTCGTGTTGTAAAAACTAAAAAGCTTTCATCCGCCATCTTACTGACTTAACTTCAATTAATTAACCACACAGTACCTAATGAACAAAAACTTTTAATAAAATCAATCTTATTAACAAGAACTAAATAAATAAAACCCCTATGCAAAAATGCCTTACATAATTTTGGAATAGAGTCAATACTCCTACATTGCTGGGCCGATAATAACCAAACATATCTAAGAACCACCGCAAAGAAACTGGCTTTCAAATAAAAAACCGCATCGAAATCGGTCCATCCGTTTGACGGCTACGATGCCACAGACAGATATACACACAGACAGACAAACATCGACGTCAAACTTATAACACCCCTCTTTTTAGGTCGTGGGTTACAAAAAAGAAGAATACGTCGCTCTAGAAGTCTGTGTCTCAAAGTTACTACCGTATTTTCCACTGTTAATATTGAACTATGTATTTTTTCGGGAAGTCAGTTGTATTTTTTCGTATATTTTTTACACGATTATTAGTTATGCCTAGGATTTATCCCCCTCCCACAGACTTTTACAAGATGGATATTTGAAATATTTACTAAAAGCCCTTTCAAACGATACTTTACAGCAGGGTCTCCAAACTTTGCAGCCTTGGGGCCATAATTTTTTCGGTATGTTGCAAGGGCCATAACAATTTTAATTGTTTTGCCCACCTAAGCAAACAGGCTTTTATTGCATTTCAATTACTATGTGTATTGTGACACGTAACGACATCTAGTGTCGAGTAGTGATTCTATGAACTGTTCTAGGTACTACCTATTTCAGCTAGCATTCTGTGTTTTCATTCTCTTCCATTCAACTTATCACAGCAATAGTAACAACAGTAAAACATTGGCTGTCGTGGGCCAGATTGATGACAGTGGCGGGCCAGATTTGGCCCGCGGGCTTAGTTTGGAGACCCCTGCTTTACAGGATATATTTTAATCATGGAAACAACGCCCTTCCTTGTTAGTGGTCAGTCATCGACTGCACGTATAAACAAGGCAGTATTACTCGTTACGACAGTTCCGTTACGACCCTGTGAGGAGTTCCGTTCCACATCTCAAGACAATATTTCTATGGGATCACTTCGGTAGTACGGGGAAATTTCAAACATAAATGAATTTTCAAAATCGGTTTCAATTGACGGTGAAATCTGTAAACATAAAAAAAATCGTACAGCCGAACATGGAACTTCTCTTTTTTGAAAGTCTGTTAAAAATAATAATGAAGAGAAAAGAAAGATAAAAATAATAATATATGTGTTAATTAAACTAGATCTATTTCAGTTAAAATTGATCATTTTCACCTTTGACCAATACCTAACGACACTGTCGCTATATGAAAAGATATTTTCATGAGTCTTTACATGTTTAAGTTGTCACGAATATTTACTACGAAGATAAGAGCTCATATCAACAAAACAATTATCATAAGTACTGAGTACTGATCTGACCAACATTAGTCATAAACGCAGCGACTAATTCGTCCCAGTTGCGGAAGCGTATCGGCAATAAACATGCAAATATTCGTGGCGATACACGGGTTCCTCCCGCAGGTCCCGGCCGGCCCGAAAGGCCAGGGGGTCGCATTCACCACCTGCACAGCTAATTGCCGCGCCTCCTAGCTGTTAACAGTTATACTCGCTCACAATAACTCGGTGCATTCTGATCAATGTATTACACAATCGATACAGCTTCACATGCTGACTTAGTATGTATAATGCATCTTATATGCCCATAATTTTTGCCTATAGCAGTAGTAATGTAAATTATATCATCATCTACCTAGTCCTTCCCTAACTATATTGCGGTCACTTTGAGTACAACCAGATGCAGCTGAATTGTGTTTTACATAGAGTGATTGTCTATCGAACCTCCACTACCCAGTTACCGGATAACCCGTACCCCTTAGTTGGACTGATTGTCAGACTTTCTAGCTTGTGAGTACCCGTGACGACGAAAATATTCTCAAATGACAGCAGGGAACAACGGCCAAACGTGCTTTCGTGCTACGAAACACAGAGGAGTCTCGGTATGACATTACTTTTTTGTTGAACAAGTACCGTATAACAAAAATTACCAGTCAATAAAAGTGCATTATCTGTATAATATTGAATAGATAATAGAACCTTTGACTGCGTTCCAGAGAATCAATGGGCAGGCGTGACCTAACGCCAAAAGGCAAATTGCTATTGTTTATAAACAAGTCGCGAACACATTGCATGAAACAATACACTAGGAAGTTACTACAGATCTGTATACATGCATGTAAATAGATAAGTTAGCAGAGCATGAATTCCATTACAAATTAAAGTACACTGTGGAGAATAAGACACATACAGTTAAAATACACTAGGGAACAATGAGTCATCAAGGTTTTACAAAAACGCTTTATATCTTCTACATTACGATAATTGCTTTATTTAATTAGAAAGTTGAATATCTTTATTTTGCCTCAAGAATATGTAACTACGTTTCAGTAATCCTTTTTTCATAAAGATATTAGACATAGTTTAGAAAATGTGTAAACAAACTTACCTAGACTAGGTAAATTTGTTTATATTTTACTTAAAACTTCATTGTATGTATACTAAATTTGAATCAAGTAGTACCTCATAATATAAACTGGTTAATTCAAAACAGAAATTTGATTACCTACATATTTAAACATTCATCACGACCAAATAACAATGAGACAATATAATAACTATTTCAAACGCGTCTGTATCGAAATAGATGGTAATTATGGACATGAAAATCCTATTGAAGGATGTGTCAATGGGATATTTACTTCCGTCACGGCACGAAAACGATACTTCGTGCGTACCGGTCACGGCGGACCTGTATCATCTTGTGCTAACACTGTATTTTCTATGTTATCGCTCAAACACCTTTGTTACACATACAATCTTAAATAATATTAGCAAGTATTAGCTAAAATATTGTAAAGAAATTTCGTGTTTAGTCTTTGTTTACACTATTACAATTTTAATGCACAATTTTTTTTTATCACAAATCATAAATAAAAAACCTCATAGTAATTTTGTTTGGATTTACATGTATTTGCAGCTGCATTTTAAATTAAAATGAGTCACAAACATTGCAACATACGCTGTCGGAAAATTATAAATATGATGGTAAAAATTTAATGTTATCACCGTCGCATAGGTCAGATATGTTAAAACAGTTAAATTATTAGAATGGGACTCAATCTACAAGTCTGTCAGCATAAACCTCGAACATACGTGTATTATTATTGAAACACGTCGATTAGAGAGACTGGCCAATTACCATCCATAAGGTATTGTGGAGAGTTTAGCGCAGCGATGCAACCAACAATTTCTATGTCGACGGTATTGAGTTACGATGCAGCGAGCTGATGCTTTATTATCCGGTCCATCTCTTCCGCCCTTGTTGGTCCGCGATCACTCGTGTCGCCGGCATAACGGTCCTGCCCGATACGTCCGCATTATTAATCTTACCATTGTATTAGCCAACAACATCTCACAACATATGCGCATTGATAACACTAATGGTAAAGCCGCTTGTTTAATGCAATCAATAACTTTGATACTGTTAACTGACACCTACCTAACTTACTATATAGGCTGACTTCGGTTACTATTAAATTTAATAAATAAAACATATCTTCAGGGTATTTCTTGAGTGCTGGCCTACTTCATGAGAAGGGTGGAAGCGAGCACAAGTGTGTAGTTAGAAATATTCGTCGCGTGCCCGCCCACCGTCATCATCCAGGCGGCGCGCACTGTTCACCTACCCTCTCTCCAATTATGATAACCATCACTCAAGGCGAGCGGAACGAAAGGGGGCAGGCACCGGTTAAAACGTAAAATTACACTTCAATTTTTACTCGACGGCGGGCGCACAATAAAAAACAAATATTCTCATGGTGAGTATCGACGAAACGTGACCGGCCTTCGTCAAAATAGTCGGCCGTTGTCTTATTGGGCGGCACTTTACATCAACCCAAGTGCTAAAGTGTAAAACGCTGCAGAGAAATTTATAAGCTTCACGTCACGAATATTGAATAATGACTTTACAAATTATCAGCGTCAACGCGTATTCAATTATTTATTATCGCACAACACTGTCATGTTTCGAAATAATTATGTTGACTTTTATTTCTTACGCAATTGAGAAACTTCAGTGAAGCTTTAATGAATTCAAGGTATAGTACTTTCCAACGCATGACACATAATAACTAATAATTTTTGCTCAATATATTCAATGGTTTCGAGCGCTAACTAGTGTAGCGTGCGTCAGAATTATAAAATATTAACCTCTCTTTATTTATATGGTGGCTCGTTAACTTAGATCGCCGAGGGGAGTGTCCATTTATATCTCGTTGTCGAACCATGTGTTTTTACACGGGCAGCGAGTGTTACAACAAATTCAACAAACGACCGGCCGTCATCTATCAAAAACACTAACGACCTCAGATGCCGCGGCCATTTACAATCACTGCGCAGACCAACTCCAATAATATGCGATGATGCTGATGAAATAACGAAACCAGCTCCTAATTTACGCGTTAAAACAACTTCACAACATTGTTGCTTTGTGGTTCGCTGACCAATAATAATTTACTCCCACAATGAACATAATTTCCTTTAGGTCCCACTTTTCAAGAATTAAAATATAAAGACACGTTGCAAAAACTGCTTTAACGAGAACCAGTGAAAGTATTTACACTAAATGGCAACTGACAAATAGTTAACAGATACATATAGGTGACAAATAGTTTCATGCTTGGTGCATGCAATGAGTGCATGGAAATGAGTCTTAAATGACGCTTGTCATTAGCCGAAAATTTGCACTAATTAAGATAATTATATAATTTTCATGGTAAACAAAGATGAAATCCACACGAACATACTCTTAAACTATAATTGAGCTTATATTAACAATTATACTTGTAAACGTGAAAAATGTGGGGTTACTTTTCAAAATACCATGAAAGTACGTAGGTAGGTATTATGTTTAATTATAATATAATTTGCAGTAGCTAAAAGCTGATCTTTATATTGAAAAGGCAGTAATAATAGGACGTAAAAAGGAAATAGTAATGACAAGTAAATACCCACAGAAAAAGAAAATATACATGCTAAATTTGTTCCATTTTAGGTACCTTTAGCAATTCGATATCGTAATAATGAGTATGGGCCAATAAATGTAATTTATTCGATAATTACCGTCTATTCAGCTTAACGTAAATGAAGTAATACATTAGTTTAGCCAATCCAAAAAATCTTTGATAGTAAACACCAAATCTTATTTTACGAATGTTTTACATTATTTTTTAAAATTTTGTACAAATAACATGGAAAATGACTAGTGCAACTGTTAAAATTTCAACCTGACGTTCGGTTCGCAAAGAAAAAAATGACAGTCAACTTAAAAATTGGACCCATGACATGCATTATATGCATTCAATTCCGCATCGGAAATAATTATATCGATCGGCAGTTCTATTGATAACGCCATATGCCCTCAGACGTATGCTTTTTATTCTGGTGTGAATTGAAATTTCGGTTTTGTAAGGGAAATTAAATTATATCGGTTCCTATTTATAAAAGACTCAATTTTTTACCGATTAAGTATATTTTTTTTTTCGAAAAAGTTCACCCTCTTAAAAAGTTAGTGTTTTTTGTATCTACAGTTTATTTAACGGTGAAACGAAGACCCTTGACTTAGAAACGCATTACACAACAGTTATTTTTTATCAACACCTTTGGTGTATTTGAGATATTTAATAACATATGTTTTTGTTAATAACTAAAATTTAAATACGATATTCTTTCTGGCGAAGACTGAGTCTGACAGTTTTTATAAGAAATTTGTCATAATTGAACCAGAAAATAAAACCTCCTGAAACATTTCGAACTTTCGTTTAAATGATCAAAAAACGCACTAAAGTAGCTGCTACTTTATTAATTAAGATAGAGCCACAATCGACCGCTTTGTTGTTGATCATTTCAACCTACAAAATTAACATGATATCGAGCAAAACTGTATCACAATATGTAGTAAGAACTTCAAATCAAATAGAACTGAGTCGAAATGTAAACCCACAAGCACAGAAGTCTGTTTAGTGAACAGACTGCCCAAGGAATCCAGTTAGTTAATTACGCTACGACAAGCGAATAGAGGATATTCTTTCTCATTACCGTAGCGTCGGTGGTTCTCATTAGGTGGGGATATGTCAATGGCGCGGCGTGTTGCATTGGTGGGCTCTCGTTTGTCCTGTCGCCGTGTGCACTGGACATTTTTCAGTGACGTAATAAATACGTGCCAACGCACCTGCTTTTGCACGTTCTGTGAGTAGTGACAAATAGTGAACGTCGTTAAAATGTGATTGCTATTTTTTTTGTTCGGTGCTAACTGCCCGATATAGATTACGAATGAAGTAAAGGCTATCCCATGCGATAGCTCTTCAATGAAAACATACTATGTTTTTTTACTAGATAAGATATTGAACATTACTATAGCATAAATTCTGTTTGCTTCGGCATGTCCCCCGAAGGAATGAATTTCACGATACTTGTATATATACCTTTAAACATTCCATGTAGACTATCTTTAATTTGAGCGTCTATTTAAAGTTAGGATATTCCGTTTTCTTATAACATCCACACTTACTTAAGTGGTTACAAACTCGCAAACTCGGAAAGCGTATCAAATTTCAATTTACATAATAACGTAAAAGCTCATACGCCGATACAAGCTGGAGCACGCCTCACATTAACGAGATTAGTCAAAGTTTCGTGACGTATCTTCACAGCTATGTTGACACTGTGGGAAGACATACTTCCTGAACATGGCAAACGCATGTGTGATGCAAGGAAAATGTTGATTTACCTATTGTAAATATCAAACTCTGCCGATTTACGATTCTAAAAGAGACTATGTTCGTTTTTGTTGTTGCTAATAAAACCTGTGTGGTGAATTAAGCATAAAGAACCTGACAATAGACTGGTGTTTGTGTCCACCAAAGCCGCGGCGTGTCCGCAGCGGCTGCCGCGCTTGCCGGGCGGACAGACGCGGGTGGTCCCAGCGGGTGTCCCGGCTTATGTACAATGCCCATAATTCAGTGATTCGCGCGAATACTAACTAGCAACGCTTATCTGACGTGACATCCAATACTGTCACAGGAAGCACTAAAACCAACTTTGTCTATCCAACCACTAAATATAATATTATTATTAAACAAATAATCTGCGATATACAGCGTAGAAGGTTTAATTCTTATTAGAATAAAGTAATTATAACACAACACATCACTACAGTTTCATTAAACGGTTTTATAAATATGAGCGAAGTTCTGTTAAGAGGTAGCGTGACGATGAATTAAATGACTTTGCGGTAAATTTCAATTTGCGGCCATTGCTTGTTAGGAAGTAGCTATAAAAGTGTTTATGACCGGGCGCTTGTAAAATGACATAAAAATAAAATATATTATACGCTTACGAATATTCTTAATTGAATTGGCGAAATTCAAAACTTGATAATGAATGTCGTTAATGCGATTCAATTAATTCCTAATTTGTAAGTCGTAAAAGTTTTAATGGAAGAAATATTATTGGATTTATAAATCATGGAAATTGAATAATGACGAATAATTCAATAGATAAATACATAACGTTTACTAAAACTTGGCCTCCAATGAAATGTGATATGATAGTCTAGACTGGTTCTTACTGAATTTCTTGTTTTACGTATTGAATTGAAATGAAAGAATGGTCATAGACGAACATTAGTTTCATAATTCTTTAATTCTCTATGTAAAAAGATTTAAATAATTAAATATTGAAGCTGAAAACCAGCGCTTGTAACATTTTAGGCTAGGTACTCGAATAAGGCTTACGCTTGAACCATTAGTATCTGGTATCGTGTGTAGTACAGAGTTACCCTATTACTGGCAAAACTGGAGACTACAAACAATATTTTATTCTATTCATGTATAACTAGATAAACAAGTACCAACATATTCACAAATTTAAACCAATACCTCATTAATGTTCAATATACACATACTATATTTATACACATGCTAGCTGTTTCTCACGGTTTCACCTGAGGAAGCTACTATCTTCCTAAATGTTAATCCTTAAACCAGGATATAAACTATGCGTGTTGCGACACCTATCTCGCTACATAAGAACGAGCATATATGTGTACGAGTGTATATTATGAAACAACGACGATTCCTATATATCAAATTTCTATTCTAACAAACATACCTACATACATATACATCCACACAAACTTTCGCATTTATAGAATTAGTAGGAAGCAGGATCACCGAAGTTTAATAAATACAGTTATTAAACTTTTTATAGGTTTGTGTTACCACCAGCGGAAGCGGATATTGAAAGTTTGCGGGTCACCTTTTCCCAGCTCTAAACATATATTTTTATTAGACAGATAATATTCTGCGGCAGCTTAACTAATTTTATGCTACGCCTTTAATAAATAATTTAAACCTGAACATTGTGCAAAGCATTTAAGGATAAAGCTCTGTAGTCAATTTAAGCCGAAGCTATTACCCATTTAATGAAGGATACAAGACAAACTAGCTTCGTAGGAAGCCATCAGAGAGCCATCTCCGCGGCGCGAACCCACTTTAGTGGAAGCACATCGCCTACTTGCTAAGTAGTTCGACTCATTCCAATGTGTAGCGCACGGCAGATAATACACTTAGTAAACGATGTTTGTTTAGAGGCAAATGCAGTTGTTACGGCTTTTAGTGCCGGTGCCTGCAACTATAACGTCGGATTAAGAGGTTTATAAACTTAGATCGTGTAGTGTGAGAGAAATTGCGCGCAATAAGAAAGTCAATTTAGTTCGTTAACGAGATTGGATGAAAGGCGGGAGGTTGATTAAGCTCTATTAGGAGCCGAGTTGGTGTTGCGATGACATTCCATAAACGAACCGCAGCGGACCGCAACGTCACGCGGCTACTTTGTACTAACTATGCGGTGAAGCATGCAACTAATATCGCAAATGACTACTTCTCATGGAGATATTATTTATAGAAAAAAAAAACACTGAAGAGAGAAAAATGAATTTCCTATCTGTTGAATCGCTTGTCTTTTCGAGCAGTGTATTGATAAAGGCATTTTTCTCTCTTTTCTAAACCGTCATTTCAATTTATTTACAAAACTACTCAACCCAAGTAAATATGTTTAATCCAGTCAAAAACATATCTGTAGAAAAACAGACCAATTTCTTCATTTAAAAACCGGCTAAGTGCGTGTCGGGCCACGCGCAATAGCGTCCCATAATACGTTTTAGTTGGTCGACTATAACTCTGTAACCGGTTAAGCCTACTTAGCCGTGATAGTTTTCCTTTTAAATTGATAACATGTACTACAGACTTTTTAGAATATTTAGTATGTTTGGTTTTAACAAACAAATAATTTTAAAAAAATTGTTACGGTTTCCAGGGAAAACCCACGTAGGTGCGGAGAACAATTCAGAGTTATCGACTAGTAGTTAGGGAATAGAAGCTAAACTAGAATTGGATCTAATAGGTTACACAAATGACTAATATGATAGTTTCGTAGTTTTGAGGTCACTATTGAAATTTGTTATTAACTATTGAAATTTCAGGTCGGTTGCTGCGACTATGTAGTAAAAATCTATTCGCTCGCAGTTCAATGTCTACTTCGAGAAATGAAATCTATCAAGGATACGGACTACCACTCAATAGCTCTTAAATTTGAAATAACAAACAGCTCATCAGTTAATAGCATGTCAATGAATGTGACCGCCAATGGCTAATAATTGATAATCCGACTATGTATTAGTTAGTAGGTACTGTTTAATAGTTTGGTAGTGACACTTAATTGGACTGCGCCCTAATTCTGGAGTGGTAGATCAATCGCTAAAATATTTTTAAAAGATCCTATCATCATTTGTTGCGTGACACGTACTAAAGTACCAAAGCAAGAACCCCCTCCTTTACTTTAAACACGCATTGCAAATCATACCTACTCAATTACTTTCATAATTATGACAGTCGGTGTCATCAAAAATGTTGAGTTTCTTTTGTCGAACAAACAATTTTCTCGAACTGACGAGTGGGAGTCACGCAATGAACGAGGCAGATGTGCCGACTCAAATACCTACCTGGTGGGAGAGTACGTATATAATTGTTAAATTTGCATTCATAATGGTGGCTAACAAGTGCAGATTGCGATCGGCTAGTTCGCGCCGCAACGACAAGTTGATACTAACAGATCGCATCCACCCTTCATATTAGGGATGCCAGCAGTTTGTTATCGATAAAAAAAGAATGATCGATAAAAAATACTTTTGCCAAGCTTCAGGAGCTTATGGGCTTCTTATAGTTAATCGAACAAAACATTTTTTTCAGCGAGATTTCTGGTGTTCAAATAACTGTAATATATCCTAGTAATGTTATATATGCAAAGGTTTGTGATGTTTATCCTCTCTGTTTGTTACTATTTCGCGCAAAATACCATAAATACTGAATGTATTTGGATGAAATTGGGTACACACACAGTTTATCACCTAGATTAACAGAATACTTATCCTCAGAATGTGGGTGAAAGAGCCGAAAACAGTTGTTTACATAAGTCTATTTAAGCTTTATTAGCTAATATATAAATTCGACTTTTTATTGACATGAACGTAAACTTTAAAGTAAATGCTGTAAGGTTTACTGAAGTCAGTTTATATTTTCTTAAGTATAACTTTATCTAAATCGATATCGATATTAAAAATTGCTAACGTTACTAATCGCGGCGACAAACGGGATGTCTTGTACTTAATTACAGTTATTAGAGAAGTTGCTAGGCCCGCGGGACCATGGTCACCGATCCGAAGACCACCGAGTACAAAACTTATTCTGCAGTTATTTATACATACGAGTACAACCACCAACGGAAACGTATGAGTGAATGTATGCACAACATTACTTATTAACAGAGAAGATAATATTAATTTATACTACCTACGATTGCAATTAATTTGATGCGCAAATAAAGTCGGAACGAAATTTATTTTATTATAACGGTCCTTCATGTAGTGGGAATCGAAACGAATTGTTCAGAAACAATTCACAATGAGCGGGGAATATGTATAATAGCGCCTACACTGCAGACCGGAGAGCAAAGGAGCTTCAATTCAAAATGCTCTTCTCTTTACAATACGATACCCTTGTTTGTGTTAAAGTAGAACGAGTAAATTCAGGCATTAAATATGAGTCAAGGCGAGAACATTTTATTCATACAATAGAAATACGACTGGTAATGGTTGTTAATCAACCATGCATGGCCCGAGATAAATTTTCATTAGCTTTATTTAACATCGGTACGGTTTACTACCTGAGCTCAGTAAAGCCTTTTCGAATATTATTTAGAATGTAAAACATAAAGAATATAGACATTATTAAGAAACCAACACAAGTAAATGTAATTGTTTATTAGATAGTCGACAGCAAACATAATGGGAATCAGCTTATATGATTATGTTCCTAAGTCTGAGAGCACACTGCACAGCTATTAAAAGTATACTGAAACTTATTTACATAATCGACACATGTTGCGACAAAGCGTTGCCATTAAAACAAACTACCAACATTACAAAGTAAAAGGTCCCATACGTATTACAAAAATCCCTCTGAAATGTTTAACTGAAAATATGAAAACACGCACACGGAGATACAATTGCACGTGTAGCAGATGTGTTTAATTACTGACCCAACAAAATCTCTGAAAGAGTTGAGTTTCATTATGAACACAATGGCCTTTGCCTCAGCCAGCGATAAAGTCAATAAAATATCAACACGCTGCTAACAACACGCACATAAAATGATGGGACGAACACGTTAATATTTGCTTTAATAAAGTTCAGACATTTTGCAAAAAAATATGGACCCAGTGCACGAATTAACTGCCGAGTTAGGCTTTTTACAGCGATCGCCGGCTGTCCCTCCATCACATTACCTAAACAAAAACCCAAGGCAGAAAGATTTAAATATACTGCAAAACATTTCGAGCATAATTTTTAAATTAAAAATTTTACCGAAGCCCTGATTACATTAATACCCTAATAATTTAAGCCGCAAACTTTCACCTACCTAGCATAAAATTAAAACAGGGTTTACACTTGAATGTGGTTACGCATGGAACATGAATTCTCGAAACTTAATACGGACGTGTTCAAAAAGATAAGGCGGGTGTAAGGCCAGGATTACATGAAAGGTGGCGAGTAAAAATTTTGAGAAACGTGTGCGCTCCGCGATCGTCCCACGCAATAATACGTGGGCGAGTACGAATATTGATGCACCTCTTCGATGCCGCCTCGTTACGTCAAACTTATAGCCGTAATTGAATTAAGAATTAACATATAATGTGCTGATTTATGTAGTGATGAATTGTTGAAGCTGTTATATTATATGTTAACACTCCATGAGTCATTGAATAGTTTAAGCTGTTTAATATTAAATGACTAAGCAAAACATAGTATAGAGCTCAATGTTTGAATCATCCTTCGACTCAATTTGCTATTCTGTATTCAGCAAATGTATTGTTAGTCTTTTCCGCAGCAGACCAGATCACGCAGGGATCTTCAGATGAACAGGGTCAGATGATACTTTTAGTAAATAGCTTTCGTCGTACTAAGGCCGCAATTGTGCCGACAGTGACAACAGCAAAGGGACGCATGCAGCGGTCTGCACTCCTGAAATCGGTCGTCGGTGTTCGTACGCAGAGATTTACGATGCGCGCGCGCGCACTGAACACGCACTACGACACAAGAGATGGCTCGCGTGCGTGTCGCCTTATCGCTGCACCGCGTCGCCCAAATTAACTCTCCTTATAAATGCAAGAAAATGGTGAAATATCCATTAATGGCCATTAAAGGGCTTTTAAAATCATTACATAAAGTGATACGTGTTTGATTTTGAACTATTGCTAAAGAAGAATACCCGACATAAAAATACCGAAATATAATACTCAATTACTACACTTTCTCTATAGAGATAACTCGACTCAAGAAGTATGATCCATTTCAACGCACAATGAATACGAAATAAGAAATCAACGCGACCATACTTTCCCTAAGCAATTTTCTTTCATAGCCAATATTTTTAGCTGCGTCGCAAAGAGGCACTCTCTTTAAAATATGTAGCGGCACGTTGTTGAATTTTTGTTTAATATGCAATTTTGAACCCGAGCAGACGTATATCACGTTTTTCGTAACCAAAATGGTGTAATAAATCTCAAAGTCCATTTTCATATAAAAGAAAACCGATTAAGGAGCTTTTCCGATACCGATCGTTTAAATGAAGCTATATATTTTCATGATCGAGCGAATCCAAGATCGCGGACGTCTGACAACTGGTGCGTGAGAAAATTGAAAAGAAAACATTTCTTTGAATTGTATTGTCCTTGAAATTGAAAGAAACATTCATTGTCATTTTCGCTTTTTGGCTTTTTAAAAGTTTCTGTTACACTGAGTTTGGTATTTATTAAAACTTTACATAGAATTCCGCATTTTTTTTCCTAACGTCGTTACATTACACACAATAAAATTGCTACAAAATAACAGCGTTCACTGAATAATTATTTTTATCTTTAATAAATTGGAAGTTTCTATATAAAAATTGCTAGGTTTTTATTTAAATATACATATCAAATACCAGCGACGATTCCTATCCTAACGATTGTAAAAATAATCTTAATAAATAACCTTTAAAGATATTTCAAAAACGGAAATTTTGAAATGGTTTTCGAACTTTATTATCAGAGAATCTAACATTGAGTAAACTTGTTCAATGTGTCTCATCGTAACAAATAGAATACTTAGAAAGTGAGGTTTACGGAATCGCTTGCTAAGTAATTTGAAGCGCAGTTGAGCTTACTGTGCTGTTGACTACCAATCACGAGACGAAACTTCTATCAGCAGCTTGATTGTGTAACATTCTCGTAATAACAATTGCTTTTATTTGAGCAATTCAACTATATTCAAACATATGACGCAATGAATATGTCAAACGACAGCAACTGTGATTATGATCTTATCGTATTACTTTGGATATAGAATTGAATGAACGTATAAGTATTCGCTACATAATACATCATACCCCGATAAAAAGTATCTTATAACCTGCTGCGGGATTGTTAGAAAGAGTTACCGCGGCCCTAGAACACAAAGGGCGAAGGAACAAGGGTGGGTTTAACTCAATAAGTCTGACACTCCCTTTCGCTCCGCCCTCAGCGGAAAGTATCATTTGATGATTTCCTATCAAAAAAAAACCTTCCCAGGCTTCAGTCTATCTCCATACTAAATTTCATCTTAATCGGAAACAGACAGTCTGACTTACTTTCAAATAGATACATCCTTACTTACTACTATTGGTAATGTTAAACTGCATTTAAATGATGAATGATGATAATGGTTTACCTA
This sequence comes from Pyrrhia umbra, assembly GCA_963891755.1. Lineage (NCBI taxonomy): Eukaryota > Metazoa > Arthropoda > Insecta > Lepidoptera > Noctuidae > Pyrrhia > Pyrrhia umbra. Next base: position 6,996,945 of record OY982925.1, read on the forward strand.
TATTACAAAAAACTACGAGATGATTTTGTAGTGTAAACACACTTAAAATATTTTCTTACAAAACAAAAAAAAATACTTTATTTGCTTGGATCGGATTAATTAACCAGTTTCTAGAAGGAAACTCTTTCAGACTTAAACAGGTTTTGTAATTCTAAAAAATAACAACATTATATAATTTTTATTTCGAAGATAATCTGAACTAAATCAATATTTATTTTCTGTGCGAGGTCCTAAAAAAAACATTTTCCTTGCTTTCTTTAAATTTCCCCATTTTCAGCGTTATTTATTATCGTTTGATAAAATTTCGTATTGAACAATGATAACTCCTAATAATCACTTGATTTTCGCTACTAAAGTCTACGATTTCTAAATAGGGCCTTGGACACGGCACGGATTCGTTCTTACACTATTTCAGAAAGCCATTTTTGGGCAGTTTAGATAGAACATACATAAACAAGATTAATAAGTAATTATAATATGACACACCTGGGGCGTCGTAAATAAACTTAGTAGATGATTTAAATTCTCTCATTTAGCCTGTGAATGTAAAACATTTACAGTACTTTGTTTCCTATTTCTGATTTTTACAAAACAATTATTCGAATATTGAGTTGTAACCGTGCAGTTCTAAAATTATAATAATAGAGCTCGTTTGCGTCCAGACAATGCCCGCAGCAATCGCTTGACTGACAGACAATTTGTTTGTCACTCGTTCATACGTTATCTTCACGTACGGGAACCCTGTGCTTAACAACCGTGCTATTTTTACTACACGCGACCACCATGTCTATCAACGCTCGTAATAAAATCATTTGTGTCTAATTCGTAGGTAACAATGCATCTTTTAATGTGATTAACTTGTAGTCAGTAGTTTCCTACTATATCCACTTATTGTCACGAGGCCGCGACGTAAAGTAAAATTGTATCACGAAGACGTACGTAAGAAGACGTACACTGACGTGATCTATTTTGATTACATATTGTAAATTAAGTAAAGATAAAATTGACAAGCGATTGAACGCAGAAGGCAATAAACGAGATTCCCGAAATGTTTTACTTCCATAAATACTCAATAAAGCCCCTTTTCCCACGCCCGTTTCGCAATCGACTTCGGGATCGGCGATCGACGTTGCGCCACATTAAATTCTTCACGTTTAATCAATTCCGGAGGTCGGTAGTAAAAAAATATCAAAGTGAAGTGTTTCCTTCCGTATCGACGGCGCCAGAACAGTATAGCACACAACAAAATAAATCGTTGGCGCAGATTCAAAAACCGCCGAAAATGTCAGAGTTGCTTTCGTGGACACGCCTTTTATCTGTAACGTCTATCAGTCTTCGCGTTCCCTGTTTCACGTAAATAAGAAATGAAAAATAGTGCTGAATAAATAACAAGATCAACGAAACAGAGAAATGCGTGCATCCGTGCAGTATTAAAAAAGTACTCGTCAGTTTCAGTTGACTTCCCTTGCCTGACCTATTTCCAGCCGTGGCCATCATTACGATGAAAGCTTGCTTGATAAATTAATACGAACCTAAGTTTACACCGTAGCGACATGCTCCCCGGACAAGCTGAAAAGTAATCTGAGCCAAAATATATTTGCATCAGGTTGATACTGCAAACTGCGAGTCACGACGCGGCGTTAACCGAAACGTTCTATAGTACTTGCGCCTACTCTGTTTTATGCCGGGCGTCGAGCGGTTGCAGCTTTCGCCTCACAACAATGTGCCGGCGAGCTCATAAATACAAAACAATTAGACGATAAATTCCCACTTGAATTAGTATTTTTATTTGCGCGTCACGTGCGCTCGGCGCTCTTTCCAGCAATTTATGTAGGGAGGCGTCAAATTTAACAGCTCAAAGAAACTGATGGCGCTCTCCTAGGCTTTGGCGCGCACTCGTGATGGCCTGTAATTATGTTTACAATTTATTTCTAAGCGAACAAAGGTGCCTTATTTGCAGTGCGTTAACAAGTATAATGCGTAAATATTACTTTCCATTATAAGTCATTGTAGACCAATTATTTTCACTAGATTTATGGAAAGTTAAGACGAAGAAAGGAGTATCGATCTGATTTGCGAACCCAACCAGCTACTCAGAGCTGATCAGCGGCGTGATTAAGTAAAACGAATAAGAGCGAAAGCGTGACACAAAAGCAATGCGATAACAGAGGAAAAACGAGCAGAGAATCGCCTCTGAGCAGACGGTATCTTCGCCCGCCCGGGAGTTATTAAATATTAAAATAAACTCGCATTCCGACACGAGTCCTACCCGATACGCAAGATTATGGCCAACACAATGAGAGCACTGGCTCCGATCGCTCCCTCGCCTTATCATATCAAAGCACGAGCTTACATAATTCAACTAGGGAGGATATTCTGTCGAGTGATCCCCCGTTGCTGATGAAACTTCAGCGCCTGTGCAAACAGGCGATTTCAAAAATTTTCGTCAAAGTGTGCTGTATAAAAAATATATTTTACCGATAAGTATCATTACATTTAATAACCGTTGCGAAATTACCTTTTCAAACATAAAGGGCAAGTGAGCACATTCCCACGTGACGATGATGACTACGGTATTGGCTCATCGCATCTTGAAAGTGTATCAGTCGTCTCATCTCTCGCTTACCCAAGCAGCTCCCCGCCCACTTACCTGAAACAATACATCATTACAATATCACTAACTGAGAGGTAACGCATATGTTTAAATATTTAACACCTACCTACAACACGTCTCCCGTGCACCATATATATAATTGGAAACAGCTTTTTATAATTTCCACCAGTATACGTATTACTCGTATAATCATTTGCCGTAATTTTGGCTCTTGAAATAAGTCATTAGATCACAAAAGCTGAACTTTTGACTGACCCTTTCTCAAATACGTTTCAAATACCTACACCATATTATAAAATAACGCCGAATAATTATACAGTAAAAATACTTTACTTATTATAGCTAACGACACGAACTGCGATGGAACTCCCAATGTCTTTTTTCTATTATTTTTGAAAATTATTTTATACATAAATACTGTTTTTCAATTTACTCAGAAATAACAAAAAAAATGTTTAATGGTTTCTCTAAACGTGTATAATTTCTGCTAACTAGCTATAGGACTGGAAGCTGCGCACAGATAGTGCACACGCCATGCGATAAAATTTTATTTAGAAAACATTAGCATTCGCAGCGGCTTATCGAAGCCTCTTCGCGCAATTGTATGTGAATGGCCTGTGAATTTCCCCTCACAACTTCGTACTTACGGAGCCTCGTACAGGACTGTGGGCTATCTCTAGCACTCTATATCTGTGTATTTCGTGCATATTTCAGTTTCTGCTTATCATTTGCAATTTTGCATCAACGAACTTATATTCTACAGCTGTCATCGACATAAAACCTTTTTATATTATTATTGTTGTTTTATACTTTTTTATTTTCTGTCAATGTCATTATACGCTTTTGTTTCCTATCTTGAAAAAAAATACATTATAATTCCGAATGAACCATGGTTTTTCTTACTAAGAATAATTAAGAAATTAATAATATAGCCACAATCCATTACAACTTGGTCCTTCGAGCCGGATCTACCGTTCACAATCAACAAGTTTTTTCAGCTCTTTCTTACAGAAGAAAAAAAAATGGTTGTGACAAGATCACAGGTAAAAACAGCATTTGCGCTTTTTTGTCTTAACCATTACTAATGGAATAAAATAAAATTAGCAGAATCTTCATTCTGAGCGAACTGTTTGACATAGAATGTCATGTTCGATAATAGAATTATAATCGGACAAGTAAAAGAAGTAAGTACCTAACATTTGAAAAGCTGGTCATACTCATTCATTTTGAGGTTTCTCGCGATTTCACATGTATCCTGAGGATGTGTATAAATCACATCAACTGCCAAAATGTATAGCCGTAGCGGTCTAGTAATTATATCTATATATTTTTTATAGTAGTTTTATAGATATAATTCGAAAAAGTCCTTTCGAATCAAAAAACTGCAGATCATTTAATCTGATGTGGCATAACAATTATTTGGAATACATTATATTAACGATGTTGGTTCACGTGGCAATCGCAAGCCGGATCTCTCGTCGTGTGGCGGCGCCGATGTTCGGGCTAATGTTGCTTAATTAACTCGTATTCATTATCGGCGGGAACACGGCGCATAGGCGCGTGCGCAAGCCCGAGCGGCCGCTGCAGGTGCCGTCGCATGCGGAAACACGGGACCACCACTACACACACTGCTTGCTTTATGTCCAACACACTAACACCTACAAATCTTCATTTAACAAGCCGAAGGTATGTGAAGTGACAATTTCAATAACAGTTTCCATCATAATTATAATATTCGCAGATTTAAATGTATGTAATCTGTAAATATTTATTTAAAAAATCACTACGAAACTAGAAACTACTTAGGTAAAAAGTAATCCTAACTAATACATATTATAAATGCGAAAGTGAGTGTGATGAATAGGTTTTTATTTACTGAAGTATTTTTATTAGGTTCCTACCTACGATAATAATTGTCCATGTCTAATTTAAAACTCATTAAATGAATAAAAATTTTATTATAATTTGCCACATTAAGGTTTCATGATTAAAAGGATGATCTTGAATTTTTCGTTTTGTAATAATATATGTTTTATCATTCTAGAAATCGTTAATACAAATGCAAAACAAGTTCCACCTCGTTGGCTCGAGCGATCTATACAGTGGGAGAAATATTACAGATATTAATATTCGGTGGTTGCACACGTGAGATAGCTCAAACCTACCGAGGGCAAAGATGAGCATAAAGTATATGACGACACCATAAAACTTGGTCAAAAGCCTTCACAGCTTTATGCCACCATTTATTTGCTACCAAGCTATTTGAAAATATAATTAAATCAAGAAAAATATCGTGCTAAACGAATCGGTAAGGATTAAAAATAAATTATTTGATAGGTCTGTAACAGTTTTGTGATTACAATGCCTACGTCTCGTACACGTTTATTATGCACCTATTATTATTATTCTTTGTCTTCTAAATAAAACGACGCTTATAAACGAATTAATGATAAACTCAAAGACAATGGCAGGCATATAAAGACAGGAAAATCTCCGATGTTACTTTACAAAACCGTGTTAGTATAAAAATGTAATTCCCGAATCACAAGAGCTCGGTGAATGGTTCATTAGATGAGGCGCCGCTAGTATAACGTATGCTGAATCGCTAGTTGAGGCTAGAAGATAATTTAATCCAATATGAGAATGATATGCAATAAGTAGGTAGATATATCAATATTGTCTTAACAATGTAATTATTAGCTTAAAGGCAGTATTCAACTGCCTCAACTCAAATAAAAGAAAAAAATGCATCGATTTCAAGTTAAATAAAGGACTTGCACGATATTTATGACCCGGGGCCTTAATCCATGAACACTAGAAGCGGCAGTGCAACCACGTCGACCGGGACAGTGGCGCCCGCGGCGAATCTTCAACAAATACGTATGCGTGCTCTCCGCCATTATGGAAAACACACACCGGATACACAGCCAACTTATTATGTACTTACATAATCAGTATCATCTTTTTGCGTATCGTCAGACTTCGCCTTAAAAATATTTTCATACAACCTTTACAGCGTTCGCCTGATCAGTACCTAAGTACCTGTGCAAATACTTCACAATTACATTTCTCCAACAAGGACACAACCAACCGAATAGGCGCTAGTATCGAGTTCTCAAGCACAACTTTATGAAAATGGAGAACAAATAAATTCTCGTTATGTTGTAATGGAAATACAATTTCGCAATGTGGTAATGAGATTACATTTACAGTTATAGCTTCTATTAGGCGGTTTGTGGGCGTTTGCCACAAATAGAAATAATTGAAAACTCGCTTTAGTAACATGAAAATCATTTTATATTACAAAATATTATGTTAATATTATTCAGATAAAGACTATTAACTTATAAAATGGCCACATAGTATATGTCTATTAGTATACATATTAAATTCGTAAACCAAAACCAAACCGGACCATTACCAGAAAGTCATTCGATATTCGAATTTGTCATATTGAGAGATATTAATCTAACAATCTACGATCTACAGCCTTGTTAACTGTCATGTTATTATGGCGAACGCGAAAACTCGATTAACATTCAATTGATTAAATAAGGTGATCTAATCGAAAGGCCTAGCCTTGTTTAATGTTAAAAGCTATTTTAAATCAGTCCGAAATGGCATATAGGTGACAGAACGTGGTGACAATATGAATTGAAGCGAGTCACTTCTCGCCGAGTCACAGCCTTATCGCTGGCATTGAGAGATAAAGATCTTAGATATAGTTTAAAAAAGGAAATTTACAAGGTGGACCGCTAATAATCATATATATGCCAGCGAGATGTCCGTCCGGACAACATCGGCCAGCGACGCTTACGACCCCACTACAGCGTCGATTTATGATGGTCCCTTTTAATACAAGGGCAGGACAATTTACAACTTAATTTAGAGCAGGTTTTTTATTATTGTCACGGATGTTCATCATTCTAATGTAACAGCATATTAATTAATTGGTTTTAATGATTGGTTGCACGCTGCTCTAACGAAATGTTTGACTATTACCCACATAATTATTTTCACACAAGTATTAGTTAGTATTTTTCCAATTAAATCGAATTGCATATTTTCTGTATTTACAGGATTCAATTATAAATTCTATACATAATAATAATTTCAAATAATGATTGTAATATATAATATCAAAGTTAATACAACACGTTATTTTTTAGTGATTTACACTAATATGATGATCCTGCGCAAGGTTGGCTTGCTTGAGACCCAAAAAAGACGACTGAATGAATGACTTTCGTCAGGACCTGTGTAAATGTCTTTATGTATCTACACCCTTCAGACGACTCAATAAAAAAAGCATCAATTCTTTAAATCCTAAAGTAATACAGACTCGAAAAAGAGAAGATTGTGTAGCATAGCATGCATTATGCACATCGTAGTTTATATCAAATTACGTAACGTTCAATATCAGAGCGTGACACAAGCATCAATCACTAAGTCTCAATCTTGCGATCTTTTAACACGGAAAAGCTTTGTATAATTGGTTGATAGGGCAACGTTGCGCGAGCGCACAACGTGTCAATCACTGCTTGCATAATAGAGAAAGCAACGCGTGCGAGCTAAATGTCACGTTCATAGCTAGAGTGGCTATGTGACAATGCCTATATTTATAGTAATGGGCTTTGGTTGCCTTTGTAAACGCTTTACGTGTGTAAATTTGTGTTTAATTCTGCTACACAGATTATCCCTAATAAATTCTTAAAACAATTTGGAAAACATCTATATTGAGTAGTGGTCGCATTGCTTGACTCAGCTCGTGTAGTAAGAAAGTTGTACTATCCAATCTAATGAGGGAATGCAGTCCAGTTATACGAGGCAACTAATGTCTTCATGCTGAAACAATTCACTAATAAATAATGTGTCGTTTTAGATTTCTGTAAGAGTCAGAGCCACGTGGTAGTATGAAATATATATCGGTTGTCGCAGTAGGCAATAAGCATCATATTAAGTCGGTTTGTTAATATTCATTGGCTGAGATTGTCGTAGTTCGTACACTGCGTAGGCAGCCCCATACGCCAGGGCGCGGTCGGGCACGCATTAGAGACAATGACATTTGCATAGCTGGGCGTTCCTAACTGTCAACCAGAACATTCACATTAACTAATCCCAAGAACGATAATGAATGCGAAATAGTTTCATTATACGCTCGTCGTTCGTTCAATTAATTCGTTGAATAAATGTAATGACACCGATGTTACAAATGCATCTTGCAGTCTGTCCCTAAACCGGTTATACTGACATAATGGTACTATCATATTTGTTAGTATTGAACTAAATCCTATGCAACTTTTGATAACGACTTTACGTAGAGAACTTATATGCAGGAGATGTTGTAGTTACAATTGTATGTATAATTATTATAATAGTAATTCACCAGAAAAATTCGGTCCCAAACGCAAATAGACTCATAAGAAGCAGCGTATTGTCTTGTGTATACATATGTGCCTGTGCCGAGAATATTCATGTCTGTATTGTACTGAAGCGAATTGAATTTTTGTTTCTCGTTCTAATCTGCCTAATTCACTAATAATGCTCTTCCTTGCACTGCCGGCGGATTGCCTCAAAATAAATAAAACTTTGAAGACTTTTCTTCCTCCACCGTAACTACCTACTTGCCAAACTTCGCTCCAAATGCTTTCCAAAACTTTTATCTTGCATTGCCTTTTCTGTATCAATGTAAGAAAAAGTCTTGCAAATCCTTCAAAATCTTTAAAAGGGATGTTTTATTAAAAAGTCGCGAAGTCACATGCAGCCAGGCAGAGCTTATCCTCTCGTATGGTAATTCCACTACAGGGAAAGTGTGTCGCATTTCCAAATAAGGCTCAAAAAGCGATGTTCATTTTGACTACCAAAGCACTTATTCTGTGAATACGTCCACCCGGGAGCTTAGGGCGCATTGTACATTCGAGAGGCGTCGCATCTCACCGCGAACCACCCGCCGCCACCCGCGCTTTGCAATAATGCGCTTACGGCGCTCCATGGTTAGATACCCTCATAATACCATTCTTTGTATACTGCGACTGGTATCCTAAGTCGAAACTCGTGTTACCATCAACAGACTTATTATGTAGGTACAATAGGTAAGGAACAATGTTTTCTTATCCTTTCATAATAGAACTAGGAAGGTAAGAAAAGCTTTAAAAGCGTCGCATGTTTTCTTTTCAAAAGAAAATAAATTTCCTTTCTGGCGACACTGCCATAAAACTAGGACTTCATTTAGTTTATAGCAAAGGTGTGTTAGTAAATATAAAATATGTTTTATATTTTATAACGTTAGCATTACCTTGAATCCTCTGTCGGATTATATGAAACGTAATCTTGAACAATCGAAACATTCGTGAGTGTGGAAATCCGCGATAATCACGATATGTGATGCACGATAAGTTTTTCGATCAAACAATTGAAAAATGCAGACTAAAAGTCTGTATATCAGCACCATCAAAATAATAACGTGTTATGTTGGATAAATAACTCCCCTAAATAATAGAAATATTGTAAATAATAAACTTAACTAGGTTTTCAAAAACCCATACCATTTTATCTACTCTAACTACTGATTGAATTTCAGAGGTGGTTATACTTATTAACAACACTAGTAACGCTAGTAAATAAGTTCCCAGCACGGATAGTTTAGCAATTAAGGGAAGAATCCGACCGGGCCGCTATCTTTTCTCTGAACTAATGGGTTAAGACGGCCAACGGACGACGCCGCGCACTCCAGACACTTATCTCCTTGATAAACAAGTACAAATAGGTTACACGTTGCTTCCAACCCCTACGGCTCTATTTCTCCTTTAACGTTTAAGTGAGACCACAAAACCTTTATCAGCTGGACAAAGAGTTCCCTACAAAGTGATTTACTTTATGTGTTATAAATGTACGTATATACAGGGCTAAGGACATTAATTAATTTGTTGGATGTAGTGTTAATAAAAAAATGAGAAGTCGCAAAAAAGTATATGTACAACCCAAACTAAAATGTCACAACACTACAGACTCTGTGTATAACCGGGCAGCCACAACACGTGGGCCCCGAACTATAAATGGATTCTAACACGTCCGGACATTGTCCAAAGCACTTTTATTGCTACATATTTTATACAGACGCAGGAAAATGCCGATAACAGACAGTTATGGCGCGTGAACAATAGATACAAACGAATTCTGTTATTTGAAAGAGCAATGATTAAGTAAGAATTCTGAATTATTTTTGCCCAACTGCCAAGGAATTGTTACGTTTTGGGCGCGTATGTTTTAAGTATTATTATATTGCTGGGGAGTTTGTTGCGCCCCTTCTTCTTCCCAGCAAAAACACATAGGAAGTGGTGAAGGGCGGGCGTTTTGGGGGCTGTCTTTTGTGATGTGCTGTGTGTGCTGATTTTCAGCCTAATTTGAATAAATGACTTTTGAATTTTAAATTATGTACGTAAACTTCTTTATTACCTCGTATTATCCAAACGGCTGGGATTTCTACAATTAAGGTATGGTTATATTCGTCTTAAAAACCAAGCATCCATAAATAGAAAGAATAATATTTTGCCTAGAAGATATATTTTATTACATAACATAGCTAAACCAACACTAATACAGACTAAGTGAATCTAATCTACCTAACCCTTTAACAGCAGGTACATAAATCTTATTAATTCATACAATATATTTATTTGTAACACATATTTACGGAACTTCGCATGAAGTACGTGCCTCTAGACCTCATTATCCGAGGTGTTAAAATGCAAAAACGGCAGAGCCCTGAGGGTGGAGCAGTTCACCGCGGAAGTTAGCGGCTGCAGCACAATTCAATAGAGCAGGAAAACCGCACCGAGCAATGGTGCAGAATGAAAAAGGCTCTTAATGAGTACTCTCGTTAGATTCAAGAGTGTATTTTACACTTCATATGGTGACAGTTGAAGACGTTTAGATCATAGTTTGAATTTAGTCAAAAAATATTTAGAATTTGTTGAACTAATCAAGACTCTCACCCACGCCCTTGAAATTAAAATAGTACGCAGTTCAATTAAAAATAAAACTATAGTACAAGATAAATTTAAAATTTAAAAAACTCCCTGCGCAAAAATTCCTTACATCATTTTGGAAAAGAGCTGACACTCTTACACCGCTGGACCGATATTAACCAAATGGCTTTCAAATGAAAAAAAACCGCATCGAAATCGGTCCATCCGTTTGAGAGCTACGATGCCACAGACAGACAGACATCGCCGTCAAACTTATAACACCCTTCCTTTTGTGTCGGGGGTTAAAAATAGAATCCGTCCCAATCCATAATTGGTAGGTACGATTACACAAATATTTCAGTAATTGTATCATTGGGAGCCCTGTCCCTCATGCTCGAGCCACTAAAGCGTTAAGTTTATCACCTTAAAATATCAAGTTTTTACACCTCGTCTCAAAAACAGGTTAGTAAGAGAGTAGCTTTCAATGAGATGCGACAATAATTTGTGATATTATCTGGTGGTAGCGGTGTTGGACGTATAATATTCTAAGTCGCACGCGTTTCATTAACCGCCAATCCGGTTAATGAGCGTCGAACTTTTTCGCTTAAATAAACATTAAGAAGAGAATGGACGGTGTGCCCGCCGAACCTTTTACCGGAATTACGCTGTGGTTAAGTGCTCGCTTTTAGGAGACCACGTCGGAATAACGTAGCATATATTGAAATTCTGAATCTATTAAAGCCTCAACGTTTTGATAGATGTTTCATTTCATACTCATAGCCGATCGAAATGATTCTTCAAATAAATATAATCCTTGCAAATACCATGCAGTAAGACGATTAAACAATGCATTTTATACAACATTAATACAGTCTGATATTAAATGAACTCTTAAATTAATCTTTATGAAGTTTCTTCGTGCTCTGTATTATTTCGAATTAATGCTATTCCGACTACATCATCGTCGTCAGCCTATATATAGTCCCAATGCTGGGCACACCTCTTCTTAGACAGAAAATATATTCAATAAGCATTAATCACCACACTTGTTCTAGTAGGCGGATTAGCGATTTCAAACATTTTAAGTTCAGGTTTCCTTACGATGTCTTCATTCCCCGCTATTCAGTGACATCTAAGATATATACAAACTTAAAAAGTGCATAAGACTTTAGAAAAATCACATTGGCACTTGCCAGGTTTCGAACCCGCACTCTCGTACACTAGGTGCAGGTTCCTTAACCAGTTAACCACTAGGCCAACTACCACTTCATAGATAGCGTTGATTACGTGAGTAACTAATAGATCAGCAAGAGACAAAAAGATACCAGGTTAGATTAAATAAAACCTTCATTAAAGAGAACAAATAACATTGAAGAGAGGACAGTATCTCAATGAGGGACTCGGAAAGTATAGCCGCAACCCGGCGACGAGATTAAAACTTTGCCACTTGGAAGTGCAGTGGTCGCACAGTTGAAGAGAAATTTACTCGAAGCAAAAGTTAATATAAGCGAAATTTGTCCTGTGGCGAGCGTTTTACGGGGTACCCCAGCAACTTAGCCAGAAACTAGCTCCTAGTTTTAAACTAACACTGATGTTGTTATCTACCTGCCATTAGGTGGACGCAATTAGTAATAAACAAATTTATTTAAGAATCTGACAAATATCTATTTAAGTTTCCGAACCAAAACGGCAAAAATAAACTCTTGTGATGCTACTTCGTTTGTTCGTCTGACACAACTGATTGTATCAGAAACTTCTAATGCCTCAAACTTGGAACAAAAAAACACAGAAATAATTAGAGTTGATACAATGATCTAAATTACATGAAACATAGTAATTATTATTTTTTAAAGTATGCAAAATTGATGTGCCAGTCGGTAAAAAACCACCCCACTTCGTAGAGTAGGTATGTTTTTCAGGCCAAAGTTGAAGTGCGACTGGCACTTGCACAGATTCTTTTTCACTTATTTCAAACGACTTTTATTGCCGTTTGAAATATGTTTTTGTAATCTTTTTGCGTTTTATGTGTGATCTTATCTAAACATCACACGTACCTACGGAGTAAAATAGTTGGTATTTAATTAAGGATACTTCACAAGGCATTTAAGTTGCCTTATCAGATGAGCGTTCGGACAAACATCAGATGTAATTGCATCAGGCAAAGCCGCCGGGATGCAAATATAAGTCGCATATCTACATTAAATAATAATATTTGCTAAATCGGTGGACGTAAATATTCTGCATAGAACAAACTTGTACTCTGAATACACTCTCTGAACTGTGAACTCTCATGCAAGATAAATAATATTTGATTAATAGGTATAGCATCTAAGCTTAAGATATTTTCTTATTATTTCCTGACAGACTCTAGAAATGTTTAGTTATGAAATAAGAATTTAGATTCTGTAGCCAAAAAAAAATTCTATGGTTTGACTTATAATTCCCCGTTTTAAAATGTGGAGAACAGCTCTAGTAGTCTGCGTAACAGTAACAACGCTGTGGTTTTAAATGAGGTCGCAGATAGCTACGAGCTGGCAAGTTAGTGTAAGCATAAATTAAAACAAGCGTTTCCATAAAAAGTTGATAAATGACCTTCCACAGGCGGCGCGACAAAAAAGGGAACTGACGTCAGCCGAAGCGCTAACGTGTTTCATTTTCCGCTTCCAGTCGACATCTGGGCCGTTTTCAGGACCAACTGGCTACGACGACAGCCTGAACCAAACTACATAGAACGTAATATCTCAACAGGATTGCAATATGTTCCAGTACAGTGAAAAGTTTATTTTTCTGGTAAAATTGATTTAAACAATTCATCGTTTGTGACTTTTGGAAAGTTTTAAGCGGATTTCAGTTAAACAAAACTATTTGTTTTTTGTGTAGCCAGCCGGCGCATCGCTACTGGCACTGGAACGGGCATCCGCAATTCACGCTGCGCTGCCTGCCGGAGCACTCGACCGAACGGACTGACACAACCCTGCACAACGCTCCTATGAACACATATCTAATACATACATTTATACTATAGCGTCAAATTGCAACACTTGCAAGTAATCCAACAAAATAAGTTCATCTGTTGTTGTAATTGTAGGGCTTTTTTATAGAGCTGATTCACACAACCACACACAGTATTTATAAGCAATGTCTGTAGCTGTTAATTTTTTTTTCACATTAAATAGTATTTTTTAATATTGTATCTAAAATAAGGTAATAATTATGACTAAACACAAAGTTTTAAAGAAAAACACTGTACCCTGGAATAGCTACCTAAATAGATAATACATTTACATGTGAACAGTATGCTGCGGAATGTAATACAAAAGGAAACAACGTTAACAAAACCGCAATACTCCAGCATTAGAGACGACCGACTCCACGGGCGGAATGCTAAGCCTTCCGAAACGCGCAATAAAGCGACATATGCAACGCCGCACATAAACATCTGCACGTATAACATACAGACAACACAAAGAACACGATATATTATTGAATTTAATAAAAAGTAGTCAGATAATACGTCAACTACCTAATTCGATACGATGTTTCTAACTAGCTAGCTATGAGCAAAAATAAGTTCTTAGTATCAATCAAACAAGATCTCGCTATTTACATAAAAGCACTAGATAAACGTTTAATTTCCCGTGCAGGCAGAACCCTCAAACTACTCGCCAAAAGTTGAGTAATCCACAGACGTACCCTTTAATTGGTTTACCACAGACCTCTATTAACGAAATAAGATGGGAAATCAGAGTATTAGCATAACAGTGAATTCAATTAGGGTCCACAAAGAGGATTACAACTTTTACAATGAAAGGAAAGTTGAACGGAGACCCGATTTAAACTAACGTGGAATAATCAAAATTTGAATGAGTACGTAGTAAGTTAAAATTAAATTGAACCTTTGTCACTCCCAAAATATATTCTGGGAAGCATTAATAGAGTGCCTCTACAATTATGTAAAACACAAAAAACAGGGGTGATATTCGTACCAAACCAGCATTTCGCCCTCGACTTCGTCCGCGTTTACGTCGGACTTCATTATTCGTTGAGTTTGATTTTACTTGAAAGTTGTCAAAATAATTATAATACAAACCATGTCTTATTATAAACACGCTTCTAATTTTTAAATTGATAAACTTCTAATACAAACTTTTACTCCCGATTTCAGTCCTATTACGACCTTTTATCCCGTATTCAACCTCCATAAGTGTTGAATTTTCAAAAATTCTTCCAATATTTTCGATGATTCGTGATTTTTCGCTTCTGTTTATAATGAATTAATGACCTTTGAAAACTATTCAACATAGACAGACAGTTTAGACATAGCCGTATTTATTGTTAAATTTCGACCAATGGGAATAGACAATATATTAAACAGTATGACGGGCGGGCGTGCAAATGTTCTCAGATAATGGCCAATTGTTGGCAATAAAACTACTACCGTCCACGATGCAAATTATAATACTGGCCGGAGTCGCCCAGAGGGCCCTGCTCTACTTCATTCAACCAGATTAGCAAAATTATCAAAGCAAGTTATCTATAGGCGCACTTGTTATGCTTCATACTCGTAATTCGTTGACTTCTACATTTACGTATTAAGAGCAGCTTATTATTTACACAGAGTTCAATAAAATTATTAAACTTATTTTTAAAACCAATCTTTTCATCGAAAAATTCTCAATAAAACGGTCAGATGCAGGAATTTGATATAGGCAAAGATGAGTAGCTTGTTAGTCCGGCCGAGTGGGTGCAATCAAGTGCACGACGTGCTCGTTAGACAGGTGTGACGCGTTCCCTTCCGGACACTTGTCAATTAGCCGCACAAAGCGCCGACCCGTGGTAACACAATGTACTACTTAATATAAATCCTCCAAATTGACGTGCACCACAGAAAATTCATGTCACACAGAACTATCTCAAAAACTAGTTCTTCAATGATATAGATTTAGAACATCTTATTCTGAATATTAAAGCGATTAGCTGAAATTGATTGTTTCTTATGAATGTAAGTTTGATCTAACATATAAATGAAAAAGTAAATCTTATTTCTCTGCATCTTCTCTCTTTTACTTTAAATGCAAGTATTATTTGCACTGTTTGTTATTGTTCAAAATCTATTCTTATTTTCTATCTGTAACAAATGAATCAATCATTTTTACATAAAGATAACGAAATGGTACAACGGTTAGAATCATAACCAATTATTTTTATCGAGACGAATAAAATACAAGACAATGGCTTTAGTACTATCAATCCTTTTCTTCAGACATTAAACAAGTTACATTCACGGCATTGTAGTCGCGACAACGACTTACCACCGTATTGGGTGCATTCCAAACTATATAAGGCTCAATAAATGGAAATTGCACTACATCTAACACTGCAAGCATTTAGGTCGCAAGCGTTGTGACGTCATCGCTCGTAGTGAAAGCCACGAGTCGCGAACAATACATGTCGCTTGCGCAACTCGAGCGATCGCAAGGCAACAATGGCGGTCTAATAGAGCCATTCGTCGTTTCATTGCTTATTCATCCACGCCCCTGACGCCTCCGCAGGCAACGCCACCGTCGCGATTGACATCCTCGTGAGTCAAAAGACCTTTACACCATATAATGTGCAACCACTACCGCTACATCAAGTTTAGACATTTCGTTTTATAAAGCTTATTATTTCAACGTTCAGTCCAGTCTATTATTTTGTTCTTGCTTTATATCAATATTTTTTTAATTTTTTTTTCAACCCTCAGAGAAGAATTAGTGTATTTTGTGAAACAAAATATTGAGATAGTGTTTTGCAACTTTGTAAAACCTTTTCTTAACCAATTTCATCAGTACGTTTCTATTTACTTGAGACTACAGTTTGTTATAAATTTATTCGTTAAGAATAATAATCCTATCATGAGAATAACCTACGACGCTCAATGCCGCTTTATTATAACACCCCATAGTGGCCCATACGCCGCGCTGTTTATTACCTTGATCATAAACTCCAGGATTGTCGCGGATACGACTATTAAGCATTCATCACGTCGCAGGGTCACTGCATTGAACCCATATCCTCCCCGTTAAGAAATATAAGTCTTATAACAGTTAGCTCATATTTATTTCTTTTGATTTCTTTTGCATCTATCTTACCATACAAATGAATTGTTAAAACTGTTGACTGTTGTGACGTAAAGATTATACGTAGATTCAATTAAAACATCGTAACTTCATACATATTTACTCTACACAGCTCCATAGGCACTATTAGTGCCAGTGTTTGTTCACTTCTCTAAGTTTTCCCTATCAAACAATGAAATGTATATATCTATGGCTTATGTCATGGTATCATAAACAATCATAATACATTAGTGTCGGAGTATTACTTTAAATAAATAACGATAATCTCAGCGATCTACAACAAACATTTATCGTGTTCTCGAATGGATCAACGAAATAAGAAAATAGGGCGGAAATCTGAACAAAATGCTCCCTAGTGGCTGTTTTGCACCAAACAAAGAGACGTAACAAGAGCGAATGGTGTGAATTTCTCCGGAGAGCCCAGTATTATTAGGTACTGGGTAAGATTGTGATCACTCGGCTGCGAGCCGTAAGCGTCCCGGCACGACCAGACACTATCCGAAAGGAACGTCGAGATATTTTATTCATAGAGCGAGTGATAAATGAGGAAGGTCGCGCTTGTATCACATTCATTACTGCCTCGCATCTTGCCACGCACACTCTTATCAAAACTTGTTGCCGCCGTGAGCTCTTCTATACTGGTACCATTTGGCCCTCGCCGCCACCTCAGGGACTTGTTCCAAACGCCATTATTTTGTAGTTGGTAAACAGCTAAACAGCTTATAATTCATTCTGACCATGGCTTTGTTAGTTTTATTTATGATTTGCGAATGCCTCAGTCGTAATACCAAGTCGGTAAATTATTGCTGTGTGTAATTATCATTGGAATGTAAAATTTATTCTGCTAGCAGTAGCTCCAACCTATTGACAAACAGATATTAGCTAAATCAGCAAGTAACTCAACTGCATTTCCGTATTTGGTAGATATTATTCTTAATAATTTCAAATTATCTATAACATATTTTATGATGGCAAAGCTTTATTTAAAAAAAATACAAGTAAATTATATGTAATTAAATCAGTCTTTATTTTAGTTGTGCTAGGTTTTTTTTTATTTATTTGTTGCCAGCTCATTCGTTTCAGGTTTTTTAGGGCCCACGAACTTATTGTACAACTATTTCAATACTAGCTAGTTTTTCGCGGTTTCACCGGCAGCCTTCCCCGAGTTTGAATCTATATCTATACCAAATTTCATCAAGCGTTCACAAAGGGTAACAGACTGAAAGAAAGACGGTTCGTTACTTTCGTATTTATAATATGATGCCACTATTCTGAACGTAATGTCTTGTTTGTTAAAGTTTGTTTTGTTTTTATAATCCGAATCAAGGTTAGGTCTCGTCAAAAGATTTTAGTACCCATAAGGTTTCAAGATAAATTTCGTCATAAGAGATGCCAAAGCAACGTTAGCAAATATAGCCCATACGTGGTACTAGACCCCAGTCGCGGAAATTTTGCTGCATACAATTTTACAACTCAGTAAATACACATTATTTCGTGACAAGTCACGATAACAGAATCTTCAAGGTACGGTTAACAATCGTTCAATTTGTAGGGCCTAGGGCTGAGAGCCCCGACAATGGCGGTGCACGCGACCACTACGACTCGACATTCTCATGAGTAGAATAACGCACAACAATCAAGATGTCATTTTTCAACTACCCACGCCGCGAACACACCACGGTGCGAGCGGCAAGAAATATGGCCGACAACACACGCACAGCCGACGTACAAAAGAGGCGTCTTGGGGATGTCGCGATACATATCTTTTGACTGAACAACGGACGCAACAGTTCACTCCTTCCCTTTTTATATTATACGCGTAATCGGCAAATATAAATGAAATTTAAACAAATGCAATTTTATTCAGTAACTGACAGCGACAACCTCACGCAAACTCAGAAGAATACATTATGCAAATTTAGTTAACAAAATGTAGACAAGCGACATTATTTAACCAGCTTACACTACTTCTAACTTTTGCTTAAGCTATAATTAAACATGCATAAGGTAAACGAGTATGTTTTAGTAGTCAGTCCTACACACGTGTAAAGTAGCTAAGTACTGGGCTCGCGTTTTCTGCAACGGTCATTATGACAATTCACAGAAGTCTGTTGGTAATTTATCGGCCGTAGAAGATGGAAACTTGCGGCCAGAAATGATAGTAATTATTGACACGAACCGACGCTCGGGGCTAAAATCCGCCATCCGCTGCTAAAGATCACAACCGGCCACTAACTCGAAAATTCCACATTCATAACGGAGCAAGCCCTTAGGCACGAACGGAGCCACTGTTGAACCACACTCGCGAAGAATTGATGTTCACTGCGAAAGCATTTTGTGGACATAATGTTACATTTGTAAAGTACAAATTGTCTTTTTGCGATGCTGTTTCTACATTCACTTTGCAATGACATCAATAACATACATTATTTGCTATCAATGACGCCAAATGTGTTTAATGCAAAAGACTAGGCAAGTAAAATATTTACCTATATACAAAAGCCTTATAAGCCCAGATTCACCGTTCCTTGGATAGCATGGCCTAAGTGGAAACAAATAACACACCGAGGTAAAACTACCCTTATAGGGACAACTATTGCTATTCGGTAGCATCTTTTGTGTGTGATACAATGGCGCATCGATCGTGCTGGATTGCACGGAAACGTTCAGTAAAACGCTAACGAGTGCCGTGGCAGCGGCTAATTGAAGTTATTGCCGTCGTAGGTCCGACGCCCGAATGCCCTGGTGATTAGCGGCGGAAACCATTCTAATGGAGTGTTTTTATCGCTGCAGTTTGTCACTTCATCGATCAAATTAACTGATCTCTTTTGGTTGATTGATGAGTTTCTTGTTTTACAGAAGTTAGTCCACACGAAGATTTTATTGCTATTTTTATACGGTCCTAATAATTTCAGGATAATGGCACTTCAACTTATCCATAATAGCCAGACACGACATAATTTATAACTATAAGATATTCGTACGTAGGTCAGGTACCTATTTCTATTCCTAGTAAGGAAATTTCGGTAGTTGATTTCAACACTCCGATGTTACTGTAAACATAAAAAGTTCTGCTTGTTTGTGATAAAAACGTCTCTTACCTATTGAACTCTTTTGTCCCTTTCTGTCAAACTTAATTTTGACTTGACAGATAAAGACAAAACAGTTTAATAACTAAAATAGGTTTATTAAGCGAATGTCTTTATTATGAATAAGAATATGGTAAGTATTTTCATAATGTATGTTTTTTTTTTATTTGTGTACATTTCATGATCTGCCTAGCCTTTTCCCCACAATGTTGGGGTTGACTTCCAGTCTAAGCCGGATGTAGCTGAGTACCAGTGTTCTATATGGAGCGACTGCTTATCAGCTAACCTCCACAACACAGTTACCGGGTAACACGATACACCTTGGAAAGACTGGTTGTCAGACTTTCTGGCTTCTGACTAACCGTAACGACTGTCTTGTGTGTGTGACTCACCAACACACAGCCAAAACGGCTGGACCTAGAGTAATAAAATTTGGACTGCAGGTTCCTTGTTTTGCCTAGACAGGTAATAAAAATGTTTTTTTGAAAATTTCAATTAGAGATTTTAACTCTGGGAGAAAAAATATATTTAAAGTTTATAAAGAAAACTAGTATGTATTTTAGTTTCAGAATTTGCCAATAGATGGCGATAACAGTATTTTTTTCCAACGGTAGTATGTTAGAGCAGAAACAATAAATAAGAAAGAGAAAAACGTCACGAGCCAAAGAGAGAACAGACACGATTAAATTTAGTTATTGAAGCAAAATGCTGAAGAACTTTACCAAACTGTTCCAAATTTCAAGTCGATAGCATTAGTAGTTCCTGAAATAATTAGCTGTGACAGGCAGACAAAGTGAAACCATAAGGGTTCCTTTTTACCATTTTTGGTACGGAACCCTAAAAAGAAACTGTCTGTCTGACTGATCGATCTACGCACAGCTGAAATCGCTAGTTCTAGAAGTATGAAATTTTGCACAAAAGTTCCTTAAATGACGTATGTGCGCACTAAGGCAGGGTTTTACTAAATTCATCTCCTAAAGGGTTGAAATGGGGGATGAACGTTTGTATGAAAGTCCGTTATTTTTAATTTTAATGCATATAGGAATTAAATTGTTTTAATAATGCATGCGAAGCCGCGGGCGGAAAGCTCATACTTAACACAATATAACCAACATACCTGTTAAATGATTCCCAGTAAACTCGAAGTCGTCGTCTTGATCCCAATGTTTGAGTGACAGATTGCCCAGTGGTGTTGCGTTCGCGAACTCCAAATTAGCGAAATGCCAGTCAAGTATTTGCCTATCGCGTACCGACAAATACACTGAACTAAAACATAAGACTTTATGTCAATGTGGGTATTTTGAATATCTTGGAAAGTAGTATTAGAATTATCACATTGTCTATGAAACAGTCGGCCTGACACAGAATTTGATTTCCCTCTAAAAATCGTAATGAACACAAAAGACTTGGTTTTCTTCTTCTTATCGCGTGGGCTGCAGTTTTTACCAACCTAACAAGCCCTAATCTCTGAGTTTCCTCAAATCCACCTGACGGTCTCTGGCATGGATTGTAACGACAATTGCTATCAAGGTAGCAGCCTGAGACGACCGCTTGACTTTCGCACGGGAGTGTAACACCACCATATGTTATGTCCGAGTCATCACGCGTCAGCGTCAGTTTACAAAAAATAGTTATTTTTTACTTTTTCCAAAGACCTGTGTCTTACATTAAAAGTACATTGGTTCAAATATTCTCAAATAACGCGCAGGCGAACCACCTGAAATAGCTATCCAGGATAAATACAGGCAGGTTACTATAAATAGGGTGAGATTGTATAAACCTGTACACAAACTGAGTATTTGATAATAGAAAACACTTTTTTAATTTATTGATGAAAAAATTACGACATACCTCGGCGGATTAGTTTCCAACTGCGCCAATTTTTCCTCAATCGTCGCGTTAGTAGAGACCAAACTCTCATATTCATTACATAACAGATTCATCTCTCTGTTAAGGCGGCGAAAATTGAACTCTTGCAAAATGCTTGCGTCTCCCGTCACACCTTTGTCTCTCTCTACTAGCAAAGCATCTTTTTCGGCTTTCATAGACTGCAAGAGCTCTTTCATGTCCGACATTCTGAAAATTGAATATCGTTTAAAATGTTTCACATCCAAGTGAAAATAAAACGAAGAGTGTTGAGTTTGATATCAAAATTCACAAGTCAGGAGCAAAATTAGTTCCCAAAGAATGCAAATATTAGTATAAGTTGCATGTTAAGAGCCTTAATACTTACTTGTTTATATTTGTTTTGAGTCTCTCTTGCAAGGTTATGAGCGCTTTTAGATGTTGTATCTAAAACAAATAGAAGGGGTTATAAAAATATAAGTGACTTGAACCGCCACTGCAAATTTACAAGCATGCAAAAACGAACAATTTTTTGGCAAATACACCACAATTATAACGCCCTTAACATTATTTCAAATTAATTATTACCTGCTTATGTTTTACATTCTTCTGCTGCAGTTTGATAACCCATTCCAATGCTTGGCCGAGAGAGACGGGCGTATCGTTGTAGTAATTAAAATCCACTTGATGTGACAGATAAGACGTAGCATCCAGAAGTCTGTTAAATTCACGCTCCACCTGAGCAAAAAACACGTTTTTATGCAATGTATTCGTAAATAGCGACTGGAATGGAATGCCGCGTGGTGTGCACTTGGTATAATTTGTTCCACCACAGTTTGTTACTTTATGGGTGAAAGAAAACAAACACAATCAAACAAAAAGACAGACTAAACTAAGCATGCTTGCTAGAGTTGCTAGTATCCTCTCAAAACTTGATTCCAAGCAAAACTTGCAAACTTATAATAAAAAAATCCTACTAATATTATAAACGCGAAAGTTTGTAAGAATATATGGGAACAAACATCCTTTTGTTCCTCTTTCAAGCAATAACTACTGAATGGATTTGGATGATTTTTTTTACACAATTTATTAAAGGACCATGGGCGGAATCGTCCCCACCCATCAACAGAAATGAAATGTAGCTCAATTGATACATCTTATCAAGCTGATGATTTTTTACTATGGGGACGTTGCCCAAATGCATTGGGTTTTCCTAGTATCCTAACTTTTCTATGCAAATATTTCGTACGCGATAAAGGACTTGGTGATAACTGAATTTGATACTGTGTACTGTGTGTGGACGGCGGTGTATAATATGATGTGATACTCCATATTCGTGACCTCGACGTGATAAACATCAGCCAAATCTCCTGATGTCAAGAGCTTCAACATCGTTGTCAACTCTCCCTCAACCTCCTACCATCATCGAGCAGCAACCAGCGTGTCACCCAGCCAGCAACCACTCATGGTTTCTTTGGGTTCATGACCACCTAGCCTGTAGCTAACGCGCAAGCCTGGTCACACCCTTCAGTCACATCAAGCAACTCGGCACGGCCCCCACAGTTCAGTCAACAAGCAGAGGCCATTATGCATAAACTCACCTGGACGACGCATGTATCCAAGCGTCATCCACACTGCGACACTCCAATCCACTGGAGAATCGCAGCAGCATGAAGACGCGTTTGCATGCATATGCAAGTGCATTTGATCGGTCGACCTGCGCGGCTGTTACTTAGCCATGAGCTCCTCTAACGAGCAATAATAATACACTGAATATTTTTATTTGCTTACTATAAGCATTGTGAGGATAACTCCAGAACGGCTAGACCGATTTTCATGGTTTTTGATTAGTTGTATTTGTCTCCATCCCAAATGACAGAATAAATATTAAAACATCGGAAAAATAACAAAAAATAAAAATATGGGGCGGTACGAAGTTCGCCGGGCCGGCTTGATAATAATAAATTATTTTTATAACCCCACTGATTTATGTAAAAAAAACGTTTTTATATCAAATAGTGGATACTTTAGGAACAATTGGCACCAGTTTCATTTGTGTTGGTAGGTGGGGACGGAGCTCATACATTTTTGCCCATGGTCCTTTGGTACACATTATTTAATTTGGTACACAGACGGTTTATAACCTGTACTAGCTTCCCGCCAGCGGCTTCGCCCGCGATATTTTAGCTAATGGATACAAAAACTTGACAATATTATATACTAAAACCTTCCTCATCAATCACTCTATCTATTAAAAAAACCGCTTCAAAATCCGTTGCGTAGTTTTAAAGATTTAAGCATACATAGGGATATAGGGACAGAGAAAGCGACTTTGTTTTATACTATGTAGTGATTACCACATAGGATACTTTTTATCAGGGTATGTGAAGTATTTCCTTCATAAAAGTATGCTATATGTTTATCCAGGTTACAAAAAAGTGACAAACATCCATACATTCTTACAAACTTTCGCGTTTACAGTATTAGTAGGAGAGCAGTATTATTTTTGCTGGTCATCTAATGTAGAAGAATTTTACAACTAGTGATTACTCTTTACATACCATTTCGTCCTTATGCTTAGGTACTTGGTTCCCAGTTGCCTCATAAAGAGGGCACTTTTGCTTGATCTTATGCAATTCCATATTCATCTGTACTGATAATGTAGTTACTGGGTTACCTCCTAATCCAGTCACAACCATAGCACCTGTAATCAACAAGTTAACAGTAACTGCTTATTCTTGATCATATTTGTTTTATTTATATTTGTTGAACTTATAACTAAAAAACTCTAGACCTTGCTGTAAAACATTGTTTGTAGTAGTCCCAGGATTATCAGGACTTATGCACAAAAATATAATTAAAATGTAGTTTTATAATAATAAGCTTTAAATATAAATAATTTAAATAATAAGTCCTATATTTTTTGTTATAAGCTTTTAAGTCTTTGGTATGTTAACTGAATTGACATGATATTTTAATCATATTTAAGTACATAATCGGCCTATGAGAGATGTTTATTTTACAGTGGAAAACATTTCAATGTGCTACCTAAGTGAATTATAAGTTTAAAAAAAGTATGTTATATTTTATATTTTTTATAACTATACTCGCCTAAGTCAGCAACATAAGGTCCTTTTCTATATGTCACAATCCTGCCTCCAACTCTATCTCTTCCTTCAAGAATAACAACTTCACAGCCAAATGACAACAATTGTCTAGCAGCAGCTAATCCGGAGACACCTGTAATTGAGATGAAATGTTTTATATTATCAATGAAACATTATAATCTGTTCAAATCAAATCATTTATAGATGATCTTTCAATCAGTTTATATAGGGTGAACTGAAATCAATCTTCTTATGTATATTGTATAGAATGTATCTTAGAATATGGTAAGATATTCTTTTGTTTTAATGGTAATCCTAGAGGTATGGTACATAAATTTATGCCAATAATGAAAAGAAAGGCATAAATATTGTTTAATAGTAGTAATATTCAAAACATTAAATTTTACCTGCTCCTATAATGATGACTTTTGGCCTCTGCTTTCCTTTTGGGGGTGATGGAATAGGAGTTGTGCGCTCATATATACCATAGTTTATAAACCCATGTCTTTCTAAGAATGCATGAGTTCTCATGACTAAAGCAGGATCACCATTGTATGGGGCCTGAAATATACAGAAGCATAATTACATAGTACACAGTGCAAAGTATATCTTATCTTCTTATATATAAAAATGAATCCCTATTTCCCTTGGTCATGGCATCACGCATGAACAGCTGGACCGATTTGAATGAAATTTGGTATGGAGATAGAGGGGACATTTTATCCAGGTGTGTGAAGTAGTTCCCTCGGGACGCGGGTGAAACTGCAGACAACAGCTAAACCTTAGCCTAAAACCTTCTCCAGGGTCCCCTCTATCTCCGTACCAAATTTGACAACTGAAAACGGGTTTCATTTTTATATATATAGATAACTTACTTCCATTTTTTGTACAGAAATTTCTTGCGTCAATTGTTTCTTGGGATCCTCAAACCACAGCTTCAATATGCGATTTCTAATTTGAACAAAAGCATGGCTAGATGCTCCTTGAAGATCAGAGAAACACTCCGCTTCTAGAGATGACATCTTATCGAATGGCAAGCGTGATTGAAATGCTGCTCCCTCAAGGCTGTGAAATGATTTTAAGTATTTTTATTACTCTCAACATAAGAAGCAAAATGAATAGATGATAGATAACATTCATTTGTTAACAATCTATGCACTGAATGGAAACTAAGTCAGTTTTACACACCTGTTTAGCATTTCTTTGTAGTTGATTTCCTCAATATCATCATTCTTAGTATCATCGACTTTGGTTTCTTCTTTTTTGTCTTTCGTCTCTTTAACCTCAGTTCGGCTAGAGGAAGATTCCCTCCGACCGCCAACTGAAGTGGGACTGGAGGACGTAACCTTACTCTTTTCCGACTGATCAGATTCGGAATCATCTTGTTTTAACTTCTCATCCAGTTCCCGGGTCTCAACCTACGATCGATAAACATAACCTGGTTATCACAACAAATAAAACAAAATATTTTTTACTATTTTTAAGTTCTAAGACTGGTAATTTACCTTTGTACGTTTCCTGCGACTCATTTTTATCAAGAATCACTGAGGAATTAAGTTTTTATCGTATGAATATTAAAGAAACAGAAATAAGCGACTGAAAAACAAATAAACAGAATGGCTGACACCGGAGAATGCCGCTGACAGCGACTGACCTGACAGTGATAGACAGTGACAGTGACACATCAAAAACATGACTTTTTATGACTGGACTATTTCCGTTCAGAAACAAAATCTATAGGAAACATAACTCTCTGATTTATAGTAATGTTTTCCCGCCAAAATTGCAGCATTAGCACAAACTATAAACAATAGTCGTTGAAACATTGATTTAAAAACATATAAGTCAATGCGTTGAAAGCATGATTGAAATTGCAAAAATTTATAATAATTTAAGTTTCAAAGAAAGACAGTATTTTGATACAATATTGCATCAGTAGTGCTTTAGAGGAGCTCGTGGCTAAGTAACAGCCGCACGGTTTGACCGATCAAAGGTTAAGCTGCGCTTGGCGCGGCCGGTCCGTCCGACCATCTTTGTCATAGCGAAACTCCTCCGTGCCTCGGAAAGCACGTTAAGCTGTTGATCCCGGTTGTCATTTGTAGATCTTTGACAGTCGTAGTCGTCGTCGGGTAATCAGAAGCCAGAAAGTCTGACAACCAGTCTTACCAAGTACCGTGTTAGCCGGTAACTGGATTGTGGAGGTCAGATAGGCAGTCGCTCCATGTAAAACACTGGTACTCAGCTGCATCCGGTTTAGACTGGAAGCCGACCCCAACAAAGCTGGGAAAAGGCTAGGCAGATGATAATGACTGCATCAGTAGTGCGTAGCTACATGTAGGAAGGGAATAATAAATTTCCAAAAGATATATAAAAAAAACCATGGAAAATTACAGACTTTATATAAAAAAAACACACAAGAAAATCCAACATATTTTAAACAAATGTGAAGATTTCATTGAGGTCGGAAAGTTATCACGTAAAATTGCCTGACTCGCACTTGGCCGGTTTTTTTTATTAAGTAGGTCGATTATATTATATCCCTTGCTTTGATGAAATCATAGTACAGTGTACCTACCTATCGGTACGGTCGGGACTTAGGGTCCCACAAAAAGTTTTTTTATTTGATGAATTACACAGACACCGTAGTTGACCGTCAGGAATTTTGAATAAAACTATTACTAGGGCAGACCATCTTTCGGATGATGATGGTGAGGATATTAAATTACAAACTATCGGTATCCTTATGTCTTCATAATTTTTCTTGTGTGTATTTCGATGAAGTCTTCATAAACGACTGGGCCTATCATGATTTTATGTACTACTACATAGGTATCTGAGTTTCTTCACAATTGGACGTTTGTGTGACAAATAAAACATAAAATGGTCAAAGGTTTTTTTAATCCATTTTTATAAACTAAACACTAGGTAATAAACATGATTTTCATTTTCTAACGTGATTATCACCATTTCAATATGATTCGTATGATCTTTACAGTGACTTTCTGAAATGATTATACAGGGGACCTTCGTCAGCATATCCAGCTACTTCTTGAGGAATGATGGAACTTTCGTCTATACTGCCACAAGGACGGCACATGCATTCAAGCGGAGCTTTAGTGGTGATCTGAAAAATAAAATGATGATTAATTTGCAATTAGAGAGTTTAACTGTACCTAGTATCTGCCAATTTGGCTCAATGTCTAAAACAAATAGGTACGCTGGACTACTGATCACTGAAATTATAGATCACTACGGCTTTACGGTATCACGATGTAACCTGTCCACCAAATACCAGTTAGTATTACCGGTCCAGAGTACCTATAATCATCTAACTATTTAACTCAAGTGATTGTTATGCCTAATACCACAAAACCTATTCCTACAACTTGTCGGTTTTATTGGCACAACTTGATATATTTTTTTCGAGCTAAAAATTTACTATAAGTATAATAAAGATTTATTATCTACTGCCCAATTCCAGAACACATGCGCCCGCACGTGAAAGGATTGAAAGATTGCCCTGCCCAACCCTTCTCTTTTCTCCATTCGCTAAACTGATGATTTTACCTTTCGTATCTTTCTATCTTCGCTTTTCGCTTTAGGACAAACCAAAACTACAGTAGCCTCCCTTTCACCAGATTCTTGACAGCAATTGCAAGTGCGTTCCATTTGCCATATTTTGCTACCAGAAACCTGTAAATATAATCTTACATGTGATAACGATTCTCGGACTTACTTATCAACCTATGTTTAAAGTAACACAATTTTAATTTAAAAAATACCTGGACGTAGCTAGAGCACTTGCCAATACATGCGAAAGAGGGTATCGCTTTAGGAATACATCCAGGATGTTTAAGAATATGAATAACTGGTGTCATCTGGCATTCTTGTCCTATGAACAAAATATGTATAAAGAAATGATTAAAAATAAAGTATAAGCACTCAGTTGTTAGGGTTTGCAAAATGAAGTTATAGGAAGCAGTTACCTGGAGGCAGTTGTACTTCTACTGACTGCTGGGCCTGTACTGGTTTATCCTGTAAGTGGTAAATAGTCATGAATACTAAACTTAAAGTAATAATCTCGAAACGACACATTTTAAAATAATTTCTAATCTAAGCTTTTGGTTTGTCCTGATCCTTTGATGAACAAAGTTGTTGTATGGTTTATCGAAAAATTGCGTTAGTATTTATATGAACACTGCATTAAATCAAAAAGCTTACTCTGGTAGCTTAACATGAATAACATTTTAGTGGGAACAACTCTGCCCATGGTGTACATGGGGACCCAACTGTGCTAACATAATTTAATCGATCTTTAAATGGATACTCAGCAGGGTTACTGAATTATTTAATAGCTAAGTATAATGATTATTGCTAAGTGTGGTATGGACTAATTATGAAAAAACATTAATTAAGTGGCGGCCGGCAAGTTAGTTAATTTCAATACAAGATTGAAATTAACTAAACTAGCGTTTTCGCTTTCATAACTTAAATTTAATTTCATGAGTTTCGTCAGTCAGTGAGTCATTCAGAGTATGAAGTTGTAATTTTATATAATAGCAAAGATTATATATTTGTATAAGTATTTTAGTGCAAGTAGGTACCTACTAATTAATATTTCTTCTCACATGGTTTAGTACCTAGGTATAGGATGTAGGTCTGTATAGTAAACCTATCGAACTTGGTTATCTCTGGTCCCAACCTAATTTCTAACCCAGAAGAAAGGGACTCTTGCTCGAGTTTTCAAAAAACCGGCCAAGTGCGTGTCGAGCCACGCGCGATAGGGTTCTTTCCATAATACGTTTTAGTTAGTCGACTATAACTCTGTACCTAACCGGTAAAGCCTACTACTAGCCGTGATATTATTTTCATTTTAAGTTCGTAATTAAGATGCTAAGTCGAATGTAACAAAAAATAGCTCTTTATAGCTTGATATTTGGCTAACGGCTCCTTCAATCGAAATATGCTCTTCACGCATTTATGGAAGACCTATCATACAATGTGTCCTACGACAGGATACTTGAGAAAAATATTCTTCGCTACCTTAAAAAGAAATATTTAAAAAAAAAATATTTTACCACTTTTATATCCATACCAAATTTTCTAGTACCACCTACAACCTTTGAGCTATGCCGCGGGCAGACAGACAGACGGACATGGCGTAAGGGTAAGGGTATAAGGGTTGCTTGTTGACACCGGAACCCTAAAAATAGTTACCTAAATAAGATAGGCACCTCAAAAAGCTATCCGCATAGATGACGAGGTCCTCTCTCTGGGCATTAGCCTGCCGGGGAAGTTCGAAAGAGATACCGCGCCCCCAAAGGTCTGAGGAAGGAACATAGATGGATTTTAGTCAGTAAGAGTCTGACACTCGGAGCCCACCCGCCTAACCCAAAAAATAAAAAAGGAAAAGTCATTTCATGATTTCCCATACGAAAAAAAGGTACCTTAGTTTAAAAACTAATAATTAGTTTGCGTAAAGAAATGATTGCATTTAAAAATGTTTGGCTAATAACATAAAATAAGCAAAATATGTTGATCATAATTTATATATTTTCAAGGATGAAAAATCGGCTAATGACTTTTTCCGTTCGTGTTCCTTCATTTTCCCATCGTGTTCCTTACTCTTACAAACAATCCCGCAACCCGGGAAATATTGTTCTCTTGGCTAATCTTATCGCGTTTGATAAGCTTACGATCAGCGTTTATGTGCGCTAGACGCGAGTCCAACGCCTACTCGGCGTGCGCTCGAAACGCAGCGTTTCGGGCACGTGCCTCGGACG
The DNA here is from genome assembly GCA_963891755.1 of Pyrrhia umbra. Classification (NCBI taxonomy): domain Eukaryota; kingdom Metazoa; phylum Arthropoda; class Insecta; order Lepidoptera; family Noctuidae; genus Pyrrhia; species Pyrrhia umbra. The sequence continues at coordinate 7,027,469 of OY982925.1, forward strand.
CTATGACTCTCCTCTCTCTCCTGTGAGAGCCTCCCTACCTTAAGGCGCGTTGAGAAAAAGTTTTAAATATTTTTTAATATAAATACCCTGCGCTGTCCTCAAATAAATAAGTACGTTTTAAACACTTTTGGTCAGGCGCTCGAGGTGGCTGAAAGTCGAAAGCTGAAAAAAATTGCAAATCTACGTAGGTACCTACTTTTCCAAAGCAAATTGTTTTTTGGTGAATTCAGGATTGAAGACAACTCAGGGGCACAAGCCTCATAGCACTACGTTTTTGCTATCCAGGATGCATGAGGACTAGAGAATGCAATCTCGATCTCGCGAGATCTCGGCCTTTTAAGCGGTATTAATCTCGGACGAAAAATCGGCGAGATCTCGCGAGATTTGCATTCCCTACTGAGGACGCCTCAATACCTGACGACTATTTAAGACTACTTACATACAATACACAACATATCCAGTCCAGTAAATAGAAGATCTAGTTAATACAGTAGGTATCCTACTGAACATTGTGCCAAAATCATTTTGTAAAACATTTTAATGTATGTAACTGTATTACGGTAACTGATTCTTTAATAAATAGTTCTTAATTAATAAATATATTTAAATGGGATATGGATTTTGGATTGTAATAGCTTTAAAAAGACTAAAAAGCAGTCATGGCATTCTAATTCTACTCTAAGCATTCCTAGTAATACCTATTTATAGGTCATCTGTTAATCTGTTGTAAGATAAGGTAAGGTACTCATAGGTACCTTTTTACATTTACGATTAACAATGTTCAGTTGGTCTGCGGGATTAATCGAAAATAGTTACCGCGGCCCGGAATACTACAAACGGCGAAGGAAGTAATATACATAGATGGGTTTTAGTCAGTAAGTCTGATACTCCCTCCCGCTCCGACCATAACGGGAAGAGCAATTTAATGTTATCCCAGCACTAAAAAAATGATTGAGTTAAATCCTTAAATAATGCTCTGAAACCTTCATTGTTAATGTAGTCGTGGTAGTACCTATATCTTTTTTTATGGTTTGATAAGATAATTACGGTTAAATCAAATTAATATATGTTTAACTTCATAAAAAATATTTATTTCACATTTAACATAACGATTACAATAGATGATTATAATACCAAAACTTATTACCTACTTACATAGTAGTTACACAGGCACAAATGACTTAAACGATATATATATTTTTGTGTAATTATATGTATTTAAAAAAACCCTTGACCATTACTAGCTCTTAATTCGTCAAATAATTATTTAATTATTTTTAATAAAAATAATCTTAACATTTCCAAACAATCCATAAACAAAATACGTCATTAAATATTTGTACGTAGATCATTCTTTTTCAAAACATTTAAGTACTGTTTTAACGGCTATAGTCTCCGCATTTGTAACATTTACAATCTTCGGGCTCACGTAGCCGCACTTCCATAACAGCTGTATCTTCATCTTCAAGCCTAACACCATCAGGGTCGTAGCAGTGAGTAAGGGTAACCAAGCGTTCACGCAAGTAGTTTTCTCGGCAGCAGAAGCAGTCCTGCAAAACGACAAATATTTAGCTCAATTATATATGTACCTATCATCCTATAAATTTAAAATATACTTAATTTAAAAAAATATACAATGGGAATAGATTAAGGTACGTGCCGCGAAGAAGCAATTGTGCGATACACACATTATACCTAACTTGGATCTGCCACAGGCACATAATTTTTTTTCAATATATTTTTTAGTTATCCTGAGGTAAAAATTCACATTATACAGGCAGATATACCAACATATTTTAAGTCAGAAAATGTTGCGATATAAAAAGCGATAAAAATACCTTTGAAAATCCTGTTGGAGCAGAAATTGAGGGGCGCACTTGACTACTGCACATCCCCTCGCATTTGTTAACACTAACTTCTCCACTGCATGATCTAATTAATCGGCCCATATCGTCGTATTCCTCTGAAATATTTTTATAAAAAAAATTAAGATATAGGTAACATATTATTTTAGTTTTATTTTATTTTTGTACGAACCTACATCCTACCAATTAATTAAAATTAAGATGGATTATATTATAGGTAGGTACTTAACCATTATTCAAATATTACCTTTAGTAACATGTATTTCAGTGGGAATTGTTTCACAAGGTTCTTCTGCAGCACAATTTAATACTACGATTAATAATAGCTGAATTGCGTAAATTGATAAAATTTTTGAAATTGCGGAATACATAATAATATATTTTGTTGGATAAGCTTTTAATGAAGCTAAAGCCGTATACGACGATGTACTAAGTTTTTTCTCTCTTTATTGCCCTTTTATATAAAACCAAACTGCCACATTACTAGGGGGTGGGATTGAGGTGGCAAGATTTACCAGCGGGTCATCGAAAACATAAATTGAAATATCTTGTTAGCGTATGTAGCGAATAGCGATACTGTATTATACCGAGTATCGAGAAGGTAGGTATATTAAGCTTATATTTTCATACCAACTTATGTAAGCATCCAATTGTACAAATAATTAATCAGATTAATTTAATTTTATCATTAATAAAGTCCTACAATATTAGTCGTCATACATAATTGCGTTTTGTTACTGCATCATATCATAATAGTCATAATAAAGTAGTCATTAAGTCCACACCTTTACTATATGCCGATGACTTAAAATTAGTTCTTAAAATAGAGCAGAGGACGGATCATGATATTTTGCAACAAGACATAAATAGGGTAGTTGAGTGGAGCCTCGAAAATAAATTATATTTTAATGTTAGTAAATGCTCCGTATTATCGTTCAGTCGTGCGCGCAGCCCCAGTCATCATCAATATCACATGGGAGGATCGCAGCTCGAGCGCGTTTCTGAGGTTAGGGACTTAGGTGTGCGCTTCACTACCGATGTACATTTTCGAAGACATGTAACGGAGGTCTGTAAGAAAGCTTACCGCAACTTAGGTATGGTTTTAAGACAAGCAAACGAATTTACGAATTTCAATGCATTAAAATCATTATATGAAGCACTTGTCAAAAGTCATTTAGAATGCAATGCCGTAGTTTGGTCGCCTCATGAAGCTAAATATCAAATAATGTTAGAACGAATTCAGAACAAATTTGTCAGATTCATGTACTTTAAACAGTATGGTGTGTACCCTGGATATCCATTGCTGTATCCTACTCTTTTTGTACTAGGCATGACGGGCTATTATAAACTGGAAGTCAGAAGGGAAGTAGCTCTAGCTACTTACTTATGGAAGGTCATTCACGGTAAAATACACAATCCAGAAGTCTTACACACGGTCTGGTTGTGTGTTCCTGACGAGTACGTGGCGCGCCGGCGCCGGCCGCCGCTGCTGTGTGTGCCGCGCGCGCGCACCGGCCTGCTGCAGCACGCGCCGCTCACGCGCGCGCTGCGTGTGCTCAATGCTATGTCACAGCACATTGATTTGTTTAGCTGCACTAGGAATGAATTTACCAAGACCGCTTATTGTGTTGCTTCTAGTAGCTATACTTGAAGCACATAATTTTTATTACTTTTAAATTGTTATTTGAATACCTATGTTTTTGTTATTTTTAGTTTTTTTAACTTTTATTGTAGTATGTAACTAATAATGTAACTACACTATTGTATTAGGAAACTGTGATGATAGTGTATATGTGGTGATAAATAAATAAAAATAAATAAATAAAAAATAATTACGTGTTGTTACTGCGTCTTAAGATACTATTGATTTTTTGCCTGTGCAAAGTAAATTGTCAGAGGGTAAAACAATGTCAAATGCGGAGTAACTGTCAATTTCTGCCCGGTTGGTAGGGTTGGTTAGATATTTTTATTGAGATTTTAAGGTATATTTCGTATCCGGATCAGTTACTAAACAAAATGAAATTCGATGAAGATTTTATTGTGTTTTTAATTCTACTATTCTCATGGGGGGAATATCTGTGGGAGCTATATCTCTCCTTGCGGCAGGTAATGAATATACTTGTGCAGTGTTTGCTTGTTCAACTTAGACGTAGCTTTACCAAACGATTATTGTTGTTTCATTAAAGTGTTGTTATAAATTTACTAAAACGTAAAATTTTATTTCTTTCTATACTTTTTATGATAACATATCATGCATATCAACGTCTCAAGTTCACAATAAGATCTCCATGATCTATTTTATCAAAAACTTCATTGAATACGTACCTACATTCCCTAATACTAATTTACTACCGTATATTATATACTATATATTTGTGGCGATAATTATTTATATTCTATGCCCTTTGTTGCAGTTGAAAATCTATAAGACTAATAATACCATACCAAATGATTTGAAGGAAATGCTGAATGAGGAATCTTTTAAAAAGGCTCGTCTCTATGGAATTGATAAATCACAGTTCAAGATGGTGAAAGAATTTTACAGTATAGCATTAACATCTGTGATTCTATATAATCGGTGGATATATGTTGCATGGCAAAAAGCTGAAATAATTGCAGCCAGCTTAAATGTTGCTCCTGACAGAGAAATTGTGGTCAGTTGTGCATTCATGACATTTGTAACATTGTTTAATTTTGTCGTCAACATGCCATTTACTATTTATGGAACATTTGTATTAGAACAAAAACATGGATTCAACAAGCAGACTGCTGGCTTCTTTATAAAGGATCAGTTAAAATCTTTAGTGCTCAGCCTTGTTATTACACTTCCCATAATATCCATAGCAATATTTATCATAATGCTTGGAGGAAATATGTTTGTTGTTTGGCTGTGGCTTTTCACTACAGTAGCAACACTTTTATTGCTAACAATATATCCATCAGTGATTGCTCCACTATTTGATAAATTCGTACCACTACCTGATGGCTCTCTAAGAAAAGGAATTGAAAATTTAGCTACAAGGCTTCATTTTCCATTATCTCAAATATACATTGTTGAAGGATCTAAAAGATCGGCACACAGCAATGCTTACTTCAGTGGCCTGTTTGGAGCGAAGAGGATAGTATTATTTGATACATTGTTAGAAAAAATTGATGAAGACAAAAAAGTCACAACTGGATGCACAGAAAATGAAATATTGGGAGTCTTAGCCCATGAACTTGGACACTGGAGCTGCAGTCACATTTACAAATCTATTGCCCTAACTGAAGTTAATTTGCTTCTGTTGTTTTCTGCATTTGGTTTCTTGTTTAAATACTCCATGTTGTACACCTCCCTTGGCTTCCCTGCTGGACAAGAACCAATTATTATTGGCTTAATTGTGGTTTTACAAATGATCCTTGCACCATACAATTCAGTTTTATCTTTCTTTGCAACGGCACTGTCTAGGAAGTTTGAATTTGAAGCTGATAACTTTGCAGTTTCACTGTCATACCCGAATGAGTTAAGGTCTGCCCTAATTAAGTTGGGTAAAGACAATTTGGACTATCCAATTTATGACAAACTGTATTCATCATGGTATCACTCACATCCAACACTGTTACATAGAATTGAAAATATAAGGAACCAAATTGCAAATGAAAAAACTGAATAATACATTTAAGTTATATAATTACAATGTACAATTTTTTTAATATCAATACATTTATAACAGTACAAGTAAAATATACTTCTGTGTAATTGTGAATTGCATTTCGTAGTATATTCTAGTCCAGCCTTTTTATTTTTCTACATATCAGTCTCAAAGCACATTTGGCAGGATTTACAATATGATAAAAAAAAAACTAAATTATAAAACACATTCCCGAAGCGTATTTCTGCACTGCCCTATAATGTAAGTCAAAAAGTAATTATTTGATTACATCTTATATTGTAACAATAATATCATGCAGGATTATATCACAGCAGCATTTATTTTGCACTTATTGTAATTGATGTCTATATTTCTAAAGGACACCTATATATTTAGGTAGGTGTAAAACTTGTATACTTTATTTTTAAAATAATTATCTAGCCATTTTTGTGAAACTGTTTATAAACAATAAATACCAGTAGTGTCAATAAGTGTTTATTTTAACTATTCCATATCTCCATAAAAAGTGATTGTATCAAGTAGTTGAATTAATTTGGTAACATATTAAAATCTTTCAGCTTGCTCTAAAGTGTCTGGCAAAGGAGAATCTTTTGTTTCAGGTAATGGTAAAATCATTAATATTTGAGCAAACGAAATAATAGCTAATATCATAAGTGGAAGATCTGCAAGTATGCTGTCCAAACTCACGACTGCTGGAGCTACCATTGAAGCAATGCGAGCAAAGGTAGTCACCCCGCTGACGCCAACATTCCTTCCCAATGTTGGAAATAATTCTCCCGAAAATAAATATAAAGCAGGTATTGTACCCTGAAAAAATATTTATAAATTTCATAGGACCATCATATTATACCAGAAAGTTTTTTAATTTCAAAAATGGTGAAAATAATATAGAATATTCTTCTATTCAATATGACAAATTACGGAGACTATGAAGGGTAGAGAACATTAACTCAGAACAGTTATTATACATGTCTATAGGTATTACCAATCGGTAGGAAAACAAAACTAGAAAATTCAATTTCGCACATCGCCGACTTACCGCCATTCCTGCAAAACCTATTCCAGCAAACAAAAGCCGCGGCCAGTCATTTGAATACTTGCCCCTAGGTATCAACAATATTAGAACAAAGCATGAGGCTGTAACAATCTGGTATATTCCAACCGTTGTCTTTCTTCCAACTTTGGTTATTATAAAAATGCATGTCAATCCTCCAAATGTTGAAATAATTCCAGTTAATGCTACCGCCATGAAAATATTTCCTCCTATAGAACCTAAATATTGCGAAAACGTGTAAAAAGCCAATCCTGTACAGAACCTGTAAGTGTGATTGATTAGTCCTGTAATATCGGTTCTTGGCATATGGAGAATTCAATTTATTAATTTATACTAGCTGCCCCCTGCGGTGTCGGCCGCGTTTTTCTATTTCATTGGTTATGTACTATTAGTCGTGTTGCGCTGAACCTAAACCTTCCTATCAAAATAACACTATTCGTCTAAGAAGGTTTTTATAACTAAAATAGGTTTATTAAGCGAATAGCATTATTATGAATAAGACCATTGATGAGAATGAATAGTGTTATTCTTTTTCGAACGTAGCCTAATTTACTCGTTATAACATCAGCATCAGTTACCTATCAGTAAAAGTCTCGTCGAAATCGGACCAGCTATTTGGAGATTATCCGGAACCATCGACCACACAGCCTCGGCTGTGTGGTGTGAGGCTGTGTGGTCGATGTCCGGAACAATACATACAACAAATAAATAGCGTTGAAGTGTCTGTTTGCTACAGCTTATTACTAAATGCATGAATGTGTAGCACAGAATAAGATATACCAAAACAATATTTTCTGAGTCCGTCACTTTGTGCAAGCTAATCTCCGAAACGGATATGCGATGCCGCGGGGAGCAGCTAGTCTATTTATATAGGCGTTAGCTATACGTACCAATTCATTGAGAGCAAAAGAGTTTTTTGTCTCATATTTTTTGAAGCTAAGAAAGCCATGAAGCCTGGATCCTGTTGTTTTTGTTCTTCATGCTCATTGATTAGTTTTCTTATATATTTTGAACTGACATGCTTTCCGTTCTCTCTAGTAATATCCTTTAAAATTTCTAAAAAATAAATAGCTTACAGTATCCACTCATTGGTTACCTAACTTATTCGCTAAATCCGGAAAATCACTACGCTTTGGTCAAAAAGCACGTCAAGAAGGTGCTCAAGACTGTTGGACTTTTTATGTAGGTTAGTAACCTGCATATCTAGGCGATAATAAGTAGGTACCTATATATTACCGGTAATTACTTGTATCAGAATTTAAAGTATTTATTACCAGCGGCTTTCTCAGTTTGTCCTGTGGCCAACAACCATCTTGGTGATTCGGGCACCCAAAACCAATATAATATGTATAATGAAGATAGAGTCGCCAATGCAAATTCTAGCTTTCTCCAATCTCGTAGCCAGTATGCGAGGCCTGCCATTACTGCATTACCAAGACCAAAGGGCAGTTGATAAATCACTGGAATCAGAGTGCGCCATTTTCCACTCACCACCTAAAATTAACGGCAAATCAAGGCTTGTTTGCCATTATTGAAGTCTGATCTGTATAAGTTTCAAATTATATAAAAGATACTATCTTGACTGCATGTTTTCCGCTCCGCGTCCTGATTGAACTACTTCATACACCCGAATGAAAAGCCTATAACCGTGTCTAGGGTCTCATCTATAGAAATTTCTACTAAATGGGTTAGCCGTGTTATTGTCAGAACAATAAAATCACATTCGCATTTATAATATTAGTAAGGTTTATAAAATTTACCTCCATACAAATAACGAAAGATATAATTCCAATTCCACCAGATGCTAATGCTAGAATAAACCAATTAATTAGGAACACCGGGTACCAAGGAATTATGCTGGCAATGAAGCTTGTGACTCCCTGAATGACAATTGCAATCATAAGAGGTAGTTGCCGGCCATATTTATCCGCCCATATTCCAAAAATTATACCTCCTATCACAATGCCCCACATCATAACACACTGGCACATCTGAAAAAATCATTAAATCAATTTCAATGTGTCCGGCTTATCAGTGAAAGACATACTACGAACGGATACGAGCGGATTTAAAATCGCACTTCGTCACTTATTATTATGTTAAAATTATTCTGGGACACATTATTTTTGTAAATTGCTTCTTGCCCTCCCCCACCGTAAAACACACCACACGTAAAACGTGTGAAACTTTACAAAAATTACTTACTTTTTATTTAATTTTGGATGTTTATGTCCTACTACAGCTACAGCCATAGGCACCTGCATCTCGTGTATAAGTGTGCGGGTTCGAAACTTGGCAAGTACAATGTGACTTTTCTAAAGTCTTATGTACTTGTCGGTATATCTTAAGATACCACTGATTAAAAGTGAAGGATAACATCGTGAGGAAACCTGGGCTTAAAAAGTCTGAAATCTCGAATCGTCGGACACTTACTCAAAGCGTGGTGATAAATGCTTATGCCTTCTCTGTATGAGAAGAGGCATGTGCCCAGCAGTAGATCAATATATAGGCCGATGATGACGATGAACATCACATTGAATAAAATCATTTTCAACGTATAGGTAAATAAAAAACAAAACAGTTCATACATGAGTAAGCCAATGTTTGGAGCACACCAAATTCCAATCTGATGTGATTGTACGTTTAAATACACTCGAGTCATATTCGAATTTTTTACATGGTACGAGTGGTATCAAAGTCTTGTCCATGCTTGGATCAATTGCTAGTAAATCTGGATCGAATATTAAACAAGGGCGTTCCTCTACGTGCTGAAACGTTGTAAAAATATAGTTTTACCGCCATAATAACGCAATCGCTTCGGCTCGATAACACTGTACTCAGTGTAGTAAGGGAGAACTAAATTCAGGACCCTGGTTCAGTGTAGTATAATAACCCAGAGGTATATGGCGAATACTGGCGTTATTATGAATAAGAGGAAATATGTAGCACCTTCTTATACCTAGTTGAATATTATTAGTTACACCGTATGTATGGCATTGAATCCTCTGAATAGTCTTTAAAATGACTGAACCCTTCTGCGTGCTTAAAACAACACATCCAGCCTCAGCCAATAGTCTAGCTTCAGGAAAGATTTTTGGGATCCGTAGTCAACAAGTAACCCTTAGGATTCAAGACCTCTATAGCTCCGAGACTCTTTGTATTAGATAATTTGGCACATTAATTACAGTACGGTAAAATAAAATCTTAAAAATATAATACATCGGGCGCGATCAAATCGGTTTGTGTTCCATCTTTTAGTACTCATTACTCCAGGCAAGACAAAGCGTGTGGCCTATGGGGTGTACCTATTTCACTCACTGTACTACCTGGCGTACCTACGTAGGTATAGACGCTAGACTTAGGCCCAAGTTCACCGACAGATGGTTATATAATCGACCCGTTCAACAGGTAATTAAGGGAACGAATCGCTTACGGGCATGCAAATTTTTCTCCATTCTTCATCACTGTATCTAGAAAAGTTAGGTGGTTTAGAACACCAAAAATCTTGTGGAGGAGCCATGAATATTATATTCAATTGGTACCAAGCTATGGGTAATTTTAACAGGGCCATCAGTATACTGATTTTCAGTTGCCACTTTCCGAAATCTCCAATTATTGTTGTCGCCACATCCTCGCTATTGCGAAATGAATCATTTCTCATTATAACATGTCCTGTAATTGTTTAACTCTTTTGAAATATGTTATGATTAGTTTTTATGGCAATTTATCTGTTAGTGTCGAACATTAGATTAGATGCCTAGCTCGGATTTTTGGACTGATCTGGCAGCACTGCTCCCGCACCACTCAAAAGGCGCATTCAATGTATTATTTTGCGCTGGAAATTGTATTTCTTATTTGGGATCGCTCGACGCCCCTGTCGCTCAAGTCCAGGGTCGGCGCAAAATAAAATGAAGATGGGCGCCTTTTAAGAGGCGCGGGAGCGGGAGCAATTGCTAGGCTACTGGATCAGATTTTTTTTAATCCGTAGGGTGACGCTGAAAAATCCGCAGATCTACAAAGTTTTTTTGAACCAAAGTGACCAAAGGCTGAAAGACAATCTGGTGTCTGCGTAATACTTACATTGTGCATTCGCAACGAGCGTGTTAAAGTGTTAGGCACCATATGAATGTGAATAAAGTTCCTACGAAAATCTGAGACTCCAGGCTTGAGATTATGTACTTAACTACCTACTTGCTAACTGTAGTTGAAAACAAGCTAAGCTCTTGCAACACGCAACGGTCTTGGGTGCATCAGTGGTTTCATTATGTTAATGTAGGAACGGAAGGTTGTAGTGCTCTATTCGGTCGATGCTTAGGGGGTTCAGTCAGTAGTGAACCCCTTAAGCCCCCCTAAGCACTTTGAATAGGTAGGTTCTTACCATAGGTACCTACATTAGGTTATCCATTACAATCTTACCTACATACAAATAATACCTATAGATCAATCACTAATTCAATACCTAATACTTACTACGCTTTAATCCCTTCCAAATAGGACCTATTTGAACACACTTATCAGTGCCGTAGGTTAACATTTTTATTGTAGGTATTTTTGACTGTTATTTTTGGCCGATGTACACGTTCTCGTTCTGTAAATAAAGAGATATTTTAGAAATCAATTCATCATCTCTGTCTAAATAAAATTATATGGACGCGTACTTTCTTTCGTTATTTTATAGAAAACGCATCAAAGTTGATGAAATTATTTGCAACTGCTCGTTTTACGTAGTATTGTATTATCCAAGTCAAAGAGAATACAATACTATCCAAGTATTATCTTTTCTGCTTGTAACTTAACTATCAAAATCCACTATCCACTGACACTGCACTGCACTTCAAAATCTATTTTATAATTTTATATGCTATTAACTGCTATTTTGTGGCAACAAAGAATAATTTAACGAACATAATAAATAGTCCGACATGGATATATAAATGTGGTGAAAAGTGGAACTAAAGCACCTTAGTGTAACTGCACGGTCTTCCTTGCTGTTTACCACGGTAAGTAAAGCTTGGCAAAAAAGTCTAGAAACGGAACTAATTTTTTTTATTGCTGGCAGCCCCTGGCAATTAATGTCGTTCTGTTTATATACTCTGTGGTTCTGTGTCGTTCGATGTAAACAAAGTACGCGAGTTACTTATTTTTTTATTTCGACCATCAAAACGTTAATAAAACCACGTTATAATAAATAAAACCATTCGGAGTACTAGCAAGGAAACAATTTATAATGTTTATAGGCGATATCTGGTCGAACATGAGGCTTAAACTCTTCTTTCCGATCTCGACGATATTTACCAAAGTACCGCCATTATGACAGGTATGTAAGAGTTTGTCTTGATGTATTTAGTTGTATCAAGTGTTAATTTATGATCTCTAATTGGTTTTGAATTGCTTGAATACGAAATAAGTGAAATTTTGAACAATAAACATCGAGCATATAGGTTATGTTTACGTTTTGTCTTTGACACTTTGGTATAGCGCGACTAGATTATTTTGATACTTGAGTGGCTTGAGCCTTGATACTCTGCAATATGTAAATTCGATTTCTACATAACCTTATCTATGAGTGTGATCACAGGATAATATAATACTTGTTATAACTAGCATTTAAAAACCACAAAAAAAACTTGATAGGTACCGTAAACTTTTTACATTAATTATTGATAGAGGTTTAATCATTTTTTTTATCTTTATAGGAAGCACCGAACGTGCATTTCAATCTATAACCGAGTATGAGTTCAAAAGAATTCATGCCAGCATGTTAACAAAATAGAAAAGGAGTATTATGAATTTATGAGAGGGCTCGTACTTGGACATAAAACGTTTAGGAATCAATCTCCAACATGATAGCGCAGTGCCTTTGAATCTGAGTGTGACTCAGATGAGTTTATGGCTAGCTCTAGCCAAGACATGGATGTGGCGGGCGTGGAATATTTAGAGGAAGATTTATTGAAATCAAATATAATAACGCTATATTCATACGCCTTTTTTTTATACCCAAAAAAAATTGTAAACACAGGAGTGCTTACATTATTAGTGCTTATAAGTAATTTGTATTCAGTTACATGACGTGAATGCTTGTTATTACATTTTATAATACTTACTGATTTTAATTAATTATAAAAATACAGCTTAGTATCAAGACGATAGCATGGTACGCTATACGGTCGCAGCGGGTTGCCACACGAACGGTAAAGTGGCGCCCCTATTAATTTCTACTCTTTTTGCCAAGCTGTACATTATATATCTACTTGATATCTACAAAATCTAAATCAATGACAAAAACTAATCATTAAAAAACATGACTACCATGTGAAAAAAAACAAGTCTTATTATAACTTAGTTGCAGTCGGGGACTATTCCATAGTAGGTACTAAAATGTAAACACTCTTCTAGGTGGGCCCTGATGCGATAATTAGATATGTAATCAGGGTATCCACTGTCTAGAAAATTAGGGAAGTCAGGGAAAGAACATCATAGAAGTCAAAAGTCAGCGAAAAGGGAGAGTCATGAAATAAAAATATGATTTCTAAAAATTATGTTTCGCATATTTCTAAAAAAATTCGCGCTCGCTTCGCTCGCGCTCTGATTCACACTTGACACTGCCCCGGTGTTTTTTTTTCTTACTAGTTATGGTTCTTAACACAAATTCATATCTTCTCCTAGGTACTTTGTGCACGTGGTCTAGACTTTGACTTCGATATTGCAAAGTATTAATTTAATACATTCATGCTAATCTGGTTGAAATAGAGAAAATTACATGATATTTACCTTACAGACGACAATATTGTCAGGGAAATGTGGTAGAGTGATCAGGGAAAAGTCAGGGTTTTTTTGGCATTTGGAGTGGATACCCTTATAATAATTCAGGAGAATAAGCGGAAGGAGTTATTTGATGATTTCTCACCCTAAAAAAAGGCTACAACGACGGTCTTATAGCTAAAAGCGCTACAGACAGCGGCATTAGAAAGAAACGGTTGTAGTGTGCACAGTTTAAAAAAAGACAACTCGATTAATACATTTTTTAAAGAAACTTTCTCTTACACTGCGACTGAAATAGCAATACAAGTGTCAGACATAAATGTTAAATAAATACGCTGTTCTCATTTCACCAATTTCTTTGTGTTGCCACTGTGTCGCGACTTCTCCTGTCATAATAAATGTCACATTGTTTACACTCAGACAGACATTTGCTGCATTTGTTTAGTGTATACTGTATCAGGCCGTATGGTATCGTAGTGTAAACCTAGCCTTATTCCACTTCTCTTATATTTGTAAAACCCGTTTTAATGTAAAGTTAGTTTTACCTATTATATTTAAAAAACAACAAAATAACAAAGTAGCACAGATTAGGAAGTGTGGACGTATAATAAAATACGGAACCCCATCAGTGTTACCATAATCCAATCTCTTATCTTATAATAAAATTTTCAATGTCTGCTGCTGTCACGATGGATGTATGAATTCACGTTATTTTATTCGTAGTAAATGAGAAATGGACTATAGAGTGATTTAGTTTTGATTGATTTTAATAAATTGTTAAAGTATTTTACGGTGAATGTTCAAGTGCAAAAGTGGTAAACAATGCCTTTGGCTAACACTTCCGATCCTTGGCGAATGCAGAATGTTGGAGATAACACGGTATTTAGAATTTATTTGCGTTGATAAATGATGTTTCTTAACACTAGTTGATCATTACTTGATCAGCGCTTTTTATAGCCCACGTTAAAGTTACGATGCATGGTCATAACATAACACAAACTTACAACTTATTTATAAAATTGCCTTTTACGCCCATTTGGATACTACTTAGAATTAATTGCACTAGATTAATTTTAATTGTTAAGCCATCGTCCTGTTCACTCACCACAAAGGACTAGTGTATTTCTTATTTAAAATGTTGAATCCAGGAAAATTACTAAAATATGTCAGTGCTTACAAGGAAAAGTGTTATGAGACTATGTAAACTGCTTCTACATTATGATTCATATACTTTTGTATATTAATAATTCAGTATTCAAAGAATGCAGATGTACTTTAATGTTGTATCTCAGATGTCTGTGTTCAGTGTGATTTATTGTAATGAAATATGTATTAAATAATAAAAATAAAATAATAACAAAGAAATTTGGTCTGTCTCATAATGATATTAATATCAATCATGAAACAGGTAGGTAATAAATTTCAATAAATGTAAACTAAAGTTATTATTTGTTACCATATGCCAGTAATAAAAAGACCAAGTTGCCAAAATAGAACGAAATAAGCTTTATATTCTACTCTTTCTTTTGTAAATATTAACAAATTGTTCCATGTGTTATAATGGCATGATTATTTTATATGTTATTAAATTAAATGAATAAGTATGTTATGTTCAGAACTATTCTAAAGGGTACAAGTAATATATATTTTTTTATAAAACAAGATTTGAAACAATATTATATTATTAATTATAAATAAATCATTATCATGTGAAACTATATTTTTAGCTTGGTACATCTGCACAGCCAGCAAATAGTCTTCCAATAGTTGTTGAAAACTCAGCTGAGTCTCGTCAAGCATCAACAACTGAGAGTCTAGATACCTCTGGTGATATCAGTGAAGAAAGGGAAGTTGAAATACAAGATGTGGTTAAAGAAGGACATGATAAGGCAGACCCTTCACAGTTTGAATTGCTCAAAGTACTTGGCGAAGGTTCCTTTGGAAAAGTATTTTTAGTACGGAAAGTTACTGGTGCTGATGCAGGCACACTATATGCCATGAAGGTGATATTCATAATATTTTAAACTAGCATTTTTTTAAATCTACTGTCCATTAAATAATATGTGATATATTATTCTTAATCAATATTTTATTTTAGGTACTTAAAAAAGCTACATTAAAAGTAAGAGATAGAGAACGTACAAAAATGGAGAGAAATATTTTAGTTGAAATGGGCCATCCATTTATAGTTAAATTACATTATGCATTTCAAACTGCTGGTAAACTTTACTTAATACTAGACTTCCTACGTGGTGGTGATTTGTTTTCTCGACTCAGCAAAGAGGTAAGTTTAACTACCTATTGTTTATATTTATAAAATGAGTATGTTACAAAAATAAACAGTGATACAGCACCTTGTAACTCAACATTAGTATGCATGCTAGCATAAATTTTAGTTCACTACACATTTATTTCATTTTAGGTAATGTTTACTGAGGAGGATGTAAAATTTTACCTAGCTGAACTAGCACTAGCATTAGAACATGTACACAAGTTGGGAATAATATACAGGGATCTCAAACCAGAAAACATTTTATTAGATGCTGATGGCCATATAGCACTTACTGACTTTGGCTTGTCTAAACTCCCTCCAACTAGTGATAAAGCATATAGTTTTTGTGGCACAGTGGAATACATGGCTCCAGAGGTGGTTAACAGGAGAGGACATACATTTGCAGCAGACTGGTGGTCTTTTGGTGTACTTATGGTATGGTACTAACATTTATTATTATTGAACTAGATCTTTATCTTAAGTATATATAGGTATATTTTTAAATTATATATTTACAGTTTGAAATGCTGACAGGAAATTTACCTTTCCATGGTTCAACTCGTCATGAAACTATGACACAAATATTAAAAGCAAAACTTGGTATGCCATCTAATCTTAGTGAAGAGGCACAGTCGCTTTTGAGAGCATTATTCAAAAGAAACCCACAAAACAGGTAATTTATAAAAACTTTACTGGTAAGTTATAAACAGCTATTTTTATGTTTATTTTTATTCCTTTAAAACATCCATATTTTTTTACATAATAGATTGGGAGCTGGACCCAATGGTATTGAAGACATTAAGAGTCATGAGTTTTTTGCAAACATAGAATGGGATGCGCTTTATAGAAAAGAGGTATGTTTTTCATAATCTGTATCATTTTTATTTCTGATCAGGCATTATATTATGTAGCTTAAAAAATACTTGTCAATGACTATGATGTTGTTTAGAACGAAACTCATACTCATTAGTTCTAATAATTTTGCATAGCAGAATGTTTGTAACTGAATATAATTATAAATTTAATAATATGGAGATAACTCGAGGTGCAAATAAATAGCAAATTTAAGGTAAATATTAAAATTATTATCTCAGGAATGAGATGTTTTTCAGCATCCAACCGAGATCATTTTCCTGATCCATTTTTTTTAAATTTACTTTAAACTTATAATAACCATTAACACTAACTCATGTTGTATGTACTTAAGATTAATAAGTGAAAGTATGTAATTAGATCTCCTATGTTATTATCATAGGAGATCTAATTACATATCAACATCAGAATCTTATGATTTGTTTAGCAGTTTCTATTCCTCCAATCTATTTCCTTCCTTCTATTTCATTTTCCTACAAATATGTGGTCTTAATTCACATATTTGGAGGAAAATCCTACAAATGTACCTACACGCTTCGCTTTTTCCTTTCCCTTTATTCCCTTATTGAATCGAGTCATTTTGGCAGGTAGTGCCTCCATTCCGGCCGGCGGTCTCTCGGGCCGATGACGCGTTCTACTTTGATTCAGAGTTTACGTGTCGCACGCCTCGAGATTCGCCGGGTGTACCCGCTTCGGCGAATGCACACGAACTATTCCGGTAAGATATTAAAGGTATTAAATGAATGCATGAATTCACTTTACATCTGGAAAAGCGTGGTCACTCGACAAAAATGGAAGACGTTTTGGCCAGTGTTCTATTATTTTACGTATATATTAAACGATTTTATTAAAATATGGCGGATACCTTAGTCATACCTAGAAGATGTAGATCACTCACATATAGGACAATTTCATATAAACGAAAATTCAGTGATTATATTCCTTTTGTCCATGAATATGTCTAATTCGTAATTTAATACATGTTGTGGTCAACGAAAGTTAAGACAAGTTTTAGGCCTTATATTTAATTTCGCCAATCTCTATACTAATATCTTTATTTATATTGAAAGTCATTGCAGGATAGTCAGCATTATACTATCGCATCATAAACAATCAAATGATAAGATAAATTCACTTTGTCACTCATTTAACCTTCGCACACAGCAAATAAGTCGTTTGTGTGTATGTTTTCAGCGGATTCAGTTTTGTGGCGCCCTGTTTACTCAACGATGATAGTAACAAAACAGTTACTAATCAAAATCAGAATCATGTCGCCACGAATAATAAGACGTCCACAGAAGACTTTTGGGCTGGATTTGTCAATAGGAATAATTTCTTTGATGAATACAGGTAGGCATTCGGTACTCGA
The DNA here is from genome assembly GCA_963891755.1 of Pyrrhia umbra. Classification (NCBI taxonomy): domain Eukaryota; kingdom Metazoa; phylum Arthropoda; class Insecta; order Lepidoptera; family Noctuidae; genus Pyrrhia; species Pyrrhia umbra. The sequence goes on from OY982925.1 coordinate 7,045,317, forward strand.
TGGAAGTACCTACTTGAATTTTACACGTTTGGATTGTATGAATTGTAATGATATGAAAGAGACTATCTCTTCCTGAAATTGCCTTGGTGAATCTTTGCGGTTGGCACCTTTGTGTCTGCTAGCGGCTAGTTTTAAGAGACATGTCCTGTATAATATCAAGGATACAATACGATACGCGCGGGTTGCTCGTCTTATAATGCTGGAAATTATCAAGTTCACATCAGAGGCTTAAGCTGTCTAATGTTTTTAAAACTGTTGCTCCATACTGGGAATTTCTCCCGTATCGTGGGGTGCGTCTACAAACATCAGTACATATGCACAAACACCCAAAATAGTTTTAGTTGTCTGTGCGGGAATCGAAGCCGTGATACGCAGCGCAACAGTCAATTGATTAGCCACGCCAGTCGTGTCGATTCGAATTTGTAAATAAAATAGAGAGCTTGAATTTTACGTCTCTACACCAAAATTTTATTTGAGTCCCTTCTATTTATCTCTATTTTGGAACCCATGTTTTGTAAGACAAATGTGATAATTTCAGATTGATGGGAGAACTAGGCACTGGATCGTTTTCAGTCGTCCGCCTCTGTGAACACAAAACCTCGAGAGTGCAGTATGCAGTTAAAATCATGGACAAATTGCAGTATGATCCTCGTGAAGAAATTGAAATACTTTTGAGGTATTTTTTGTTTTTGATTAAATCAGCCAAAAAAGTGTTGTATGTAGGTATTGATATCTTTAAAGTGGTCAATGGAGGTCGCAATAGATCTTTGCTATAAATGAAATAGGTTTAATTGTTGCATTCTTTATTCTAAAATATTCTTTATCAAAAGACCCTAAAGACATGTAAATTGAACAAAGAAAACTTTATATTTTACGATAGCATGTGGTATGACCTAATGACATATAACCTAGAACTTTAGAAGCGTTAGAACTGAAGCCGTATGATTGCTCATATCAGGTCAATGTGCAAACGTTGTAATCAAATAGATGTAATAGTGAGTTTATATTTTTATTTAAATAAGTAGCTGTTTCCTCCTACGGTTTCACCCGCGTCCCGAATGAAAAAGTGAAAAGATAGAACCCTGGTTAAAAAGTAGCTTATGTTATAGGCGGGTATATAAATTTGAAACGGAGACAGAGCCATTTCATCCAAATTGGTTCGTAGCCGTTTTACGTTCAGGGTGTTGTTGGGGTTGCCCCGGCACTGCAGCGCGTCGGGAATGTTCGCCGACGCCGGTGTTGCCTGTTTTTACACGACGATGCGAAAGCGGTGCACATCTCTGGGGCACAGGATCCGGGCCACCTCCAGCAGCATCCTGAGTGCATTTGCGGACAGGTTTGATTGTCAGTACTTTCACCATTGTTATATGGTTAATGTAATGACAAACAAACAAATGTCTCAAGCCTATTGTCCTTAGTTTTAGTTTTTAATTTTAATTTAGTTACATTTTATATATATATATTTATTTTAATTGAATTGTGATATTGATGTTTATGATCTGGAATTGATTGAAATAAATGATATTGAATTGAATTGAATTGAATTTACCGTGAAAGAGTAACAAATAAACTTACTTTCACATAATATTAATTAGGATAATAAGTAGTCTAGAGCAGGTAACTAAGTCACATTGTTCAAAATAAAATAAGGGCTTTGGTTAAACAGTTTGTATGTTATTGTTTCAAACTGCTACATAGATACGTATACTGTATACGACTGTCTACGAGACGAAATGGATCGTATTCCATTACCTGGTCCTAATGCTAATTAGTGCACCATGAGCTTCTTTTAATGAATAATAATGGTTAGAGCCCACTGCTCTAATGAGACTTAAGTTGCTTATTTGACGTCTGTTAAGCTACTGCGCCTAATTTTGACATTAACTAGAGCATAGAAGCGAGCTGGCTGACATACAAGAAGACTTTAGATTCTTTAATATATACTGAATTCCCAACAGATACAGTCAACACCCGCACATAATAACGCTGCGCGGTGTTTACGAAGAGGGCGGGCGCATTCTCGCCGTGACGGAGCTGTGTCGCGGCGGCGAGCTGCTCGAACACATCACGCAACGTCGCTACCTGCCCGAGCACGAGGCTGCGCCCATACTGAGGAATGTCCTGCACGCCATACATTATCTACATAGACACAACGTCGTGCATAGGTAACGTATTTATGGGCAGTTTATCATAAGAGAATATGCTAATATTGTTTTTAGCTGAGACATAAAATGTATGTTTAATGGGAAACACGAGTTGTATTTAATCATCTTTTGAAGGCTGACATAATAATACAAAGATTGATTATACATGAGGAGCTCGTGGCTAAGAAACAACCGAGAGATGATGACGTCGACGAATTAAAGGTGAATCATAAAATCATCTTTTTCAGCTACACTTGGCGCGATCGGTCTGTGGATGAGTGACCACCTGTCATACCGAGACTCCTCCGTGCTTCGGAAAGCAAGTTAAACTGTTGGTTCCGGCTATTTATAAGCAGATGATATAGATTTATTAATAAATCTGACGTGGGCATGTACGCCTTCAACACAAACAATGTATACACCACGTACTTGAGTAAATAATCACTTGCTTCACCTCTACATCTGTCTTCCTAAAACCTGACAATATAATTTACATTTCAAGTCTAAGTCGAGTCTGTTGATTTTTTATCCATAGCTAACAACTAAGCTATTTAAAGTTACAGTCGATGCAGCGATACTTCTTTTTTTTTCAGAGATATAAAACCTTCGAACATATTATTTGCAACGGCAGAGAAGAGGCCTGAGGACATTCGTCTAGTCGACTTTGGTTTGGCGAAACAGTTGCGCGCTGAAAACGGCTTACTGATGACGCCATGTTATACTGCTAACTTCGTAGCTCCTGAGGTGCTAAAGCGTGCTGGATATGACGCTGCTTGTGATATATGGAGCTTAGGTAACAATGTCGTATATCTTAACACCTTCTATCTATACTTAAAATAAGTGATTGTAAAATGTGTAAGCTGGGCCTTTAAAAATTATATCAGATGGACAGTCTGGTCGAGTGGTCGTTAGATTTAGGTAAATTAATTAATAGGTACTATAATCGGATGTGAAAAGGTAGTATTTAAATAAATACCTGGAAATTGTCGTGAATTGGAGTCGTCGTGGTAGTGAATGTATGTATAGTACGCAAAATTTCATCAGTTATCTTTTAGTCATATCCTGTTTATTCCTCTTTAAAAAAATCAATTTACTTCTAACCAGGAAAATGCCGCTAATTAGTTTCAACTTTACCCAAGTTATCTAAGTTTATCGGTCGGGCAATTATAGCAGTGACACGAGTGGCAATGTTATCTTTGTTTTCACTTAAATGTCAGTAGTCTCGAATAAATATATTTATCCCTCAAATAAGAGAATTTAGGGTCTCCACGGTATAGTAAGGTATACGTGGGGTTCCCAAACTCTCCAGTGTAAACGTATTATGTATATTGAATCCCGATCACAATATATCTTAATTATGGCAACTGATCGTAATTATCTTTCCTACCCTGATTTTATGCAAATGTTCATTTACTCCAAATTCTCACTAGCTGCATTTTTCTTTGAGTAGACACACGATTATCAATTATTATGCATGACTTATCGTTTATTCCAGGTGTCCTAGCTTATATAATGCTATCCGGAAGAACACCATTTGCTTCAACTGGAGATGATACTCCTGAAGCAATATTAGCGAGAATCGAATCTGGGAAGGTATGTTAATAAGTTATTTATCTTGACTTCTTGAACAACCATGCTGCAGTTAAAATGCAGCTACCCATGTAATTTTAGAGATACTTGGTTTTTAACAACATTAGACGTAAATGTTATCCTAATTTAAACTGATTTTCCAAACCATTTGGCGTTATAAAATTACACTTAGCAGTACGCAAGAATGAAAGGAGAAATGTATATATTAAAAAAAATATATGTTCGTTAGTCTTGCCAAAACTCGTAAACAGCTGGTACGATATAGTTGATTTTGAATTTGAAATGTTTGTAGTCCAGAGAAGATTTAAACTGTGAGAAAAAGTTAAGATACATAGGTATGTGATAAGTGGTTCACCTAGGTCTACGGGTCATCTAGTAATAATTATATAGGGCGACCAAGCCCGGTTAAGCAGTCTACAACCTTCTAAGTTGACATGTGAGATGCCATTTAAATAAAGAAATAGGGCGTGATAAGGCACGTGTCGCAGGTGGTAATAATTATAGGACGTTGACCAAGCCCGGTTAAGCAGTCGACAACCTAAGTTGACATGCGAGACGACATTCTAAAAAAGAAATAAAAAAATAGGGCGTTGATAAGTGAGGTGTGCGCAGGTGGAGCTGTCGGCGGGCGTGTGGGCGTGCGTGTCGGGCGGCGCGCGCGGGCTGGTGCGGCGCCTGCTGCAGCTGGAGCCGGCGCAGCGGCCGCGCGCCGCCGAGCTGCTGCGCGAGGCGTGGCTGGGCGCGCCGCCGCCGCCGCCCGCGCACCCGCCCGCCGCCGACGCGCCGCCCGCCGCCGACCTGCGCCGCGCCGTCGACCTCACCTTCCAGGTACACAGCACACGCCCGCACCGCCTACTCTGCTAAACACTGTAAATGTCTGTACACTCACACACAAGACACAGGAGCCTTAACCGCTAGGCCATCACAAGTTACGCGAATTATGGTTGCGAACAGTTTTATAGTCTGTACCAATTGATTTTACAAAAAATCTAAACAAAGTCGTAACCTATTTTGTTCTAATTTTCCCACTCAGATAAATAATATGGCATTAAATGATGAATATTTAGAGCATAAATGTTTAGACTGTTTAGAGCATGAAATGCCATCCTTACGCCATTTCGTTAATTTCTGTGGCAGAATTAGAACAAAATAGATAACGGCTATTTTTACATTTTCGTCGTGAGGAAAGGTGGTCTTAAAAAGTTTGAAATCGCTGTGATGATCAATGCTAGTGCTTTGTCACCTATCCATGGTCAGACTATGCATAACACCTTCTCCACGCGTCGTTGTCCTCAATGCCGAGTCTGTCGTGACCCCTTGCCATTACTTTATCCGCTATAATGTAACGGCAAGTCAATCAGTTTTTGGCGACGTGCACGGCTTTTTGGATCGCGCTGTCGAGGGCGGTGCAGATCTGATCGGTCCGACAGGATTCGGAGTCCTTTTGTAGTTTTATAATTTAAATAGAAGTGCATCGTTTGATGACGTCTTACTTGAGAGTGCTTACTGAACTTACTACAAACCAGTCGTGTTTATTTGCAGGCAATGACAGCTTCGCCACTAACACCGCAAGTATTGGGTCCCGTATCCCAATCAACACTTGCGCAGCGTCGCAGTAAACCCCAACGACGATTCCCACCTACGCAACTTTAAGTACCACCCGGAGTATAGGTACGTGCAGACGATATAGGAAGTACATGCTTTATAACTTTACCATCCGAAAGACTATGGACAAGATCTATCACGCAAAATCTAAAAAGTACATGTGAGAAAATTTATTTCCATAATAATAAATGAATTATTAAATCAAATATGTTACATTGAAAGTAACTAAAGTATTACTTATCTGTCCAAGTAAATAATTTTTGACAGCTCCATGCTTTTGTGACTGCTAGTGTAATGCAGTCTAACGAATATGGTGTATAAGAGTATTTCTGTGCATTATTAGTTAAGTTTTATCACCGGTAAAGTTAATAGTCAATGGAGTTTCATGGGCTACTAGAAAGCAAAAAGTTATTCTATTTTTACCCGACTGCCAAGGAAGGATATAATATATATTACTTAATTGTAACATACTATATACCCACCAATATTCAACAAATAAAGGATTTGATTTGAGGATTACCTATCGTATAAATTAAACTGTGCAGACATTTGGTATTTTTACCTACCCCTTATATAAGTTTCATTTCATTATTTATGTCTATGTCTACTAGAAACTCAATGAAAATAGTATGTTGGTTATCAACTTTTTCGGTGTTTCAGATTTGTTTTGGCCCGTTTATATCAGACAAGAATATAGTTTCGTCATGGTCATTATCATTATATTTAAGACATTCCACGTCATTCGATCATTACTAGCTACAGTTTCATTTGTTGGCCTTTTTTTTAGCTTTTCCCCAACCATATACCTAATAAATTTCGTGGAGCAAGCCATTTAAGCGATTACTACGTTAAAACAAACAAACGCGGTGGGTTCACTGAGTGTTTAGTTGCGCAATAAAATCTTTTATTCGTCGCAGATGGATTGGCAAATCAGCTGTTATACAAAACCGGTAGCTGTTTTACAAAAAAGCCGTTGTGACAAACGATGTTTAGCAGTATTTCATAATTACAGTAAACGTAGTGCAATGACAATTCAGCTGAGTGTTATTCAGCTTTTTTATCGAAAATGTTTACTGTAACAGCTGACTTGGCAATCCATCTGCGACATATACAACGACAAGATGATGCCTATTTTAATGGTAAGGAAATAATATTTTTACATGAATATTATACTCTTGTTTTTGACATTTATATTTGATAAATCATAATAGAGAGATTTTTTGTTTTAGTATTATTTAAACATTTCATTTCCATTAGAATACCAGTAGGTACGTATCGCATTCTTTTTTTTGATATACTTAAGCAAAAGTTGTATTTGAAAATGTGTGTAAGAGAGCTTTACTGTTTTGGCAAACGAAAAAAGTCTTCCTGCATAATATTCATTGTGGTAGGCGAGGGCCACGGCAAAGATATTAAATGCCAGTATGCCTGCCCCTCATCGCCCTATAGATACTGTACCCATAACTTTCAATACTCTGTACCATTACCTGATCGTTTTATGCCCGAACACTGAAACACTTAAGTCGTTCCTTAGCTTTTTCTTTTCGTTACTAAACACGTACAAGTGAAAACATTATTTATAGAACAGCAATTTTATTCTAGCCCCGTATTCAATAACAATACTATCATTTACAAAATTACTATCGATATTCTGAATATATTTATGTTATTCCCCCGGCTGATGTAATCCATGTCGTTATTTTAAATGTTTTGTAAAAAAATACGGCAATTCACAACTGCAACTCCGACAGAGTGTGAGTAGCGTTGGTTGCTTAAGTCGAGCTATTTTACCTAAGTAAATACATTGTGCTTAAAGTGAGACGTATAGTGTGAATATGAGCATAAACGTTGTACCTCATCAGTTCGTTAAATATATACCTTAGATACCCTCACTGGTCAACATTATATTCTTACAAGTTTTTAATTCATATCCACCACAAATGATGGAACCACAACTTAATTAAAATGTTTTCGGGCATTACAGGCGTGCATAAGTGCAATATTATGTTTTTTCATTGCTATTGTATAATACTTTAATTTATGTAAAATATTTTAATAGATAGATACTCATTAGTCTTCGCAGATTTAGTTCATTGGATGTTGTTCATATATTGGAAAATCGTTTATATTTTTATAAGACCGTAACATTCGATGTAAGTATAGTAGTAATCTGTAAGTGTAAACATGACTTTAAAAACAGCGATAATACATATTACTTCCATTATTTTTCTTCAAATAAACGTAAAAGGGACATATTATATATCTACTGTCTATTATTCTGCATAACTGTAATATGACGCTTTTTTACAAGATTATATAAATCAAATCAAAAAATATAAAAATCAATTATGTATATCTATTTTTGTATTGTAATCGTGTACCTATTCACTTCGTCGATTACTTCATTATACCATATCTGTATTTCACCACCTGACATTTTGAAAGTGATTGGCATTGATTAGATTTGCGTAAATATAAATTAATTTTCGAACAAAACCAGTCGCTGTTCAATTATTTATTCATTGTGGGTGGTGTTAATACTCGTAATCATTTCATATCAATAAGGCCTAACTTATTCATAAAAAGCACATTTCATTTTCAATTACCCTCACTATCTTCTTAAAATTATATTTATGTAGGATGTCGGTAGTATTACTATAATAGTTAATAAGTAACACAATATTCATTTATTTTTGTTGTTTGTGTCAAATAATTGTAGACTTAATTATATAATGTGTTAGATACTATGTGAAACCATTTTATGTTGTAGTGTCGCCCTAACTTAACTAACTGTGCCATTCCCTATGCTTTACTGTCTATTTATGGATTTATACTTAGTTAATTGCTTTAATTAGTAAACAAATATTTTGAAAAATATTAACTGTATACGACATTTTTTATTTTAATTATCCACTGAGACTCCATATTGTTCTTCCATTTTATTAATATTTAATTTAACTGCTAACAATACTGATAAACTTTCTACTTTACATACCAACATTTTATTCAGTATTATGCTGCAGACCGAGGAATGGAGTCACAATGCCAAACTATTTTATAATAAATATAAGATAATATACTATTAGTAATAATATTATTTGCTGTAATAACTATCTACGTAACTAATTGTACACATCTGTATTATTTTTATTTTAAGGTGGCTGTCATGTATATTCATATATTTTTATACAATAATGTATTTTTATTTTTACTACACATATTTTATAGTTTAGGAACTATATATTATGATGATTGGTTTTCTACCAAAGATTAGAAGATTTTATTCTTAATGCTATATTCTAACAAGTTAAAATCGTGAAAAATGTTTGATTGTGTAGTTTTATCTTTATCATAGAACATAAGATGTATTTAGCATAATATTTTGAAGTACATAGCAACACTTGTGGTTATTATATTTACCAATAGTAGTACCTATTTAGTTTTGTACACACCATACTCTTTCTGAGATACTACATCAAATGCGGAACAGATAAAAAACATAAAAAAATGAAAAATTAAAAAGCACCAAGTACTAATTAAATACTCGCCAAATACAAGCACAAGTAGAGAGCGCCGGAGAGGAGCCTGACGGCACAAGGGAGCGTCATACCGTTGCCATCATGGCATGCTAGTTGATCATACCGAAGCCGGTAGCTCGGCCTATAGATTTTTTATTTTTAAGCAATGGTAAATATTATAACACCGCGTTGCAATGGTACCACGTCATGTTTTACCAAAATTATATATAATACTTTTTACTGCAGTTTTATCAACTGAAGGAATTGATATTAAATAAAGATAATGTAAAAAAAACTGAATAGGGAAACTAAACTTAAGGTTTTAAGAATTTATAGAAATCTGACAATTTTAGCATCAAACATATCTCAGAGCACTTAATGTTCATGTAAAGGGACGTGGCATTTAATTATATAACTTAGGATCAATCGTTTCAAGTATGTATATGGTAAAAGATAACCTAAAGTACTATTAGTCCTCATTGTTTTATTTTTATTTATTCAAGTAAGGAATTTAATATTTTTTAATATATTGGTTCACACATTGTTTTTATTTTGTTCAGTTCTGGGTTAGATTTTAAACGAAGGTGTTTTTGTTTGTCTCCTATATTTTTCAAGATAAAAAAAAAGTAAATAAATATATTTGGGATCACTGGTTATGTAATAAGTATACTGTGTATGTAAGTAGTATCTCACGCCAATCTTTACTCTAAATATGTGCGAAATAATACTTATCTATACCATTCTTAAAAGTAAGGTACATGTAGAAAAATAAAAGTACAAACTTTAAATGCTAGAATTCTCATAAAGATACTGCATCAATTGAAAATGATGAACTTTCGAGCAGTAAATGGTAGGGTAGACATGACATGTTTCACACATGTTTAATTTGATGGATGTAACGAGCAGGTTCCCTCGCTATCACCCGCAATCTGAGGGAAGTACTTCACGCATCTTTAAGCTATCTCCATATCAAATTTCATTCAAATTATTCTTTGGTGAAAGCTTAACAGACAGACCGAAAGACAGAGGTTACTATCACATTTTTAATAAAAGGATGAACATTCGTAATGTAGTTTACTGCCTGCCTCACCAGATAAGTTTTATATATTTTTGGATCGATCAGCACCTTAATCCTTACTAATATTAATGTTAAAGTAACTAAGTCTATTTGTATGTCTATTATGATTTCAAGGGAAAACTTTTGGAATGCTTGAGATAAAATTTGGTATGGAGATAACTATTTAAGCTATGCTTAGACATAGTGTAGTTTTACTACTTCCCTCAGGATGCGGGTGAAACAGCAGCATCTATCATCTACCTTTACTGCTGGTGGAGAAATGAAGCACTGCATTATACACCATGCAAATTCTATTTGCTATAGTAGCATTTCAATAAACATCTCCCGCTATTGAAGTAGCTGTATGTATATCGCACAAAAAAATTGGCAAGTCTTTTGGATTTAATTAAAAAAGTCGTTTGTCATCGTTGATCGTACTGATATTTCAAATTCCCACCTAACCCTAAGTGTAAGTACAATTTTGGCGCTCACAATAATTTATTCTAAAATGTGCAGCACTTGTTAAATATTTCTTCATAGTAAGTAGTGGACTCGCTTTGATAATATAATGAATAAGTAGATACAGTACACAATATTTTTTTACTTTATCTTAAAGGTCGAATAAGATTCCTTGGTCAGTAAGTGGATTATAACTAGCGCTTTTATATAAATATATATGATTCGGCTTTCCGCCAGCGAGAATTAAAAAAATATATATAAATATGACAGATTCATACTAACTTTGCCCCTCCTTTCTCATCCCTTAGGGGAAGAATTTCGGAAAATCCTTATCGGATGCCTACGTCATAAAAAGAACACACCTTTCAAGTTTCAGGACAAAGCATTTCATATGTATAAGTCCAGCGTTACTATGTCCTGCTTTTATTAAACAACCCTCTGAGCTAATTAATGCAAGACAAACAATAGATGCATCTACCGCGGTCACTAGACTAACCGTCTTATTCATAACAAAGTCTCTAGCTTAATAAACCTATTTTAGCTATCAAACTGTTTTGTCCTTATCTATCATATTTAAATGAAATATGACAAAAAGGAACAAAACATTTCGATACCTAAACGCAGCTTATTAGATTAATACTGTTATTATGACTAAGAGGGTAAGTATTACACACAGCAACTTAATTTTGGAAGAAAGGTGACTTTGTTGGGTGACCGCGACAGATACAACTAACTCTATAAAATTTTACTAAGTTCTACTATTGTTTTTGTAGATCTCAAAATCAGTGACTTAAAATCAGGGTGTCCACTAACTGGAAAATCAGGGAATGTCAGGGAGGCGATAGGTGGTCAGGGAATAATTTTTGGTATTTGGAGTGGACACCCTGATTATGCTGTGGTTTAATTTATACATTATCATGGCAAGAACCGATGTATTGTTTTCAGTATCACAAAGTAGTTAGCTGGTAGTAGGTAGCTATCTAATTCTAAATAAATATTTTATAGCACCCTTTCCTCTTTAGGGTTCCGTAGTCCGACAAGGAACCCTTATAGTTTTGCCATGTCCATCTGTCTGTCTGTCCACGGCATAGCTCAGAGGTTCTTGGTACTAGAAAGCTGAAATTATGTATAGATATTGATCACGCTGACAAAGTGGTAAAATAAAATTATGACAATATTATTTTTTTTCAATAGCTCCCATACAGGAATATTTTTTTCTCGCCTTCGTGTGGGGTGTCGTTAGATAGGTCTTTCAAAAATATTATAGGTGTACAAAGACCAGTTTTCGGCCATTTGCGAAATATCTAGCTGCAATTTTTTTTCTCGATACGAGCGTTCCCCCCCCCCCCCCTCAAACTTATGAATGGGGTTGTCTCTGGAAATGTGAAAAAAAAATCACAAATGTAGCACATGTAATTAACTTAAAAGGAAAACTATCACGGCTAAGTAGGCTTAACCGGTTACAGAGTTATAGTCGACTAACTAAGACCTACTACGGAACCCTATTGCGCATGGCCCGACACGCACTTGGCCGGAATTTTATTGTATTGGCGGCAATTACACAAAACCAGTATGTTGCAGGTACCTACGTTCTAAATAACGAAAGTTGTATATAAATATATAACTGTACCGACCGCTCTACTTCTCAAAACTAAGAATTTAATTAATAAGTATCAGAAAATGATTCACAGAAATTCGTCCCTTAACAGTGTTAGGTTAACACTTCTCGATTACTATAGCTATGCGGAAGTTCAGAGAGCATAACATTAGACGATTTCAATTAATTGAACGTACTTTATTTTAAAATCTCAAAAACAGTTACCGACACGGAGTTCTTTGCATAAATATTGTATTTGTTCAGCGTGAGAAAGCACCCTACTCACCTGGGCTAAACAAAATTTGTTACTGAACTAAAACATTGTGTTCCACAGTATATTATAATATTATTTATAAGGCCAAACTCCACCATTAACAGTGAATATAATAAGTACTTAAAATACTTCTATTGTTAGACCATAAATTTAATATTTACCTACTGTAGGTAATAAATAAATTGTATTTTGTATGTTCATTCACTTTGAACCGAGCTTGCCTGCACATTTGTTAATTAATTATAAAGAAATATTTTCCTAATGGCTCATGATATATGTTGATGTTGAAGTAGGTAGTTTTTCAATGACACTTCAAATTGTAGCAAACAAAAAGGAAAGTTACACATGTTGAACATTTTACTAACTGACACCAATAAATTATACAAAACCCAACAAGACCACAAACCAAGGAATTGATTGAAAAAAAATGAGAGAATTATAATGTTCCATTCGCCCCATTAGCCTAAAGACTTAAATGAGTGGAGTTTTTGTGGTCTTGATGTTAATGTTATGTCACATCTATTTTTCTATCTGAGATTAGAAATTAAATTTCTACATAGTGAATAATGACAGCAAATTGTTGTATAGAAATCACATAGAGATGTAATATAAATATTGTTGATATTGCTTATAATGTTGTTTCATTTGTGTTAAGCTTAAAAACAAGACAAATTATTGATTTTATCTAGTTTATAGTTACAGTTTAACCATTCACTTAATAAATTAATTCGCCTAATAAGCCTATTTTGGCTATTGGATTGGATTTCTCAGCGCTCTACTCCAAAAACAGTTAATTTTACAAAAAAATGCAAGAGGCACTTTTTGTAGATAATTTCACGATAATAAATTTCTTAATGACTTGTATTCACCTTCGAGCAATAGGTCGCGAGATATTTACAAAAAACTGATTTCCGCGACCTTTTGACCTTGATAACTTTTTTAGCCGGCACGATATTAATGTCGATTTTTCACATCTTCATTACAAAGCCGTAATAAAAGTGTGTACAAAAATTCAACTCTCTAGGATTTTTTCCGCAGATAAATCTAAAATGACTGGAATAATAATAGCCTATGTTACTTGCTAATAATATGGATTTCTATTGTTGAAGAATTTTATTCATTGCAAAATGCAAACAAAAAAAACCTATTCATTTTCTTTATACATAAGACTGTTAGTAAACTGATTTTAAAGGCATTGGGCAATAACTTGCAATAGTTACCTATGGATTTATAATTTTCAAGGAAAAAAAAGGGGATCACAAACTGGCATTGACTGATGCAAAAAAAGTATATGTGGTATAAAAAACTATGATGTAGTGCCATGAATAACTGCAACCCAGATGATTTTATAGCCTTTTCATGTCTCCAACCTATAAAAATGTTACTAAAATTCTAAAGATGTCTAAACACCAAAGCCCGGCGGCACGAACCCGGCGGGCAAGGCCTGATTTTGAAACGCGGATATAAATATGGATTACGTTTACCCTTTTACGGCTTTGGTGTGTAGACAGCTTAAAAGAACTCATTACTATATCAAGAAAATATTACTGATACAAATTAATTAAACAAACCAATTGTAAGTACTGATTGTTTTTCCTGGTTGGAAAAATAAATTAATGAGACAACCAGAGAAGGTAACATACTTTATTACATACATACACAAACAAAAAAATAAATATGAATAAATAAGCTTATTTTATATTAACTCCTTTCAAAGTTGGTGCCACTATAGGACCTTTCCCTTTGATAATTAATGGGCTTCCTTTGTAGCATGCAATCATATCATTGTTCGTCAAAAGGTCTGGTGCACATGTCTCAAATATTTTTTTCTTAGGGTTCAGTACTGCTTCTGGTTCTCGCGGGTAACCATCACATTCAACTAAATCACCAGGAAGTGCTCCACTAGGCGGTACAAGGATTTCAACTTTTTCAGGAGAAGAAGCACACATTACCATAGCTTCTGAAGTTATTCCCCGCATCTAAAAAATGAAAACTTTTATGTATAAAAAATCTAAACTTCTATGATAATATTGAACAATAAGACTGTCCATATTTACCTTCACCGGTTTTAGATTAGCAAGAATCATAACCATCCTATTACGCATCTCTTCAATTTTCACATGATTAACAAGACCAGACACCACAGTGCGAGGTTTATCTTCTCCACAGTCAATCTGTTCCACATACAATGTGTCTGCATCTGGATGTTTATTGACGTCAACAATCTTACCAATTCTCAAATCTAACTTCCTAATATCTACAACAGAATCATTAGCAGGCTCAGGTTTCTCCTTGGTTTTCTTTGAAGTGTCTTTTACTTTTTTAGCTGGTTTTTCAGTTTTCAGTGTAATATCTTGTGTTGGACTGGTGTCATTAGAGGGTACTGCCACCTTTACCCCAGGTACAGGGTATTGTTTCTTACCGTGCGATGTCTCTAACCTTATTAATTCAGCTTTAGCCGTTTCTACTTTTGCAGCTAGAATTTTGTTTTCTTCAGTAAGCTCTTTAACTTTTTCCTCAATTTTCACTTTTTTAATTTCATCTAACTGAAAAACAACGCTGTCATTAATTAAATATTGAAGTTAAGTGTAATCTACTCGTTTGCATTCAAAATAAACAAGAAAAACTACTCCAGATGATAAATCCATTGTAAATTAGCTACAATATTTTGGAGTATACCTTGCTTCTCAATTCCGCCAGTCTCTTTTCCGCTGTCTCAGCATTGTTTATAATTTTACTAACTATATTTTGAGACATGTTTCTTGTTATTATGCGCGATATCATCGAAAGCTAAAAACTATACGGTTGACCGTACGTGTACGTATAATTTCAAGAAAATAGGTTAGGTAAAGGTTGTTTTTTCTAATTTCTAACCTCTAAATTTTGACAGTGACACTGACAATCAGCTGTCATTGTAATGTGACATCCAGACTATAGATATAGTCTGACGTGGCTATTTATGAACGTGGCTCTAATCCTCTCCATCTAATTTTTTTGTGATTTTTATATGCTAGTTATAACAAGTATTATATTATCTTGTGATCACACTCATAGATAAAGTTATGTAGAAGTCGAATTTACATATTGCAGAGTATCAAGGCTCAAGCCACTCAAGTATCAATATTA
This sequence comes from Pyrrhia umbra, assembly GCA_963891755.1. NCBI lineage: Eukaryota > Metazoa > Arthropoda > Insecta > Lepidoptera > Noctuidae > Pyrrhia > Pyrrhia umbra. Next base: position 7,060,687 of record OY982925.1, read on the forward strand.
ATCTAGTCGCGCTATACCAAAGTGTCAAAGACAAAACGTAAACATAACCTATATGCTCGATGTTTATTGTTCAAAATTTCACTTATTTCGTATTCAAGCAATTCAAAACAAAGTAGAGATCATAAATTAACACTTGATACAACTAAATACAACAAAACAAACTCTTACATACCTGTCATTATGGCGGTACTTTGGTAAATATCGTCGAGATCGGAAAGAAGAGTTTAAGCCTCATGTTCGACCAGATATCGCCTATAAACCTAATAAATTGTTTCCTTGCTAGTACTTTGAATGGTTTTATTTATTATAACGTAGTTTAATTGCCGCTTTGATGGTCGAAATAAAAAAATAAGTAACTCGCGAACTTTGTTTACAGCAAACGACATTATTTGCCAGGGGTTGCTAGCAATAAACAAAATTAGTTCCGTTTCTAGACTTTTTTGCCAAGCGGTACATATTATCTTTTTTATCTATCACTCATAATAGTACAGGATCCCTGGTACATCTTTCATCAGTTATTACTAACAAGCTGATGTTTCGTGAGTAGGTTCCTTTTGACTAGACGCCCAACTTTTTTCTTTACAGTAATGTTGGTAAGTGGTAGCTTAATAGGGGTAACAAGGATAAAATATGTTGATTTGACGAATTTAAAAATTTTATTGCTAACCGATTTTTTCTTTGTTTATTATCAAGATAATTATCTAAATAATGTGAAAAAATATTTGTCCTACAAAATGTAAGGTTTTGTTAGGGAGTCCCCCCGCTCCAACATGTATCGTAAACAAGGTCATGAAAAATCATTACTAACCAGCTGATTTTTTTTTTATTGGTTAGCTAACATTTGCATAGTTTACCACCCACATTGTCCTACAAATTGCGTGGTAGGTCATCTTGGTCCTACGCTCAAAAGTTGTAGTACTTATACTTAATGTCAAAATAATTACTATCAAGCTGAATGTTCGAGAATAGCTTCGTTTCAATGAGACGCCCAACAAATTCTTGTACGAAACTTCTCGATTGTGGTTTATAACTAAGATAATAGGGATGAAATGTGTTGATTTACGAATGAAAAAAAATTTATTACTAACCGATAATTTTTTTGTTAATTATCGAGATAATTATCTAAATAACGTGAAAAAATATTTGTCCTACAAAATATAAGGTTTTGTTAGGCAGTCCCCCCTCTCCAACATGTATCATAAATAAGATCATGAAAAATAATTACTAACCAGCTGATTTTTAGGGTTCCGTAGTCCGACAAGGAACCCTTATAGTTTCGCCATGCCCGTCTGTCTGTCTGTCCGTCTGTCTGTCTGTCTGTCCGCGGCATAGCTCAGAGGTTCTTGGTACTAGAAAGCTGAAATTTGGTATAGATATGTATATTAGTTACATCGACAAAGTGGTGAAATAAAATTATGTAAAATATTTTTTATAAGGTAGCTCCCATTACACGTAAAGTGGGGATGAATATTTTTTTCTCATGTTTCCCATCGTGTGGGATATCATTGGATAGGTCTTTCAAAAATATAGTAGGTCTGTCAAGACAATACTTCGATTTAGGAATCCGTTTGCAAAATATTTACCTTTAAAGTTAAAAAAAATTTCGATACTAGCATCTCCCCTCTAACTTTTGAATGGCTATCCCTAGAAATTTGAATAAATTCATGATGAAATGTAATCAACTTATTAGGAAAACTATCACGGCTAAGTAGGCTTAACCAGTTACAGAGTTATAGTCGACTAACTAAGACCTGCTACGGAACCCTACTGCGCGTGGCCCGACACGCACTTGGCCGGTTTTTTTATTGGTTAGCTAACATTTGCATAGTTTACCACCCATATTGTCCTACAAATTGCGTGGTACGTTATTCCAGCCTTCCAGTTACATAGTTTAAATTCATGAAATTAAAAATAATATTATTTTGTACATTTTGCTATTGGAGCTGAGGCACACTATTATCCTTGCTCACAAACGGATGCGCACCACAGATTACTATATACTAGTCAGAGACAGATTGAGATTTATCAGATGAATCAGATAAAAAATAATGTTTATATAAATATATAACATTATATTATGTATGTATATATATATAATACATTATATATAATATATAATGTTTTATATGTCCTTATACCCTTTTATACATATATCCTTTCATTTGTATACTCCAAAATTACAAATCTTGTAGGACTAATAAAGCATACCTTTTTTTTTGTAGGACATTGTTTTATTTGGACGAAGAATATATTAACCTATCACGTGTTACCTTTGTCCTACAGTTACTAATAAAAAAAAAAGTCCCGCGGTATTGACAACTTTTGAGCGTAGGACCAAGATGACATACCACGCAATTTGTAGGACAATGTGGGTGGTAAACTATGCAAATGTTAGCTAACCAATAAAAAAAAATCAGCTGGTTAGTAATAATTTTTCATGACCTTGTTTACGATACATGTTGGAGCGGGGGGACTCCCTAACAAAACCTTACATTTTGTAGGACAAATATTTTTTCACATTATTTAGATAATTATCTTGATAATAAACAAAGAAAAAATCGGTTAGCAATAAATTTTTTAAATTCGTCAAATCAACATATTTTATCCTTGTTACCCCTATTAAGCTACCACTTACCAACATTACTGTAAAGAAAAAAGTTGGGCGTCTAGTCAAAAGGAACCTACTCACGAAACATCAGCTTGTTAGTAATAACTGATGAAAGATGTACCAGGGATCCTGTACTATAAGTTACCCATCTCTACCCTCAAGGCGAGGCCCACCCGATTATTAAGTACCCACTGCGGCCGATGGATATTTAAAACACCAGAGGTATCACGGATGATCATCATCATTGACTTTTCTTACCTAGGTATTTCAGGAACAATATCCATCCAGTCTTATCAAACATAGAGGGGGCAGCATTGTAAATTTATAAAAATTGCCCTCTGGCATAGACAATATTTTTGTTTGAATAGTTTGGCTGAGTAGCCAGAATAAAATAAAAAGAAATAAATAAAAAACAAGAAAACAGAACAAAGATGGCCGTTGGAAGCGCGTCATAAATACGCACTGACGTTGTTTATATTGTAGCGCACAAATAAATGATATATTATTTAACATATTGTGATTTTGTGTCTGTGTTGGGTAACATGTAAGTGGATAATCCTGTGCATTTAGAGTCGGATTCCTAAAATGTACTGAAATCTGCTTACGGAACGATGTCAAACAACACTGTCGGCTCATCGGGGCCTGCTCCCGGCAAAATACGTGGACCTGGAAGACCACCAAAACGTACATGCACCTGGTGTGCTGAGAGTAAAACGCCTTTGAAGTATGTTCTGCCAACAGAGAATGGCAAAAAAGAGTTTTGTTCCGAAACGTGTTTGTCTGAATTTAGACAGGCGTACAGCAAAGGCGCCTGTCTTCACTGCGACAATGTTATTCGTGGTAACGCACCTTCAAGCAGCAAGAATTTTTGTTCAACATATTGTTTGAATAAATATCAAAAGAAAAACGAGAAGCGTACAACATCTCCTCAATCTGGCAATGGAGCAAACGGATCAGAAAATCATACAAATAATAATTCTGCAGGTTCCTTTTATGATATCTATCAAGCTTTTGATTGGAATGAGTATATGAAGGATACTATCAGTGTGGCAGCAGGTCAAGAATGTTTTAAACAGGCTCCTATGCCCCCAGTAAATGATTTTAAAGTAGGAATGAAATTAGAGGCTCTTGATCCACGAAATTTAACATCTACATGTATTGCAACAGTTGTTGGTTTGTTGGGGCCTCGATTAAGATTGAGGCTTGATGGCAGTGATAACAAAAATGATTTCTGGCGTCTTGTAGATGCAGGTGATATTCACCCTATTGGCCATTGTGAAAGAAATGATGGTATGTTGCAGCCACCTCTGGGATTTCGTATGAATGCCAGTAGCTGGCCAATGTTTTTACTCAAAACACTAAATGGTGCAGAAATGGCTCCGGCCAAGGTTTTTCAACCTGAACCTCCAACTCCTAAGTCAAATGTGTTTGTTGTTGGTCAGAAATTAGAGGCGGTGGATAAGAAGAATCCTCAGTTGATTTGTTGTGCTACTGTTGGTGCAGTGAAAAATGATCAGATACATGTGACATTTGATGGATGGAGAGGTGCGTTTGATTACTGGTGCAGATATGACTCAAGAGACATATTCCCTGTTGGTTGGTGTGCTAGAGCTGGACATCCTTTACAACCCCCTGGGCAGAAGAGTGCCACAACTCCATCAAGGTACCACAACTTGATTATCTACATTACATCTAAAGATTTTTCTTTTGTATTACTTTTTAAATTATGTTATATATTCATTATTTACTTTTTAAATTTATTTATGATAATAATCAAAATAATCTTTAAAATGTTGGGAGATGATTGCCATCTGGGGGCACAACCATGCCTCTGCCAACACTCATATGGAACAAATTACAAAAGTTGTTTGTTTTAGTTTAATCCATAAATCCATATATACTAAATAATTATTTTAAATCTTTCAGATTTAAACTGAGGCCAAGTGGCATGCCCAATCCTGCTTTGCCAGAAGGTGGTTCTACAGGAGCTGGTAATTCAAATACCTCAGTGACACCTACACCAGTAGCCACAGTCTGCCTCCGTATTCGCAGTAGCTGCACAGGTGGAAGTAGTTCCTTACCAAGTGCAGTTACTGGCTTGGGGCCTACCGGAGCAGCTGAAGCATTGGTGAAAGAGTTGCTTAGTGTCCACCCAGATCCACAAAGGTTGACAAGAGCAATACTTACCGCATCTAGTAGCTATTCTAACATAAATAATGTTCAGGTAATGAAACTTTCATGTTTTTAATACAATTTTAATTTAAAGTATTTATTTTAAGTTATGATGATGTATAATGTTAGTTAACTAATTGTTGATGAAGTTTTAAATAGTTACTAATTGCAAACATCTATTTCAAGTTGAATGAAGCTATGGAAATCATGTACTAAGTAAAATCCTCAAAATTAAGTAATTTTTTTTTTATGGCCACCAATCCATTTTTTATGGTCTAGTCTAGGATATACTACAATGAGTAGAAACATGTACATCTTTAATTTGACTTATTTATTACAGGTTTCAGCAGGAAATAAAAACTACTCGGTGAAGGTTCCATCGGAGTTGACAATAGAAGAACTTAAGAATTGGTTAAAAGGTGTGTCTAGTGGAGTTGGCAGCTGTACTGGCATGATAGAGATAGACACGGGTGAGGCTGCTGGTCGGCCTTGTACTCTTTGTGGAGAATCTACTTCTAATAATGTCACATCAGGTGTTAAGAGACCTAAAATTGTAAGTACATACTGATATTCATTTTTATTCTTTCCTTTTATAACATTCTATGTAAAGGTCTTTACAATAAATTCCTTGATTGTTTAATATTCTTGGATGTTAATTATTAAGATTTTTCCTTAAGGCCAACACCCTAATTACATAGCTGAATATGTTTAGATTTAAACATTCAAACATGCAGCAATTAATTCAAACATGCAGGATATTTAAATAGGATGCAGGTGTGCATGACTGTAATTTTGCAGAATAGCTGCTAATTGAGCAATTTCGTTATAGGAGGAAAATACTGGCAGTAGCGTGAATGGGTCAGGAGAGTGTTCAAGTGGTAAGATGGCGCGGGTGTCTCCCGAGCGACCCGAGCCGGCGTCGTCCACCACGGGAGCCCCGCCGCCGCCTTCGCCTGCCGCGCCGCCCGCCGACTGGTCCGTCGAGGATGTCATCGGGTTCATCGCTGCGGCTGACCAGGCACTAGCCGCTCACGCCGACCTATTTAGAAAACATGTAAGTTATTATTTCAGTCCTTGTCTCTATGAAACTTCATTTGGTTCGAAATATTCAAGCCATCCAAGAATGAAAACTAATATTATAAATGCAAATTAATGTGAGTTTGTTACACTCAACTGAATTGCATGAAATTAGATACAATGATAGCTTGAACTATGGAGCTGATCACGACGCGCATGAAACCGTGGGAAACCACTAATAAGGAGTAGTTTAGCTAAATTGAGTGGATAGAGTGATTTAAAATTACGTAAATTTCAGATTTAAAAAACTGCTTTTTAACTAAACCTTTTGTATTGTTACAGGAAATAGATGGGAAAGCATTATTGTTGTTAAATTCTGATATGATGATGAAATACATGGGACTAAAGCTAGGTCCTGCTTTAAAAATTTGCAATCTTGTATCAAAAATAAAAAATCGCCGACATTATAGTACCTAAGCCTGTACTTCCCTGTTTAGGTATTCAATAATATTACTATAATATACTCTTAGAGTTTGAAACTATAAGTTTCTGTTTTTTTTAACTAAGTGTTTGTTTTTATTTTAGAAACAACTGGTTTCGTTTTTCAATGTTAGAAGCTCTTTTATTTTTGTTTGAATCTCACGATAATTTAATTTCATCTTACTCTCTTATGATTCATGAAATATCGACGATCGAGGATTGACAGCTAGAGAGACTATTCATATGAAAGTAACAGTCAGATATATAAATCAAGTACTCTCTGACAGTGGAGCTCGTGGCTAAGTAACAGCCGCATGGTTCGACCGATCAAAGGTTAAGCTGCGCTTAGCGCGGTCGGACCGTGGATGGGTGACCATCTTTGTCATAGCGAGACTCCTCCGTGCCTCGGAAAGCACGTTAAGCTGTTGGTCCCGGTTGTCGTTTGTACATCTTTGACAGTCGTTACGGGTAGTCAGAAGCCAGAAAGTCTGACAACCAGTCTTACCAAGGGGTACCGTGTTACCCGGTAACTGGGTTGTGGAGGTCAGATAGGCAGTCGCTCCATGTAAAACACTGGTACTCAGCTGCATCCGGTTTAGACTGGAAGCCGACCCCAACATAGTTGGGAAAAGGCTAGGCAGATGATGACTCTCTGACACAGACATGAAGATCATTTTAAATTTGCTCTGAATTTATTGGTAGTTTCAGGTCAGTATGTATTTTCTATGGATACAAATGGTTATTGTATAATAGGCTACCGGACTAGTGTATGATATGTGAAGAGTATGTGTTTGTGATAAGTGGCATCATCAAGAGGTGGGGGAGGGGTGTACCCCACTCCATGTAAAACACCGATCAGCTCTCAGCCGACCCCAATACTTGTATCTTTTGATCAAATTGTTTATATTATCAGTGATCGCCTCTATTACGGACAGCTTTTCTGTAATTCCGGTAGCCCATTATATTGTTAGTCGGGTGGTAACAAGTGATTTCTATACTGGGACTGTTGACATTAGTTGGATTTGTATTTCGGGACGACTGGTGAAACGTTAAAATTGGTTGTTTAGAAATATTTAGCATTTTCTACAATATCCCTTGGAGAATTAGAATCATATAGCCTCATTCACGGGTTGCATCAAACTTCACATAATTTACACTTTTACGTACTATGCTACAAAACTTGAAATCAATTATTATTTGCATACTTTTAACAGTTTTTATGTTATTAAGACATAGATGTAATAATTAAGTAAATGTGCATCAATTATACGACAAACAATATATAATATTACCAAAATGAGAAGTTTTATAATCTATTTTGACAGATCAAGAGTAACCACATATTTTTTTTTGATGCAACTAGGTGTGTCTGTATATATTGTTTTTTTGTTACATTTAATGCATCAGATTACAATATATTCTTACTTTTAGTGAGAGTAACTAGGTTACTTGGTACAAATCTGTAGCAAGTAGGTACTATTGCCGTTGTTTGAATCATAATATGACCGAAATCGTCAGAATTATTCCTTCCCAGGGGGTAACCATTATTAATTGAATTAGCGTTAGGTTCATATAACAAAACGACACTCTAGCAAAGATCTTGTCTTGAACAGAGAATTGGTTATTTGATTGGTTGAAGCTAATGTTAAGTAGCGATGTCTTGAGTCAGCTTTTACAAAACGGACCTTAATGAATTACCATATTAGCATATTTTATTTTTTGTTTATCATAAAAAAAAAACAGTTTTTAATCAAACGCCACCAAAAATTATAAATTCAAGTATTATTTGACTCTCTAAAATGACTGCTATTTTTTCCATAAGTTCGTGTTAAGAGGTGATTTCATAATTTTTGCATTTGTGTCAATCTAATATATTAATAAACGATAAAAACGTGTATACATGATATATCAGTTTGTGGATTTGGATGGAAATACATAACTTGGTCTTCTACATCTATATGCAATACCCATTTCACGTTTAAACAAATCAAATTTAACAAGTTATTAGCATTTAGCCTTTTACGACCGTAAGATTCGCACCTAATACAGAATAAATTTTAAAGAAAAAAAAAATATGCAGCAGTTGATTTCAGGTCGTCCTCATTTATACAAAACGTGAATCATGGTAATACCTTTGTGGCCCATCCTGCAGATTCATACAAGGCAGCAGGGCTCACCATTGTGATATAAATTCTGTCTACAAGTTTTAAGGGAGATCTGAGAGTTGCAATGGTCCCTGATAACAGACAGATTTTCATCCACCCTGTGTGTAATTATTTGCAAGAGAACCAAGATACCGAAAGCCTAGCAGAAGTGCCCCATCTAGCGCGGTGGATTCAGAACTGGAGAGACCACTGAATCGCACATATATTCCGTTTTGGTTCTGCTGACTTTCATGCCAACATTCTTCAGCTTTTGATACCATTTTTTCAATCTGCTCTGGATCTGAGGTCCGGTCTCCTTCACCGATAAAAATAATATCATCGGCAAATAGCATGAATCAATTGTAAAAAACAAGTGCTGGTTCTAACTGTCTAAATCTGTATGAAGAAATATATAACTGTTATTATTATTTCATAGTCAAATCATCAAATAAGTTCAGGCAATCCTCTTGCCTGAACTTATTTGATACCAATATGATTTGGTAATTATAATTGCATTTGCACCTACTTTGATGTAACGTTACATTCATATTCGCGTACCTAGGTAGCTGGAATGTCTTAAGAGTCATTAATACTATATTTTATAAATATCACCAATAAGGTGCAGTTTACATTTACAGGTTCTACTAGGCCTCTTCCCAAATAGGTTTTCCTTGTAATATTAATTTAGTCATGTAGGTATATAAGTATTTCAATGAGTAAAATTGCATTTAATGTAGTAAGAGCTCATCTTGCATATTATTCCATAAATTCCTAAAAATAAATATCTGGCTGTACTATTTAAGTTTAAATTAATTGTACATAATTATCGGCTAGTCGTGCGTCAAAATGTTGCCTGAATGCTGTAAGTACATAAAACTTAATTACAAACTCAAATTCAATACCATGTACAGAAATTTTATCGTAGATTAGGGTCTTAGTGCCTTTCAATAAATAACTAGGTGTACTTAAAATTGTCCCATGTGTCCTCATTTAAGCAATTTAGCGCTCAATGACACCAATAATCTGTGATTTTGTATGACGATTTAGTGTTCATAATATCGTCTTTCACAAATCAGTTAATATTGACCCTGTCTGTTTAAAATTAAAATAGATTTTGTAAGTATGTACCTTTTATTGGTTGTTCCTTAAAAAAATATATTAATATAATTTGTATCAATGAAGACGTATTTTATTTATAAAGCTATGGTATTTAATTTTGCCATTCTCATGTGTTATTGTGTTTAAACATTTCAGCATGTGATATTTAAATGTTATCTGTTAAAGTAATGAATAATAATTATTATTAAAATATTAACATGTTGCTATGATAATTACGTGATGTATATTTAAGTTTTCACATGACATGAAGTAAATAAGTAAAGTAGTTATTTAATTTTCCTATTTCGTTGATGTAAATATTTTGGTAATAGATAATTTTATTTTAATATGGAGTGATCCTATGGCATAGCTATTGAAACACATAACTTTTGAAAATACTAAAGTATAACATTTTTATTTTTTTGATTTTAGGCATCGTCATTTACGTAGATTGTTCTATAGCTTTTCTTTCAAGTTGCAATCAAATCTTCAAGTCATTGTCTGATTGCAATTTATATAAATTATGTTATGCCTATTGTATAAATTATGTTACGCGAGTTTAATATCAGGGATTATTATGGTAGCTATGCTAACGTTCAAATATTGTATTGCTATTATTAATTATTACTGTGCATAGCGAATCGTTACAAATGTAATAATTACCTAGACAGACTCAGTTTTTACATCAGGTAAAAATAGTATCTACCGTTTTCATGGCGATAACACGTTATCCTAGCTGCCAAAATCAGTATTGCGTACCGATCAACGCATTATAGTTATTTTAGCTACCATAGTAATAATGGTAGGTACCTGTATAAAAATCGAATTTTAGAGCTGACAAAATTTTAATAAATATGAAATGTGTTTCCTGTACATCATTTTATCATTTTACTACTCGTAGAATTTTATTAATAACATTATTATGTAAATAGGCAAATAATTGGAAACAGATGTGTATAAATTAAACAAAATAAAATTGAAAAAGTGACACATTGGTTTTAATAATTGCATTCAGCTGAGATCAATTTCATTTTATCAATTAGAAAAAGATTTTTGAAAGACCTATCTAACGATACCCCACACGAAGGGGTACGCGAGAAAAAAATATTAATCCCTACTCTACATGTTTGGGAGCTACCCTAAAAAAAATATTTTTCAAAATTTTATTTTACCACTTTCTCGGCGTGATCAATATACATATTCATACCAAATTTCAGCTTTCTAGTAACCGTCTCGGAGCTATGCCACGGACAGACAGACAGACAGACGGACATGGCGAAACTATAAGGGTTCCTTGTCGGACTACGGAACCCTAAAAAGCCCCAGTTTCAAAAGTCACAATAGTGGCACCCATTACTGGGAAGATTCGAGCTGCTTTAGATATATTTAATGGGTCCCGACTGTTGTGACTTATTAACAGAACTGGGGGGTTAGACAAGTGGCAAAACGCTAACGCTAACGCTCAATGTATGGGAATGACATATAGCTAGTCGTAAACGAATGTCATTCCCATACATTGAGCGTTAGCGTTAGCGTTAGCGTTTTGCCACTTGTCTAACCCCCCTGGTGTTCGCTCACTAGTCGAAATATGACCATATTTTTTTAATTTTTAATTAGCTTTTTGCAGATCTCCATAGGTAAGTATAAACTATGCCACAAATCTCACAAACCCTTTCCTTGCAGTCAGGTAAAAAGGGATCCACAAGTTTTCGCTTCACGTATCCTAATCCTTACTAATATCATAGGCATATGTAATATAAATTCTAATAGTGATTCAACTCGGCGTCCAGACGGAACAACGATCGATGGGGCGTGGTATGAAGCAGAGTGGAGGAGTGGAGTCCCCTTCTGCCAGTGATGCCTGTGGTAGTAGTACCGGTCGGCTGCGCTTGCGTACCGGTACGCCTGTTTAGGCATGTTACGTAGACAGCCTTGTAGGCATAAAAAAGGAGTTAGACTCACTATTACCGAAAACAAGTCTGTCTTCCTCTCTGACTGTTACGCTTTCACGGTGACAGCTGAACCAATTTTATAAAAATAAAGATTAAGATTGAACAAGAAACCGCGGGAAAAAGATACCTAGATAATAGAAGAATAGTTTTTTTTATTTCTTTTTTATTTTAGTCTTTTACCCATACTTGCACAGGAAGAGACCCTGTGGTGCAGACTGTTTTCCGACGACTTTCGTTCTGGGCGGCGGGTCTTGAGTTCCACATTAGATTGGAGGAAGGAATGGCAAGAGAACTTGGACATGCTGGCTTGAAAATCGGCAGGACAGACACGGATTAAGAATAAAAAGTTATTAATTAACAATTTATTCTATTAGGTAGCGCCTGCTTATAAAATAACTGTTTTGTATTTGATTTTAGATTTGCTCATTTAATTCTACAGGCGTTTAGACATCGAAATAGAAAATTGATTAAATATTACTTTACTAACTTTTTATCCTGAAAAGCTTTCTAGGTCCTAAACGATGTATATGAAGGTAGCAATCTAGTTAAAAAAAAAATGATTTGCGCAGTTTGTTCTCACTGGATAGGTGATCAGCCATCCTGATGTCAGAATGGCCGTCACCACTAAAAACTATTTTCTAACGATTACTAGCAACTAGAAGCAATTAGATTACAACTTTCTATAACAATTTCGATGTAACATATGTAGGTAATAGTGACCATCCATTCTGATGGACACAATTTAAAAGGTGAAGGTTACGGGAACCATTCGATTTGATTTTTGTGTGAAAATTTCTGCAAATTCTGTCATTTTACTTGAGGTCAGGAGACGAGGCTCGGCAGGACGGGCCGGCACCAGTGCGGGGCTGCGGACGAATCTGGATTCCCGCGGCCCCGCGCCCACGTGCGAGAAGCGACACCGGGGTGGTTTTAGCCGGTAAGAGTCCGGCACTGTTCGTCCATGAGGATTTCCCCCCGAAAAAAAAAAAAAGGAATTGAATTCGCGACATAAGCTTGCAAAAAAGACAAATAAAACATTTACAAAGTCCCTGAGCGTTTTATTAGTAAAATATAAATAAAGCATTATAAAAACGAATAAAATAAATTTAAACCAGACCATATAATAATATAGGTAAAATAAAAAAAACATGGATTTGCATAAGAAAATGACAAGTTTTAAATTTTTAGGTAGGTAGGTAGGTACCATCTAATCATTTTACGATAACGGAATGTAGGTACGTATAACCTATCTACTTACATTTATCTATACCTATATAAATTTTCATCATGAATGTTTTAAAGCTCATCCTTTGCGAACCAGTCAATCGGTTTGGCTGAAAATGTTTTCTTTGTTAAACATTGCACCCGCACGATGTCGGGGCAGACCGCGAATACGTAATGCACAAATAAAACCTGGCAAATTTACGTGAGAACCTTATATCTCTCAAAGCTCAAATTTAGGGCTTCAAACTTTCAGAATACTTATAATTTTGGAACTTCACCAATGAACGTACCGAACCACCTTGTACAATGTACGTAGGTACATTCATGTTACAATCAGCGTTGTAATTTTAACTTGTACTTACTACTGGAACAAGAGGGACAGAGGACAGACATGGCCCACGATATGGACATTACTTATTGTATAGCTAGGGACACTGGTAGGCATTTAGGCCTAAGCATCGCACATCAGTCATCACACTCGTTAACTTGAAGAACTCGATTCAGATATCAAAACTATTAATTTACCTAAATAGGGTCTATGTAGCACTTCAAATGTAGGTATGCATGGTATACAGGGTCCTACTTTATCAGTGAAGGGTCGTGTAAAGAGGGTACAATTATTTTTATTTCTATATGAAAATTAAAAGCTAAACAAGACTGAAGATTGATTGACCCAACTACCGATAATGTTTTCCGATAAAGATTACATGTGCTTTTCGAATACTGTTTAATGTTTATGAATTCCTTCACACACATTTTTTCCTAAATGCTTTCAAATAAATGTGTGTCAGTGTAAGTTACATGTATGGCTAAAATTTTTAGGTACTCTATAGCTACTTATTTATGAATAAATTATACATGTATAATTTAGAAAATATACTACGAATAAGGTTTTTGAGAAACCTGATTAAATGCGTCGATACCTCGAGTAAAAATATAATTTATGTTTCCGCATTTCTTATCCTAAGGCATTGTAGGTTCTCTAAGTAACACCTTAACAAAAATAACGCAACTGAGCAGCCTGTTACAAGTTCACTCAATTAAAGACCGCCGCAAATAAAGTAGAACCTTATACACATTGTGCTCAACATTTATGAAGTTGTTTTACTTTTCTTCTTACCAAAGGCTTCACCCTCTTCTATAGTAGTCATGAGTTCGCATCCTTTAGTTTCAGGCAGAAGCATTGTTATAAAAAAGGCTAATGTTGGTACCACAGCGAATGCGAGTGCAGACAACCACGGGCGAATATCTTTTAGATCACATATGAAGGGAGCTATCATGGAACCGACTCGAGCTGCCATCGATGACAAACCAACAGCTGCAGTTCGGACTATTGTAGGGAACATTTCACCGCAATACAAATATACAACCACAAACACGATAAAACTAGATACGACACCAATACTGGCACAAATCACAGATACTATACCTTCGGAAAATGCTAAAATAATTAAGCACGTAGCACATATAAAATGACATATTAATAAAATAGTCTTCCTGCCCATTAACTTCATTAAGGGGATAGACAAAAATGTGCCACATAAGACCACGGCGGAACTGCTTGCAAAGTTAAGGAAAATATCGCCACTAAGTTGACCTACATATTGCGCTATTCCATAATAACAGTAAGAACACATCAACCAATTAAACGCCATAGCCAGGATGTTCTTTCTAAGATTTGGAGTCCGAAAAAGATCGGCTGTTGTCCCTGTGACAAGTTTATTTTTGGATGCAGCTAGTTGAAAAGCTTCAACGTCTGCTCGTATATTACCAACTGCACGATTATTCCTGTAAAAATAATAATAAAAAAATTAACCGATGAAGAAGATTATTAAGTGTGCTATTTCATAATACTTAACTATCTGTATGTAGCAGAATATTCACGTTAAAATGTCATGAATTTTGGTATATCGTACCTAGCTTTACATCTTCTACCACAATTAATGTAACTATCGAGAACACCAGTTGGTGGTTGTACACTTAAATTGCTACGAAGTCTGTTCAAACAAAAGTTGTAGTTTAAGGTGGGTTTTATTGTAGTAATACAATAAAAACATAATATAGTTCGTATGTCCAATCTAGTGTCAGTAACAAAGCAGTGAATTAATAAAATTAAACGATTTGAGTGAAATCTACAGCAAAGAAACAACTTAAGCGGTAAGTAATTAAGAAAGATACTAAAAAAATCCCATTTAAAACGATTGCCATTATATTGTTTTGATTTTTAATTTAAACTTTAGGTTTGTGCGGCCATTTTTTATGGATGGGAAATCATCTAATGGACACCCTCTGCGGTTGGGCGAGGTATCAGACTTTTACCGACTTTAATCCATCTGTGTTATTTCCTTTGCCCTGTGCGTTCGCGGTAACCCATTCCCAGCAGTATTTTTACAAGGATTTAGAGATAACTATCAGACGTTCAACTCTCTTCCATGGTATTATCGATCTGGATAATCGATGAACTCGGTCAATCGAAATGTGCCTGGGTAGATTACATGTTTTCGCATTTCGCCGGATATTTCATGATGGGCCAATATACATATCAAGTATAGCTGAGCAGATCAATAACTTTGCTTAACTGATCACTTGCCACACATATCGTCACGCCGGTGACAAGACAAAGGTTCGACGACGGATAATGTGATGCTATGCCACTTGCCCATGCAGGATAGGTCGAGGAGGCAATCGTTTTACAGAATTGGCGTTGATGTGGAGTAAGCCCACATTCTGAGAGAACTATCTATTTTGCGCACCCAGATAAAAAGTATACGTTAGTTCAGGTTATTAACTATGGGAGTGAAAAACTTCAGTATACAAATCCATTCAGTAGTTTTTCATTACATATCCGTACCAAATTTCATCTAAATAGGTTCACCCATTTTACCGTAAAATCGTAACTAACAATATTTTATATGAACCATGTTAAACAGTATTTATGATACTAGCTAGGTTTAGGATGTGTGAATGGTTAAGGCGTAGGTATCTACTGTAAAAATGCATGCAATTAAAATTTTTGTGTAGCCAGTCTTTTCAACAGTATTACTAACATACTTATTTCGATGGTAGAATAACAGAGCAAGATGAAGAAGTGAAAATATGTATTTGTTTATAAAAAAATATTCTAATTGAAAGTTCTTTCCTAGAAATATAACCGCTCAAAAATATTTGGATATACTCACATTTTCGTCACATGAGTCAAAATTTTTATAGCCTTTTCTGTTTTGTTCTTCGCTATTAACCATCTTGGCGTTTCAGGTAAAGAATATAAATAAATGAGGAAAGCGGCAGTCGGTATAGATATACACAACTGGAAATCTCTGAAGTCTCTGTAGCTATAAGAAATAAGTGGCAGTAATAAACAGCCCAAATTGAATGGTACTTGATACAAAGCTGAGATAACTTCTCTGTGTTCTGGACCAATAAATTCCATTATAATAACAAATCCAATAACCATGGTTCCACCGACAGACACGCCAATTATAAATCGAAAAAATGTGAACAACCCATAGTTTGGTAGAAAAGCAGTAGCTACTCCAAAGCCTAGTTGTACCATGCAAGCCGCAATGAAAGGCTTTTTTCTGCCAAACCTGAAAAAAAATGTGGTATACTGCATATATCTTTCGTGCACTTGTAGCTAATTGTATTCAAGAATAATGCAGATTAGTACAGTAAACAGTAAAAGAAGATTTAGAATCGGTTCAGGTTTTCCGGATATTATATCCTCTATTTATATTATTAGTATAAGTACTTATACATATATTATGTAAAATTTTATACTACTATATATCATTTAGTACCTAATTAATAGATAGTTTTCTCATCATCTTAGACTTAATTTCGCGGGTTGATCGGTCAGAAGTATAGCAATGAAACTAGAATTTTAATAAGATTATTAAGGGGGCTTGATTTGAGAAATCATTTTATAGTTGCCTTAGTCTTAATAAGGTAACTCTTACCTGTCGGAAGCCATTCCAAAAATCACGCTTCCAATTAATGTGCCTCCTTGAAATACTAATTGTGCGAAACTTGCTAGCCATTTACGGTCGCATATCAAATTGAAATCCATTATCATTGTGTTACTGAATACACTTCTATCATATATCGGCTTGTCGCATGGACAAGGATTTTTCTCAGTGCCCATATCTTCACATGTATACGATACTGGAGGTGCCAAAAAAACAATGGCCAATTGATTGAATGCGATGGCGAACTTTGATAAAAATACTATAAAGCAAAGCCATAATTGATATTTGCCGAATGATCCAGTGATTTTAAGGATCATATCTGGGCGCTTTCTCGGCCCTCTAAAAAATTAAACAATACAACACAATTTTAAAAGTTATTACAATTCCATTAAACCTAAGTCGTTTACCAGAGGTGTGATTATTTTTAACATTGTAAATTTGTATGAGAATATAAATGATGATGTAGAGAGAATATGCATATAATAAGAGAATAGTATGCATGTGTATGACAGTACCTACAACTTACTACGCTTTATTAATGAATACACTATCTAAAAATAAAAATATTTTAAGGATACAAAACATATTTTTGTGTCGCAAAGAACTAGTTCTTCAATTAGTCAATCACAATGGTGTTTGTTTATTAATTTCAAGTGATTTCTGTTGCTGGCTAAGCGACTTCTTCCGTGTTACGTTCGGTAGATATTCCCATATTTCCCTACTTTATTTAATTACTAAGAGATAGGGGTTCTCAAAAGACTGATATGTAGTGAGCAAATAATTATTATTTATTGGTATGCCAGTGCTTTGCTAGAATTCGCACACTTTTTTTTTCAATATACAGTATATATCGCGGTGTGCATTGAATACTTACCTTATAGTTTCATCTATATATGTTATAATAAACATTTTGAATAATTTTGTTATGTGTATACAGTCGAAAATCAATCAAAAATTAAAAACTTTTAAAATGTAGTTTCATGACGTTGACATTATCTTTTAAATGTGTGTCAACCATGGTGTCAATCGACGTTTAAAATTAAATTACAACTTCCGAATCAAAAAGTTTTTATAAGGTTACCTTCTATCATGTATTACGATATCCTAAGAATAAGATGAAACAACGGAAATCAGGTAGTTTATACATAAACAAGAGTTGCCGGTAGACTGGCATTGAGTATTTAAAAAGCCCCATAAATATTGTGTACTGTCCTCGACTTAGTCTGCATGGTCTTGGTTACCGACATAAAAAGTATCTTATGAGTTAATCCAGGTTATAAACTATGTGTGTATCAAATTTGATCCAAATCCGTTTAGTAGTTTTACGTGAAAGAGGAACAAACGTGAACACATATGAAAATTCTCAAAAACCTTAGAAAAATTATTATGAACATTATTTTGTATTCTTCTTCTCTTTCGTATAGCTCTTGGCAGAGCGTCGTGGTCACTTTGAGACGTCCACCTCGTTGGTAGTGGCGGACACAGCTCTCTGTACTTTGTATTTTGTATACTTAAATGATTATAGAGTGCATCCAAAACCAACATTTTGAGAACAATAAAAAGCCCACACACATGCCAAGACGTTCCTTTAGCGATTACGACTATTACGAGCCATCACTATCGTTTCGAATTACTAGTCAATAATTATTGGCTCTTATAAGTAGAACCATTTGTTTTTTGTTGTTAGAGACAAATTAAACATTCCGGATATGACCAGTTGTGTACAGATTGTCGTGAATCAGTCGTAATGCTAGCCACAAATTCGCTCATCAGTGTAATCGACTTCAATTTAGGAATGCGTGCTGGTAATAGGTACATTTACTTATTTTTCAATAGGTACGCGTATTACGATCACGGAACAAACAAAATGGTGTAAATAAATAATATGCTGTGTATAATAATAATAAGTAGGTATACTTGACAAGTTGTAGTTGTTCAGATATAATTTGTTTGTGCTTATTTTTTCAGATATCTGGGCACATACATACAAATATCTTACGAAGGCACTATTAAAGTTGGTGGTCGCCGAATTGAATTCTACGTTTTGAATCGAATTCGAATCGACTCTCGACGAATTGAATCTCGTTTTACGTTTGCCTACCTAGCTGGTTTTGTTGCTTAGTGACGGTTAAAAATACCTGCACTAGCCGTTTCCCACATTAAACATATATAGGTCCTTCCTTAGATATGCTTATTGCAATTATAACTCTGTCTGTCTGTAAAAATAATATAGAACAGCTATAGATGCAGCCGTATCGTGAATATATAACTTTAAAATGGAATGTTGTTGGTGTTATCGTTCTTGTTACTCTCTGTCACAATAATATCGATAAAGTGACGTTTCCTCCCGCCTAGTAAATAACATTGATAGCGCAAGAGAATGGCGTGCGGCTGCGCGGAGCGACGCGGGCGCAGCTCCGGGTTCAGTTGCTAACAAAGCAATGTTGTCAGTCTGCAGCAGCAGGCCGCGTAGTGCAGAACACCGCATTGAGAGAACCGAGTGCCCATGAAAACTAACGTGTGATACCTTCGGTATCCGACTTCGGAGTTACTTAAGTGAAACAATATAAAATAATATGGAGATGCAAGAGCGAAACGGTAAGCAATTCAATTGTAGTGAAAGTGAGTGTATTGACTTATACATGGTGTGTTGACCCCGATATATAGGCCTTGGCAATTTAGCATTGACACTGAGAACAAACGTTTAAAAGTTTGCAAATTCTTGACTATGTAGGTACTTAGTACTTACATAGTCATATTCATATCATTTTTTTTTACATTAATTACATATTTGCATTACGTGTATATATATTGTTAGCAAACCAGCTGTTAATTAGGTGTTTATAATTTTTTGGTGAAAGCAATGAGCATATTTTTTTTTTTAAAGACCAACATCACGTATAATTATGACTACCTTCCAGATAACATTACAATTCCATACACTACTGATAACATTCTACTAATAAACAAAAAGTACCTTATGCAGATATAAAAATATTCCTGATCATTCTAATGTGGCACACAACAATTTGCCCTTTTTAGCTAATTAAGCATAAATGTGTCACAACCGGTGAACACTTAACCGATGATGGTAACCGCTGGAGTTACTGCAGTGTCATATGAACAGTGCTAATTTATATTACGTAGTGTACTTACTCATTTCATGGTGGCTTAGTGGTTAAGACACCTGCATCTTGTGTATGAGTGTGCGGGTTTGAAACCTGGCAAGTAACTATGTGACATTTCTAAAGTCATAATAATATGTAGCTACTTTCTAAGTGCATCTTAGACACTGACTAACGGTGAAGGAAAACATCGTTAGGATACCTGGAATAAGAAGTCTAAAATCGCCAATACGCCTTGAGCAAGTGTGGTGGTCAATGTTCATGCCTTCTTTGTATGAGAAGAGGTCTTTGCCCAACAGTGGGATAATAATTAGGCCTATGGTGAAGTCCCTCATTAATTAATTACTAACTTCGTTGAATTCATAGAAAGAGAGTCCTTACGGGCTAAAGATGTTTGGACCATTTGTTCTCACTCAGACAAAAATAATATGTAGATGGAAAATTTTGAAACATGCTTATTCTAAAGCACGTTTCGTAAAAATATATGATCAAAGTATAACTGCTCATGATAAAAATTCATCGAGTATCAATGAAAAACTACTGATCGCGTATTTTCTACGATAAGGTATGGTGGATTTATTAAAATCTACCTCGGGACTACGGATTCACAGTCCTTTGAGATAACATTAATGAAAAAACTTATAATTATTTAGAGAGGAACAGGGGCTGTACCACCACGTGTTTTTGCAATCTCTATTCAAGTTTGAGAGCGTGACACAGCTACTAACGTCGTATAGCTCCGTCTCTTTTTCATAACGAAAATAATCTTGTTTTGGCATGTCATGGTAAGGCCCCAGGCCTTAAATTATTTAGAAACAAATGTTCCACCGATTTTAATACATTATTATGTCTCACAATCAATGATGCATATAATTTGGTCAAGCGGTGAAAGACAAACTTAGTTTCATTTGATAAGATATGATTCAACTGAAACTATGTGGGGTACCGAAACAGGTCAATGTGCTTGGTAGCTTAGTAGGCAAGATGCTAGATGCAATTACTGTACATGCGTTAAAGCTCTACTATGTATCTCGAAAGTAAACCTCGTGACTCTCTCCGGAGCTTTAACAAGTTACTTAAAAAGCTCGTTTTTTCAAAAATCCTAAAAATACTTAATGCTTGTGTTTGATATCTACTGAATAGTAACAACAAATCAATGTTGCTTATTATATTCTGTAAAAAGGAATTCCGTTTCATGAGTTGCATTTTAATTAAACAATACAATAGAGTATTAGGTAGGTACTTAACTTAGGTAATCAATGGACACTAAAAATAGATTATTTTTAATAACTGCAGTCTGTCTAGCTTTTTAACAAAATACTCAATCGTTTTTAAACACCCTTATGAAATATGGTATACTGCTGTAGACCGCGGTTTCACCCGTATCCCGGGGGAACTACTTGAGTACCCAGGTGAAAAGTCTATGTTCTTTCTCTATGTACCAAATTTCGTTTAAATCGGTTCAGTAATTTTGGCGTGATAGCGCGACAGACAGACAGAGTTACTTTCGCATTTCTTATATTAGTAAGGATTAATTAACTGGCTGTTTTCCGCGGTTTCACCCGCATCCTAAAGGAACTACTTCTTGCACCTGTATAAAAAGTATCCTATCTGTTAATCCAGGTTATAAATTACGTGTTAAGCGAATTTCATCCAAATCCATTCAGGTTTTTTGCGTGAAAGAGTAACATACATACATTCATCAGAAAATTTCGCATTTATAATATTAGTACCTCTAATGAGCTCATAATCAGAAGGATTATCACGTAATATTTTTGAAAAACGCTTTTTCTCAAACTTAAACTTATTAATATATCGATAATACCAAGAAGAACGGAACTTCATTAAGGCCAATATTAATATTTTTCCTCATGAACTGTTGAACCGAAAATGTGTTCGACCAGCTTCTGATAGTTAAGTTCTGATAAAAAGTAAATATTGCTATCCTCGAGGCTGAGGGGAAGGCCGAAACAACAACATTATATTGAATTTTCTTATCGCAGTAGTTGTTTATGTAGTGCCATCACATTTGACAAAAGGTGTAAACTAAAGAATAATTGGTATCGAGGGGTAACGGGCTATTTGGTTAAAGCGACATTTTTGCAACTTTACAGGAGAGCATTTTAAAGTTTTAAATTTCGAAAAAAAAATCGTAACAAAAAAACTACTACTCCTACTTTAAAAGGATCGGGAATCTTTATTGCAAACAATCCACTGAAGTTTTCGTACTTATACTTGTCATAAAAAAAACTGCTATAATATCGAAAATAATGGTCGCTTATTACAAAATGATCTATATTGTCTTATTTCTAGAGTAAGGAAAAAAGATTCCACTGCCTACAGTGTCTATCGGTTGACGGCAAAATGGTTTAAGTGACTTTTCAGTATCATTCAGTAAAAAGCAAAGTGATTTAAATGACTTAACTCAATGATAATGGGAAGGGCTATTTGTTTTGATAAATACTCACGCTAGGTGGCTTAGGACACGCTTATTATACTTAATGAGTTGTTTAGAGTCTCGTCTTTGGAAAAAATATCATAAAACATAGTTTTTTATACTTACCAAAAAATAATGAATGAATGTGTGTTGAAGCGACACTGCTTATTGTAAAACAAGGAAAGCAAAATGTAGGAAGCGACTTATCATTAATAGCTTTAGCTACATCGAACACGGTTTATCTGCCATTTACCTGTAATTTTAGGAAGAGAATAAAGGCTTAAGCTCCGATTCACTATTAATGAGTACAGCTTAAGTGAAGAACTAAATAAAATTGCTAAATTTGATGTCGGATCATAACTCATGCTTGAGAATTATGGCCGAAAATCGCGCAAAAAAAATGCTCTGAATCGTACGAAACCCAGCTCATTAGACGCAGAAAAAATCGCTGATTCCAAATATATATATAACTCAATATCACCCAAAATGTCGCTTAAACCAAATAGCCCGTTACCCCTCGATATGTATCATATTAATTGGTAGGATGAGAATTTTTGCAAATATTTTTAAATAACATTTTTTTACATGTTCATGACCTCTTTATTTTAAAATAAATCCAGGATTTATTTTCATACGAGCATATACTGTTAAAAATCTCTGTATTTTTTTGTATGCCAATAATTTTGTTTATACTATAGTAAATAGTAGCAATTAATGCTAAAACATGTGAAAAGAATATTTAAATTATATATTTTTTCACTGATTACGATAATTATGTTTGTATTTTTACTAAAAGTAAGCAAACAAAATAAGTAGGTAGGTACAATACAACAATTTAGCTCGAGTTTTAATCAACTTACAAAGCAGCAGAAGTCTTATATTGTGAAATTCACGGCTAATAATTGGCATTAATTAATAATGGGTAAGTATCTTAAATGAAACGAATTATTTATTAGACACGATTCTCCGAAAAAAATAATAAATGACACTTAATTGACGAAAAATTATATGAAAAGTTATAATTAGACATCATTAGATTATCCGCTGAGTTAATGATCTTCCTTAACAAATACGGTTTAATAGTGAAAGTATGATGGGATGACTTTCAATTCTAACTAACTAATATCTTGTATAATTATAAAAATCTATAAACTCAGGTCGAAGGGTAAATGATAATTTTATTTTTAGATCATTTGCGTTATAATTAAAGTTTATTATCCTTCGCTTTACTCTACCGTAGGTACCACATTTTATCATTATTAACAGATAAATCATATTGAATTAAAAATAATAAATGTACGCTTCTCATAATAAAAACGTTAGGTAGAAAACAGACTCCTTGATAAAGAGCTCGTTCAGTAGCTACTGCTACACAAAGCTGCTACCGCATTGATTCTGCTACTCTTTCTATTTCATTATACTCTAAACAATGTTTGTTTTTAAACATATAATACAGCACTGTATATACAGCATAATACTTACAGCATAATACTGATATCAATTTAGACTAAAAAACCGGCCAAGTGCGTGTCAGGCCACGCGCAGTAGGGTTCCGTAGTAGGTCTCAGTTAGTCGACTATAACTCTGTAACCAGTTAAGCCTACTTAGCCGTGATAGTTTTCCTTGTAAGTTCATTACATGTGCTATGTCTGTGATTTTTTTCATATTTCTAGGTACAGCCATTCAAAAGTTAGAGGGGGGGGTAACTCGTATCGAACAAAAAATTACACTTAAAATCTAGATATTTCGCAAATGGCTCGCTTAACCGAAAAATGATCTTCACACACCCATAATATTTTTGAAAGACCTATCTAACGATACCCCACACGAAGGGGTACGCGAGAAAAAAAATATTCATCCCTACTTTACATGTTTGGAAGCTACCCTAAAAAAAAATATTTTTCAAAATTTTATTTTACCACTTTCTCGGCGTGATCAATATACATATTCATATCAAATTTCAGCTTTCTAATAGCAAAAACCACGGAGCTATGCCGCGGACAGACAGACAGACAGACAGACAGACAGACAGACAGACAGACAGACAGACAGACGGACAGAGCGAAACTATAAGGGTTCCTTGTCGGACTACGGAACCCTAAAAAGAGTTTTAACTTACATATGCAAATAAATCTGATCTAATAAATTTTATAAATTAAGGTTCCGACCAAAACCTCAACCAACCAAAATTATAAAATTATGTTTTCACTTCTTCTGTCTGTCTATCTGTCACAGATGATTATTTCAGGAACTACTAATGATATCAAATTGAAATTTGGAACACTTGTAAAGAACGATTGTTCATGAAATAAAAGAGTAAAAAAAATACGATTGCTTCTTTTCAAATCACAAGTGGCTTCATAACCCCCTTAAAGTTGTACACTGACCTCGCTACATTATGGATGAACAATATTTTTAAACACCAAAGAAATGATTGTGATTGAAGTCAGTGTTTTGACTGACCAACATAATGTGTGTCAGGTAAAAGCAAAACATGTGAACTTTTGCTTTTTACTTTTATATAAATATGTTTCGTATTGGAGTCCCGAATGATCATGAGTTTCTTTTTGTTTAGTCACACGGGTCTCTCTACTACTAGCTAGCTACTAAGGTAGATTAGGTAGGTTTATCTACGTATCTAGATAATTACATGTACACGATATATACCGCAAGCCACGAACAGATTTTGACGACCAATTTCCTCCCGGGCGAAAATTTGTAAGATGCTATTATGAAGCCTTTTTTTTTTCGGATGGGAATCAACCCATCCTTGTTCCTTCCTCAGCCCTTTGTATACCGGGGGCACGGTATCTATTTCGAACGTCCCGCAGCCCCGGCACGCAATGGCCCAGTGGGAGGGCCCCGTCGCTATTGCTGACAGCTCTTTGAGGCGCGCGTGGAACACGAACGCGCCATCATGCTATTATGAAGCCTGGTGAGCGTCAGCTGCGGCTTGGTTGGTGGGATAAGCAGCATTGATCTCCTAAGTATGTACTTTTTCTACATACTTGGGGACCACCGCTGCTTATTCCACAAACTGAAAAGCAGCTGACGTTCCCTAGGCTTCATAATAACACTATCTTAAGCATCTTACGAGTTTTCTCCCGGGAAGAAATCATTGATGAAATTTGCACTAGCTTGCAGTCTAATACATGACGGCTACTTATAGGGAAAGTGCACAACAAAGGTGCTGCCGAATAGCGTCACCAATCCGAACTCTATTAATAGTTGACAATTTGACATTGACATTTATAACAAGTAGGTAAACAGAATTAATATTAGGTATTAATGAAAATTATGAGTTGCTAATCATAACGCATTGTTGCATTTCTGGATGTATCAATACATCCACAAAAATGTAAATAAATCTAATAGCGTAAAATTGTATTACTTTCCAAAGAATAGTACTCATATTCAACGAGTAAACTCATCAAAACAAATAAAATTAACATAATTGAAAGCACAATGACAGGTCTGATAAGTTTCTTTTACTGTCCGCATAGTGTCTCTTTTGTCAATGTAGTGCTGCCACCGTTTCTGCACGTTTCCTAACCCAAGACAGTTTGGCTAAATATGAAGGGTCGCTTTCATACATTTTTTTTTTATTTCAGGAGTAAAACCGCCAACTGCGGTTTCAACAGATCTAATTCAAAAGGTGATCGGATCATTTGGAAAATATCACCTTTGGCTATGCCTTTTAATATTTTTAACTAAGTTCCCGGTCGCTTTTCATCAAATGGCAATTCTATTTTTATCTCCAAAAGTTACATATAACTGTGGCACATCAGAATTGAATAACACATGTCCATGCCCAGAGCCAATATACGACACTTCAATATTTTCGAGAACCATAATCATGGAATGGGATTTGATATGCGAGAGGAAATGGCTCACCAGTTTTACACAGACGTTATTCCAATTAGGAACATTATTGGGCAGTGTATTATTTGGAATGGCTTCAGACAGGTGACTTGATTTTTTTTATAATCTTCTTCTTATCCAGTGGTTTATTAACCAAACCACCCCTAGTATAATAGTTATTATCAAACCAGCATGATGGCTTCTGACATGGATTTTTGTAGTGAACTTTAGTTATTTTAAATAAAATTATACCTAGGTAAACAAAGTTTACTTAACCCGACGACGATGTTTGGTTCAAGGTTTATTATAGTGTAAATACTTGTTTTTTAGGTTCGGAAGAAAATATCCTCTTCTGGTTGCTGTGGTTATCCAACTATCGTGTGGAGTAGCGGCCGCCTATGTTCCAGATTATTGGACGTTCACATTTTTACGATTCTTCGTCGGCATGTCTGTAGGCGGTACTATGGTTACTGGGTTTGTCATAGTCATGGAATTCGTCGGGACACAGTACAGAGATGTCATATCAGCTCTTTATCAAGTACCATTTAATTTGGGCCACATGCTGTTGCCAGCTTTCGCCTACTTCTTCAGAGACTATTCAGATTTTCAACTGTCCATATCTGCACCAGTTATTGTTCTACTATCATACTTCTTCTTGGTGCCTGAGACGCCTAGATGGCTAATAGCAGTGAAACGGACAGAAGAAGCTATTAATATATTGGAACGTGTTGCTAAAGTGTAAGTTGTTTGTGTACTTTATGGTTTTAATCAATTTTAATAATAGAAATAAAATTTATATTTATGATTTTTCTTTGCAGAAACAAACGACCCACAGAAAACATCAGAGCAGATATTGAGGCATATCAAGCATCTCTAGAGAAGCATCAATTAAAGAAAGGAAACATTTTGGATCTTTTCCGAACTCCAAACCTTAGGAAAAATATTATAGCCATGGCGTTTAATTGGTTGACATGTAGTTACTGTTTCTATGGTGTATCGCAGTATGTAGGTCAGCTTAGTGGCAATGCTTTTATCAACGTAGCGTGTAGTGCCAGCGTCACCTTGCTCGGCACATTTCTTTCAATACCTCTTATGAAGTTCATAGGAAGAAAGTCTATTGTGATAATATTTCATCTCATTTGTGCAGTTTGCTTAATAATTTTAGCAGTAATACCTGAAGGTGTTGGTTCAGTAGTATGCGCCAGTATCGGTGTTGTAGCTAGTTTTATTGTATTTGTAGTTGTTTATTTATATTGTACAGAGTTGTTTCCAACTGTTGTTCGAAATGCTGCTCTCGGTTTCTCATCGATGGCAGCGCGAATCGGTTCTATGATAGCTCCCTTTGTAATAGAAACGAGAGATAAAGCATTGTGGATGCCTCCGGTCGCGTTTGCCGTGTTGCCGCTGATAGCAGCTTGTATAACATTCGTTTTACCCGAAACGAAGGGATGTGAACTCACAACCACCATTGAAGAGGGTGAAGCGTTTGGAAAAAAGACAGAAACCAGCAAAGAATTACAAAAGTAAACTACAAATGCAGGTGGAAGATATTGTAAATATTATTGAAACGAATAGTGCCTCATCGATGATGTCAGTTGTGTTTGTATATTGCTTCAAATGACGAATAAATAGGTGAAATGAAAATTTTGTAATACTACCGATTTATTCTAATAGACTGTAACCGTTAGTGTAAGGAAATCAATTATTATTGTTATAATATACAAATTGTAGGCTATACCGCAAGTTATGTGAGGAATGTAAGCCACGTATCCATGTATTAATGTATTTTATACACGACAGGAAAAGTAGTATGTATTGAGAATATATTAAATTATAATGCAACACATCTTGAATATGAAGAGTAAAGGTGTTTGTAAGTAGGTAATTGATTATATTAAAACATGTTGTAAATAATTTTATCTCATTCAATCAACACATTGGGCACCCTGTAGGTAGGTGGGGCGATGATATTCGTAAGGCCGCGTGTAGATATTGGAGGAGGAGAGCTGAAGATCGAGCTCCGTGGCATGCCATATTAAGAGAGGCCTATATCCAGCTTTGGACTCACTCAGGCTGATGATGATGAATCAAACATTTGAAATATTAGGTGGTTAATAATATCCTGTTTTTTTAATTTATATTTATAGCTATTATTATATTAGGTACATTAAACAATGCAATGTATAAACAATAGTGTAACAGTTATATTTTAAATTGAATTTACTGTGGGAAAATACAAGTTATATTTTTATATACATTGATTTGATTTCAAAATTTACCTTATATTTCACGATGTATATATTATATATACATATATTATATATAATATATATTGTATATATTGTTGGTACCTGATTTTAGATTAAGAGTTGTAGACTCGGAACAATGATTTAATGTCTTTAATCATTACAATTTTATAAAGCTACGTTTTATGTTGCCGAGAGCACGAACGCGGAAAATTTCGAGACTATTTTAACGACATTTTAATATTTACTCTGTTTATATATAAAATTATATGTAATTAACTACTTATGTTCAAATATACTTCTCATGTTTAGCTTTATATGTGTAGTGTTTGCGTAGAAGAGATAAGACTATAGATATATTATCTTTTATGAACCTAAACTGAGCAATAGAAGAGTTGAGTTTTCTCAAAGAATGCTAATCTTGTCAGTTTGTGAGTTCATCAAAATGTTGAGTGGAGCCGTAGATAAACGTCGCAAACTACTTACTGATATTTACCGGTTGTAGTGCTGGTGTTAATAAGCTGAATCAACTGCTACAACGTGTGTAGTTAAGGGAATTCGCGTTATTGATAAAAATGAACATGATAATCGCTATGGCTTGACAGGTCTTGAAAAAAAAATGCGGGATCAGCTACTAGTCTGATTTGAATACAAAATATAACATCATGTTTAATGTACATGTCGCTAAATAAGCACACCATGTTACATTAGAAAAATTGAGTCATCTATCTATCTTCTTCTATCTATATCTATCTATATCTATACTTATAATAAATCTGTAGAGAGGTCAATTCTGTACATTAAATATATTTCCAAAATAACTATCAGGGGGTGATTAGGGATCGATACTGATGCCAAAAATGCAATCAGTAAAATTTTTGTCTGTCTGTCTATCTGTGTGTCTGTCTGTATAAACTCTATAGAAACAAAAACTACTCGACGGATTTTAACGAAACTTGGTACAATTATTTGTCATACTCCTGAGATGGTTATAGTATACTTTTCATCACGCTACAATCAATAGAAGCAGAG
Organism: Pyrrhia umbra; assembly: GCA_963891755.1. NCBI lineage: Eukaryota > Metazoa > Arthropoda > Insecta > Lepidoptera > Noctuidae > Pyrrhia > Pyrrhia umbra. The sequence continues at coordinate 7,090,048 of OY982925.1, forward strand.
CAGTGAAGGGAAATGTTGTCATTTTGTTTAAACGCGCTAATCTCAGGATCCGCTGGTCCGATTTAAATAATTCTTTCAGTGTTAGATAGTCCATTTATCGAGGAAGGCTATAGGCTATATATCATTATGCTAAGACTAATAGGAGCGGAGCACCACTATTCCACGCGGACGAAGTTGCTGGCAGAAGCTAGTCTATCTATACTTATAATAAATCTGTAGAGAGGTCAATTCTGTACATGAAATATATTTCGAAAATAACTATCAGGGGGTGATTAGGGATCGATACTGATACCAAAAATGCAATCAGTAAAATTTTTGTCTGTCTGTCCGTCTGTCTGTCTGTCTGTCTGTCTGTATAAACTCTATAGAAACAAAAACTACTCGACGGATTTTAACGAAACTTGGTACAATTATTTGTCATACTCCTGAGATGGTTATAGTATACTTTTCATCACGCTACAATCAATAGGAGCAGAACAGTGAAGGGAAATGTTTTCATTTTGTTTAAACGCGCTAATCTCAGGAACCGCTGGTCCGATTTAAATAATTCTTTCAGTGTTAGATAGTCCATTTATCGAGAAAGGCTATAGGCTATATATCATCACGCTAAGACCGAAGGAAGCGGAGGAAGGAGCGGAGCACCACCACTATTCCACGCGGACGAAGTCGCTGGCAGAAGCTAGTATATAATAACACATTATAGATTCCTTTGTGAGAGTGAGCGGGAGCTATACAAGATGAATTAAACCGATATTTCTAGTACTGAGGTCCAGATCACTATCACGTTTTAATTAAGGGAGACTATAAAAAATAACTATGTATAGGCTATAGGTAGACTGCGGTGATACGTAGGTAAGCCGAATTTTAACCAGATTAGCAATCTCGATCTTTTGACGAGCGGGTTCAACTCGAGTACTTTGGTTATGTAAATGCAATGTCAATACGATAATATACTTATTAGCCTCTCGTGTTATCAGAAGTTATCTATCCGATGATTCCTCTGTCGATGTTCATAGGTGACTGTGCCGACTTTGGGCAGAGATAATGATAGAAACTAAGGTATGTATGTACTAACCTAACCTAACACAGTAATATTTACTATCTGCTTATCTATCTATCCAAAATATAATAATACTTTCGGGAATCGCCAGCTATCCTATACATCTACTTATTAGGTATACCCATATTTTAAACAAATAAATAATTTTATTCTAAGGTAAAAGAGAATAAAATTACCATTTCATGTAAAGGATGCAAATTCAATGTGCACTGGAAAAGAAAAATCAAGTCAGGAGAAGTTAGCCAAGTACATTGGATGGACACATATATAGGACCTACTGTGAATCCAGTTTGCGTACGCTTACAATTTAATAATTAGCCTGCTTTTATTAGGTGCAAGTGAATAAATACATTTTTAGTCACGTGCTACGCTAACCTAGTACCTACGTCACCCAAGGTTCTTGAGGTTTTTGATATATTGTGAATGTTCATAGATTAACCGTACTAACTAAAACGAATGCTAAATATAGTGTGGGGCAACGTTTTATAAAATAAAAATAAAACCATGAGAATTTGACGTTAAATTATAATGCGGTAGGTACTTTGAAAGAATAACTCATACAATGTAAACAACAGCAAATAAAACACATGACAATACATTATTATTTACTTATTTCCGCTTAGTGAAATAATAGTACATGGTTAGGTAAGCACTATCGTAATGGCTCTAAGAAAATAACATATTATCTCTAAAGTGGTATAAACATACGGATGATATATATGTTATTAGTAATACATAAACTATACACATATGTATATTATTTATCCTATCTAGCTAAAACGAACAGCAATTTCTCTGCATCTATACTAATATAATAAAGCTGAAGAGTTTGTTTGTTTGTTTGAACGCGCTAATCTCAGGAACTACTGGTACGATTTGAAAAAAAATGCAGTGTTAGATAGCCCATTTATTGAGGAAGGCTATATATCATCACGCTAAAACCAATAGGAGCGGAGCACCACTATTCCACGCGGACGAAGTCGCGGGCAGAAGCTAGTTAACTATAATTTTTGAACATGGCTTTGAATATATTACGCTAAATGAGTACTGAATAGAAAAAAGTACTAAAGAACATAGCCATGAAAAACACATTGGACACGTCGTGGGTTGCCTATACTGAATGACGATGACGCTACAATAGCTATTGTGGTGGCGAGTACATAACGATCATATAACTCATTTGGACTGAAAATTACAATTTGTTCCGCCTACACAGCAGAAAATAAGTGCTCACAGTCATAAAATCCCCATCATCTCATCCTGGGTCCAGACTCTGTTAAATAAAATAAGTGCGTATGTAGGTAGAATGAACTTACTCTTTCTATTTTTGTAGTCTTGTTAAAAATATACATAACATGTATCGGATAATGTCGGATATCCTTACCAATATTGTAATTTTTTATGTGAAAGTAATTGTCAGTCAGTCTGTCTGTTACGCTTTTACAGTAAAATGGATGAACCTATTTAGATGAAAATTAGTTTAGAGATAGAGGATGCGACGTGAAGTAATTCCCTCATTTCGGGGCTAATGCTAGTAATTAGAATTACTTTTAAATCATCACGTATATATACTACTTTCGCAACTCGAAGTACCTATATAATAGAGAAAGTTAGCTGATCAGACGACTAGATTTGCTCCGTGACGTGACGATAATTTACTTAAATAGGTACATTGTTCGCGTTGAAGATACTCAGGAGTGCTATACGACCTCGTCACATAAATTACTGCACGTATTTTTATTATCTAATGCAGTCATTTAAAATAAGTATGGCACTTTTTGCAGTGAAACGCAACCTTTATCGAGACCTACCTGTTTTCCTCGCTTAGCAATAAACGACATTGCAAATAAACATCGATGTTTGTTTAAACTATTTTAAAATTTCACGTGCTTTTATTTGCTTCACGCAATAATGAGATTTATAGTAAGCAACGGTGATATAACAATGAACATTCAGATATAATGGCACTGATCAATGAGTTAATAGGAAACTTTGGGAGGTACCATTACTGGCTATGTTTTATTGTATTCTTCAGCAAATTCGGAGTGGCATTTCATCAAATGGCAATTATTTTCCTGGCTCCACCAGCCCATTACTACTGCCCTGGAACAAATTCTACATGTTGCGATAACCCTGTGTACGATAAATCGGTGTTCACTAGGACTATAGTCACCGAATGGAATCTGATATGCGAAAATTCTTGGCTCAAAGACTTAACTCAAACAATCTTTCAATTTGGCGTCCTAAGTGGAAGTTTATTATTTGGAATTGCATCAGACAAGTGGGTATTGTTACTTAACTTACGCCATGTCTTATTTAATTTCGGTGGCACATTTAGTCTTACGTTCACAATTTCATTTCAGGTATGGTAGAAGACCATCATTGATAGTATCAGTGATAATAGAGATATTTGCAGGAATAATGTCATCATTTCTGCCTGATTATTGGAGCTTTACTTTCGTCAGAATGATGATCGGTTTTGCAAATGGCGGTATCATGATCATATCTTTTGTGATCATAATGGAATATGTGGGAAGCGTGAATAGGGATGTGGTGTCCGCTTTGTTTCATATACCCTTTACAACGGGTCACATCATTCTGGCAGGGATTGGCTATCTCATAAGAGATTACACACATTTTCAACTATGTATATCACTCTCAAACCTTATTCTGTTGTGTTATATTTGTTTATTACCAGAAACTCCAAGATGGTTATTAGTTATGAATAAAACTGTTCACGCAATAGATTTAATGGAACGTGTAGCAAAAATGTAAGTGTATTTCCGATAGAATATGAAATTATAAACGTATTTTGACTCAAAACTTAAAATGCCTATAATTTTCAGCAATAAATTACCTACAGAAGAAATAAGACATAAAATGGAATTATATCAATTAAAACACAAAAATACAAAACCAAAGAGCACAGTATTAGATCTGTTTCGCACCCCAAACCTTAGAACAAACATCATGGTAATGTCATTCGCTTGGCTCGTGTGCAGCTACTGTTTCTACGGCGTCACTTATTATATCAGCCATTTAACTGGCGACGTGTTCATCAACGTCGTGGCCACCGGCAGTGTGTGTCTATGCGGGTGTATCATTTGCATTCCCTTAATCAAGTTCTCCAAGCGCAAAACCGTCGTTGTTACTGGGAACGCTCTATGCAGTTTATGTTTATTTATAGTGGGCTTTGTCCCTGAAGGCAAAGTATCTGTGGTGTTCGGATGCATCGGTGAATTGCTTTGTTATATAATTTTCATTGTTATATATTTGTATTGTACCGAAATGTTTCCAACAGTAGTACGTAATGCAGCTATAGGAATTTGCTCAATGATGGCTCGAGTAGGGGCCATGATAGCGCCGTTTGCGGCTGGATTAAGACCCTACGGAAAATGGTGTGCACCTGTTGCATTTGGTATTTTTCCGATGATAGCTGGACTGCTATGTTTATTATTACCAGAAACAAAAGATTGTGAGTTATTGATGACAATCGAAGAAGCCGAAGCCTTGGGTAAGAACTTGCAAAATCAAAGATCAGAAAATGACATCAACATTACAGAAAGTGAAGTATGAAGAAGAATTTATATTAGATACGGATAACACGAGGGGCTTCAACTTCTTGTGTAACATTGTAAAAATAGAATAAGGTAGAGACTGATAAAATAGGATACTAGTCAGGACAAGGTGTCATGTAATAGGGCTTAGTTGATCACGTAGGGGTTCTAATCTAACGATGCTGACATCGGCACCGACATGGCTTCTTGGCCGCGTCAGTGCAAGCCCGCTGGCCGCGGCACCATGGCGGTGGGCTTCCTGCTCTGCACTGCTTGGTATTACACAATTCTTGCTGGTAAGTCTTAAATTAATTTTCACACAACATAAATAACCTGTTAAAAGTATCTTGTTTGTTCTTATGTTCTGATTTCAGGCTTCTTCATTCTTTACTGTCCTGTTATGTACCTGATGTTTTTTAGTCATAAATTATATAGAAAATTAGTTGATACATTATTTTCACTGTGGGAACTCTATCCTGTGGTAAGATGTTTCCTACAAAATATTTAATTGACAAGTATTGTAACTGCATGCTATTTTTAGCTGGCTTTATAATTTCAGGCGCTGTTTCAATGTTGCTGTAACACACAATTGCATCACTTCGGTGATTTTGTGAATCCTGATGAGAAAACCATAATTGTGATGAACCATCGCACAAGAGTTGATTGGAACTATATTTGGATAGCTTTATACCACGCAACGCAAAATCCTAACAGCGACTTGTGCACTTGCAAACAGACAGATCAAAATCACAGTGAAACTCATAGTGCATTCGATCTTGGAGGGAAATCGAAACTAAAATTTGTATTGAAAGATGAAATAAAAAACATTCCTGGCATGGGTAAGCCTTAGATTAATAATTGACTTATTTATCAATCTACCCATTCAGTTGATGATTAAATACTTCAACATAATGTAACTATAACCAAAGCATTATTTGCTACAAGTTTCTTGAAGGCTGCGAATTACATCGCGAGCATTTGTCAATAGTTTATATTTTAAGTAAAGCGATACAGTTTGTTACTTTTGCCTGCACTAGTATTAACGCGGTTTTATGGATATGACCTTAAAATAAGTATTTGAAACCTTGCAGGTTGGATTATGCAGCTAAACTTTTTCCTGTATGTAAAGAGGAATTGGCGTGAAGATCAAGTAAATCTGTCGCAGTTTGTAGATTACTACCAGAAATTGAATTACGACTACAGGCTAATTTTATTTCCTGAAGGTACGGATTTAAGTGACGAAAATCGCCGCCGTAGCGAAAAATTTGCAGCTACTACAAACATGCAGGTATGTCGGTATTTCAATTTATCCACAACGTTTTGGCATTGACTACTTATGCTTCTTATAATAATTACTGGATCTGGTTGTCGGTGAGGGTCATCATTTTTCCGGTTCGCTAGACATCTGTCCACTATCTTTGTCAAGGTTCTGTTACCTTAGTAACTTAATCTAAGTACGCAATATTGATAATGTCAAATAAACAAAATTTAATTTAAACTCGTAGGATTATATTAGTAGCGATCCCATTGTTTTTATCGACTGAACTTTGTTTTTCTTTTGACCCAGTGCTGCCTGGGAGGCATATTAAGCTGTCATCCCCTGTTGGTGCCTTGATAGCAGTTTTTTTATTGGGATAAGCCCACCACTCTATTCCTAACCACTGTACCTCCTGTATCCAGAATCAACAGTGGCGACCACCAGAGAACGCCGAGGCAATGATGCTCGACGAGTCTCAGAGTTTTAACTGTCTTGGAACCCGCAACGAAATTAATCAGAAATGAATAGTGGAGGAGTAGGAATAACCATGGTTTCCACTTCCCTACATATCAACCAGATGTTGTTAAAGTCCATGTCAGAGATTTAAGTAAAATCTGAATGATAGGTATAGCGAAGTGACAGGCTTGTAGTCAAGCCTGTCTGGTAACTATTAGTTATTACCATTCTCAGTGTAATACGCGCTGAGTAAATTATTGTGCGTGTTTCATCAACTTAATTTCCCCATATCCACCACTTTGGACGACAAGAAGCAGTACTTAGCTCAGCTGCAGGAAAAACTGCAACGTTATTGAAAAAAAACACCACGATGGATTATACTGGCTATAAGAATGCCTTCAAAAGGCTAGATTTCTCTCACAAAGGTGTGAATATCAACATTGTTCCCCTGACTGAATTTATTTATTGGTTGTTGAATAACAACTTAGGTACTTTCATCTATAAATATTACCCACGATCAGATCCAATCGATATACCAGAAAATACCAGTCAGGTCATCAGATATACCTACTCTAATCTAGGTATCTTTGAAAATATTTCATCTCAAGTATAACGTATAGGTTTAGATGTACCCACGACCATACGTACATCTAAATCTATGCCTATCATTTATTGTTATCAAACTACTATTATTATCAGTGCACTTTCAGGGTGGTTGGTAAATTTATGTGAGGTTAACGCTGCGATTTACGGATCTCAGATAAATTTCTATGTTATCTAATATTTTATTCTCTCTTCACAGAACTACGAGTATGTGTTACACCCACGGACTACTGGCTGGGTAGCATTGTGTTCTCGTCTACGGGAGTCTGGTCTTGCCTCGGTGTATGACGTCACCGTAGCATATGATACACCGGCGCAAACAGAAATGGATTTGTTCCGAGGACGAATACCGATGCATGTTTACTTCTACTGTAAAAGGTTGGTAACAACGTGTTTGGTCGGTAATTACTGTGGCACATAAATGATCAATTATTTGTTTTCAATTATCTGGACCCCTTCGTTGAAGTGTCGTGACTTCGGTGATGATAATCTGGTCGTGGGTTCTAGCTTTTCTATGAACAAATTATAACTAAGCATGGAAACAAGCACTTGTTCCATGAGCCTAGCATATCAAATTTCAAACGAGAGCACGAAAAGGTCATGAACACTATTAACAACGTCATTCAGTAACGTTAAATTCCGTTGTTAAAAAAGTCATTGCAACAAAATACGTAATATACCTTATTATAAATTTTACGTACTCAATTTCTCTGATTATTGACCAACGAAGTTTTATAAGTATTTCTTGTAACCATTTGCGCTATCGAAAGATCAGTAGGCTCGACTTTTAAGTACAATACCGGCTTTTGCCTTAACCTTGGCTTAAGGCGTGATGTTAATTAAGTTTTCGAATGTTTATTCCAGATATTCCATTCAAAAGCTTCCTCGGGAAGATGCAGCACTTAAAACGTGGCTCATGGACCGCTGGAGGGAAAAAGAGCATAGTCTCCAAAAATTTCACAACGATGGTAAGTTTTTTGGAAGATACTAAAATTAAAACATAGATCTTTGTTTTGAAGTTAAACGGTTTTGGGGGATTTACTTGCAATCCATTGTTGGTTTACTAAGGATTTTGTTAATCATGCCCTAGTGATGAAACAGTGGGAGTAGTGGTCAGATAAACATACAATTATTCAATAAACAAGAGAAAGGTGGCCATTGACCTAGAAATCGAAATTTTATTTTTGGCTTACTGTATGCCCAATGCTGTCCAAATGTATTATTTTTTATCATATATGTATGTATTTTCATCTTCACTTTATTATGATTTGACATACAAGTGGTTTTTGGCCACAAAATAAAACGGAATAACATCTTCAGAACATAATGGCTAAACTTCTCTAGGTATTCATTGTGAAAAATAAATATTTTAACCACAATTTCCCACAGATGGAATAAATATGTTCAAATACAAGCTGTATTTATTGTATGTTAAAACATTAATACATTTCTGTTTTAAAATAAACTGCTGAGAATAACGAATTACATAAAGACAGCATTCTCCTACGAAGTTACTGTCGTCAATATTATATGATTATTTAGTAAATAAAAATAAAAAAACTTTGATAATCTCATATAAATTATTTTTGTATTTTCAGGTAATTTCGTTGATCCACAATCCAACAGACCACCGCCGCTTCGATCTCCAAGACCGCTTTTGTTAGCAAAAGTAGGATTGCTATTCTGGACAATTATTGATCTAATTTTCTTATACTCTTTACTAAATAGTGTATTGTTCCAGTTTTGGGTCCTATATCATTGTCTTCTTTTTATATTTATTACTTGGTATTTTGGAGGGATTCATAATATTCAGTACAAGCTCCTCGAGAAATTAATACTTTAAAATACAATGTAGAAATAATATATTTAATTTATAGATTTTAGAAATATTTGATTAAAACTGTGAGTTCTCATCAATGCCAAAGCCATGATAATTGTAATAAAGATACTAGACATAATAATATATTATTTGATTCATTATATGTGGTATTATGATATCAATTTAAATGTTATGGCTATCTTAATTCCTTTAGTTCGACTGAACATTCCGCTAAAAATATTGTAGCTACTTATCTAAAATACTTGCTTAAATCATCACGCACCAATTTGCTACGTCTTCGCCTGCTCTCTTTGTTCAATTGTATTTGGAAGAGTGGTGGCTTTAGTTTCAGGAAGGAAATAACAAAGAATTGCTGCAGCGAATGCTACACCACTAAATATGAGTATAGACACCCATTCTATACCTATATTCACTACAAACGGAGCAATAAAACCTCCGAATCTTGCAAACATTGAAGCAAAACCGACCGCTGTATTTCTTATTACTGTCGGGAATATTTCTGATGAGTATAGATAAACTTGAACAAAAGATGTGTAAGCTCCTATTAAACCTATTATAGCAAATGCTAATGTCGCTGCTCTAATATCACTAGGAATGAAAATAAAAACTAATAAAGACACCGCTGCTGTAGTGAAACTGGATATGACGCTCACTTTTCTTCTCAAGTGCAATGTAGCGAAGATGACTATAATTAAACCCGGCGTGAGGCACGCTGCAGACAGCAGCACATTCAAGTATAGGTTCCCTTGCAACCGGCCTATGTACTGGTTGATACCGAAGAACGTATGTGAACAGAACATCCATATCAATGCAGTTATAACTGTGTATGTTCTGATTTTTGGGGTTCTGAACAGGTCCATATAAGTTACAGTCTGTTGATTCTTGTTTGATGTCATGTTTAGCAATTCTACCTTTTCAACAATAGCTTTGATGTTATCTGTCGGCCGATTATTCCTGTAATTTAAACGAAATTAATTATTATCACATAAAAGTTAGTAAGATTTGAATATAAATTATTACAGACGCATTTACTTTTGAGCTATATGAGTAAGGATATCAATAGCTTCCTTCTTTCTGCCTGCTGTAATCAGCCATCGAGGAGATTCAGGTATCAGCCAGTAATATACAATTACTATGACCCATGGCACTGACGTTACTAACTGTAGTTGTCTCCATTCTCTCACAAAGTATGCTATGATTGGAAGCGTAAAGTATGCAATTAAGAATGGCATTTCCTGAAGTCCAGATAGGTATGGTCTAAAAGACTTTCCACACAATTCAATGAGTAGTATGTAGCAACATAACATTGTTCCACCAACAGCTACTCCAATCAAAAATCGGCAGATTAGAAACAACCAAAAATATGGGACCAGCGCCGAGACAGCTACGAAAACGACTTCCGAGAACATTGATATCAGAACCACAGATTTCCGGCCGTGCCTGAAAATAAAATAAAAGAATTAACATTGCACGCAACATTGCGGATTAAGTGATTGTTGGTAAAGTAAAGGCCGAACTGTGAGTAAATATCTACAGATTTTAAAGCTTTAATGTAATTAAATTTTTGATATTGATATGGAAAAATATGTAACAATAATAAAATATAAGGTCTAAGTTTAGATTAAAAAGTCACTAGTCACCTGTCTGAGAGGTATCCAAAAAGTAAACTGCCAGCCAAAATTCCAATTTGCATCATCGATTGAGCCAAACTAGCAAGATATGTCCTGTTACATATAAGGTCCCATTCACTTGTGACCGAGCTTACAATAGTGCTCGTGTCATATTCCGGATTACTACAAGGACAGTAGTTAGTCACATTGTTGTCTAAGCACTTGTACTCAACACTGGGTATGATAAACACTACATTATTTAATTGATATTCGGATGGAAACCGTCCCACTGTGATTAAAAACAAAATCCACGTTTGATATTTTCCAAAACGACCGATAGCCGTTTCTATAAGATCTTCATCCATTTTGATTGACTGAAATGACAAAAGTCAATTATTAATGCGCATTAAATAACTTTTCTTATTAGCAGTTTACATCGAGAGCACTTACCTCACTAATTTATTTTTTATCAGCAGCTACATGCTCAAATTCCACGTCTTATATATTGTTCAGACTACAACTCAAATGACGTTGTTTCATTGGCACTTGGAAGTGAATTAAAACCGGCTACCTTGTCTCACAGTAAGATGCACACTCGCGCATGATCACGCAAAATATAGTGGCATGGCAATCTCATAAATAAATATTTTATCAGAAGCGGTCGCGTCGTGGGATTAACAGATTAAGGTGTTATCTCAGGTAGTATATACTACCTGTGAATGTTCACTTCCATAGTTCGTATTGGCAATGGTAGCGTCGGTTGAATGAGCTCGTTGTAGGCATGTGCTGAACTGCGTTCGCCAAATAATAAATGGCTTCACGCTCGAACTGGCTGAACAAAGGTTTGCCATGTCTGTCTTTATGTCTGTCCGCGGCTTAGCTCAAGAAAAGAAAAAAGCCAAGCAAAGAAGTAGTACTTGGTACTATACTTATCTACAATAGAATATAAATACAAATATACGTGAAAAGTGATACAATAAAATGTAGAAAAATAATAATAGGTTTTGTCGTTCAGTCGATACGGTAGTCAGAAACAAGAAAGTCTGACAACCATTTTACCAAGGGGTATCGTGTTACCTGGTACGTTGGTTATGGGGGTCAGATATGTATACGTAGTAACTTCTTGTAAAATGCTGGTACTCAGTTGCATCCGGTTATATTGAAAGCAGAATCAAAGTTTGGAAAAGGCTAGGCAGATTGATGATTATTATGTGATCTATTTATGATACTGCTAAGGAAAAATCGTTAGTCCTAAATTGGCATACTCCTATTTAATTAAAATGTGGGGTTTTTTTGCTAATGCAGCAATTTCCATTTTTTTGCTAGTCCATAACTTTTCTTATCTCTTGACAATACCCCATAGAATAATACCAGTGTCTTATAAGTATCCCTCTCTTTCTGATTCTGTTTATATTTATAAAAATGTGCTTATTAATTGCACAATACTTAGATAAGAGTTAGACATAATACCAACTATATAATGAAATTGCTATATTTCTTTTTATTTAGGACCTGTAATAACAATGGCAATAAAGATTATTGTTATAGACAGATATTGTTATCGTTTAGTTTATATTAGTTTATATAATATCACTATCACTATAGTGAAATTCCACGAATCATCCCGCATAACTAGATATTATTTTAGATAACTGTGTAAGAATAATTCTTCGATTTTTTTTTAAATATTTATACGGAAAATCTACTACAGTTCACAGATGATTGACTTGCATTCAATTATTATATGTATCACAAAAACGCCTATAACAGAACAATATAATAAAAGTAGTGGGAGACAAACAAATAATAGCAATCAATCGATATCTCACGCCTTTAAATCCCCCTTTGTAAACCTACTGCAAAGCATTGGGATCTTGAAGACAATTTACTAAGAAAAGATGAATAGACCCACCAAATTTTACAGATATTAAAGCAAAGCCTATTTCGAATTAAGGGTGAAAACATTTTGACTTAAATAAATAAACTTAGGACAGAAAAGGTGTAAGCCCCTGTTACACCTATTATAGCAAATGTCAGAATTGCGGCTCGCAAGTTGGAACGACAAATAATACAAGTATTCTACTTAACAAACATACACGTTTTTATTTGCATGCTATTTCCTGAGCTTTTCAATTAATTAAGTCCAATGGTTTAAAAAAAAAGTTTTTTTGTCAGATTAGGCGAATCCCTCTAGATAATCGTCAGGTTATGAGACAGCACGTCTAGGACATAAAGATGAACCATATATATCTTAATCTGACGCGCTCGAGTATTTCAAATTGGCGATTTTTTTTTGCACATTATAATAATGGCCACTAGTTTGCGTCACATCGAAATCGTCACATTATTGAATGAGAGCTTTTTTTAGGTTCACTTAACACCCCCTTAGAAAATCTGACGCGCTCGATTAAATTTTTTTTTTTCATTTTCAACCCTTACGTACGACCACCCCCATCATGCAAACGATCAGATTAACATACATACATTATTAAAAATACGTAGGACATTGATGCTATCAATATCTGACGCGCTCGATTATGTCCATGCAACAGTATTTTTTTACATTTTTGAAAATCTATAGCCGCTCCCCCCACCGATGATAACGATACATTATATAACATTTTTTTCTTCTTATCATCTAAGCTTTGCATCCCAATAGGTCTCTATGACGCTCGAGTAAATCCCCATTTAGCATCGTGGGCTCCCCTACCATAATGAATGAGCATTTTACTTTTCCAATAGCAAAGTTTGTTAAAATAACTACTACAATGAAACCTGGTGGAAGACCAGCTGTAGATAGCATTCAGATAACATAAAATGTTAAAATTTAATATTAATTTATATGAAAAAGACAATCAGTTAGAACTCAATCAGTAGTCGGTATAATAGTAGGTAGGTATAGGTACCAGCGTATGTATATATGGACTAAAAAGTCTGAAATTGCCGCCTTGAGCAAGCGTGGTGATCAATGCTCATGCCTTCTCTGTATGAGAAGAGGCCTTTACCCAGCAGTGGAATAGTGACTAGGCTGACGATGATGATGTATATGGGCATGGGTATACATAGGTATCTGGTAGTAGCATGGGTAATCTACCATGTAAAAGGAACGGTGTATGTATATTCCTCATTTAGAATTAATAAAACTAGTCATATAATACAATTATTTGTTTATTATCACAGCCTATAAAAATAGACTTTCCATAGTCTTGACTTATCCTATCGTTTTCATAAATACATTTCTGCAAATATAAATTAATTTACAATAAATTGTCGATAACACTTATATTAAATAGTCTTTAAGTTAGATGGGCATCATTCACAGGCACTCACACTCGGATACTTTGATACAACTAACATTCAACGTCACACTGATTAAAAATACGAATACTTGTTAAAGCCATGACACAAATTACGCTTCGCCCTCTTCTAACGTGTCAGGTAGTTTCTTACCGCGGGTGTCGGGTAGTATAATACAGAGGGCAGCACCTATTAGTGGTACTATACCAAAAGCTAGGGGTGGTAACCACGCGCTTGTGTGCGCAAGAGTAGCCACAAACGGGGCTAACATGGAACCTATTCTAGCAACGGTTGATGAGAGCCCAACACCCGAATTTCTGACAACAGTCGGGAAAAGTTCTCCTGCATATAAGTAAACGGTAGCGAAGGATATGCTCAGCCCCCATAGTCCAGTGCAGCCGAGTGTTAAGTGGCTGACTCCAGACTGAGGCACCACGATGATGAGGAGGCAGCTGAGTCCAGTCACGCAGTTTGCGCTGATCAGTGTGATTTTTCTTCCGAGCAGTCTATTCGCATAGATTGATATGATAGTACCAGGTACCTGCGGATAAGATTTATTTATTAAAAAAAAAATCATTAGTTCATGTTATAATGATGGAATCCAACTATACTACGATTTCAGAAGGTAACTGAGAAAGAAGCGGATAATGTTTGTTTCATACATTAATTCTGTTCATAATTGCTATCATTTTACTCTGTGAGTAAAGGTTGATCAGTGATTACGGTTATAACTGCGTGTTGCGTGAAATCCACAGCGTGATTTCTAGTTATAAATTTTAATGGGTGACGAGTGCCTGCCGTTAAGATAATAATAAATGTCAACTAGATCATTTCGGGTGAAGCTGGTTATGATAATACAGTCAATAATTTTCCAGTGAATTCTTACGTGAACTTATGTGAACTGACATGAATATTTAATGTATTTTTCCTATCATACAAATTTAGATAAAGTATTTTATACCTAAAACATACATATCTACAAATTATGGATGATTTTACAAAACCGAATATACTAGAATTTTCATAGACTTCAAGAAAAAAAAAACTTAGAACTACTAAACTCATTAGAAAAGACTGATTAGTTACCTGAATAGCAGCAGAAATAGCAACATTAGTGAAGATGTCTCCAGAAATATGGCTCATGTACTGCGAGACGCCGAAGAAGCACAGTCCGCAGACGAACCAGTTGTAGCAGATGGCGATGGTGCGCGCACGCAGGCGCGGTGTGCGGAACAACGCGAGAAACGACGCGTGCTCATCTTGTTTCGCGCCCACGTCGACCACAGTCTTCTGTGTGAAAGTCGCTATTCCTTCTGTTGGCCTTCCGTTCCTGAAATTGAAGGATAAAGGCATGTTTTGAAAAAGTCGATGACCGAGATCGAAACTTGGAGAAGTTTGTTGCTACTAATGATTTTGGAATCTAATCAAGTGTACAATTTTACCCAGCAAAGCTTTGTTGAGTCAAATTTTCTTAGCAGAAGATAAAAAAAATATAATTGATAAACGAATTCCTAAGTAGATAATTCATTGATGAATATGTTAAAATCTCCTACAATAAACTAAATTCAAACATGACTTAATCAAATGCTGGTAGTTGCATAGTTTTTTGATTAGAGGAACACGGTAGGAAATGAATTATTGATAAAGAACTTAATCTTCATTCTTCACACGGTTAAGATAACAAATAACAGGAAGTCGGCTTTCGCTATCGCTACCAATTGTTTTCACGTAACAGTATATTTTGTGAAGTTGACGACATATTTGTATGTATTTGTGTTCCTGGCTCAACAAGCGAAAGTGAGTATTTTAACTTTCTCGCTTTGTCTTCTATTAGATAACTAGGATTTGTTCAACATAAATCCATGTTTATTTTCATCGTTTTTAAATATTTTATGTGTTAGCACTTTTACATGCATTGACGCAGTACCGCCCCACATAAATATTGTAAAGTCTTAATTTATTATTGTATATTATGTATGTGTGTGTCTGCTGACTATTGTATTTTTATTGTATATAAGCTGAATTATTTATCTAAATAGAGAGTATCAATGAGTATCTTAGAACACGCAGTCGTATCATTTACACTGGTGACCCCGACGTGATCCTCACCCAGCTACGGACCCGGCCCTAGGCCTGCCGGCTGGTGTGATGGCACAAACATAGTACTCTCCGACGTGACCCTCACCCAGCTACGGACCCGGCCCTAGGCCTGCCGGCTGGTGTGATGGCACAAACCTAGTACTCTCCGCGTCATCGCTACCCAGCTACTACCTGCCTGCTGTCGTCAGTCGACAGTATACCGTGATTGCACATTCCAGTTGGCCTCCCACAAGCGGGTCTCACTAACTGGAATTTCAAGAGGCAAACATACACGGATATTGTTCAAGCAATCTAACATCGCGCAGTACTCCACCTACATCGATACGACATTGACGATACCGCGACACGCAAGCAAAACATCGCACATCAACCTGATCGCACATGGCGTACTTATTATGCACAAAAGGTCCAAGGCAATGAGCCACACTGAGTTAAGATGGTCTAGACACTATAGAGCTCGGAAATTTACGGACAGAGTCACGGAAAGGAATATGTATTGCAAAGTGACATGATATGCAGATTGTAGGTCGCATGATCCATATTACGCTGCTATGCAATTCTGCAAAATACGACGAGTGTTCAAAACCGCGTAATTTTCAGACGTCAGCGAATTCCGATGCATAATACAACAAGTGTGTCTATAATTAGGAAGTAGACCAATCATTTTTATTAACTTTGTTGATTCAATATCAACATCCCTCCTCATTTCAGTCAGATAAGCAGTATGCCAAGAGTTATCTGCCAACCCTTAGCCTAGACGGGTAGCCAGTAGATAGCATTCAATCCTGGTCATAGCCCTAAGCCTCAGCGATTTCGGCACAACAGCATTCTGTCGACCGGTAACAAGAAGAGCTTACTCTCCTGGTCATAACAGGCGCTAGCCTAGCCACAGCGACGCCCCGTAGCATTCACAGCGCCGGGCACCGTGAGCATCGCAGCTGCGAACTACGCGCAGAAAACAAGAGGTTCGGCTCAGAGGTACTCCTCATGGGTTCTGGTACGCTCCACGAGGCAAACAGCTGACTACGAGACAAGAAACTGACCGACTGATAATCACCAGTCTTGGAGGAGGACATGAGAAGGACATGGACAACGTGCACACGAGAACAATAACATCACCGGCTACATTTTAGCTGTGACACGCGAGAATTAGCCACCTTCTGAAGCGGCGCGCGACATGTCACCTGATCCGGTCGTGTAATTCGACCCGTCGTGCGATTTGCCAATTAGATAGTTAGGCATATGTAATTAATTAATTGTTTTGTGGTTATAGTTTTCTTTATACATTTCTTTATTTATTATTTAGTTTAATGTTCAGTAAAAAAATCTTATATCAAAGGGGGGAGTACTGTTAGCACTTTTACATGCATTGACGCAGTACCGCCCCACATAAATATTGTAAAGTCTTAATTTATTATTGTATATTATGTATGTGTGTGTCTGCTGACTATTGTATTTTTATTGTATATAAGCTGAATTATTTATCTAAATAGAGAGTATCAATGAGTATCTTAGAACACGCAGTCGTATCATTTACATTATGTATGATTCTCACCTTTTCGCTGCAACTTCCATAATCTTAATGGCTTCTTCTGATCTGCCAGCAGTCAGAAGCCACCTCGGAGATTCAGGCAGTAAGAAGTAGTAGCTCAGGAACAAGACAGATGGTAATGAAATCGCAAGTTGGAACGTACTCCAATCCCGGATATAGTAAGCGAACAGGGGTAGCGTCAAATGTCCTAAGTTGAATGGTATCTGGTATATAATTCCAACAGTATCTCTGTATTTAGCTCCAATCAGTTCCATCGTTAAGACGAAGCTAGTGACCATGGTGCCCCCAGTTGCGACGGCGAGGAAGAACCGCAGAGTAGTGAACATGTACCAGTTCACAGAATACGCAGTCGTTACTCCTGATATCAGTTGGAGGAATACTGCTGCCAAGAATGGGTTGCGCCGTCCGAATCTGAGGAAAACATTAAAGGATGTCATTAGACTAATTAAATTATAGATAGGATATATTGTGAAACACTGATTTCTTATACATTCAAATGTGTATAAGTGAGAGCTATTTCCCACCTTTCGTGACTGCTATTTTCAAAATATCGGTTAAAGTGTTTTGAAAACAATAATTTCCTTAATCAACTTGTTAAAGGAAATTCTACGCTCTTTTATTTTTGCAAATCAGTAGAATTTATTGATTTTTAATGACTACACATGCAAATTCGTGTTGTGAAACGTGACTTTGATGCCTACATAGGAAGTAGTTCCAAGTGGTGGGTCCAAGGATTTAACGGTGAGGTTATCAGTAATTATGGCATTGAGCTGTCGATATCAGGTCACCCTTTCAGTTCTCATATCAATGATAAATTGTTTTGATTATCTACGGAGGATGTAATTAAATGCATTTCATGATTTTTTCATACACAATAGCACAGTGACCCCTTAAACGATATTCGTTAAAGTAATCTCATCCGGACTGACTGTAGTGACACAGTGCAGCGGTAAGGGCAGGATGTGCCAATTGGTTGTTCATTGATATCAAGTCGGATTTAATAAACTGTAACTAACCTGTCAGAGAGATGGCCAAACATCATGTTGCCGACGAGAATGCCGAGCATGAAGATGGTTTGAGTAAGGTTTTTGAGCCATTGTTTATCACAAACAAGATCCCACTGCGATATGATGGTTTCTTGAAAGACACTGTGATCGTATACGTAGCCTTGGCATTGAGCTTCGCAGACACTATCGAAACCTCTCGCCGGTGTAGTATCACATGTAAAATTCATTGGTGGTGCGAGGAATATGATGCTCATCTGATGCCAGGCCACGGGGAACTTGACGAGGAATACGACTAAGCATACCCATATTTGCCATTTCCCCAGCGCTCCAATGGCTTTCGTCAAAGGATCCTCTTCTACCGTTTGATTTTCAACATCTTTCTTTTCGTTCTCCAACACTGAAAATAATAAATAAAAATCTATATTTAGCTAATTCGATTTACAGTGCTTAAAATTCTTATAATAGTCCTTTTAAATGTCAAATTATGTATATTATACATAAGCACTTATATTTTTATTTTATTTTAAACACTTTTGGCTTAATATCTCGCAAACAAATTCCTGAATTGAAAAATAGTAGATATTTATCGACACCGTGGAATAGATAAGAGAAAATAATTCATTTCCACTTTACGAGTAGTGGAGGTACCATATTTTGTAAATTATAATTTCCTAGTACTAAGAGCCTCTAAGCAAAGCCGCGGACATAGACTGATGAGGACGGTCATAGCGAAAGTATTCCATGCTGACTACGGTTCCCTAAACAAAATGACCTACCTGACCTCATTCAATATTACCTGACAAAAGTATTAGAGTATCTATAGCATATATATCTATTACTATTCCATATCACTTATTATATATAGAACATATATAATAAGTGATATGGAATAGTAAATATTAAAACGCAAGAATATTCTAAAATAACTTACATATTATTGTAATGTTGTTATTAGATGATATTTCGCTTTTAATAGACATGTTAAAATCACGGAAATTTAGTGAATAATTATATTAAAATTTTATTCAATGCGGTTGCGACACTTCCCAAGATCACTTGGAACTGCGAAATATTAACTGAGCAGATAGTCTATTTAATTGATAGCAACTCCGCGTGTCAAACCCGTCACCCCGAAAATTGGACGATGTCCGTCTTAAAAAACTGATAAGATGTCATTCAGAGTCACCTTAGGGTCGCATGTGCCGCAGTATCACGCACCCTATTATAATGAGGGTGATAAATCGATAACCTAATTAATACCAGATATTTTGTGATTGCTTAACGGTTTTTAATAACATATTATTACCAACTTATTGTGTGTACTGTGGCTATATTGTTCCATCTTGACGGATACAACATAAATCAAGTTCTTCGACAAATAACATGTACTAAATACCTGACAATTGTGTGTCCTATACTAACGCGTGCACGTTACACATTTTGTAATAAAATTAGAAAGTTAACCAAAATGAAATACTTAAAATGAAACTTTCTAGTGATATGCTTGTTGCAGACGATTAAATTTTTCAGAAGTTATTCTTAGAAGAATAAAATCTTTTCATAATATTATTGGATTGATTTCGAGATATTTGGAATACTGTTTGTTATCATGAAGGGTCAATCTGTTTCCATGATCATCTGAGAATGTTTACACTTCGATTAAACACGCACACCGCAGCGTCTTTATACATACTATCATATATCTCCCACGTGTGACATACACGAGGATGATGCATATAACTATAATTATTGACGGACCATAAATTAAACCAGTAAAACCTGTGTTGATTACTCCATGACAACGACAAATGTTAAGAATAACAGACCATCTTCAAAAAATTATATAGGTAGGTAAATAACTGATAAAAACAAAACGATTACCCGTTTTGTTTTGTTAAATTGCCATATTAAGGAAAACTTGTTAAAATATTAAATGAAAATCTTTGTTTTGTTTTGTTGAAATTACATAGACGCAAAGTTATTATTGCTTAAGTGGTATCTAATTAGTTGCTTAAATATTTTAATTATATTATCATAACAACGATGTACCCGAACCCGGAGAGTTTATTTGTGTTATAATTTGTTTGACCTTTGTGCTGTCTATGTTGACTATCTCCCTATCGCACAGAAGAGTCTGCGCGACGCTTGGCGCGTCAATCTTCGTTATCAGTGGACCGAGGAGCCAAGCCTCCACACGACACCAGATAAAATTAACAATTATTTAGTATTCGTCGATATGACAACATTGAGTCACACTTACGTAGCAATTTACATACATTTAGTCCCAGTAATTTGCCATCATGTTAAAGTCTTAACTATAACCAATTATATATGCTAATTGATATCGTCAACACTAATTAGGAAAATGCAACTATTTCTAATAGTTCCTTACTGTTGATGTAACGGTATTAAATAATCTAAAGTATTAATTAGTAACTATCTAATTTAGCACACAAACATAATAAAAATATTAATTAATAAATGTTTCGAACTCATATTTTTAATAACTTCTCAAAGATATCCGGATCAGCTTTATTGTTTGTTGTTAATTAAATTTTAGGGTTATAAATAATTGGCAAAAGGCGGTAATTCCACTGGCCATATAATGATGTACAAAAGGCAAGATGTTGTTTTAAATGCGAAATATAAATAGTGCTTTTGTCGTTTTTTTTCCACAGCGAAACTAATTTATAGCGTCTGGCATATACATTAACAATGAATCAAAATCTTATACAAATATCATCAGATACAGGTATCAGCTTTCGATTAAAATATCAACACAAGGTCTTTTTTTCTCGTTTTTGAGGTTTCGAACTAAAATGGTAAATACATACCTACCTATATCCTACCGGTCAAAATCATAATCCACATTTCTGCTTCGCCGTAAAATATCATTACGGTGCAACTTCGTCGGTCTGTCTGTCTGATCGTCTATCACAGCTGATTTTTTCGGCAACTACAATTGTAGCAATTAATAATAGTAGTAATTGCTATTGACTTGAAATTGGAAAAAAAAAGTACTGGCTGTTTCGCCTGCACCCTGACGGAATTATTCCACGCATAAAAACTCTCTATTTCCTACCCTAGGTTTAAATTTATCTCTATATTCTCTTCATTAAAATTGAATTTAAAAGCGTAACAGACAGACAGAATTTTATATTGTATAATCAGTATGATTGCCGATGAAAGAGTCTGAAAAATGATATAGCTTCGATGTAAAAAATTAGGAAAGAGAGGGTTTAAAAGTGTGTTACTAGGTCATGAGGGGTACGTTAAGAAAGAGGTTGTTCTGCACATTCTTACTAATAAAATATTATAAATGCGAAAGTAGTTATGTCTGTTACGCTTTCACGGTAAATGGCTGAACGGAATTGAATCAGAGAATCAGAAGTAACAGCTTTTACAAACTAGTCTAACCGCCGTTTAACACTTTTAGTTCCTACGAAGAGAACTTCTTGGTAATCAATGTTTAATCAATTAGGTCGTTTGTATGCATTGGACATGATTAGGTACGACTTAAAGCTCCATCAGAAATATACAGGTAGCGATGAGTCTTAGCACGTAGGTACAATACCAACCTACTAGAATGGCAAAAACTTGGCTCTTTATTACTTATCCTATGTAATCTTGGTACATATTTTATACGAATAAAATATGTAAAAAAACCTTCCCTGAAAAACACCAATTTCAATAACAAAACCCTATCCAAATCGAATCAGTGGTTTTTGAGATAATGACGGACATACAAACATACATTCATACGGGTCGAATACAGAACCTCCTTTTGTGAAGCCTGTTAAAAATGAAAACATTTCAAATGGCAGGAAAAAAACAAATATTGATTTCTAATTCGGTGCTTTTTCATGCATTTTTACGACTAGTGAGGAAAGAAAATATCTAAGTAGGTATAGGTACCTAACTATATCGCTGCAGTCGGGTATAATAGCTACGACAATACGTCACACGTTGTATACATAATATATCTACAAGTATGCATACAATTAATCAATGTTAGCTTTGAGAACTGTCGCCGCATGCCTGTGTTGTATAGTGCGTGTCGGGATGGAAAACTACAATGAGGGCAATCACCCCGCGGAGGAGGGAGTCATTATGTGCAATCTCGAAACCAATTACTTTTTTTTCCAATAATATCCATTCACAAAATTATTCAGGCAAATTTTATGGCCAGCATATTGAGGACAAGTAGTCTGACCACTTTTTACTCTGAAAATTACAGATAACGGGTTCTAATTAATAATACTATAGGTATTTAACAAAATGCATGCATTTATTTATTAGGAAGGTGAATGGTTTATCAAACATGCATCCTTCAAATTAATAGCCACCTTGCCTTTGATCCTATTAATCATATTACAATAAGTCCAATGTTTGTGTATTTAATCTTAACGATAAGTACGCATCGTAAGACATGATGTAATGTAGTGTTAGTCTCTCATCAGTTCGAACCTCATTAACGGGTCAGAGTAATTTGATCTTAAGTTTGTATACAATATCTCGGAAGTCAGAAGTTCTTTTTGTCACTGTCTTAACTCTACCATTATAAGTCAATAAATATTTAAATATCAAGAGCTATTTAAAAAGGTAGCAAAAAGAAGTCGACATTCGCAGATATTTTGCGGAAACTGCCTCGGTGAGTTGGTGTAATGTGCACAGGAACATTTCCTGGGATGCACGAGCAAGGACAACCTTCATTAATTGTGTTTAATTTATTACAACTGTTCATTTGATTTAATTTACATTTAACAATTTTCAGGAAATGTATGAGAACGTTTTGATTGTAGCTTTAAAGCAGGTTTGACATTGCATTGTGAGCATTGTGACTGTATAGATACCTACCTATTATTCATTTTGGTCATCATCATTATCAGATTAACAATGGAACAAGGTTTAATAATTAGCTTCTTGACGGCGTATCTATCACATTTATAAACGAAAAAAATCAAGAAAATAAATAACATTTTAAGTTGATTTAAAAAATGCTAACGATATTTAAAATCATACAAATATACACAAATCGTATTAATTAATACACAAATAAGTTTTTAAGTAGTTTTAAGATTTTATAAGAAATTATGCAAAATCGATATGCGAAATCGTTTTGATGTCACTCCCGGAAAAAGAGAACAAACGTACATAGATTCAGGTGCACCAAAAACATCTGAAACGGGTCATTAGTTAAAATAAATAATAAATTCACTTACTTTTGTGTGATCTTCAGTGTAGGGGTGGTTCAGAAGTATGTCACACAAACGGCGAGATGTGTATATGAGTGGCGAGCGGTCGCACCGTTTGCAGCAGCACTCAGCGCCGCGCTCCAACACGAATTGACAAACAGAGGCACGTGCAAGTAAGTATATAGAAACCCGACACCGACACTCCTCTGAGGCTGTGACGACACGCTGACGTATAAAACCCTATCAAAAACCTGTATACACCATCACATCACGCACACAACTTGATTCGACACATGCTGATCTCTCTTAGTGCGCCAACTTAGATGCTACAGGAAAACTTGTAAACCAGTTTGCGGGAATCTTTTGGATAGCACAAAATTGAGATGCATAATTTTATAAATGTTCGTCAAATGGGTACCTACTGTTTTGATTTAACGACATGATATCATTGTAGCGGTATAATTATTTTGATACCGACGACTTCTTGAAACAATTATGTTTATTTTTGAACTCATTTTGGTTTTTATTTTTGCAGGAATTAGCTCAACGGGTTTATCAGCAACAGTCTGTGATTGCAATAAAGAACTGTATTTACAATAAAGTTCCTAATAACACAATAGCTGGTTCAATGGATGGTTCTTTCTTTGTGAAGCCGCTTCTTAAGGTAAACCATTGGACTTATTTTTTTGGTTTCTTGGAGAAACCCAATGTAATGCTAAACCGGCTGTTTATTTATTTAGGTAAATCGAAAGATTTTAATTACTTCAAATCTATATAGGTAAATAAAAATGAAGGAGGAGGAGGTAGGTATATATAGAGCAGGGGATATTCACTTGACTATAGCTTTGCCAATTTATGCATTTCATCGATAGTTCTTTAACTATCGCTAAACGATAAGATGCAAAAAACGGAAACCTTATAGGATTACTTAGTTGTCCGTCCGTGTGTCAAGAGTCAAAATCAAGGGAATCAAAATCTACAGGATACTTCGCGTTCGTTGACCTCATGATCTAGAATCTC
The DNA here is from genome assembly GCA_963891755.1 of Pyrrhia umbra. NCBI lineage: Eukaryota > Metazoa > Arthropoda > Insecta > Lepidoptera > Noctuidae > Pyrrhia > Pyrrhia umbra. The sequence continues at coordinate 7,114,603 of OY982925.1, forward strand.
GAAATTCGGCAAGAGGCAAAGGACTTATAAGACGGAGTTAAGTTACATAACAAAACAAGTGGGGGAAATGTGTTCAGTGGAAGAGGATTTCGAATTTTAAAGTGTAGGTAGTTTAGGTACCTACCTACTAAGTCATATATGGTATCGGATGATAGGGCTTGTTCTGTTGGTTTATTCTATCATCGTTTGTTGTTTTCATTTTTGTCTTTCAGTTTTCGAATTATAGTGAAAAATCCACAGAAATATACGTTACGATACGTTGGTTGAAAATTGAGCTAAATATTAGGTACAAGATGAATAAAACTATGATTCTAAATATCACAGTTTTGAATTATCAGCAATTTTCCATTTAATACAAATTTAATTACGTGACCGAATAAACAATTTAATTGCGAATTTACTGAGTATACTTTTCCTTCCGGATTACGGAACCCTAGTTGCGCGAGTTATCACTTGGCCGAATCTTTTTATTTGTGCTGCGACTGCCAAAATCTAAATTGGTGACTGGACGTTGGACACAATCATGTTGAAAATTACACTGATTTCACAGTGTCGAAACAATAGTTACTACTTAAATAATTTCACAACTACCACGCTATAACGCACAAACGTGCATGCGATGCAGTCGCATTTTAAACCAGAATATAGCTCTTTTAAGAGTTCTTTAGACAAACGAAAAAGGCGAAAATATAAGGAGGGACCCTTGTCGGCCAGTCCGTGCCTTTGCTCAGAGACTTTTAATACTAGAAAGCATTTTTATTACCTCCACTACACGTAAATGCGGGGATGGTATTTTTGTGATGTAGCCCATCCCGTGTGTAATATAGGTTTTTCAAAACTGTTGCGGATCTTCGTTCACTTTTTATAGATTTAGAGATCTTTTTGCAAAATATTAAGGTTTATATGCGTAAAATGTAAATTTTTGTTAGAGTCGAATTTACCCCCTCTTCCAACTAATTCGTTGTTCCTGGATATGTGAAAAAACCAAACCACCAGGACACAATTCACATAACGAAGCTAAAATAAAAACTATCACAATGAAGACTTACCAAGTTAAAGAGTTATAGTCAATCACCTAAAACGTACTACTTACGTTTGGACTTATGTAAATCACAATTAAGTGGGAACTAACATATTAATTAATGCTGACATATAGGATTATCTGCAGGTTGTTTTGACAAGTCTTGTTACTTGTTGACAAAACGAAGATGTTTGGATTTGGGGATTTATCTAAATGAAAAATTGGCAACTACAAAAACACTTCCTGTTGCTCCTACAAAAAAGTAATAATACTAAAACGAGTTTAAAAGTTATTTATGTTCTCTATGTACACGTCAGCCGTCTATACCTATATTTACCACATTTACCTTATTCTAAAGTTTAAATTAAGTATTAGGTCTATCTAGGATTTTTTCAACTTAGCTATTATAATTTTTCCGACTTTATATAAATAAATAAATAAATAAATATCTTTGGACAATTTCACACAGCGCCATCTAGCCCCAAAGTAAGCAATGCAAGCATGCTTGTGTTATGGGTGCTAGCTTAACGGATATACTACTTATATATTTTTATAAATACATACATATTATACATAGTAACACCCAGACCCGCTACAGAAATTAAAATTCATCATTTCAATTTCTGCCCGGCCGGGAATCGAACCCGGGACCTCTTGCGTGGCATTCCGGCATGTTGACCACTAAACCACTCAGGTCGTCAAATATACTCGTATTATATTTATAGCTTTTCTACAGCTGCAGCTGTCGCTGTTAATAATTCTTGTAGAGTTTTGTGTGACCATCCATTATCTATGTTTATTATTTTAATATAATTCTTGTCACGTGTTTGTATCTAACGATTCGCCATCGAGTAACGTGATGAGATGAGCTCTTAAACTATGAAACCAATGGTAGATTAGCGCGCAATAAAAAAGTTCCCCAGACTGAGTGTCGGTCACGGCGGTCAATCTCAAAGGCCTAAGGACCTTCTTCGCAGTACATGTGTGTGCGAAGACAGCTGGATTTTTTTTGCTGTAGGTACTCTTACTTTCCGAATAGGACAGTTATCAGTAATCCGACACAACCGGGGAGTGATCCAGGCGCAGGACCAATACGTCGGAGGGGTCACGCTATATTAGGGTCACCCATCCATAAACTGACTGTGGCTAGTGTAGCTTAATTAACTTATACATCGATCCGCATGGTTTTTACTGAGCTACGAATCTGGAGGTGGATAATAAAATAACAGATACATGAGACATGATTATTTTAATACACGCATAACTTTGTACAGAAACTTTAAAGACACAAGCTAAGAAGTAAGCTTTTAACCTACAAAACTATACAAGATTTAAATTAGGTTGCCTGGCATAGATCTTATTTTGAGTCTAGATTTGGAGCCATTTGATAGATTGAAGCTAATTTTAAGTAGATCGTGCTTGAGTCTTGTGTCAGGTTCTGTTTATACTTAAGTCTTGTGTCGGGTGCTGTAATACGTAGATAATGTAGTGTTGTGTCAAGTACTGATCTAAGAAATTATCTGAGAAAACGATAATCTGATCCTTTGGTAGTATTTATTCCTGTCCTGTGTGGTCCTAAAGTGGCGAAAAGCTTAGGTTAAAAGGTTTAGAAATATAATTTTAAAAAATATAAATTATAGTTACTAATACAGGGTGGGCCAAACATTTTTGCAAATAGCAACACTACATTTTTTTGAAAACCGTTCGGAGGATGGGCGCGCGGGTTGCTGGAAACTATGCGTCACTTCATGCATTTTTAGTCACGATGGAGTGGTTCACGGGACGACAGCGTGCTTTACGTGTAAAACAATTTTACAAAAACAATGATTCCTACGTTACTGTAGGACTCCTGTTAAGACGAGGCCCATTTTCACATCAATGGGCACGGGAATAAGCACAGTTGTCGATATTGGAGCAGGGACAACCCTCGCCTTAAACACCAAAAGCCACTTCATTCACCTAAAACGAAAGTATGGGCTGCCATATCAGCATAGTTGGTCCGTATTTCTTTGAAAATAATCAACGAAATAATGTCACTGTGAATTCAGCGGAATATGTCATTATGTTGCAAGACTTTTTGACGCCGCAGTTGCACGAATTTCAAGGGTTACAACAGCAGGACCTGGATGCAACAAGATGGAGCAACATGCCATACGTCAAATGTGATTTTACCGGTAGTCAAAGAAATGTTCCCGAACAAATTGATTTCTCGTAGAGGTGATATCTCATGGTCTCCGAGAAGCCCGGACCTTACACCATGCGATTTTTTCTTGTGGGAATACCTGAAAAGTCAAGTGTACCTTAATAAACCAACGACAATATCCCCATTAAAACAAAACTTCCACGAGGAGATAGCCGCGGTCCCCCGCAGCATTTGTCAGCGAGTTTTCCAAAGTTTGCGTAGTCGATTGCAGGAGTGCCAATAACGAGACAGCGCACATATGGGCGAAGTCCTTTTAAAAAAATACATTTCATTAAATGATTATTATGTTAAATAAATAAGCAACAAAATAACACTTGTAGTTTTGTTTCTATTCATGTTTCAAAAGTGCAAAAATTTTTGGCCCACCCTGTATATACATATAGGTATCGCTAGTTCAAGTATCATAAAACTAGCTTTCCGAAATCCATTTTTTTTCTTTTTATAAGTCATATAAAAACACACCCTCCAAACAGGTCTCTACGATCAGCGGGTTAGGCCGTGCGTTGATCCGTCAGTCATACAGGACAAAGCATTTTATATGTTTTGTTTTTAGTGTAAAGATAATTTTCACATGTGAACCAAAAAGTCAAAAAAATCCTAGGTAGCATAATACACTTGCCAGACTTGAATTTCTGGTTTCACCACGCAACGCACTTGGTATTCACGTAAATTTTACGCTCATTACTTGCTGGTACATTTTACGTCATAAAATGTACCTACACGCAAATAATACGTCATTGGTAACAGTATATTGTGTGTGTCTCGCGGCGGTTCATAAAAATACGTAAGTAGCCTACCTAGTAAAACAGTAAATACTCATCTGCCTAGCCTTTTTTCCCAACTATTAGGGTCGGCTTCCAGTCTAAACCGGATGCAGCTGAGTACCAGTGTTTTACATGGAGCGACTGCCTATCTGACCTCCACAACCCAGTCACCGGGTAACACGGTACCCCTTGGTAAGACTGGTTGTCAGACTTTCTGGCTTCTGTGCTACCCGTAACGACTGTCAAAGATCTACAAATGACAGCCGGGACCAACAGCTTAACGTGCTTTCCGAGGCACGGAGGAGTCTCGCTATGGAAAAGATGGTCACCCATCCACGGCAGGACCGCGCCGAGCCCTGGCAGCGCCTGTGTGCGAAACCTATGAAGCGCCTCTTTTTTAACCGACTTTAAAAATGGAAAAGGTTCTCAAGTCGACTATGTTTTGTGTTTGTTACGCGATTACTCCACCAATTATGAATTGATTTTGATTATTCTTATTTGTTTGGTAAGTCATATTTCAGAGCAGTGGTGTAGTGCGTAGATGATAGACTTTTCTCAAAGAAACAAAACCTTTCGCATTTTAATAAAATAAATAAATACTATGTTGCTAGAAATTACACTACGTCGTAATCGAAAGCGCGAGCGAAGCGAGCGCGAATTTTTTTAGCATGATAATTAAAGGGTTAATTTTTTTAGCATGATAATTAATATTTATCAATAAATGGTAACAAAAACAGAGTTCAAGAAGAAATAAAAATACGTACGCAATCGAAAGCGCGAGCGAAGCGAGCGCGAATTTTTTTAGCATTATAATTATAGGATCGTTTTTCAATAAATAGTAACAAAAACAGTATCTGAAAATAAATTATATACGTAATTGAAAGCGCGAGCTAAACGAGCGCAAATTTCTTCTATAGCAAGATGATTATGGGGAATAATATTTTTTTGATGATGCCTTGATTGATGATGTTGCAACCACAATCAGTGGCGTAACTATACCATCTGGGGCCCGTGGCAAATTCTTTGGATGGGGCCCTATCAGTAAGGCCCGTCACGTTGTACTTAGTTTAATTTTAATAATCCAACAGTTAATAACAATTTTATTTTCAAGAGCATGGGTTTATACATTTACATTCAGCGGCGGCCTTAGCCATTGCGAGGCTCCGGGCGGCAGGCCTTTGCGAGGCCCTTGTCTTTAGGCTAATTCTAATAATTATCACATTCTATGCACGGGACTACAGAGTCCCGGACCTTTGGGAGGCGAACGTGGGCCCGAAGCCAACACGCAGAAGCCCTTTCAGATAACTTTTATGAAATGTGATCATGACTTATGACCGGTTATTGTACCTGTATACACTATAGAAAGGCACCCAGGGACAATCCCCGGTTATATGTTTGATAAGAAATGCTTAAGATTTATACTTAAATATTTTTTTACGTTTTTAAATGTTTAATATAATATATAATAATAATATAGTATTGGTTGATTTAGAATAGTTAACAAACACAAAGAGCAACTTTTCCTAAGACTAAATCTTTAATGAAAGCAGATTAGTGTCTTCAGTGCCTGATTAAGCAAGCGCGGGGCCCGCAGAAAATTTGATCGAGGGGCCCTTGATCTGCTATGCGTCTTAAGTGTATAGTGGTAAAAAATAACATTCAATACGCGTGTATGGATAACATATACGATACGACGACAGGTAGTAATACCACCAATTTTCTGAATCCGAGCTGCTTTGTGATTTTTTCAAATTCCATAAAGCGATACACGTCGTTCTACCTATTATTCCATTTTGCCATATTTTCCTAACTCAGTAATGTCGTTTTGGAAGGAAGATATGAGTTATTTAGTTATTTTACCATGGCATATATCAGATAACCTATAGGGTTTACTGTAGATGACAGCGCGAGCTAAGTGAACGCGATTTTTTTAGCATGAATATTATAGGGTTTTTTCAATAAATAGTATCAGAAACAAAATGTCAAATAAATAGGAATACGCAATTGGAAGCGCGAGCGAAGCGAGCGCGAATTTTTTTGTAACATGATAATAAAAAAAAATTGTAACAAAAATAGAATCTGAAAAGATATAAGAATATATAATTGAAAGCGCGAGCGCAGCGAGCGCGAATTTTCGTCAGCGAGACAATAAAATAATACATAAAAATAAAATAATAAAATTATAGGGAATAAATAATATTTGTTTTTCGCCAAGAATTTCAGGGTTTCCCTGACTGTTGACTAATCTCGATGCTTTCTCTAATCAACTCTTGCTTCCTTGAATTTCACGTTTTTCGTTTTTTCGTTTTTCGTGTTGGGGCCACAGGTCTTCAATTATATGTATGTATGCAACAAAATACGCTCACGCGAGGTCGGCCGGTTGGGATGCGCGAGGCCCCTTTAGGCGCGGGGCCCGTAGCAATCGCTACTCCTGCTACGTGGTTAATCCGGCACTGAGTGTCATCGAATTCCTAATAATTTTTAGTCTCAAAAACGCATTTCTTCAGAGGTAACACGTGTAGTAGCAATAATTTTCAGGACAATGTCAATATTGGGAAAAACTTCAGTTATTTTTTTCTGTTAAATTTAAACCTATTTCAGCACAGAGATGACATTAAGTTCTTCGGACAATTCCGCCCTGCCCTTATATATTATGTATAAGTCAAAGCCTACAGCTATAAAGGTAATATATAAGCGTAAAGTGAATGAGTTGACGAACGTAATGAAACATACGTACATGGGGTATGCACCGAGCGGTAGCGGTAGGTATACGATATTTTATAGTGTAGCGTTTGGAGAATCTCTGTGTTTCTACCATAAATATATTATGCGAATAATACACCCATGGTTTCTACAGAAACCGAGCTTGAAGTGTTTCAAGCAAATTAAAAAATATTGAATAAAAAAAAAATATTGCTTGGGTTGTTGCGCGAGGCCCCTGCAAGAGCGAGGCCCCGGGCGAGTGCCCCGTTCGCCACCCCCTAAGGCCGCCTCTGTTTACATTCATTCACATTCACCAGCCTATACATATATGCATATATGTCCCACTGCTGGGCATATGCCGCCTCTCAATTAAATGCAATGTTAAAAAAAATTGCTGAGCTGGCGGCCTCTTGGGCCGGGGCCCTCTTGGGTCGGGGGCCCATGGCATTTTGCCAGCCCTGCCACCCTATAGTTACGCCACTGACCACAATCATAAATATTGTTTTGGGAGACTTGTATCTACTTAGTCATCGATGCTCAACTATGAGATAATATGAATAGAGATAATATGTTGATAAGTGACAAAAATAATATTAAAAACTGGCGCTAGCATTTCATCCGGCGCCCCTACTGCCCTGGCGCCTGTGTGCGCCGCACACTTCGCACACAGGGGCGGCGCGGCCCTGATCCACGGACCGACCGCGCCAGCGCAGCTTAACCTTTGATCGATCGAACCGTGCGGCTGTTACTTAGCCAGTAAATATTGCCGTAGATATTTCTAAAAATTCATAAAACCCGACTAACGACAAAGTGAACTTTAAATGAAAACGAGGCGCAAGATGGAACATGGATAGGTTTTAGTTGAAAGTCAATGATCAGCCGGTAACATCCCTCAAAGAAATATATTATAGGTTGCCAGCCCCATTTGACATCTTCATCATTCAATAAATTTAATAAAAAATATATTTTCGTTTAAATGTATTCGTATTATATTCCCTTTAAAAAGTTATGTTTTATATTATCCTGGTCAGGGTCATCGAGATTGCAAGACAGACTTAAAACCATAAAATTATACTTATTCGCAAGCTCAAAATGAAACTAATTTTACCTTATTTGACGTCAGTTTCTTCACATTGCCTATATATATGAAGACCGCAGTCGCCGACCTAGTGAGATGATTCTATCACATCACAGCTTTTGTTACCTAAGCTTAACTCCCACGTAAATAAATGTTAATGTTTTTAAACCTACCTTTTTATAAAAATATGTTGCATGGGCTAAGTAATAGCGTGTTGGTAATCAATTTTTCTTCCTAAAGGAAATCCCCTGGCGCTTACCTACCTAAATCCCATATTTCACGAGCTAATGCCACACAACCGGTTATATTGAGTTGGGCTCGAAACTTGAACACGCACCGGGTTAGTGATCTTAAATATTCAGTAAATTTATATTAAAATAAAAAAATGTTGTTAGTGGTACCTACTTAGAATGAGAGACAAAAAATAAATACTTAAGTATATGACCTTCATGACACACATACAAAATATCTAAGATCATCAGAAAACTTGAAGCTTGAGATGGCGATGCATTCCACTAGTTTCTACGACAAATCTTTTACAATTCAAGCTGTACGGCTATGGAATGCTTTGCCAGTGGAGATAAGACGTGCACAATCTCTTGCAATTTTCAAAAATATGGTTTTTAAACACTATTTATCCTCTTAAATTTTAATTAGTTCAATCAGTTTTTTCTATTTTTCTGTTACTCGATCCCTCATGATATGTATTATATAGGATATATATTGTATGTATGTTGTTATTATATTACTTATGTATTTATATTTATTTATTATATGTATTGTATGTATGTTATTATTATATTATGTATAGTAAGAATTCGAGCATATTAGTATTATATCTGTACATTATGTAAACAGTACACCATGGACTACCTACAGCATCATTACTCCTTTTATCATAAATCCATCCAAAGGTTGTCTGTAAAAGATCGCTTTTAGCGATAAGACCGCCCATTGTGTCACCCTATGTAATTAACTTTCCAATGTTATATGTTTTTCTTTTGGTGTACATAATAAAGAATATTCTATTCTATTCTATATGAATCATTAGATTATGATAAACTGCTAGAGTCAGGTTAAATTTCTTACGGTATGTTATAAAATATGATGGGACCATATTGTGAGTTATTGCGATTTTGATTTCAGACTCTTGCTCTGAATCGCGTTCTGGCGATTTATATTAGAAAATCTCAGAAATAGAACAAAGAGCACCGCTTATAGTTGCATTGGAATCTGGATGCTTAGTGGGTCTATTACCTATGACTATACGTATACCTATGACTTATGGACCATACAAGTCATAGGAGGAAATGTGCTCTCCACCAAAACCGACCCACCACCTTCCATTTGCCTATGTGGGAGAGAGTCTATCTGAGAACAGCAAGGAAGATCGCAACATCTACTTCATGATCACAATTTCACCGGGCCTTAATATTAATCCTCGCTATTACGAGTTACCTAACTTGCATGTAAGTAGTAGCTAAGGTAGTGCCTTTGTTTCTTCCACTGACTACATCTGTCTTATTCCTGATTATTTCACACACTCAGAATTCGAGCGCCTAGGTATTTTTTTCTTTTTAGTAGTCAAGAAGCACAACCCACCTGCAAACAGTCTTACAATATGTAGAATAAGAATTACAAAAGTACCTAAGTAACTCATAGATAGGTATAGATGATTAAAGTTAGGCAGTGGTTATCCAAAAGTACTATTATCTCCAATTCCATTTATAAGCCTCCTGTCATTTATTTAATCATTTATTTTCATAAATTCTTGGTTAATTTGTATTCGGGTTAAAAAAGAACAATATGCTTCTAATTTATCACACTGCATGTAATGGAATGTATTATTTGACATTGACAGTTTTAAGCTGTATCTATTAAAATCGTTTTCTAGATTTTGCTATTTCAAACGTTATTTCTGGCATGTTTCGTGAGGGAAAGAAATAACCTTACAGTAGTGTTACACTAGAGAGAAGAGTATAGAGCAGTATAAATGCTAAGTATCCTTCAATATTTTGAGGGGCAACATTAACTGACATTGTCAATGTCACAGTCACAATAGGTTGCTCAGTTGCTGTCTGTCTTTTTATTGTAAAAACCACGTGTTTACAGTTTGGTTTGGGTTCTTAATTGAAGATATAAGTTGCAAAATGGGTGTAATACAAAGAGTGAAGTAAGTTATATGATATTTAAAAACTGCATCATTAATATCTCAAAGTAATTAAGTAATAATACGAGTTACACTTCTTACAGAAAACCTACAACACGGAAGGGTAAAAAAGTACTGCAATCAAAAGAGCCTAAACCTATTGAAGGGCCCAAACAAGCTCTTTTTCTTCAGGGCCGCAATCCTTCAGAGCGCACACGGAAACTGTTAAAGGATATCTATGATTTGAAGAAACCTGATGCAGCGTACCTCAGCCGAAAAAATGATTTTGTTCCATTCGAAGATGCAACTCTCATTGAGAAGTAAGTACAACTTTAATCAAATTCATTTTTAGGTTCTTATATACTTCTTTATGTATCCTGTGAACTGTGAATTGTAGTCATTGACAATAGTACAAGGGTACATCCTTACTAATATTATAAATGCGAAAGTAACTCTGTCTGTCTGTCTGTCTGTTACGCTTTCACGCCAAAACTACTGGACCGATATAAATGAAATTTGGTACAGAGATAGAATAGACCCTGAGGAACAACATAGGCTATTTTTTACCCGGGTGCGCTAAGTAGTTCCCTCGGGATGCAGGTGAAACCGCGGGAAACAGCTAGTACACAATAAAACAAGTCACAATTATATACCTATGGCAGCACATGTGGTAATTATTTTGCAATTAATTACAGGATGTGTTACAAGAAAGAAGCTGCACTGTTTGGAGTAGGCTCCAACTCAAAGAAGCGCCCTCACAATATAGTACTTGGCCGTACATTTGACTACGGCATCTTGGACATGATAGAACTTGGTGCAGAGAACTACAAAGCAATGTCAGAGTTCCACAATATGAAAGTTCTTGCTGGTATTAAACCTTGTTTGGTTTTCAATGGGCCAGCATGGGACCTGAACCAAGATTTGAAAAGATTGAAATCACTATTTACTGATTTCTTTCACAGAGAGAAGGTATGCTATGCCCCTATCCATTATTAAGTTTAAATAAGCGCAGTGAGTCTAGTTCTCATCAAATAACCTTTAAGTGATTTCATACAAAAATATTTGAAAATAATTACTATTGCATTTTTGAGTATCGCTGTTGACACACTTCCATTTTATTTTATATTGTGCCTGTAATTGTTAAATTTCCATTAGCTTAATCAATGTTAACAAATAGGCAGATTTAATTAAAGTTCTAAGAAATTATTCATTTAAATATTTTTTTTAATAGAGTGGTTATTTGTTAGCAGTTAAACTTAAATTCTTGATATGAGTAAAGTATATTATAAAACGAGTACTCCCAGTTATTAAAAATATACTGCTAATTTCAGGTAGAGTCAGTCAGACTACAGGGATTAGAACATGTCATCAGTTTCACTGCTACCGAAGGTGGCAACATATATTTCAGATCATACAGAATACAGCTAAAGAAGAGTGGGCAAAGAACACCTAGAATTGAGTTGGAGGAAATAGGTATGAATCACTTTATTCTTGTATTTTTAAGTTTCATTTACAGTGGAAGTAAGCAGCGGTAAAATAAAGTGCCTAATATTACAAATCTAAGTCTATTCTTATAAGGGAAGGCCTATGTTCAACAGTTGAACCTAAAAGTTGTGTCATGTTTGTTACATTTTTATAATTGAAATCACAGTATAGTTGTTTTTTTTTTTATTTAATTGCACTGAGTTTAAATAAGCCCTACGTAATAATATAGGATACTTTTTAGTAGTTTTTGTAGTTAGATAAAAGTTGGCAATCTGTATTGGTTTGAGTATAATATTGTTTAATGAGTATTTTAATTGAAAACATTTGTTTTCAGGTCCTTCAATAGATTTCAAACTAAGGAGAACTAGATTAGGATCAGATGACCTCTACAAGGAAGCTTGCAGAGTGCCCAGAGAACTCAAACCAATCACAAAGAAGAATATTTCCAGAGATGCGTTTGGTTCCAAGATGGGCCGCGTCCATATGGGCAAGCAAGACATCAACAGACTACAGACTCGCAAGATGAAGGGATTGAAAAAGACACCAGAAGAGAAAAAGGCGATGCTAATGAAGAGAAAGAAAGAGAGACAGGCGGCGAGACAAGCGCAGAATGCAGCTGCAGAATAAAATATATTAATAAAATATTCAGTTTGTATAAGTTTTTTTTGTAATCTATTTTTACATACACCTCATTTGTTTTGTGCTTATGCTACTCCTAACTCCTCCTGTTGGAGAGTGATATTGGGTAGACTATAGCCTTCCTCGAGAACTGGGCTGTTCAATAAGAAACTGTTTTTTTATGCCTTGGAATGAAATGAGTGAGTTAAAGTTACTGAGATTTAAGTGTTGAAACAAAACCCTCAATTTTATTATATTGCTAGCTGCTTCCCGCGGCCTCGCCTGCGTTGTACAATTTTAAGGATTTTTTGTTTACGCAAAACCCTAATTTAAAGTTATTCTAAAATAAAAATACCATTGGTTGATACATCATCGGCTATCTGGCCAGTGAAAAGTCCTGTTAAAATCGGTATAGTTGGATTGGAGATTTAGTTTTTTGGTTAACTATCCATGAAACTAGGCAATACCTACAGTTTTGGTCATTAGACGTAAGTGCGAATACTTAACTACCTTGGATTCCTGAGTTCGATCCACCAGTTGGGCAGTAAGTATTATTTAATCTTTCGTGTGGTATTTCTTGGTAGCAAGCCGGAGAGTGGCTTCAATAGGCATATATGCTCACAAAATCAATTATCAGGAAGGCAAATATGTAGTTTGTGGCTTGCAAAGTTCCATTCCTATGCGACATGTCATGATAGTTCACAGAAATACACAGGATAGAACGGAAAAGTGCCTGTGTGACAGAAATTTTGACTTTTAAATAGACAAATTCTAGATTTCCTTACAAGTAACTGAACAAGCTACTATTGCCCTTTGTTGTATTGTTGGAAAATATAAAGTTTTAAAGCAGGGCAATAACCTTAACCGTTAACGATTGCGGAAGCACTTCATTGTACCAGCAGCAGCACTCACCTGTGAATTAATGTAGGAAGGTACTACTAATTCATCAATTAAAAGAGGGAAATAGTGATTTACGACATTTTGAAATTGTGATATACCTACTTGAAAGATTATAATTACCCACTTACTAAGGTTTTGAGTAACGTTAAGATTTTAAGTCTGCATTTTCCTTCCGATTCATTTTAATTTTCTCGAGGTTATTAATCAAGATTAAGCTTCTACACACTAAAGCTAAAATCGGCTCGGCGTGGCGGCGTGTTACGTAGTTAGGCTACTAGGCTTATTTTTTTTTAGTTAAGTTGGATCCTAAGGTTTCGATGTGCAGAAGACGGTACCGGCTCACTAAATGGCATAGGTACCTACCTACCTAAGTGTTGTTAAAGCACACTTCCTTATGCAATGTTAGTAAATATTGACAAAACGATACAGACAGAGATAATACCTACCGTATTATATTAAATAAAGTAGTTAGTATTTGCCATTCATTAAGAGGAAGTTAATAACTAGCATTCCACGCATAATCAATCAACTCTCAATTAAGAATGACCTAAGTAGACGTGTATTTGGGGCTCCGGGATATTTCGAAAGTGTTACCGCGCCCCTGAAACACAAAGGGCGAGGGAAGGAACCTGAATGGATTTTAATAGAATCTGACACTGTAACTCGTCCTGCTTAGTGGGGACGATCATTTGATAATTTCCTATTCCTATAATTCTGGCGAATCCAAGTAGGTACCTACTCGGTCTACCCCAGTAAAACATACTTAGGCAATAGAGAAATAAGGATTTTCAAGGTTCATTTCTATGAAGCGGACTATGAAGCATTTTGATATTTTTAGTCTACGCAATAAACTGCCACTGTTGAGCTTGGTAAAAACGAAAAACTTATAAAAGAAAATTATGGCGTGCCCTGCGCTTGGCTGCGACAGTCTTTCTCTTCATGTCGCCATAAGATTGCGCTGGAGCTCTGTCCGCCGAGCCACGCCCCACCCCTACAGGTGCGCGAGGACTCTCGCCTCTAGATCCCACGGCTCGTGGGGGATCGTGCGGTAGCTCCAGATCAGCACACAGCAGTAACATTATGTAAGATACTGACTTCCAGAATGATGTATTTGGTCCACAAGAGTTTCAGCATAAACTAAATGTATATTTCTTTTTTAAAGTTAGTAATACCTAGGTGTTTTCAAAGTGAGTTGTTTTTTTTTTGTAGGTACTGTATTTTTTTTAATGGTTACTTGATAAACATAACATGGCTACAATTTAGCAAAGTTCTGCATATTATCAATAAGACGTATCATCACGTGAATAAATTTTACGACATAGGTAGGTACATAGCCTAGAAATTTTAAAGTATGTAATTAGATACTATGTATCCACCTACTTACATATTTATTTTATTAGTTTCACATAAGTAAATCGCTAATGATATTATGAAGGTGTTGTATTAATGTGAGCAGGAAATGAGCAAAAAGGTTGCTGTCAAAACGTGGCCCTTACAATAAATATAATTGGTCTTTTAATAAGCTTCGTCTTTGGTTCTGTACAAATGGAAAGGGTTTAATAGAAGCTGGATAAATTAACCTTTGAACGTCAAACAGTGATTGGTAATTTCCGTTGTTTACCAATGTCGTATTTAGTTCGATGGATTGTTCACGTGGGCTTGTATGTCATGAGTATGATTTTAAGGGTTCCGTACCAAAAATGGTAAAAAGGAACCCTTATTGGTCTCAATCCGTCTGTCTGACCGTCTGTCACACTCAGCTGATTATTTCAGGAACACTCATGCTATCAACTTGAAATTTGGAACAGTTATAAAGAACGATTACCAATGCGTATTGCAAATGAAAAAAGTTGAAAAATCATATTAATTTTATGGAATTAGTTTAATAAGAGTATTTTTACGCAGTCGGGTTTTTTGTTTTTTTTTTTAATTTATGTTTTTATTTTGAACTATTTAGTTTACATAATATTTTTTTTGAATTGGTCTTTTTACTAGCTTTCATTTGATACCCATATTGCTACAGTAAGAACAAAAATCAACTCCCCCCCATTCCGCCATTTGCGGGCGCCATTTTGAAAATCTATATAGCCCATGTCACTACTACAATTTAGACAAATCCAACGACACCTCATATGTCAAAAACCGTCCAGCCATTTGGGCTGTAGGGCGTGCCAAGAAATGGACATACATACATACACTCGAAAAACATAACCCTCCTTCTGGCGCAGTCGGGTAAAAAGTGAAAACATTTTTCCTCAAAAATTTCAAAGTAGGTATAGTTACTTGGTCATGTGGGGTATCAAATGAAAGGGGTTGGTTTGAACATTCCAATATGTTTTTTGTTTTCTTGTATGACTTTTAACGAATTCTTCGAATTATAATGAAATCCGCACAAAAAAAGACCGCGAGTCCGACTCGCACATAGCGGGTTTCGTACATTCACCATTTATAAATTTTGACTTAATATTTTTTTCAGCAAAATAACTGAAAAACTATAGCGTAGGTAAACTAAGAATGTCTGATGCGTTACTCATTGAATGGAATTTGTTGTGGTTTTAAAGTGTCGTTTATAATGTAACCTCATGCGGTTGAAAGTAAGCAAACAAGCATAATTATTCTATGAATGAATATCAGTCACCTCCCTACCTAAGTGGTTTAATTACCTACAACTTGTTTATGAATTAAATAAGTACCAGTGACCCTTACCAGCATTGCTTTTGTGAAAATAATTTTCTGACTTATTTTTCCATTGCGTTTAAAAATCTTTCATGCAATTACATATTTTTCTTACAATTTCGAACACACTAAATATAAGTCAATTGTTCTAGATGTTTTTAAATTATGGTGAATGAGTGAGACTTGCACCATACTAAGAGTCCACTGTTCGTCCGTCTGTCTATCTGTCCGTATGTCACTAGGCTGTATCTCATGAACCGTCACAGTTAGACATTTAAAAATTTCACGGATAGTGTATTTTTGTTGCTGTTATAAAAAAATACTAAAAAGCAGAATAAAATACCCATACAGGGGGCAACAGACATTTTTCTTTGCCGTTTTTTATAAATATCTAATGGTACGGAAACCTTCGTGCGCGAGTTCAACTCGCACTTTACCGGTTTTTTTAATATATATTTTTTCAGGACTTTATAATGTATAATATCAATATTATAAGTATATCAATATATAATACCTTTGTATAAGTAAGCTACGTAAAGAAAACTTTAAACGTCCACCTGATATTTTCATTATCGATTCTAACGTTTACCTACATACAAACGCTTGCAACACCGAGAATCGGAAAGATATCCAAATTATAATAAAGGAAATGTATAATGTAGGTAATTATAGTCGTGCATTCATGAAGGCCATCTTACCTTATCTAGAAGTACAAATTAGGAACTGTACCTACGTGTATCGACGCCCTTGTCAAGCCCTGTGAGACATACTACCAACGTTGAAAGTACGACAGCTTGAGGTGATACACACGAACTATTTTAAAGAAATAGCGAACAGTGTAAAGCTTTAAATAAATGTAATTATTTAATTGTATAACTGTCTTCTTGGCCTAGTGATCGCAAGCACAACTGCTAAGTACGAAGGCTTGGGCGCATTCGATGCTATTAAGGTTTTATAACATGGCAAATCAGGTGTAACTTGATTAGACCCAGGGTCTACTTTAAAAATAAAGAGAGTTCATTTTTAGTTGTATCTGGAATCTCCCAGTAGCTCGAAATCCAGTTTATGGCAATAACTCGCGAACCAAAGTTTCTTTTATTCATATAGCTCGTGTAAAAGCACCTTAACAAACTTATACCTACTCGGAACTACCTACGTTTACTAACGCAATAAATTAGATAATTGAATTGATAATAATACGACTTTTACGATTTTATGCATTAGTAGTGACCTTAATGACATACTGAGATTCAATATGATATAGATATATCTATACAGGTATAATACGAACCTACCCATAGTCTGTAAAAATATAAAAACCCCCAACAAGAACCTGTGAGTAACGGTTTATCCGTCCGAAGAATAATTATTTTATTAAATTATAATCATCCTTACTTTAGGAGCTCCTAGGGTCTATCGATCCTAGGGTCTATCTATGCCTCGGAATGCATGTTAAGCTGTTGGACTCGACTGTCATTTGTAGATCTTTGACAGTCGTTACGGGTAGTCAGAAGCCCGAAAGTCTGACAACCAGTCTTACCAAGGGGTATTATTTTGCCCAGTAACTGGGTTGTTAAATTAAATTAAAGTTTAGGACCAATTAAAGTTATCAACGAGTATTGCCAATTTAATTCGGTTCTACTAACTAATTAATATAATGATAAATGACAGCTATTAAAGAATTTATTCACGGCACAGAATAAATAATGATACAAATATGTATTTAAAACTTCGGCTTGACATCCTACAAAAAATACTTACAGGTTTATATGTGTCGCCTTACTATACTGGTTTAAAGTAGAAGTTGTGATAAAATAAAAACAAAAGGTACAAATTCATACATAACATGTGCTTGTATAGCTTAAACGTGTTGATGCAAATTAACTGATTATCCATACACCCTTTATGAGGGTTAACGTAGAAGATATCTAAGACTTTTTTTGTTAAACAACTATGTAGGTAGCTGTTTTAAGCTTTGTTAAGTAAATAGTTTAATATAAGCAGATGATCACATGTATGAGATTTTTTTATTTATTTAACTCACTATTTTTACAGGTCTATGTTAATACCTGCCTTTGATTGGATAGGTATCACAGAGAAATAAACGATAATTTAGAAAAGCTGACTATTCATTATATTTAGTTAATATTTCTGCATTCAGTTTTCATCATATCCGCTGTAACAACTGTCACCATTGTTTTATCACTGACCAAGATTCACTGCTCGCGAGTTTATATATATTTTATTCTTTTGTATTATTCAATTAATAAAAATAATTAATTTAAAAAATAATAAAATAAAAATAAATATTGAGCCGAATACACATAGCAAAAAAAAGTTTATAAATTTTAAGTTATATTTAGGTAATCATGGATTGTTTGTCGTTTTAATTCTTTAGTTTTAATCATGTAAATACGTATAATGATGTACACGATAATAAATAGTCAAAATCAAATACGCAACGCCTCACGCAGCCTAAAGCAGTTGATCTAGACACATAAAAAATGCAACATTTTTAATAGATTATGGTAATAGAATATAGATAAACATACATATATTCTTCTATACCTACACAAAGTACATATACCAATAGGGTGCGCCGGATCGACATTACGCAGGATTTTTTATTTATTATAAGATATATAATTGTATAGAACGAAACAAACTGAGTTGTTGCTGATGGGGAATCCCAACGGGTACACCCCTAGTAAATAAGATTTACATAATTAAAAAACATATTTATTACTTAGTCACATGACTTTTACTTTCTGTGATCTACTTTTGACAAACATTTATATGCGAATGAAAGAAAGCTGTCCGAGGACTGATTAATATTTCTACATAAAACGAAATGTTTATGATTTACGAATTTTCCTGCGAGTTTCATTCTTGTTGTGTAATAAGTTAAAATGTTAACAGATATTAAAACAGATTATGAGTATATATAAACAATTTAAACTGATAACTTAAGTGCCATAATTACAAACAGTAAGTTCCGAGTTGTTTAATAATTTTATAGCTTTTCACGGAACTTTGTCGGGCCTACCTGCTTCCGATCAAGAATTAGTTCGTAGTAGTATCGAAACATGACATAAAAATACGTTAAACGTTTTTTCCGTTATGTGAGTAAAATGGAACGGCCCCGGAAATATTTATTTGATATCCCTAAGATAAAACAGATTTAAATGATATTCTACGTATTCAAGAGTAAAACCTGATAAAACAACAAGCGATCTACGCAATCCGATCTCGTTTATGGGATCGATTAATTAAAGGTAACGTAACATATAATTAATGTGTCTGTATGTAGGTACCTACTACGGTCGCAGGACCTGTTTGAAGAAAATGTATTGCCATCCAACTATTATGTAGCTTTAACAGTTCAACCGATTGTTTTTATATTATTAATATGAATCATTTTTAAATTAATCGCTTTAAATTTTTTTGTCATCCATTTATTTTTTTATTATATTTATTAGTTATATTAGAAAAAAACTACATGATGGTGCGAACCTTGTGTATAATATATCAATAAATTATAGAAATTAATAAATTAAAACGAGGTTGATGATAAAAACTAATCACGTGCTTGAGTTCTCTTTGTGCAGTCATTATTAGATTTGTCTTAGTGATTGGTCATAGTTTAATTGCACGCTAATTAATATCAAATTAAAAGCTAATCTGTGACTCGTTAATTTTGAATGTTAATGACCCGCCGATAGTAACGCCTTCATTGTTTAGGTTCAAGTCCCAGGTCAGGTCATGGGCGTCCTGCAGTTCTCAGAGTACAAGACATTCTCTGATAGTAGAAGAATTATTTAGCTATGCATGAATGGAGATGTTAATGGCGATTAAAATAATTTTATTTAATTGTTGACACGTAAAACAAGGCGCTTAATTTAATAAGTAGTTGCTTTGCACGTAATTATGTACACGTAGGATGCAGATAAAAAAACATATCGGTAATTCAAAACACCTCGTACGAAAAATATATGCACAGTGCACGTTGTCAGGGCATCCAATGATTACAATATGAATGCTAAAAACAAACTATTGATATTCAAGAATATCTAAAAGCATCCATTTAATAAATGTGACAGGAATAGAAACTGGGAGTTTGTCGAAGTTCCGAATAAAATCGATTTATTTATCAAACAATGACCCTATAAAGTTTATCTTTATCTGTATGCTAGAAGTAAGTTGATATAAATACGTAGATACATAAATACTTAATACGAAATATCTATAGGCATGAAAGATTTAACTTCTGAGTCCCAGTTGTTTAAGCAGAAAATTGACAATGAGAATATTTTTTTTATTTTTTCTTGATTATGATTTGGACAAACAAAACTTTGCTATGATGTGTGACAATACCAGTGCCCATTATAAAAAAAAACACTGGTATTGGCACTGGTCCACTTGTAAACATACATATTATAGGTACGTATAGAATACAATAAAGAATTAAGTATTCAATTTCCTACATTTTCCCGGGGATTATGTTATACCTTTTATCACACCGCAGCGAAATAGATTCAACAGTTTCGTTATTTCGAAACAAAATAATAAACCTTCGCATTTATATTATTATATAGTACCCAAGGATACATGTTTAACATTATATTCCCCTCAGCAGCTTTAGGTCTAAGGATGACCTAATAGTATATGCCTATCTTCTATTATTATCCTACACGGTACATATATGGTGGTCGTCGGTGGACGTTTGCAAGTGAAGTTTTCCTCGTGCATCCCGGTGAATCCCCATAAGAAATCTTTGAGGATGTTTCCTTTTAAGAAAATGAAAGTTAAAAATATGTTAGTACCTAGATTCCTACTTACATTACTATTAATAGCTTAGTTCATTTATTTATATTAAAGGGAAATAATTAAAACTAAATAAAACCTTTGAAGGTTAAATTTAAATCACTTAAACTGAAGATCATGCATTCTACCAATTATAACACAACCTAGTGCCGGGTTAGGCCAAGATACAAAAATAAGTTCAAGCGTGAACGAATGTTTTAAATCTTCAACTAATCTAACAAAATTCAACGCAGACTCGTCTATGTTTCTCACGTTCCTAGCCATGAGGCGATAAGGAAAGGGTTATAAGTTTTTGGTGCAAATTTAACTATTTATAATGATTTAAATAAATTCGTGACGCACTAACTATACATTATGATAATCTAATACAACAGTAATATCCGGTTCCTAAGGTTACAAAACATATCGTTTTGTTACGAATTATAATAAATTTTTATGCATAACTAATTCCGTTATATTATTACGAAGGGAGTTCCTTTTATGATAATATTGTGAAGATACGCTTCAAGAAAACGTTCGTTCAAACAATAACACTAGACGTGCACTATCGCGTGATCTACAGTGCAGCTTATGCAGACTTATTAAAACTGGTCACAACATAAAATTATTTACTTAAGCATCAAGTTCCTAGATTTCTATGTACTTGTGCTTGATATAAGGTTATAAAAATGGAACGTAAGATATGTAGTAACGAGGTGGAACCTGTCCGCCCTAATGACTCGTGACGCTGCTCATACAAATACACTTGTACTCTCGTAAGATAAAGGGAAAAAATGTCTTAACTACCGTCTAGACTCTAGACTATTGATGACTTAGTTATAAAGAGTTTTCAGCTGATCAAGTAGCGGTTTTAGTGGCCCTTTCATGTGGTACGAAGTTCCTACTAAATATGCCATGAATAGTATACCGGTTAACTTAATTCACGGTGACTGCATAAAATGATGTATAGTATAAGTTTAGTCCCCGGAAGGGTAAGCCGAGGTGTAACTACTGTTCAAATTACTTTTCATGGCAACGCTTCTTATCATCAACTGCTACCAAATACAAAACCGGAGCTGTTACATAAAAACTCCACATGGAAAAACACATTAATATTACGCTCGATCGGGGATCGAACCCGAGCAATAGCCAGTGACCGTTGAACATTGTGGCAGCCTTCATCGTAAAAGCTCATAGGTGAACGTTTGTTAGTTTGTAAATCGCAACTGTAAATGAGGCATACAAATTACTAATCTAAAAATAGAATCTAGTTCTAGACATAAACAATTTAAGAATCTTATATATTACTAGCACTTTGCTCGCGACTTCGTCCGGGATTCCTCCGGGACTTAGTGCCGGATTTTCCATATTGTATTAGTTATTGTTCATCCCCCATAAGATATCTGTTTAGTACTTTTGGCGTGATGCTCAAACAGATAAACATCCAAATAGACAAAAAAATATAAAATACCACATAGGTATTTGATATCGACATCGTTTCCTGATGACATTGACACTTTATTAAAAAAATATCCAATTTACTAAATTTCCCCCGTTACACTTTTATTATTATGTTTAGATCTAGAAGAAAATGATATTACTGGCGAACACCTTGCGAATGATCTACCTTAGATTGTTCATTTAGACCTAACACGTCTGATTCTCAATAATCTCAATGACCAAAGATAATTGTGTGTACTTATCGTGTATATTTGAAACCAGAACGAAGCATATACGATTCGACAATAATGGTAAAATCGATTGCACACAATACATTGCCTTCGAGTAAATATTCTTTCAGATTTCATGCGCTTGCATAATTGCACCGTTTCAGGGACTCTGTTGATGATCCCATAAATTGTGGTTGTTTTACTTTTAGACGAATCTGAGAGCGATCTCTATAAAGTTCATAATAATTACTGTTTACATATTGAACTATTTTATGGTTATTGTTTTAAATAACTTGATTAAAGTGTTATTTTGAGATACTTAAAACTCGACTTCCTTAAGCCCTTTACTTTTAGTGTCATTCACCTTTACAATACATACAAGTCGTCTATGTATATACTGTATAGGTATATTGTTTTGTGTTTGTAATGTTTGTATACAGGTTTAAGTGTTTACTACGCAGTGTGCAAATTGCGAAAGAACCTCTCTTGTAGTTGATTAGTTATTTAGATTAATTTAGTAATAACAACTTTTTGGAAATGTTTAATGCATAGATTTATTTGTTTCGAATAAGAATATCTGATTTATTTGGGACAGAACTAATTTGTTGGTTTAAATTGAGTTTTTTATGAAATATTAGTAAATGTACGCTGGATAAACTTTTTGCTTGAACATATAGTAACAATAAACAATGTGAAGGTACAGTGGTGCGAAGGCGCTTCTAGCCGCTACCGCCGGCAGTACGGCCGAGTCCGCAAGTGTTGCCGTATACCCTTGACCGGATGCCGGCGCGCTCAGCTCAGTCGCGGCGCGGCTCTGCTCGTATCCTCGCGTCTCTCAGCCCGCACCACTGTGCACCGCCGCACTATATAGCCGCTCGCTGTCGCTCCCGACATACTTCATACCTTGAAGCCATGCGCCTCCGCCCTGCGGATGAAGCATCGGACGTTTACATCGTCAACTATCATTATTTTCCGAAAGTGTTAAATTCACTCCAAGGAGTAGTAATGAAATAATTGACACCTGTGCTAGTGATATATTTCAACATGAAGTCCAGAAAGAACTCTTCGGACCCCCAGCCGGAGCTGCAGGAGCTGCTGCAGAAGCCTCACAGTCTGACGTTAATCGCTGACGGGAGACGCACAACAAGTACGTACTTATTTTCACAGCTTTCAGTCAATGTTTCAAAGTAACAGAGTGACGGCTCAATAGTATCCGTTCCGGTGAATGGACGTATGTAGTAAATCGTGCATAACAATTACCTACCTAGTCATTATTGTCAAAAAAATAATATTTTAAATGTTATATGTAGTGAGAAGCACATCCTTCAACAACAAAGAAGGCCAGCTGTGATGATTTCATTATATTTAAGTATTTAATTATTACCTGCAAATCCTGTTACGAGAGGACTTGATCTTAGAGAGGAAGTAATTGAACTTGCGCTTGCAAATAAAAGCAAAAGTTGAACTTTACAGTGTCTAGTTCGATGTCATTGAGTTCAATGTTTGTCGGTGTCATCGGCCATAGACCTCAAAATTTTAAAAACAAATACGCTACTATAGTTATAGTTAGCGCTTAGGTAACCTTAAATTTATTTGAATTAGAAAATTTCCGGTATTAGTTTAACATAAATATTCGCAAATCTGTTATAGCTGTTAATTTATTAAAACACGAGATTTTATTAGGGTTTACAAAGTTGACAATGTCGCACGACTTCTTTAGTGTCGCTTATGACATCTCGATACTTAAACAATTTATTATTGCCTAAGATTATTGCGTAACATTTTAATTTTATAAGAAATTCTATAATCGATTTGTATTAATTTACGCCTATTATATCACTACATATAGTGCAAGGTATGCGAGCAATGATAACATCATTAATGAATACTCCGCATCATTGTTAAATGTAATTATGACATTTTATGTTGACCGCCCATTTAATTAGTATAATTAGGATATAATTAAAAACCATCAAAATTAGCTAAAATGTGATACCAGCGTATGTTAGTCGCCCCTAGCCATAGCGCCCGTAGCAAATCGTCATGAAATTCAGTCAACGTAAATACAAAGTATTGTTTACAACGTATAAGTTTAGTGATATTTGTGAGTTATTAAACTAAAATTTACATAACATAAAATAGGTTATAAATAACATTATATATATTTACAACAAAACTTAAATTTTAACAACAGAAGAAAATAAAAAATATAGGCGTCAAAAAATACGTCTTCTTCGCTGTCAACTGGGAGCGTACTCAGTTGACTGCGTTATTGTATACCATTTTGTTACATTATGTGTTTCGTTCCGTTATTTTTAACTAGCTTCTGCCAGCGACTTTGTCCGCGTGGAATAGTGGTGCTCCACTCCTATTGATCTTAGCGTGATGATATATAGCCTATAGCCTTGATTTCTGTGTAGCTTTAACCATTAAGGTTGCACACGCGACGGAAGCTTAAAAAATAGAGTAACTTCTCCCGTTTTCCCAACATTTCCTTTCACTGCTCTGCTCCTATTGATTGTAGCGTGATGAAAAGTATACTATAACCAGCTCAGGAGTATGAAAAATAATTGTACCAAGTTTCGTTAAAATCCGTCGAGTAGTTTTTGTTTCTATAACGTTTATACAGACAGACAAAAAATTTACTGATTGCATTTTTGGCATCAGTATCGATCCCTAATCACCCCCTGATAGTTATTTTGGAAATATATTTCATGTACAGAGTTGACCTCTCTACAGATTTATTATAAGTATAGAAGACAGAAAATATAGATTTCTATGTTAAAGAATAGGTAGGTAATGAGACTAGTAAGCAAGAAGCAGATTGGCAAAATTTTATCAGTTCTGTTCGATTGATTATATTGACTTTGACATATAATATTTTCAAACTCTCACATCCTAATCCTAACTAAAATGATAAGTGCTAAAGAAGCGAACTCGCTTCTTTGTTTGTTACGCTCTCATAGTAAAACGGCTAAACTGATTTATTCGTAGATTAAATTTGGCATGAAGATAGCTTGACACCTGGGAAAGATTAAAGAATACTTGGGTGCGTCAAGTAGTTCTCTTAGGACGCGGTTGAAACCGAATTGCACAGTTAGTTTTTGTTATTATTGTATATCTACCGCTAAAATCGGTAGTTTATATGTAGGGGGTAATATCTGAAACTATAGAAGCAATTAAAATATGTTTCATTGAGTAAAATTCTAATATACGTATCAAATGCGGGTAATGGCGGGAGCAAGCTCTTTTTAGAATTCTCAGTGCGTACATTCTTGATTGAGGATTGGGCTAAGATTGTCATGAAACTTCGCACAACTCACGAATGTATAGTTTATTACCTATGTTCAATATGTGATGACCGTAATTACTGGTTGGTTAATAGTGAATTATACAACAAGAAAGGTAATGAGTGGGTATTTCTACAAATGAAAAATTCTGTCACTTTGGTGTGGATTGCGTTGATCGCACGTGCATGATACACATTGTCATTTTCAACACTTAAAAATACATTATAAACGTTGACACATTAGTTTCAACTCTCACTCATATTAGTTTGCCCCAATTACGAATGTAAGTTTGTTTGTTACGATTTCACTTTAAAACTTCTGATCGATTCAGAAGATTCCTGGTGACGGTTATTAGGCATTTGATCGATTATTTTTGGTCAAATTGTAATACAAGACAGTGTTTAACGACATCTTTTAGTTTTATTATATTCTTTCTGAGATTTTCTTATCTGTGGGTGGAGCGGGAGGGAGTGTCAGACTATTACTGAATAAACCCATTCATGTTTTTTCAATTGCTCTTTGCATTCTAGGGCACGGTAACTCTTTAGAACAGCATGTAGTTACTGCGTTCATTTCCATAAACGAATAATTGAATGGATTTTCTCAGGGACCCTTAAGGGTTCATATAATTTTACGTCTTTGGAAAATCCATTACTACAATTTAAGGGTAAATCGGTACTCACACGGGACTTTTCTCTGAAACACTACTATAATGTGTGTGGGTTATTACGAATATATATGATGGAAAGAAACCAATCGTTAATTATCATTTTGTGCATTCTCATAAAATATTCGATCGCATTCGTCTACTTGTTGCAGTGCATTTAATGAGTACGTTGCAGCCATTAGCGCATCGACTGCTACCTAGGTTTTTAGGTCCAATAAGGGTTGATCTTCAACCGCGCTCAGGCTATTCACCTAAATAACCAGTTCTTCAACTTATTCTACTTTAATGAGGTCATGCATCCGCCCTTATTGAAGTGATTTGCTCTTCAATACGTACGTTTATATTAGTGCGAACTGAGACGTTCGTGAGTGCAGTAAAATATTACTTTGTTAGCTATTTCCCGCGGTTTTCCCGTGTCCCAAAGGTATAAAGGTAAAAGATATAAACTTAACTTATTACCGTCTCCAGGGTCTCTATCTCCGTGCCAAATTACATCCAAATCGATTCAGTCTATTTAGCGTAAAAGCGTAATAAACAAATAGACAAACTCACTTTCGCGTTTAGTATTGATATTGAGTAGATATAAATCTGCAAAGTGGTACACAAATCATTTCAGTAAAGAATAAACTTAAATCACATTCGATTTGGTCTGAAAGTCTATAATTTAAAGCCCACCTCCTAGTGTTTTTGCTGAATGTAAAAGTCGCGCACCAAATACGTAAATTAGAACGTGCGAGTATCTATCTGTTATGTTTTAGGAACACGGCTGTGTTTCAGTTTCATGCTATTTTGAAAGTGACTCTTGTAGACAATGTAGAAAAATGTTTCGTCTATTTAGAGTTAATCTATAGTTTGACAGGTAGGTACTGTTTTTGAACTGGTTTTTAACGAGAGTGTATGTGAATATTTTTTTCAAATATTAGTCCATTCTAAGGTTGTCTGAAAGAAATCTGTATTAGCAAACGACTGCCCTTTTAACGTACTTTGTTTATTTGTTTTATTAATATGTAAATATGTACAATGCTATGTCTACAATAAAGCATATTGTTTTGTATTGTTCAGAATATCTTTTGTGTAACACTGTCGTGTATCGTAATCATGTATTACACGATAGATTTTGTAAAAGATACTGATAGTTATGAGTTTTGTAAATTAAAAATAAGTTCGTATAGGATAGGCTATATATATAGGAACTTACCTTTCCCCTCATAGCCCGCACTTCAATGAGGTCTAAAGATTTTCAATTGTTTTTTTGTATTTTCATGTGCTTCTCACTTTCGAGAACATCCTTTTTACATTTTGTCAAAAGTAAAGCTTGCTATTCAATGGGACAAAAGTGTATTCAATATTTGGCCTACTATCTTAGTTTCGTTTCGTACTGGACTAAAAAGATCATGGAAACATGTGAGATTTATCTACAACAAAATACTTAAGAGAAAAGCAAGTTTTTGTTCAAAAAGTATAACATAACGGATACTTTTTGGAACACAAAGTTATTAAAAATGCTTACTATTTGCCTACTGAAAATGTGCTATTTATTGAATGACATCTATTTTGTATCGTCAAAAAGGGATTGTTTTTTCGGAACGGAATAAACTTACGGGTTTCGAACTCATGACATCCAGCGCAACTTGTTAGTTTCATGACCAGACAGACCGCCGAGTATTCACTATTTTTACGTGTTGAGCCTATGCATCTGGTACTTCCCTACAAAACTAGAAGTTATTTGTTTTAGCCTAGTAGGTAATAACATCACACCATGCAATTCTAATTAACTACGGCATCTCAGGCTTGCATTGTATAGGAGTAATCTGTGTTAGTATTATTTAGATTTATAACTTAAACAAAAGTGTTTGTTGCAAAACGTCGGCTATCAATCAACTTGAGTAATGGGTCTGTTGATACGAATCTGACGCGGCATAATCTTTAGATGTTAGTTTAATTGAATGACGAACATTTACACTTAATTATGATAAATGTTTCAATTCATACATACTCTAAACTTTTGTTGACACTACGGAAGTTTATTTACAATGGTGCTACTTGGTTTTTATTTAAATAATTATTTGCTATTAAGTTTTTTTTCCACAAAGAGGTAAACTAATCTGGAGACATATTTGTGCTGGTGTAACTTTCTTTGTTATCTGGATACACTAATGTCTCCTGGTAAAATTTTCTTGTAATACAAAAAATCTAGTAGAAAATTCTATGTCTAGCACATTTGCTCTTGCGTCATGCGTCCCCTGGGCCAAAAAATAATGCTAGATATTTTTTAACTCGAAATTCGTTATTATACGTGTAGGTACCTACTGACATCATTAGAATAATAAAGTTTTATTCATCACAAAATAAAAAGAAAATTGACATGTTTAGTTCCAGATAATGATGACCCTATTTTTGAAATTCGAAATTAGTTTCGTTAACGAGATATATTTAATGGTATGATGTCTGACCATTATAATAATTTAAGTATCCTCTTTTTCCGTGCGTATTGTTATACCTAGTTGAATCATCCCCTGATGACGATATACCTACATATAACCTTAAACATAAAGACTATCTTATTCTAACCGAGGAATCTTTGTATTTATTTGTGTATAAATCAATCAATCGATTTATACACAAATAAATACAAAGATTTTATCATCTAACATATTTTTAATTGCTTAGATAGTAAAATAGAATTTATTTAGTATTCATACCTGCATTTATTACGCCAACACAACGTTAGTTAGTGCTTACTTATTGTGTACTTATTCTGTAAGTAACTATTGTCTTATAAATAAAAGTATTTTTTTATCTTAGGGATTTCCAAGGTATAGGTAAGTATTTCTCACCTATCTATATAAATAAAAATTAATGTTTATATGTTTTCTTCTACACATTTCTAAACGTTTAATCTAATTGGGATGAAAGATTATACATAATAAAGAATATTCTATTCAATTTTATTAAATACCAGCTGTTTTCCGCGGTTTTACCCGCGTCCCGACGGAACTACTTCACGCACCCGGTTAAAAAGAAACCTAAATCCTTTTACAGGGTTTCTTCTATTTCCGTACCAAATTTTATCCAAATCGGTCCAGCCGTTCAGGCATGATCCGTGACCAAAAGACTCTTACTGACTAAAACCCATCATGTTCCTTCCTTGCGTTCTGGGGGCGCAGTAACTCTTTCGAAAATCCTGCCTTTGCAACTCATGCTGGGTGCAGCTAGTAAATAATAAATTCAGTCGGAAATCTAAATTGCCGGAACTTATATCA
Organism: Pyrrhia umbra; assembly: GCA_963891755.1. Taxonomy (NCBI): domain Eukaryota; kingdom Metazoa; phylum Arthropoda; class Insecta; order Lepidoptera; family Noctuidae; genus Pyrrhia; species Pyrrhia umbra. Next base: position 7,143,893 of record OY982925.1, read on the forward strand.
ATATTATTTTAGTGACGTCATTCAAATTTTATGACGTAAATAGCAAGGAGAAAATTTATTTAGTTTTCAATGACACTGAACTTCGAAGACGCGTAGTATAACAGGTTTGATTTAAATTTTAATATTTATATTTAAAACTAGTATTAGATTTATTAAAAACTATGAATAATGATGTTAATGCATTGCGTAAACCACTTTTTTTCTCTATATTAATTCAGTAAATTACCAAAACTTAACATTACACTTGCTACCAATTCCGTAGCCATGGCGCTACGTCACGGGAGGCGCGAGCGTAGCGTTACGTAGCGTAGCATTTCGTAGCGCAACAGTACGTAACTTATTACTGATGCGGGTCATAAAATAACTATCTAGGATAATTAAGCCAGCAAACGAAGTTTCGAAATACGGGAACGACTTTTTCTAAACCCGAGTCAACAAAAAAAAACTTTTTTGAAATATTGTTAGGCCTTTTTCATTATAAACTAGCTGTTCCCCTTAGTTTCACTCGTATCCTAAGGGATTTCCCTTGGTTTCAATCTATCTTCATACCATATTTCAACTAAATCGGTTCACCCATAAAAATGCAACAGACAGACAGAGTTACTTTCGCATTTTTGATATTAGGAAGGGTAAATAACCACGGGCACTGGTCAAGTATCAACCTAAGCTCCATCAAGTCAAGTTGACCATTTTAAGATGTAATTAAACATTTTCTTATGCTTTTGTAATGCATATTACCCGATCACTGGCATTCGATTTTCAAAACAAAAGCAAATACAGTACGTCATAAAAAATACATGTTTTTGAATCTTTCGTTTAGCGATCAATGAATGAGTCATGAGACCTTTGTTTGTAGCTCGTAACCGACGTACACACACACAGTTATCACTTATTAGCGTCATTTCACAGCTCTGTCAATCTGTCTGTCTAGTGGTCAACAGTGCGAATTCCGAATATAACTCCTGGGTTCGATTCCCAGGTCAAGCAAGTTTTCGAGATTTGTAGCTCAGAATCTGGATCTATACCCAATTGATGATAGACTGATTTACCCCTTATTTCATGGAACTTAAACATAACTGTTGAAATTTGGGTGTGTTTAGGTACCACAGTGCCCTGGGGGACCAGGCCTGTTGTTATGTGATTTATTGATTATATTACCTTAGAATCATGTATTGATGTAGGACAGGGTTGACGCCCCTTTAGAAAAATACAATGATGCCAAGGCTTGCATTCTAAGAACCTTGAATTACATCTAGCTGGACCAGAAACACGATGTTATAGATTCGTAAATAAATACTGAATTATTTGTTGTCCGCTACGTGAATTTAGATGCAGCTAACAAGTTAAGGCCCAAGTTCACCGACAAGATAACGGTCCGATTAACAGAATACAGCTGTAGCGTAAATTCAAACTTCTACCATACGATGGATAACCTATCATTTGGGTGTTTTATTCCTAAAACGGTGGATTACAAAACCGGTGTTGAACAAGAAGTTGATAACACGAAAATTCCCGCTTCGTGGTTAAAAATGTTTTCGTTTAACGGGCCGATTATTTAACCATCTGTCATTGAACATGGTCCAAAGTAGTTTAAAGAAATTAATCTTAGTGTAGTTTCGGGTGTTCGTCCCTATTAGCGTGTCGTAAGTCATTTTTCTGCGTGATGGTGGCAACGCGTTCCCTGATGTAGGATTTGCAATTATTCGTAAAACAAAATCAACATAATTTCATGTATGATAATAAATGTTTATCAAATTTTGAGTCATGGTAAATGCGTCTGATCCTAAACATTACCCTAAATAAACTTATCGAATATTTACATACAAGTTTGTATTCAGAAACTTTGCAGGTAACATAAACCTTCAAGTTTTAAACTGTACAGCTTTTAAGCCTGACCAATTAGCAAAGCCAAATATTGGCTTAGCATAGCTTCAAATAACACTTGTTTACATTGAAGATTTATTGAATGGAATTTTATTTTGCAACAATGAATAATGTTTACCCTAATTTAGAACCGACCATTTACTTCGAAAACTAATCTCGTGCCTCGCTTGCATAAAGAATAATATTCAGAAGTTATACGAACTGACGGGTCCACGTGTTTCGCGGCAATTTGTATACATTATAATAGATACCTACTTTGATCCATGTGGATTTCAACATTTAGTCCATTGAAATGTTACATTTTTTAGGCTTAACCTTGCGTTTTTTAGAGGACGCAATTTTATTTTTTTGATGTGTAGGGGGGGGTCAGTGTAAAGCTAAAACCAAGTTTGTGGGGTCGCCACCCTTGTCCCCCGGCCGCCATCTTGAAAATAGGGGTTGAAATGGTTTTTACGATATATCTCTTAAACTATTAATTTAATTTAAAAAAAATTGTTAACATTTTTTGTTGCAAATTAAATTCTCTACAACTTTGGTCCAGAAACTTTTTGTCATAGAACTATAAATAAAAAAGTTATAAGCGAAAATGTTCAGAACCTTCAGGCCTTACTACCTGTTATTTCGTATCGTTTCTTTATATTTTCTGAGAACATTTACCATAGAAATGTAAATATTTTTTATACCATCAGAAAGTAGAGATTTCAACAAACAAAAAGACCACCGACTTTTTAAAAAAAAGTGATATTTTGACGCGAGAATTTTCGATTGAAAATTAGGGTGTTTTTTCGATATTAAGTCAAAATAAGGTTAAAAAATAATTATTTTAAATAAAATAAATTACAGTGTGTTTGGGACATAAAAAGGCAAGTTTTCACCAAATTTCGTGGAAAAAAAATAATTATTGTAAAAGATAAAAATTAAACTCCAAAAACTTGGTTTTTTGAATTTTTCACATAAATTTTGAGGTTATGTAAAAAAGTGTCAATACAAAAGTTGTAGGTCTTTTTATTACCTACAATTTTGCTATTTAACTTTTTTTCATAGGACTTGTAGTTTTGCCGGAAATTGAGATAAACCATTTTTTTAACTTTAACCCCCCTCTCCCCCCACCTCCCGACCTCAGATCGCCCGTAATTTATTTTTCCTATCATTTTTATTATATTCTCCTCTTTTTCCAATGGGTTTCATCCTACTATTATTTTATTCACTTTTTACCGTTTTTAGAGGCTAAAAGCACTGGCCTATTACTTCGGAGCGCTGTAAAACCTTAGCTATTGACTTAATGAAAAATGTTTTACATAAAAGTTGTTCCTCGTAAAACGATCTACAAAAATGGTCTAATATAATTTTTTTCGTAAAATGATAAAAAAAAGTTATATCGAAAAATACATTTTTTTTTCTGGAATTCTGAACATTTTCGCTTATAACTTTTTTATTTATAGTTATATGACAAAAAGTTGCGTATCAAAGTTGTAGAGAATTTAATTTGCAACAAAAATGTCAAGATTTTTTTAAATCGGATGAACAGTTTAGGAGATATATCGTGAAAACCTTTTCAACCCCTATTTTCAAGATGGCGGCCGGGGGACAAGGGTGGCGACCCCACAAACTTGGTTTTAGCTTTACACTGACCCCCCCTACACATCAAAAAAATAAAATTGCGTCTAAAAAACGCAACCCCAAATGTAACTTTTCAATGGACTAATTCACTTCAGACATTTATAAGTTTTTACATAGGTGCTTACTCCAAGGATTTATAGATCTGTGGTACAGATGAGATGAAATTAAGCTATTTGAATAAAGTGTTCTAGCTATAGTAGGTTCTCTGTCAAAAGCGCGACCCTTATTGTATGAAACAAACGATGCGTAGCAGCCACTTAATATATATTTTGCGCAGCTAATGAGTAGGATATTACTCAGAAACGTATGCTTGCTAGCTTAGCTAGTTTTCCTCGATTTCACCCGCGTCATGAAGGGTACTACAGGCACATGTATAAAAAGGAGCCTATAACCCTCTCGTGAGTCCAATCTGTCTCCACACCTAAATTGATTCAGCTGTTTTACCGTGAAAGCGAAAGAAATAAATAAACTCACATTCGTGTTTATAATGTTACTTATGATGTCTTCGTCTTAGTTACGACCGCGGTGGTCACGTGTTTTGACTTACTTCAAAAGGCGATATAGTGGCGTCTTTAATGTATTAAGAGACCCGTGAGTTGTCTATTTTTTTTAAATATTTTATCCATTTCCACATGACAAACTATTTTACGTGTTAGGTCCAATTAACTACATATTTAAATATGATCTATGTCCATAACGTAAACGTTTAACGTATGTATGTAGTAGACCCGAATATCATCAGTGTGAGTGAGTATAATGTATAGTTTATAATATAGTGCAAGCGAACAGATGCCTGCAGTTCCAAATAATAGATATCAGCAATGAAAAAGAATTACGTAAACCTCTTATTTTCTTACCGTTGTAACAGATTACTAAGATCGTAATAACATATGTCATAAAATATGCTTTAAACAGATTAATAAATTTAATACCGCGACAAAATGAGCGTAAAAACCCATAAACTGTACCGTTCTTTCCATCTTATGCGATAACATATTATGACAAATATGACTAATTCCATAATTACTATTCAGAGAGCAAATGGATATTTGTCTGAATGGGTAAATATTGCTATTACACGTGTTATTCGTATAGCTTTACATTCTTTTTACGAGACAATATTGGGGAATAGATTTATATTGGATGCTAGGCTGACTAAAGTATATAAATACATAGGTAATATAGCTTATATTTTTTTTCCTTCTGCCACTTCTTAGAAGAACGATGACACCTTTTTGTGTGATAGCGAAAACGCGTGAGAAAATGTAGTATTAACGAGTTTACTAGGATTTGTTCAGAAATAGCTTAAGAATGTTGTAGTATAAATATTCAAATGGCGTTGACAATTGCTCAAGAGATTTTTTATGTATCCCAAACTTGCTTTATTTTATATTTTGATTATACACATTATTATTGCTATATAATAAATTAATAAAATTCCTTGTACATATTGTTTGACAAGATATGTACATCTATAAATATTTACTATGCTAATCAGTTCGCAGGAAATTCGTGAATGTGCCACAACCACATTAAATATTAACTATGCTGATCGCATGAACTTTAATGGTTTTGACATTCAAGACTTTTTTGTATAAGCTCTAAACAAGAAAAGTACTGGCCTTGTGTGATAAAAATAATCTAGTAAAACTCTGTGAAATACTGTGACACATCGGAAATATACTCGTTCATATATAGGCTACTGCTCGTAGTAAATTATGTAGGAAGGCATACTAAAAATGAAGGAAAAGACGTGACAATTTCATTAATATGTAAACGGGGAAGTTTTGACAACCTGTATGTTCAGTCTTTCTACTATAGGCAAGATCTTTTTCTACATTTTTTTGTGAATTAGTCACAGAAAATCACAAAGACTTCACAGAACTGCTAAGGAAAGGGTTTATATAAAAAAACCAGCTCAATTTTATGTGTAGGTGATTATGATTCTTTGATGTTCTTTTAGTCCGTAGTAAGGTAGGTGTAGACAGTAAGGTCGAGAACTGGAAAAAAGTCTTGTCATATTTTGTCTTTCCTTTTAAATTAAAGCAACAAAAAACCACGAAAAATTGTTTATTCTAAGAAATACTTAAATAAAGTCTGTTATTCGCAATCCGCAATGTCTAATCATATCCTACGATTATTGCTTATACCCTCACATAAAAATTAAGTATACATTGTCCTTTTGGACCATTCCGTTGATTAATCAGTTCACCCATTATGGTTATTAATACAGATCCTATTAAAAAACACACGATATAATTTTGTATGTTCTGCCATGCATTGAATGTTCTCATAACAATTATTATAGCAAAATATAAGCAGTTAAAGTCCTATGACTTAGAAAATGTTTGCCATCTATACTTATAATAAATTTGTAGAGAGGTCAATTCTGTACATGAAATATATTTCCAAAATAACTATCAGGGGGTGATTAGGGATCGATACTGATGCCAAAAATGCAATCAGTAAAATTTTTGTCTGTCTGTCTGTATAAACTCTATAGAAACAAAAACTACTCGACGGATTTTAACGAAACTTGGTACAATTATTTGTCATACTCCTGAGCTGGTTATAGTATACTTTTCATCACGCTACAATCAATAGGAGCAGAGCAGTGAAGGGAAATGTTGTCATTTTGTTTAAACGCGCTAATGTCAGGAACCGCTGGTCCGATTTGAAAAAATCATTCAGTGTTAGATAGTCCATTTATCGAGGAAGGCTATAGGCTATATATCATCATGCTAAGCTACCAATAGGAGCGGAGCACCACTATTCCACGCGAACGAAGTCGCTGGCAGAAGCTAGTATCTAATAAAATCCATGATATCTCACGATTCTTGCGCCTTTGGTATTGTTGGAATTGTTCTTCTCTGTGATACACTTATATTCTCTGATATTAATAAACATAACCGCCTTAGACGGCAAATTATTAGTTTTATTAAATTGAGGAAAACATAACTTTATACAGTGTCATATCTTCTCAGGTCTAATCTTAATGCTAAGGTGGCCTGAGTATTTTATTATCACAAATACACTATACTATCACGGTCGACGTTGCTCGTTAGTGTAGATCAGCATCGATTATAAACTGTTCACCGTCGATAATTGTGTGTTATGGTACGAAACCAATAAAATACTACATGTCCTATTCATTAATTTATTAATTATAATCGAGTTCAAAAAACATTACACTTTGTTCGATTGTACAAGGCTGATGGGTTGTCATTTAGCAGAGCACAATCCATCAATCACCCAAAGCGATCGACGTTCATCAAGGCATCGATGTTACTAGTATGTAAATCATATGGGTTTAACAAAACCCTTATGCTATTAGTAATAGCTTATAATTCTTACATTACTCTGCGGACGACGATTATTAAACGTATTGTATCTAAATTTAATTTTTAGGTCATATTGTACTTTATCAAATGATTATTCTATTCGGTAATTTTTTAATTATTTTTACTTTTTAGGAATTATAACCTTAAATGATATCTTCGTATGGTGAATTTTCCATTAGTTTCTGGATACAAGTACCTATGTTGGCATAAATATTTATATTTGAAATAAAAGTGATCATCATAAGGTTATATGGGCGTGTATAACAGACTAGTTCAACAGCGCTAAATTTACTAAAATAGAAGGTTCTCAACAAGACAACAATTAAGTTTCTCATTTTACCATACATAAAATATTTTATACAGGTAACATTAATTGGAAATTGTGGTATGAATTGTTGTGGGTTTTATGTTTTATATCTGACCACAGAATCAACCGCACATTTAATATCATTCCAACGTCAAGATACTTCCAAACATTAAAAAAGACACATTTACTCTAATTGGCTGTATCGTAGGTACATTGTCGTCGAGCTCCTTCGGTCTGACGGACCATAAGGATAAGACTTGTCATAAGGAATGGTGGCTTGCCTGTGGGTCTAACACGAACAGCTATATTCGATTAGGTACGATTAACGATACGATTACATTAGAACATTTGAGCTAGGCCCACTAACTGCTTTCTACAGCTTAGGGCGGGCGCATAATACGCATCATTATTTGTGAAGGTTTATAGTACAATATGTGCTCCAGACGCTTTAGTAACTTTAATAGACTTATGATTAAAGAAATAACTTTGATAAAATACCTCAAGAATACCAATACAATGACTTCGTACAGTTAATATATGGACAATAGTATGTTCCCACAAACTATGTATTTAAAAAGGAACAATACATTAAATGGATCTTAATAGGATTATTACACTACACTGAATTAGAACTCTGAATTTAACTAAGGTGCATTTCTCATATTACACTTCCCTATATTTTCGGTTTAGGGTTTAGGGAGTGTCATAAGCGATTAAATACAATTATGGAAATAGTACAATGAACGCAATTACAACCTCCACACCGATACTTGCATAAATACAGGAAGTTGACAAACAAACTGAGTCCAGCATTTTCCATACATAAGCCAAGTTAACTTATTGGCTATTTATTCATTAGGTGGTAAGTGGTCAACTACGCACACCGTATAAAATGGCCGTATTACTTTATTTCATTAGTTTACCTATGCTATTTAATATTGCATTAGATAAGTAAATTAATTTGATGGGTGACGTTTGCTGTTCGTTTTATATAATAACAGGTTTTATCATGGCTCTAAATTGATATAATTAGCTTTAATAGCCAAAAATGCGGTATTCACCTATCGTAGTCGTGAATGCTTAAAACTGGATATATCATCTCTAATACATACTTATATAAAATTTTCGTGTCACTGTTTGTAATAAAAATCCTCCGAAACGGTTTGGTGGATTTCTATAAAATTTTGTGTAATTCATGAAGTGAGTTAATCTACGACATGGCCACGACATACATAAGTACGCAACTGTCTACGTAAGCACACTTTCTTTCTGATTAAAAAACCAGAAAAATTTACGACTTAATCGACACTTTTGAGCGCCGTCATTTCTATCGAAATGATAAAAAAACATCCAAACGATAAGTTGACTAAAATCCTCCGATAGTTTTCCCGGGTCCATTGTTTGTGGACCTGAGATGAATACTGGATACAGATACTGGATAAATCTTGTATTATTACTCTGCATATTTTTATAATTAATGTGGCATTTTATTAATTGATCTAATAAATTACTATCTGTTCGGTATAATTGTAATCCTTGGTTTACTATACTACTAACTAGCATCTCAATGGAAATAAAGCAAGGCATAAATTATTATTTTAAATTAGCATCTATTTATAAGTTAAATTTTAATACTGTTTTAGTTGTACTCTAAGATAGTCGTAAGTCTCGTACATATATCGGGCGGGTACCTTCTTAAATTTTAAAATATTTTTTTATATCAACTCAAATCGTTTCGTTACAATCAATAATTACTGTGTAATTAACGGTACATTTAATCATTAACAGTATCAATAACCAAGTGACTGTCCCACTGTAGAGCAAACTTCTCTTTGTATCGCTCCTTTCTTGCGTGTTTACAACTTGAGTAAATCCAAGATTCTCGTCTAGCCAAGAATGCTTAGAATGTATCTCGTGGCTGAGAAACGCGTTCCTTAACCTCTGGCCTCTGGGGCAACCCATTATTATTATGTTGGCGGAAATATAAGCTTTTATCATAGTAACGTAGCTTCAATAACTCTATCGTCAATAAACTTGTTCTATAAAATGCTATTTTATGTTACAATGTTCCAGTTACAAAGTCCGTTCTATCTTTTACATCGATTGCACAATTTGCGTCTTAACATTGCTAGGCGCGTGTGACATTGAATATACGCACATTTCGTGGCCGACCTGCTGGTCAATACCACATGAGCTCACCATGTGAAACACAGGAGCCAAAGAATAACCATAATTATTATGTACCTGAGGTCTATGTAGCTTAATTTTTAGGAGAGATTAAAACCAAATAAAACTGTTTTGTTCCGTTTTATCCTATATGTTTAATGGTAGGTACTCACAAAACGCTATAAATAATAAGTAAAGTCGCTTTCTGGGTGTATGTTAAGGATTATGAACGACGAATAGAAAATGAACGTGTTTAAATGTCTATAATAATTGTTTGTAAATAACTACCGTCTACAACCAGAAAACATAAGAATCTACATTGAAGGCTGGTTACAACATAATTTACCGTGTCCGAGTACCACATGGTGCTACTGAGGAAACGTAGACAAATTGTTCTGTACTCGTTATGCAAATACCCGAGAATCGTTTGTTTAATTTAATTAACGGCGCAGGCGCGCCCGTCTAATGGCTGGTTACCACGTATGTCCAAAGTTAGAATTTAATATTAATATAATACATCCTTATCTTTACTAATATTATAAATCCGTGAAAGTAACTCTGTCTGTTACGCTTTCACTGCACTTCGGCTGGACCGACCCAGATGAAATTTGCTAGGGATATAGATTGAAAATAGAAGAAGGGCATAGGATTGTTTTTATTAGGGAGGGTATTCTTCAACAGCTAGCTCATAATAATAGTGTCGAGCAAACTTTTTTTACATACATCGATGTGTCAACTAGACTCAAAAACTTCCAAAAGAAATGTTTCCGTTCAATAATACTGTTATTTTCCTGGATAGTCAAGTATCTTTTACTGTCCGGTTTATATTGTGCGATTTTTTTTTAATTGTACCAGAGTACCATAAAATACAAGCATTTTGTAGATTTTTAGATAAATAAGAGCAGTGGTTAGACAATTTGGAAAAGATCATATTTTATAATTATATTAGTGGAAGGCTAATATAATTATTAGCTTTCCACTTATTATAGGAAGGCTAATCCTTCCTAAAAGCACACGAGGAGCTCTGCGGTACAGATGATTATCGAAGATATTTCTCCTTGATTCTCCGAAGTCGAAGATGATCACATGAGTAATATTATTAAAATAGTACAAAGATAAGAAATATAGAGAATTTCGTTTGTATAAATAATCATCTACGTGTGACTTAGACCTACATCTGGGCTTCCATTACTAGTCTAGACATAGATAACATTGCAGTCCATAGGCGATACATTTGACAGCTGGAGGTGATGTTGTAAAGCAACTCATTTGTATGTGCAGAGCGTATGCGTCATTAATTCACCACTTCTCAAAACCTACTACCGTTTTGAAACTATGGCGGTTTTACTTCGGTACGTGGAAATAAAATCCGTGAAAATGATACAATTAACATTACGAACAAGTCCCTCGAAACGTTCGTTTCTAAACAAACTTCAAATGCCTTCTAGTTGACTCTTCGTCGCAATGAATGCAAAACATAAATCCCCGCCTTCATGACAAAACAAGTAGTACCACCTGTGACTGGAATATAAACTGTGATCGCTCTGGATTGTGATTTACGTGCAGAGAGATTCGTGCACAACGCCACATTTAAATAACCCCGACATTCCCTAGAAAAAACGATTTCACAATAGAACATTATGGTAATGAGTCTTCAATGCTATGAATCTTAAGGATTAATTATAAGAAGGGCGGTGATAATTAAAAGTGAAGGCTGACAAAAATTATGGACGGTCTCGGTCGGCGGGTGACATTGGTCACGTTACACACTTTATTAAATTATGCAAGTAATGACTCCAACAATCACTCGCCTATGCAATTATCTACTTTTATACAGTCTCGTTTAATCTATAAATAAATTTGTTAAATCCACTTCCTATCGTAACGGGCGTATGAGTCAAATTTATAAAATAGTTTCATTGGAATTAAAAACATTGACCTAAAATAGTCTACTTTAAAAAAACTGTTTTTTTCCATTTCGCACAGTGACAATTTGCGTTCATCGAAAATACCGTTATCTATTAAAACTTGAGTAAAGGTAATTAATTAATGTTACTATTGCAGCTTGTTAATTAAAGGAATTATATGGTTTAACGGCTCAAATGAATACGCCTCTACAATCTATCTCATATGTCTTTGAGTTCTTCGTCTCTGATCACATCTAAACAACATGATGTTCATACGAATAAATTGTAAAAAAATCTTTGCAAGAATTATGCTCATAATATAAAAATAGAACACAAATGAAATCCAAATATTTTTTGTAAGGAACTGTGAAATAATAATTACGTGTGTTTATTATATTTATTTTGAAAGTAATAAGTGGTTGTTACATTAAAATCGAAAGTGAATATAATTTTTATTTTTAAATTACTGGTTCAGTCCTCATGGTGTACGACGTTAGAGCTCGTTTAGGTCATCAGGTGTTGACATGTGTATTGATATCACGACATGCATATTAAATCGTAAAGTTAGTGATCCCAAGATGTTAATAGGATGAAAACACATTTGGTTTTGAATCTGGTAACCTTACCGAGTTTAATCGAAACTTCAATAATAAAAGACACGTTAAGAAAGTTTTATTTGTTTAAAGTAATAAATGATTTTAAAATTAAATCAAGAAACAATTCTTAAACAAAAATGAAAAACTTGCGAACACAAATCAAATTATCAGTCCTAATTTCAATTATTGAGAAATGTAACAAGTTTTTTATTATTATTAAGTAAGTATCGAAAAAAAAATATGTTCCCCTCCTCACCAAACAGTGCCTAATATTGTAATCCTGGGCAGTATCTGTCCGATATCCATAACCTTCTTCAAATAGTCACTCTATCGTGGCCCAGAGTGTTCCACTGTCCTGACACTACATTGGACTAAACGTGTTCTCAAATCTAAATACTGTCTATTTGGCATATAATTAGCATTTAAAAATATTGCATCGCTAAGTCCATTCCATGGTGAGCGCTAGTATTCGAACCGTAATTCATTACATAAAGATTTTCAAGTTTTTACAAATTACTAGGTTAAAATCCAGGAATTTGTAAAAAATACTCTTATTTTACATATCATATTCAGATGTGTCTAAACAGTTACCGCACAGATCAATTGATCTACGAGGTCAAGTCATACTTCCATGGTCAAGAGTGAATATTGCATCTCGGAAAACACGCTAAGCCATAGTTATTATGATCAGAAGTTAATTAAGTCAAGTTCTTCAACTGTGCAATTCCAAAATCTAATAATCAGTTTCCATAATTTTGCATTAAAAGTTGTCAATGACATTTTAATTGCCAAAAAATAAATTCTTGACTTTCACAAATACTAACCGTATATTAAGTTATTTGATTTAGTTATTGAACTTTCTGTGTATGTTTTATCTCTTTCTGTAAAATTCAGTCAGTTCAATAGGTAAATGCTTATGATTTTACAGCCTGTAATAATTTTATTTGTTAAAATATGCTTAGCGGCATTAAATTAACTGATTGCTATTTGTTTACAAAAGGCGGTGCAGACCTACTTGCAAATTAACTATATATTTATAAATATAGGTTATTCCTTTAATGTTTAATACTTTTTTTATATAACTAAAACGATGTCATGTACAAAAACTTGATGATTTTAATGTGTTGAAGTTGGCTAATATTCTAACACAAAATAAAGTTTCTTTATAATTTCACTCGATATTACCACACTTTGCTATCAACATTTTAGCAGGCGTTTACAAGCACTGTACAAAACTGCTTTATTTTGCTGGTCAATTCATAGGTAAACTTTTTACTAAGTTCTTCAAATAGTATCTATAAAGAGTGTTTAGGGTACTGCCGAAAAATACACTGGTGTATCGGTCCGTCTTATCGCGGGTTAAATAATTATTCTTAAACTTTCAAAGTACCAATTTTGGCATCTACTCGTAGAACTGACGTGGTTGGCGCCTACCTTATACGAATAGCATTATTCATTCATTAAAATATTTGCTTTTAGTTTCTTCGCAGGAGTTTTAACTTACATGAATATCTTAGCAAAATTTACTGAACTGTGTTATCGTCAGATATTTTTGTAAGGCACTTGTGTTATTTAACAATGTTCTTTTTTATCGTGTCGGTGGACTTAGCTGACATTTTCTGACTGCATTTTCAGTATCGCCTAGGGTGGATTTATATAAAAATCAGGGACACCTGGGACATTACTTGCTAAGAACGAACACAGTCACATTGTGTTTGCTTAATTTTATCATTCATACAATACATGACATTATACTATATATATTTACAAATCGAAGAAAAATAAAAAAATAGAATAATCAGTAAATAGAAATCATTAAAAGATATTATTGAGTCCAACTACTCTTTGTATACATTGTAGAAATACATAATTTATTTTTACAAATTGCAGCGACTAACATCTTGCCCAAGAAGCTTTAATTTTCATCTCAAAATTATCGACTATCGTGTGCCATCCGCTAAGGAATATTCGACAACGACTAGGCTTGGGTTGACTGTGCGTTGTGTTCAACACGCGCTTCAAAGAGAACTTGGCATAATTGTCGGGGCCCGCTAGGCCCAGAGCTTTCCAGGGTTGCGGGATTGTTCGAGAAACTTATAGCGGCCCTAGAATGCAGAGGGCAATTAAGTAACACGAGTGGGTTTTACTCAGTCAGAGTTACGACATCAAATGACGATTAATATTAACGATATCCTATCTTTAAAACTAATTTAATGATTAATTTATAAACAATATTAAAAGATAAAAAACAGGCACTAAAGAATTTTTCAGATTTCTACATAATTATATTTCATTTAGATTTTATTAATAAAATTTAATCAATCAAACGATCTAAAATGTAAAGTTTTCTTCTTGGGTCTTAAAAGCTTCTTGGGTACTACGCTTCCAAAACAGATCTAGAGATATTTTTCCATATTCAACATAAACTCATATTACGTCATGCCTGTTTTCCCCGAAGGGTAAATCAGAGGTGTAGATAAATACGTTGACATTTTGTCAACTATACACATATGGTCTTGAAAAATGTATTACGGAAATGCATGGATTTGTTCAATGATTTGTAATGTGTAGTTCATAGAAAGGTGAACTGGTAACACATTATTAGTTGGTTTCCTACTTAATCTCGTGATATATTAAATAGATCATGGGTAAACAAGTACCGCACAAAAAAGGTCAATCAGTGGTACTGCATTCAAATGGTGGATAGGCTTACAATATTGATATTTCCATAGTGGAAGTATTTTTTTTTATAGCAGGCTACTTTTTCGGACTATATTATGTAGGTACTCATAATGATTATTATCATACATAATTGACAAAATGGATTATAGTCTCTATTCAAATATGGATAAGAACCAATTTTCATCATGACTGAATAATATGCAAACGTAAATAACAAGTCCCATGTATAACTTTCCTTACAAATATTACTTTTTTTCGATAGATATTTTAGCCTTTTCAGTATGATTGAATCAGTCTTTTCACATTTTGTTGATTAAATATTTAAAATAGGAATCCAGTAAAATCGGTATTAGAATTTCTCATGTTTAATTATAACCTATGCATATGCGTATAATACCTATATATTTGTTCCAAAGCGAAAAGAATAATAATTATTTGGCAATACACGAATAACAGATTACACGTTCACAAATTCTTCGTAGCAGCTGCTACGGGGTTAAACACCCCGTAGCCCGTAGTCCGTAGCACACAGAGTCCCGTGTTAGTAAAATATGAATGGAACGTGATAGCACCCCAGGTTTTATCAATAAAAGCGATCCTAATCGCGTTTAATAATTATATATGTGCAATTCCGATTCCTAATAATAACTCTATGGTAATCGATACTGATAATCTAAAGTAATGAAGTAATCTTATGTTTTACAACACTTCTTTAATAATCTATATTGGTCAAGGTATAGTTATGCAAGTCGATTTCATTTTTGTTCAATTTACTTATTATAACTAAATATATGCGAGGGATATCGGTCACGTAATGTTAGTAAAATTAGTACCATATTATAATAAAAAATACATCAAATTATAACTGATATTAAATTATATAAGAATTGGCTGTATAAACAATCACTATTCTTAATTTACTTTAAACAAGAAGCGAAAAAATAGCATTAACAACAATTTTCAGATTTCTATACGGAACTAATAATCATTATTTATTAATTTTATTTTAGTACTAAAAAACATTTTCGATGACTTTTCACAAGTTAATGGACATATACTTGATTTATTAACGATGAAGATACTTATTGTACTTTATAACTAAAAGCCTAATTCATTAACGAAGGCTCCTGCCAACAATTTTACAAAAACAGCTGAGTGCTTAAGTAAAAGGAAAACAAGTGTCATTTAGTCTTACGTTTAATGGCTTTATAAGTTAATACATTCTGACGTTAAAAGGAACTTGTGATGTCTTAAAGCTGCCTAAAGACTGGGAAAATTTGATTAGTCTCATCGATTATTATTATTTATTAAACGAAAAGGAAACCAGCAGTGGTAAAAGCCAATTATGATATTAAACAGGACAATAGCAATAAAGATTGCAGTGTCTTTTTGGGTACAATTTAAGTGTTCACCAACATAATTTTTATGCCCTAAGATGTACCGAGTAAAATAAATTTACTCGACAGAAATAAAACCCACTCTATACCGAGGTCCCTAAAGTAAAACGTATTAAGTTCCAAAATGAATATATACACATCTGTTCAGAATAATTGTACGTTTTGTTTAAGTATTCTTTTTGCTTGCCAAAATGGGTAAATCCTCACCAAATACTGTTTTACTGGAACTGTAACATCGCATTTTCTTTAGTGTAATCAAATGATTGAACCTATATCTAAAATATATTAATGTCAAACTAACGGACTTTAGTTACTGAAGTCTGAAATCGCCAATCCGCCTTTAGCAAGTGTGGTGATCAATGCTCATGCCTTCTCTGTATGAGAAGAGGCCTGTGCCTACTACTGGTAGTGAGACAATATAGGCTGATGATGATGATGATGATTATTGTCAAACTAAGATTAAAATCGTTCCCCTTAATTTTTTCTGCAACCTGCTCGGCCGCCGTCCTCAATCAATTTCTAATGTATGGTGCGCGATATATTTTTTTGCTATTATTTTATATACTATATGCTATATATTATAGCGTAGTCTGAAAGCAGCTTAATCTTTGTAAATAAAGCAAAGCACTTTATATAAGTGATCTTTTATTATTTCTTGAGTCTATTATTATGCTATAGGTATCCAAATCTGTCTAGACTATGCATTTGTATCGAATTTTAAGTAGCGTTTTTGTTTAATACACTCGCGAGTAAGATTTTAATATTATTTAAGAAGATAATGGGCCTGTAAGAAATCAAGATTTCAGTTCATAAATCAGTTTATTAATAATTATTATTAATTTTAATAAATTAAAGTGACTAGTTACCATGAATACATGTTTTTATCAAACCCTATTTTTTTTAAATAATAATGTTCTTGTGATCCATCCATATTGATTGCTTGCGACTGTATCTGTTACGTTAAGTTGCGTAGTATATTTTCAGTCAAAATACTTTACACTGTACAAGTGTTAAATGGTTATTTAATGTAAATAGCTAATATGTTTCACATGTTAATAAGATAGTAACACAATAACTTTGTAAGTAACTCCTACGTTAACTAGCTTCTTTAGGAGTTACTTGCTAATATTAATTACTGTGACATTTTGCGGTTACAAATAGCACCGAATTTGTAAGTTGATATTATAATTGGTCACGTATACTTAGAAATATATATACAGGGCCAGACCTATTTCATAATTTGATATAATGCCATTTGTAATTTGTTGATCTTAGAGATAGTGCTTATTGCAAAGAAATTATATAAACCGATTTGTAAGTAAAAAGATGATGACAAAATAAACTATTAAAAATAAAAGTACAATTAAATAATATCATTCGCCTTATCTGAAACTAGCTGTTTCCCGCGGTTTCACCCGCATCCCGAGGGAACTACTTCGCGCACTCGGGCAAAAAGTAGCCTATGTCCTTTCTCAGGCTCTAGACTATCTGTGATGACAAATTTTATTTAAATCGGTTCAGTAGTTTTGCGGTGGAAGCGCGACAGACAGAGAGACAGAGTTACTTTCGCATTTATATAATGAACAACTATGATTTATTTAATAAATTATATTAATCACATCAATCGCAGAACGGAAAACCTTGGGTTGAAGTGTAATTATGACACCCATACTTGAAACGCATTTAAGTGCTGTGTTATAGAAGACGAGGCTTTTGCTTCTACAACCGGGCATAAATACTAACTTTGGGTTGCTACTGTGAAATCCCACATAGAAAATCCCAATGACATTTCGTTCGATTCGGAAATCGTACCCAGGTCCTTATCCCGTCCATATCCTTATCCCCCAAGCAGTCACGTTTGAAGCTACTACACCAAACGAGACACAGTCAACAAATATTTATTTTTTATGATCAGATAAAAAATCAACCAATTTATTTTATATGATCTCTAAATAGGCTCGCTAGCCCCGAAGAATATGGATTCCTATAATCATATTCCATTTGCACTGGTTCATCTTCAGAATCGAAGGACAGTTCAGGATCAAAGTCTGGCGTCGAATCAGTTATACCATTGATGACAATACGCAACAAATTCGACAATGTGTAGCTTTCAAATTTCTTGAGCAGGTTCATTTTGAATTGGTACAAAATATTCTTCACGAATCTGCAAGCCTCACTTAATATATCTTCAATGATTTCTCTGAACTGGTTTTTTACTGCTAGCAACACTGAGCCTACTTCTCTCCCCTGAGGTACGTCCAAACCGAGCATGGAGGCTTCATTAGTATCTCTGCGGTTATTGGATACTGATGACGTCGGAGTTGAGCTAATCAGCTGTATAGACATTACAATCGTTATCACAAAAGTGATTCTGCGGATCATCTGAAAACAAACATTACATTTAATATAACATAAAAAAATCGATTTTCATAAAAAAATGCAGTGTAACTCATGTTAAAATAATAAATTACTACTACACCTTTATAAATAGACTTAGGTTTTAGGTAAATAAACTATATAGGTACCTCAAATTATAAACATCGACAAAGTTTAACTTTCATGGCCACAAAATATTATTTTAGTTTTATAAGAGTTATTAGCATTGTAGTAATGCTATTAAGTCTTGTGTTTCATTTCTTAAATAAGACAAAGAACCTTTAAAAATCCTTAATAGTAAATAGATATCAGTCAAAGTCAAATTTAAATTATCATGGCCAAGGAGGCATGACGAACATCACGAACATGGCAAATTTTTGAATTCCGAAACCACAAACAAGGAAAGTAGGTATTCAAAGAACATACCCATGAGTACAAAATAAAAATATTGTCCTGCCAAATTATATTAAAACTTTGTTCACTTACTTTATATTTTTCTGGATGTGTGATAAAGATTAAGTTACTTCTTGATGCCTTCGTTATCGTATGGTACAAAATAGGGCTTACCTTCGTCTTATATACTAATAAAAACCTAATTCTTAATGTCCCTTCATTACATAATACTCATTAACTATTATCTTCACATATTATGCAATTAGAACTTTTTATCTTGAACTGAGTCATCATGGTAATTATTTCACGTAATTTTCTACACTTAAATGGGTCGTAAACCGTAATGCGTTCTCTAGGACACATGACAAAAACTCTTCCTTCTCAGACATCTCAAAACGTGTCATACTGTTATCAGTTACCTAAATTACCTCGTATATCCTACCTTATGCAGATTTACACCTTGAAGATGTTTTACTACTATTTATTTTGAAAAATAAAACGTAAAAAGTATTATCGCAGCCATAAATGCTGAAGGCTAATAGAAATGGGTAGAATACTTGAATATTTTTAGATTAAGATAATTATATTTTAAAAAAAGTTGTTGGGACGTCAAGCTATAGCTAGGCCTTTGTCCAGCAGTGGACCAATGTTTTTTTTATACCTACCTAATACCTCAAGATATTTTATTACCTACATAGTTACACTGAAGTCACGAAGTAGAAAATCGCACAGAATGAATACAATGAAACCTACCCCACTGAATTCAATTGCAACTGTTATCATTTCGAAATGATAAGACCAGCAACTTTTAGAATTGTAGTCATAATTTATCTATCACCGTAGTTGATCTAGTGCATCTAGATATTTTTATGAATTAAAGAATTCAATTGCAATTTGTTAATAAAGTTCTTACAGAAACTTAAAAAAAATATTATAAAAATGATTCCTGGTGTAAGTTGAAGATACAGGATCATAAGAAGACTTTGGCTACGTGTGACCACGAGGTAATAAAACGTGTACTCGTTTAATGTTTGTTACGATAAGATTAATCAGCGGACTTATACGATATGCTTGAATGATCTATTACAGTATCTATACCATCTCATTTCAAACATCAATTAAAACGCTACGCAATAAACGCATAATTGCAATCGTCTCTATTTCTGTTTGTTTACACACAAACAGTGGGCTCTTAGACAGCTCTTATGGTACTGTTATTCGAAGCTTAATAAGATAATCCGCGTGTGTGATTTATACGGAGCGCGGCAATGAGATCGGCGCGCGCGCCGGTCGCCCGGTGGCTGCGCCTGCGACGACGCTTCAGTCTGATAATGTAACAGGTCGTAGCGGGCCGGCTACATGAACGTTAAATAAAACGTTTTCACGAGTTTTCGTAACTTTAATTTTTATAATGGACTATTGATTTTAGTTGTAATTTGATTTAAAACGTAACGATATAATTCAAAGTCGTTTGAATTAAAGACCGGTCACAAGAAGTGTTCACTTATATGGGCGACGTTAATAAACTTAATTCTTTTCCCGACATTATGAGAAAGTGTTTCAAGATGGGTCTGTTCAAGAGTGAGTATTGAATTCAGGATGATTTCAGCAATTGTTATTATTTGATTGTGTTCCCTTTTTGCTTTTGTCAGGAATTTGTTTACTGCTAAGAACTCTAAGTAAACTCTAAAATACTTGGCTTGCTATACTAATCAAACAAGTAAATCCTAAATTTCAGGACCCAATTATTGCCGGTTCCTAAAATAATAAAAGTTTAATTTAAGCATTTGAAATGTCATTTAACTGATGCCAATTAAATTACAAAAGTTTCAAACCTATCACCCAGTATAGCAAATAACATAATTGAAATAATATTGTGTGATATACGTAAAAGTATATAGCATAAATAGTGCTAATTTGATGCAACCGGCGATATTAATCGAGTATTTATAAATCGTGAAATTAGCAATGATGAAATGTATCCTAAATAATAAATAACATATAAAATAATATAAGTTGGCTGTGCAATGCGTTAAAATGCGTTTGCATAAGGTAACGCAAACTTTTAAAATTCAGATTACATTCATTATTTGAAACATGCAATTTGAATATTTTTCGGAGCGGGATTTTTAATATTAGTTTTTAAGGTGTAACAATAATTAAGACAAATGTTGTGAATAAATCAATTCATGCTACCTTGCTGACCCTCATAAATATCATTAGTGACAATTAAACTAAACAACATAAATCATAACGCCTAAGGTTTAGGCTCTACGCGTCGAGTTGGGCATAAACAAATTATATTATTATTTCGTTTGAATTAACTTCAGCTCAGTAAGTATATCGTGTCATAAGGTCACATATGAAGTAATTGTATTAAATTCCTGCATACTTATCAAACTTCGTACTAACTTGGAATAAATTTTCAGAATAAGGGTTAAAAATAATACTTTAATTTAAAATCACGTATTTTTTTATAACCACGCAGTGATAATTACTTGTTACTCATCATTATTCGAAGTGTTATTCCTATAACGTAGTGTTGTTGTAGAAAATAATGATAACTTAAATAGTTGGTTTATTTTATCTTCGTTTAGTTATAAGGTAGGTACAAACAAAGTCATGTAGAAAAAAAATCTATAATATAGTAAGATGTTTTTACAGACAGACTTCTGCGTCTAAATATTTGGCGAAAAATTGCGGATTATTCGACGAATTGGCGATAGTTAATTAACAGAATAAACAATTTTGAGTAACAAAAATACAATGTATTACGTTGCATAGTATAATAATAATTATGCTAAAATCAAAATGTCTCAAAAGTCAATTTAAAGACAACATATATACACATAAATAATAAAACACATACAACATATAAATATCACTTTAACTTGAACTCACAAAAATGGGCGAACAATTTAACTTAACAAGATGAGCACCTAATTTCATACTTGGGCTTATGTCATGGTGGATTTTTCACTGCCAGGAATAAGCTAAAGTTTTAAATACAAACAGGGAAAGGCTACGTTGGTTTTTCAATCTATTCGGTCGAGCGAGTGCGTTGATCACAGCGCTGGGTGCAATCAGCGCCTTGTATGCATCGTCGCAATCCGACAATGCTAGTACCTCCATAACCGACCATTGGGTGTGTTGCAACATTGCCTGGTAGGTAGTATTATCCGTATTATTAATATAAGGATGAGTATGAGTAAACAAACTATTGAATATAACGCGTGCCGTGGTAAAATGGGTTTCGGAAGCTGTTCGGGGCGTACGGCTATTTGCAAAGGCTGTCAATTAGAATTATAAACAAAAAATAATAGGCTATAAATATTCAAAATATTATATTATGTGCTCAGTAATTAATCATTGAAGTCTTATTGGGGTTTTCCAACGAATTACCAAGCAGTTTTTTAAAACCTAAAATTATTTTAAAATGCCTAATCTGCATAAAATATGATTATTTATAGAAAAAAATGAACCTTTTTTAAAATTACCTGTTTTGAATATCGGTACCTACCTCAAAATTATTACAAGTTTCGTGGCCTGCAGATTCCAATGTCACGTGCTCTATAACATCCCGCTCCTTTTTTGAAGAGGATGCTACACCCATTATGTAAGCAATTTATTTTGAATGTTGTTAAAAACGTTAATTGTTCTGTTTTGCTAAATATACTTTTATTGCATGCTCGAGATAAATTAATTAAGTCTAATTGCTGTAATGTATATTTATTAACGTAACAGGCCTACAGAATTCACCTATACATGTTAAAAAAAACTTGTATCTACAACTTTTTTGTTGGCTTAGCTTCTGAAGAATATTGTTTTTGGAATATTTTGTAAGAATACGCGAATAATTTGTTTTGTAAGTATTTTTTGCGATACAATTATGGCAAACTAAAGCGTGTTGTAAGTTTACGCACAGGTATTGCGTTTTACAAGCGAGAGGCTGCCGCTATGCTTAGCAGTTAAATTAATGCATTCTCCTTCCTTGCTTAGGCAATATTACGACAACGCTTTATGTGACAGAAACATTTCGTGTTATTTATAAATTACTGGCTGTTTCCCGCGGTTTCACCCGCATCCCGAGGGAACTACTTAGCGCACCCGGGTAAAAAGTAGCCTATGTTGTTCCTCAGGGTCTATTCTATCTCTGTACCAAATTTCATTTATATCGGTCCAGTAGTTTTGGCGTGAAAGCGTAACAGACAGACAGACAGACAGACAGAGTTACTTTCGCATTTATAATATTAGTAAGGATCTCGTTTGATTACTGATAACAATGATATTTCTAAAAGGCAGACAAATTTAATATTTTATTGTTTTTTTTATTTTTTACTAACCTTAAAAAATATAAAACACAAAAACTTAAAAAATAAATTTTAATAAAGGTACGATCGGGTCGTATTGAAATTCAAAAATCGAAAAACCTGTAGCCGATACTTGAACAAAAATTCGTGGCGTGGCTGTGTCGTGGACAAGGCCGTGTGTTTTACGCGAATACATGTACGTAACGCACTCCTCATACCACGGTAACGAATTGTTTGATCCCTTACATTTTGCATGTATTATACAGGACAGATATATTGCTACAACACAATTTTGAATCCCCCGAATTTGTCATCAGTCTTCTGAATTGCCTTCTCCTATAAAAATAAAAAGGATATAGGTATATACGTCAAAACTAAAAATTATATTACAGTGGTTGCAGATTTAGTGAACAAGACTTTGCCACAATCCAATTTAGATTTGACAATAGGTAACAATCCTGTCATCAGTTAACACAGTTTGAAGTAAGCCGTAGCTTCCAAACACCCATCTAGATATAGAAAATAACTCAAGTCA
Source organism: Pyrrhia umbra (assembly GCA_963891755.1). Lineage (NCBI taxonomy): Eukaryota > Metazoa > Arthropoda > Insecta > Lepidoptera > Noctuidae > Pyrrhia > Pyrrhia umbra. The sequence continues at coordinate 7,167,407 of OY982925.1, forward strand.
TTTTCTTTTGTATTTCTTTTCTATGAGGTTTACGACTTACGAGTTTTAATTTAGTAAATAGGTATGCAAATTGTATTTTTCTAGTCAAAAATGTTCTTGTAAATACTTTAAGTTGAAATGTACATGTAAATTTTCAAATATTTTGTTTTCAATTAGGCCTAATTACAATCACTTTTGAAAGTCAAAAAAGAAAGAATTTAGTTGCCCATTCCAAAAAGTTAGTTTCCTATGGAGAAGAACGGGCAAGAAACTCCACTCCAACTCCAATAACTCTGGTTGTTTCAATAAATTATTTCATTTACGGGTGGGTCTCGTCAAGTATCGCATAACTGACAATAATAATTAATGTCCTCTCCGAATGGTAAGAATTGTCCACAGAATAGGTGAACGACCCACTATCTCCGTAATGTCTGAACAGTTTAGGGTGAAATGACGGTCTAATAGCTTTGGTAACATAAATGCAGTCCGCCTTATCTAGACAAACTGCCTAATCTAATTGGTAAACAACACTTCACTTTAACTGTATGAAAATAGTTTATTTATCGTGGGAGTAGACTTTGACTATCATAAAATGGACTATGGCTACAAAGATTAATATTTATGCAAATAATAGCGAAAATAAAAAACAACTAACTTCAATTGACTTAAATTCCTTTACATACTTTTTTCAGCATAGCAGTTTTGAATACGGCAATACCAAAGTAGCCATATTCTTTTAGACATATTTTATTATTTCCAATACACGTGAAAATTATATTTTGAAATCGATAATGTAATCGATGTTCCTGTACAGTAAGTGATTGGGTATTGTACAATAGCGTTCATACATATTCACATTGTAGCAACACGTGAATACGCGACACTTAACATTAGCTAAATCTTTACAAAATATTTTTTTTTGTTTCTTGTAGTCTTGAGTTTATTTATTATTTTTATTCATTCAAGAACGTACTGCGTTTTTATCGACTGGATTTAAAGAAATAGAAAAGCCACACCCATATACCATTAATTTCGGTAACTCACAAAGACATTACAAAAATTAGTACTGTTCATGAGTGAGCGAACAAGTTTCAAATGTACCGGAAAAAATCTAGCCTAGTACCTACGTGTCTAGTGCACTTATTTGTCTATAAGTAAATCATGGTCTGTAATAATGTCAAGATCGTTTAAGTCTTGTATACAAGTTATGAAGTTCTGATTTGTTTATTCAAGAGTTTGTAATTTGTTTATTTATTATCGAGGTATACTTTCTCGTTGTTAACCATCGTTATGCAGAACGTGAACGATGTGGAGGCCGTTATCATTGACATCGCGCCTTTTTACACGATTGCCTACAAAAATGAGTGTTACGTTTTCAGTGTCTACGTATGTATGTTTTTATTTGTATGTGAGATGCTTTATTCCACCATAAACCTTGAATGGCTTAACCGATTTACATTTATGAAGTATCGTTAGAGTCCTCGGAGTAATATAATATATCTATACATATAAAATGCTTTGTCCTGAACGACTGACGGATCAATGCACAGCCTAAACTGCTGATCGTAGTAATCTGAAACTTGGAGGGTGTGTTCCCTGTATGATGAAGGCATCTGATAAGACAGGGTTTCCCGAAATTCTACCTCTAAGGAGGGGCAATGTTTGTATGAAACTCTGTTATTTTTAATTTGAATTCGTATAGCCTATGCGGGCGAAGCCGTTGGCGGAAAGCGAGTATAGTAATATAAGGTTAGGAAAATAAAGGAAAATAAACCTAACATGTATAAAAATAAAGAAATAAATAACTTAAAAACACACGACTAAACCTAAAAACACGTCTTATCATTAATTAAATCGCAGTTGGAAGATCTCTTTTATTATTATTTTTTTCTGAAGGGTTAGGTAGAGGTGCCTCTAACAACCACATCTGACTGGTATTAAAATCACATATATTATTATTATGGAGCGAGACATAAATCTAGACTCTGGACAGTTAATAAGTTTTTCATAAAAAAAAATAACTCGTTGTTCGACTTAGGCTGGAAGCCGACCCCAATACAGTTGGGAAAAGGCTAGGCAGATTAATAAATCTGCATGATTAATATATCTGCCTAACCTTTTCCCAACAATACATAATACATAATATTATTTTCTTGCTCGCTTACATAAACAAAACCTTAAATACGTTCACACTTTAAGATTCTACATACTGAGTGTATGGTGAATGATGTCGTAGTATAAACCTAGCATATGAATATACATTAATCGTTCATGTAATTGTTCCTTACCAAATGCCTACTATATCCTCGAAGTTATCCAAGTTCAATAATATAATCAAAGCACGCACTATAAAGTACGAGAGGACAATTCAATGGCAACCACTGACCGATAACCGGTCGCTTTCTGTCAGATCGGCGCAACATAAACATAAACAGACTACTACGGAAGCGACATGCTTCCGTACACACTTCCGAAGATATTTTTTTAAAAGTCAAGGTTATATTAAAATTTAGATGACAAAATTCACCTACTTAAAAGGCACGTCCAATGTCTACGTGCGTATTATGGACTAGCTGCCGTCCAAAACCAGTATCGCCATAAGAATTAATCTTTTACTGATAAGTCTATTAACAGATTTTAGACTAGCCAATTCTTATTTCTCGCCTTCTTTCTCTCCTCTCGAGCCTTCATTTCGCGATTAAAAAGAAATTTCCCTTTAGTTTTAATGTCATCCTATACCCGAAATACACACGGGTGCCTAAAGGCACAACATTCTTACATAAGCGAATAAAAAGTCGTAAACTGGTTTTTCAAATATTTAACGTTTATTTTTATGATCCTCGAACCTTGATTTTGAGTTTGTATTTTCGAGATTGGTGTGATTTCTTAAAACTTATTTTGCTCCCAGGAGACCCACACAATTTTAATGATTCACAAAAATAAGTAATATGTAAATAGGTACATGAAATTCAAATCAGAATTAGGACAAGTAGCTTTGTCATTCTAAAATGTCAAAACATCTCTTAGTAATAAAGGCTACTTTCGCAGTTTTAGTAATGAAAACATTAAATTTACTGTTGTTATTATAAGAATATAATATTTCAATGTCAATCAGTAATAAACTCGTATACACCAAGACCTGCGCTGCCGCCACAACACGACACTGGTAGAATAGTCGACATACGCTTTTGCCAAAAAGAGAAAAAAAAAATACATCTACATTGAATTTTAGCACTGCCCTTGATCATGATTTACATAATATAAATATGGCCACGCAGATATTAAGTTTTTACTGAACATCTATTGCAAAAGTGCCAACGTGCCTGCATTGTTGTCTGACAACTATTGTTATCGTTCAAACGTGTTTATATAAAGAAAAGATACAGTAAATCACTGCAAGACGACGTTCATAAAAAAAATATACATTATCAACTATGTAGTTGTAAAGGAAAAATCTTGTGTAAGTATCAACTAATAGATGTGCGTCAGTGGGTTATCAATTATATTCTACAGTAAAGTCAATAATCATATCAATCAATACTGTACATGTTATAAATCTATTAAGTATTAATAATTGTATTCATTAACTCATTATTATCACGAAGAAGTCCCGTCAGATTCAAGATTTCAATCAAATTCGGTAGGTATGCACAGAACGTAAAGCCTGGAAAATGATTCGGATACATAGTACAAGTTTTCCCTGGTGTGTGTGTGAAACGTGGAACAACAGTTTGTAGACAATTTAAAAATGCCTAATATGTTCATGACCTTATTTTGGTGAGAGGAGACTTTTTTAGTATTGGTTGCGTGTACATATGAGCTTGAAATATAATTACTAGTAGTTAGGTAGGTATTTTTAATTTTGTTTCCAAATTCAGGATATGATAGTGACTAGACATGACCTCACGTGCTATTATTGCTTTCATAAAAAATAACTTGTTTTAATAGATTGAAACAAAAATGGCACAGATTTATTTAAAACTGCTGAGTAACACCTAAAGCTTATGAAAATTGGCGTTCAAGATAAGTGGGAATAAACTTTTCTGTCTAGAGTGCTCACTTGGTAATTCATTATCAGTTTGAACCCTTCAAACAGTTGTATGCGAAATGATAATGATTAATGAACATGAGCATGTAATATTAGGCATTGTTTACATGTCAACGTTTTTACCGACGTTGCGTAGGTTCCGTTCACCTGTCACGCAGTGCAACCTGCAATTTCTAGGTGTCGCCCTTCACTTGAAGATTGTTGATGCAACTCCGCGTAATAATAGGTACACTATCCGACCACTTTGGTTAAATTATACCTTCATTATTATACCTACTTTTGGTGTCCTTGTATTATATTGAGACTAAAAATATTTAGAGCGCCTGTGACTTCTTCGCTTCTATGGTTCAGTCTTTATGTTTGTATTAAATTTTGAAATATCAGTCTTAGTAATTTTGATGTCCGTCCATTGAGGGGTGACCATTCTCAAATATAAAATAATTTGAATTGTATCCATTTAATAAAATAGTGGACAGTATTTTATCTGCTTATTTCGCAGACGGCTAAATTTAATTGATTTTCGGCGTTTTTTGTGTATTGATAATACAAGTCGAGATAGAATGACGCATAAACCAGAACTTTGCATTGCTGGGTTATAACACATTACATAACAAAACATCTTGCTTGAACAAAACCGGCCTGATGTGGATTCTATCTCGCGCAATTAATAGTTCCGTACAAAGTACCCATTCATGTGGAGACAACATACCCTGAGTTTTATTTTAGATTGAAATAGGCATAAAATGAAATTTCGTGAAATTTCACCTTTCTACTAAATAAATCACAATTTTAATAAAAAATAAGCACACACTTCTCAACATCTCCATTCAAGAAAACAATATCAAAACAAGTCATGCAAAACACCTTGTTAAAAGTATTGATTACATTGAAAAACATTACAAATCCATTCACTTAGCTTGTCTGTTTGTAAACAATTGTATTAACTACCGATTAAAATAATTAACTTCTTCATATATTGACGATCATTGAACATGTTAAGTTTACAGCTAAATTAATTTACATTATCAACTATCAACCCGGTGTTATCAATATTGTGAAGAAAGCTGTAGTGCAGCTCATTAACCTATTAACTGCATGATGCGAGAAATATCTTAGACTGCGACAAAACAGGAAGTTAAAATATGTACCGTGAACAAAATAAAAAAAAAGCAGAAAGTATATTATGTCCAATATATGCTGAATTGACTAGTCTGAGTGTACAAGTGCCCAATTTGTTGCACGTCTCATACTACGAACACTCTCTCAAATAATATATATATATATACATATATATAATACGTGCAGATAAAAGATATTGTGCTTTAGTCCACCGATAAACATCGGCCTTACGGCGAAGGTACGAGCATTGATCACTTAATTTATGACGGGAGATTGGCGATTTCTGACCTTTTTTGTATGTTTTTTTATCACCAGAGTCAGTGGCATGGTATCATTGAAAATGCCACATTAGATCTTAAAGGATTTCAAACCCTTTTACCCGTACTTGAGAAGCGGGTCCTTAACCTCCTGTTTGGTGGCCAGTCAACCACAATCGATACGCCTCATGGCAAAACGCCGCGGATTACCGACTTTCTACTTCATATAACACCGTTATATGCACACATGTCTGTGGTTTTATGCCTATGTGTTGAAAGTTGCAAAGTTCATGCCCCACGAAAACAGCCAGATTTTATAAAGAAACTCGCACTAACGCACACACAGAAACTTGTTTATTTCGTCTCTGCGTAAAATAATACTATTTAACTAATAACTACCAAATTTGAATTACTGTAAAGTCGACGCCAGAATTCTGTGAAATACTTAAATTGCTAAATGAATGTCAAAAGTATGCTAAAATAACCTCCCAATTGCAAAGATAAATTCATAATTTAACGTCTTAAAATTAAATCCTGCCATAAAAGTCAGCAGTGTAATTTTGAACTGCAAGAATTACGAATGATTAATTTGCGAAGCTAAAAAACGCACAAATCCAAATGTAAATTGATTCAAGATTGTAGTTAAATTGTATTAATAAAGATAATAAGCGGAAACATCAAACAGTTAATAAAACAAAGACGTTCTTAATGTGTCTAATTAATCATTTATCCACACTTGTTTATGAACCTTAACATCGTTAAGATTGCTTTGTGTTACATATAAAAAAATAAAAATAACGCGATACTTATGAGTTATGATAAGGTTATCGTAAGTAATAGCACCTATATGTTTTCAGTAAGGATAGCAAAAACAAAATTTTCACTTTATATAAAACATTAATTTGGTGTAAGTACGTTTTCGATTCGCTAGTTCCCTACGTCCACCGTGTAAAAACGACCGGTTGCACTTAACCGCATCTACGTACGATATTATAAAACTCCTGTTGTTGTCATGCCATACTGGAGTTCCTCCAATGTAACACCCGCGAAAAGGTTATAGTTTTGAGATTTCAGAGAGAGTCAAACAGCGCTGCTACTCATTGCTGACTGTCTAATAAAATGTAGTTAGTAATTATCCAAAAGAAAAAAAAAATACTTTCAGTTTTAAGCCAAAAACCGAAACATAAATCTTTGAGATCTATTTCCACCGAAAATTTTGAAACTTTTACTAACAAGAAACAAATCAACAAATAAAACACAGCAATGTAATCAAAGAAAACTTGTGAAAAATTCATATTCTTTTTATCTAGTAGCTCGTTTAGACATTCCTAGTGTCCCCAGAGAGCAGTGTGAATAAATAAAAAGGTCGCTCAACGTAGTCTTTCACAGACTGTTTAGATATGCAGAGAGGCCTCAGGCAGAGGGACTTGTGTCTATGGTACCCGTTTTACCTTTTACCTTCCTCACTATCATTCAATATCGTTGGCATGATTCATCTCTTCAAAAAGATTCTAACGATGCCTAAATATAAATCATTAGGCAGTGAGAAAACTGTAACAAAACTATTAACTATTATTTGAGGAAATAGCCTTTTCTTAAATATTTTTAAAGTAAATCCTTGTAAATAATGTTAGTTTCGGTGTTTTATAGATTTCAAATCCTATCCGAAATGTAAATTTTCAGCCTCTAAACGCATTTATGACATAATTGCTATATTTTTAAATTGATTTTATTTATTTCAATTGGCCTCGTCTATATTTAGTAAATATGACTATTTTAAACTTAACTGTACCAAAAATAACAGACTATACCATATCCAAACTTACGCACAATTAATATGCTTTGTTCCAAAATACATGTTTGGTATCTTTTAAAAGGTCAGTGTGTGTTCTGTGTCTAGGTTAGCGCCAATTATGAACTTGTTGTCCTTTGATCAACATTCAGTAGTTGCCGAAGGTGCAAGTTGATTACAATTATATAATAGGAAGTAAACAAACAGTAGTTTAGGCGTTGTAATCAGTAATCCGACCCTTGACCTTGAGTATTTGACAAATGTCATGATGAAGTCACTTCCTTGAAAGTAGTGTCGATTTACCTTCCGAATCGCTTTTGTGCTTGATTTTTTTAATGAAAATCAGGTTGTTTTTCCAAGCTATCAGTTTTTAGGTTTGAGACTGAGACGCGGCTACTACTGTCGTATAGCACCGTCTCTTTTTCAAATCAAAAATATTCCTGCTTTGGCACGTCATGGTAAGGCCCCAGGAACTTAAAATATTGAGTGCACTTTAGACGCAGCCAAGTTCAGTATTCTTGGTGACACGTGGCAATATTTTTCCTGGGATATTAACAATACTGTAATTACAAAGACGCACAATAATAACAACACAATTTACGTTTCTGAAAGATCATTTAGATGCAACAGGAGCATATAAGTCCAATGTTTACATTTAATGGGTTTTTAATTAATTTATATGTCACAAGAATACGCTTTATTAATAATAATAGGTCACAAGATCTTTCTATTAATAAATGCATGTTTCCTATTATGTTCTTGTTATATAACAGCAGACAGCTTCTAGTGAGGACTTACGTCGTAAGACTGATTAGCATTTTAATCGAGATTAAAAGTTATTTGATTTCAGATTTTAAACTACGAAAAGAAATTGCAAATCGGACGTTACTTACTATTGGACGTATAAATAAAATAAAATAAATAATCCACATTACTATATTACTACGGTATAATCTCGCCACGGACCCTCTAAACTGAATTAAAGGACGGAAGCTTATATCATATTATCGTATTAGCTTGTGTCTCAACTCATCTCTCATTCAAATTGTTCTTAAAAGAAGACCTTCCTCTATCCGCCCGCATGTTATATATTGCGTTCTTCTTAAAAAGTGAATCATCAGACTAACTGCATAGCATAGTTAGTAATAACATCGTATGAGTGTATTAAATAAATATGAACAAGGTTTATATGAAATTTTGAAGTATTTGTAACGTTTTAAAATAGTTCCACTTGACAGGATTTCTTTAATTTTAGGATAGGTCCATCGTTTTTTCGTTTCAACCCTTCCCATATGAGGGTTTATACTGGTATTTAAGTCCATAATTTGGGGTAAAATATTATCCTGCATACTAATACATAATATTTCTGTGTGCCAACTTCACGCCAATCCTTTCAGTTGTTTTGCGTAATAGAGTTACAAACATCCGTCCATACTCATATCCTTTCACGTTTACCTGCGTTTTGATAGGATATTATCCTAGTTTCATCTCAAACATTGAGATGTTGGCAAGAATATTATATTCCCGTTTTGGGTCAGAATGTGCAATCCAATCCAAAACAAACAAGTCGTTCAGCAGGTAAGTCGGCAGACGGAGAGTGCTCCAAAATAAATAGCCACAAAATAACCTATCATAAATCATCATAGCATACAATATTTCGAAAGATGGAAATTTATTTAATTATTAATAAATATAACTTTTTTTTAACTTAAGCAAGAAGAATATTCAAGGTGGTTCTCAACAAAGTTTAATACTTCCGTTAAACTTTGTTCGGAAAGGTCTTTCTTTCCTTTATTAATTTATGTTAAGCAGTTATAAAGTCTTTTAGTGACATTTTTGTCAAATTTATCATGTACAAAGAACGTGAGTCGCAAACTAATAGTCATTGTTGTAAGCTGATGGCTGGCAATGAATATCAAAACTTACATAACCTATACTCCTAAAAATCTTACGATAAATAAAATGTTAAATGTAATACAGTCAAATATTTTTTGTACTAGTACTATTTTATATATCTTACTATATTAAGGCAGTATGCAGTTAGTAGTTTGTCGTGATTTGAATATAATATGATCTTCCTACTTGAGATTCGTCTACAGCGTAATACACGGCCTACCATCAAATATTTATGTTGCTTCCTTTGTAGCAGAAACTTAGACACGTAGACTTGACATTGACTTTTCATATAAAAATAAATTACTCATTCAGTTTTATTTATGCTTCATAAAGTCTTCAGTAACAAGCACAGGACTATTTGCGGTTTATCTCATCATACTTATACCTACCTACCTAAAACATTTAAATATGAGTAGCTCCTACATAGCCTATTGAAACACAATAAGATGTTATGTTATTCTACAGGTAATCATGTGAACATTCATGCAATTTCGACACAAAGGAAAATTGTGTAGCCATTATAACAATAAGACACAAGTAAGTCTAACACATAATAGTGGTTAAACAGTCTAAACAATTTAATATAACGAGTTATTTTGTTTTCCTATGTTCATGGTCTCCATGCAGTTTTCAACACATCCTAAACCCTAAAAAATGAAATACATTAAATCAATAAGCGGGCATGTCATTTCAAATGAACGAATTAAACTTTATATTCCCGAGTGGGTCAATGCTCTCTGCACATATATTCGAGCCAAACCTGCTCACTTTTTATTCTTTTCATTTTGTCTCCAAGTTACAGTGTGCCTTTTTAGGGTTCCGTAGTCCGACAAGGAACCCTTATAGTTTCGCTCTGTCCGTCTGTCTGTCTGTCTGTCTGTCTGTCCGCGGCATAGCTCCGTGGTTTTTGTTATTAGAAAGCTGAAATTTGGTATGAATATGTATATTTATCACGCCGAGAAAGTGGTAAAATAAAATTTATTTAAAATTTTTTTTTATTTTTTTAGGGTAGCTCCCAAACATGTAAAGTAGGGATGAATATTTTTTTTCTCGCGTACCCCTCTGTGTGGGGTATCGTTAGATAGGTCTTTCAAAAATATTATGGGTGTGCGAAGATCATTTTTCGGTTAAGCGAGCCATATGCGAAATATCTAGATTTTAAGTGAAATTTTTTGTTCGATACGAGTTACCCTCCCCCCCCCCCCCTCTAACTTTTGAATGGCTGTACCTAGAAATGTGAAAAAAATCACAGACGTAGCACATGTAATGAACTTACAAGGAAAACTATCACGGCTAAGTAGGCTTAACCGGTTACAGAGTTATAGCCGACTAACTGAGACCTTCCACGGAACCCTACTGCGCGTGGCCCGACACGCACTTGGCCGGTTTTTTTTATTACTTACGCCGTTACACGTAAGATGTGCGCTTGCAACTTTCACAGAATAATTAAAGGACTATATTTATGACGCATTTCCTGCTGTGGCAGTAACAGTACCTACGGACATTGTTTTCACGATACCAAATATAAAAATTATATAGGTACACTATAAATTGAACTTTGGACCAAAAGTCCAATTCAGCGGAGATGTGTGTCTTTATGCTATCTTAACGCGTAAAGGTACGCATTAATTCAGGCGTTACATAATCGTGGCCAACATTTAACGAAATATTAATCTTTTGTTTTAATTTGCGTGTAGCTGGATATTAACATTAACGTTACCAAAGGTGGAGCATAGCGTTAGAAAGATATATCAGATAGGAGATTAAAAACAAAGAATTTAAATTTAGAACACGCTGTTATCCTCACAATTTTTCATGTTTACGGACACTTTTGTCAAAACAACAGTCATACTGCAGTAGTCAGAAGGGAGCCAGACGGTTGGAGTCATCGTGTAGATCGGCACTGACAGTTCAATGTTAACCAACCGGAGGGTCGAAAAGTTCACGTCGCGAATTATCGGTTAAGGGCATGCCCATTGCCAGGTGGCCAGAACGCCAGAATACATGGCCAACCGAATTAGTGCGCTCGAGAACTTTCGTCTCGTGAAAAGAACTTCGATACTTCTTTATAAAAGTAAAGTAGCTACTTAAAAGATCTAGATCTATATTCTAGGTAATGTTATATATTCTGCATTGTAGATAATTCGTAGTTTAATTCTGTCTGCAAATGCATAGCACGCAACTAGGAAACTGAACAAACAAGACAATAAATATAGAAATTACCACAATAACTTAGATGTTGCCATTATCTTTAAAGTTAATTAATATTAATGTTTCGATATGTGTATCAATGTATGGAGATGTCATGTATATAATTAAATAAATCCGTTATCTAATCGATGTGTGGCTACAAACGGTTTTAGTTGATCGGAGTTAGCAAGCTGCAGCCAACAACAGTAGGACTTATTTGAGTCATCTGAAAACCACACAACAAAAGGAACATAACACACAAATAGGAAATAAGATTTTAGGGAATAATGCGTAACGCTCGTTTATTATTTAAAGTGAGTAACCAGAACAGTGACCGAGTGGCAGCAGGATCGTCGAATCAGTTTCATTGAGTACGTTCACTTCCGGAGAGGTCCCCCAATGCAGACGCGGGCGTGTCGCCACACCGCCGCGATCCAACTCGAAATTATGCGAATTATTAGCACCACATAACTCTATGCCAATCTGCTGGGTAACGCTGCTCTTGGTTGCTTCCTATCAATATTATAAACATGACAGTTGTGAGGTCCATCTTCTATAGATTCTTGTTACTCTTTCACGTAAAAAGTACTGAACAGACTTGGAACAGTTGGTGTATATGAGAACAGCTAGGTAAATCTTTTGCCTTGAATATTGTCCACATTTGATTCTATATAATAAATTGCATATAATAAATTGATTTATATGAATAAAATAAAACTAAAACGTACATATCTAAATAAACAGATAGACAACCTAATCCACAGCCACACATTCCGTTTCAAGGTCACATTCAGGTTTTTCTTCAATCAGCTTTGCTTTAATCACGAGAAGATTCTGATAATGCAGCCTGAATGCCACTTGACCTTATCGATGTAGTAAGAGAGGCTACATTTCCGTGATCTATATCATTGTCAGATGTTTTCTGGTGATAAAATGAAGCTCTTAAGTTAAATAAACCATCTGTGCTTCCTGCTCTAATTCCATTTTATTAGGAGTCGGTGCAATGTTCGGTGCGGTCATGTTTTTTTCTTCCATTTTCTTGTCTACGTAGTATTGTATTCTCTTTGTTCTCTTGGTTCGCTTAGCCGTCACACTATCATTCAATCAATTCTTCTTTATAGTCCGATATGGCTATTTATGAACGTGGCTCACAGGTGAACTAACGCTAGCCACCATCTTGAAATGACATTTTCAGTGATAATGATACCAATTTATGGAAATTTCCATTTTTTAGGGTTCCGTAGCCAAATGGCAAAAACGGAACCCTTATAGATTCGTCATGTCTGTCTGTCCGTCCGTATGTCACAGCCATTTTTTTTCCAAAACTATAAGAACTATACTGTTGAAATTTGGTAAGTAGGTGTACTTTGTGAACCGCTTTAAGATTTTGACACAAAAATAGAAAAAAAACAATAAATTTTGGGGGTCCCCATACTTAGAACTGAAACTCAAAAATTTTTTTTTCATCAAACCCATACGTGTGGGGTATCTATGGATAGGTCTTCAAAAATGATATGCAGGTTTCTAATATCATTTTTTTCTAAACTGGATAGTTTGCGCGAGAGGCACTTCCAAAGGGGTAAAATGTGTGTTCCCCCCCCTGTAACTTCTAAAATAAGAGAATGATAAAACTAAAAAAAATATATGATGTAGATTATCATGCAAACTTCCATTAAAAATTGGTTTGAACGAGATCTAGCAGGTAGTTTTTAAGTAATCAGCAATTTTCCTCTACAAACAAACTTAATTATGCGGTCGGAAAAAAACATGATAATTTCGACTTTATTGCGTATTATTTTTTCTTTCCAAAGGTCGGAACCCTCGGTGCGCGAGTTCGACTCGCACTTGGCCGGTTTTTTAAGTTAATCATGACATGAAAAATAGCAATTTATGAATTCATCATTTAAGTTTTAATAATAATCTTAAATTGGAAACAATAAAATGCAATATTTAAACATTTAACACAATATTTAAACATTTGGATGTTAGTAGGTGGCTCACAAGCCGAAACCTTCCTGATTATTAAGTAGTCACCATGATCGATGGATATCTACAACACAAGAGGCATCGCAGATCATCATTGCCCGTTCTAAGCTATTTCAAGGACAAAATCTAGTCTTATTGAATAGCGCTATATTTTTACTAATAGTTGGGTAAGAATTTGCCCTTGGCCAGTATCACCAAAATTACATTTCAAGATGGTGGCTAGCGTTAGTTCACTTTGCAGCCACGTTCATAAATAGCCATGTCGGACTATATGCCACCTTTAATGCAATCCAATGTTTTTTTTTCTGAGTACAGATTTTTTATTGTATTAGAGCACACTGTACAGCTTGGCAAAAAAGAGTAGAAATTAATAGGGGCGCCACTTTACCGTTCGTGTGGCAACCCGCTGCGACCGTATAGCGTACCATCCTATCGTCTTGATACTAAGCTGTATTTCTATAATTAATTAAAATCAGTAAGTATTAGAAAATGTAATAACAAGTATTCACGTCATGTAACTGAATACAAATTACTTATAAGCACTAATAATGTAAGCACTCCTGTGTTTTCAAATTTTTTTGGGTATAAAAAAAAGGCGTATGAATATAGCGTTATTATATTTGATTTCAATAAATCTTCCTCGTCTAAATATTCCACGCCCGCCACATCCATGTCTTGGCTAGAGCTAGCCATAAACTCATCTGAGTCACACTCAGATTCAAAGGCACTGCGCTATCATGTTGGAGATTGATTCCTAAACGTTTTATGTCCAAGTACAGCTTGGCAAGAAAGTCTAGAAACGGAACTATTTTTTTTTATTGCTGGCAGCCATTGGCAATTAATGTCCTTCTGTGTCGTTCGATGTAAACAAAGTTCGCGAGTTACTTATTTTTTTTATTTCGACCATCAAAACGTTAATAAAACCACGTTATAATAAATAAAACCATTCGGAGTACTAGCAAGGAAACAATTTATAATGTTTATAGGCGATATCTGGTCGAACATGAGGCTTAAACTCTTCTTTCCGATCTTGACGATATTTACCAAAGTACCGCCATTATGACAGGTATGTAAGAGTTTGTTTTGATGTATTTAGTTGTATCAAGTGTTAATTTATGATCTCTATTTGGTTTTGAATTGCTTGAATACGAAATAAGTGAAATTTTGAACAATAAACATCGAGCATATAGGTTATGTTTACGTTTTGTCTTTGACACTTTGGTATAGCGCGACTAGATTATTTTGATACTTGAGTGGCTTGAGCCTTGATACTCTGCAATATGTAAATTCGATTTCTACATAACCTTATCTATGAGTGTGATCACAAGATAATATAATACTTGTTATAACTAGCATTTAAAAATCACAAATAAAACTAGATAGGTACCGTAAACTTTTTACATTAATTATTGATAGAGCTTTAATCATTTTGTTTTATCTTTATAGGAAGCACCGAACGTGCATTTCAATCTATAACCGAGTAGGAGTTCAAAAGAATTCATGCCAGCATGTTAACAAAATAGAAAAGGAGTACATATTATGAATTTATGAGAGGGCTCGTACTTGGACATAAAACGTTTAGGAATCAATCTCCAACATGAAAGCGCAGTGCCTTTGAATCTGAGTGTGACTCAGATGAGTTTATGGCTAGCTCTAGCCAAGACATGGATGTGGCGGGCGTGGAATATTTAGAGGAAGATTTATTGAAATCAAATATAATAACGCTATATTCATACGCCTTTTTTTTATACCCAAAAAAAATTGAAAACACATGAGTGCTTACATTATTAGTGCTTATAAGTAATTTGTATTCAGTTACATGACGTGAATACTTGTTATTACATTTTATAATACTTACTGATTTTAATTAATTATAAAAATACAGCTTAGTATCAAGACGATAGCATGGTACGCTATACGGTCGCAGCGGGTTGCCACACGAACGGTAAAGTGGCGCCCCTATTAATTTCTACTCCTTTTTGCCAAGCTGTACGAGCCCTCTCATAAATTCATAATACTCCTTTTCTATTTTGTTAACATGCTGGCATGAATTCTTTTGAACTCCTACTCGGTTATAGATTGAAATGCACGTTCGGTGCTTCCTATAAAGATAAAAAAATTGATTAAACCTCTATCAATATTAAATGTAAAAAGTTTACGGTAACTATTTTTTTTTTGTGATTTTTAAATGCTAGTTATAACAAGTATTATTTTATATTATATTATCTTGTGATCACACTCATAGATAATGTTATGCGAATTTACATATTGCAGAGTATCAAGGCTCAAGCCTCTCAAGTATCAATATTAATCTATTCGCGCTATACCAAAGTGTCAAAGACAAAACGTAAACATAACCTATATGCTCGATGTTTATTGTTCAAAAGTTCACTTATTTCGTATTCAAGCAATTCAAAACAAAATAGAGATCATAAATTAACACTTGATACAACTAAATACAACAAAACAAACTCTTACATACCTGTCATAATGGCGGTACTTTGGTAAATATCGTCGAGATCGGAAAGAAGAGTTTAAGCCTCATGTTCGACCAGATATCGCCTATAAACATTATAAATTGTTTCATTGCTAGTACTCCGAATGGTTTTATTTATTATAACGTGGTTTTATTAACGTTTTGATGGTCGAAATAAAAAAATAAGTAACTCGCGAACTTTGTTTACATCGAACGACACAGAACGACATTAATTGCCAGGGGCTGCCAGCAATAAAAAAAAATTAGTTCCGTTTCTAGACTTTTTTGCCAAGCTATACGCTAAAGGCAATCAAATACGTTAAAACCTCTATGCAAAATAATGTACTGCTTCTAATTCTGGTCATGTGTGACACCATTTGATCAAACCCATTCGATTTAGTACCGTGCCGTGGTTCTTTGACAATTGTATATTCCTTTATCGATGAAAGTTCATATTGCGGATTTGAAGTAAAATAAAGATTCCTCACGATGTTTTCCTTTACCGTTAATCAGTGGTTTGTGAGATTTTAAAAAACTGTTACTTCAAAAAGAGTCGTAGTGGCCTATAGGTAAAGGTAATGCATTTCGTATACGAGTGTGCGGGTTCGAAACTAGGCAAGTACCTACCATCATGCTCATTACAACATCAGAATTATTCGTAGATCATAGGAGGAGGTATTGCTAAACTACACTTTAGTAAACTGTGTCATGCACTTGCATAGATTGGTAAATAACACATTTGTACAAACATACTAAACTATTTAATGACCAAGGATAATGCAAATTGGAGTATAACGAAGTGAACTATCGCGTTACACATGAAATCATCTGAGATCTCCTACGTATTGCAGTAAATTTAATTTAACAGGTCACTAGTTGGGTTAAGATGATCACTACTGAGGTGGCGAATAGAGTGGAACCGTCACAGATTACAATATTTTTTTAAACTGCACCAGGAAACATGCCTATCTTCGGGGTGATTAATTTAATTAGTTTTTTACAAGGCACATTGATTGAAATGCTCTTGGACAATTCAATTATCAACACGTCGCGAACCAGTCACCGTAGAAAATGTTAATCACCGGATCAGTCGTTACAATTCTCTATTTGAGTAATATTGCAACAGTGCCTGAGAAAAACATTAAACTAGAAAGCGGGTCATTGTCAATAGAAGTACTAGAATATTACTGATAATAATCGCATGTGTGCAACATTTAAAGTTTTCAAAGATATATAATAAATTTTAAACCAACGATTTCGAACTCTCGTAGACGTAAGATGCTAGTCCTGCCGGGGCTGCGGGACGTTCAAAAGAGATACCGCGCTACCGGAATATAAAGGGCTGAGGAAGGAACATGGATGGGTTTTCATCAGTAAGAGTCTTGACACTCCCTTCCGCCCCATCCACGGCAGGAGGGGTCATTTGATGATTTCCCATCCGGAAAAAAAAGTGGCCAACTAGATTAAAATGCGTAGGCATTCTCATTCAATACTTTTTTTCGATGACGTTTACGTTTATAAACTTTTTCTCCGACACTATATGGGAGGAAACTATTTTTGCGATACAAATTATGCTTCTGAATAATAAATTAGATTTGATCCGAGATCTGTTCAGATGTTTCGACGTACGACCTACTAATTTTTATAAAACTTAGATTTATAATCTCGTCTATCGATGTAAATTAATGTGTGAACAAAATGCTTCTTCCGTATTTAAAAACAACATTGACGTAAAAAAATATTCGGTCATATGATAAAAAAATAATCTTAATTAATTCACCTTTAGCAGGAATTGAAATTAACTGAAATAAGTAGATGCATCATAAATTTATAAACACGTGATAATATCTTTTAGACATTGCAAAGGACCAGGCGACTAGCAGACGGTTAATTAATACAGATTTTTTAGATGTAATTTCGCATCGAATGAGCCATCGCTCATATTTTTACGAGCTTTATCAAGAATCAACTCGTTTTTGAACGAGTTGACTAGACTATTTCAGACTATTTTAGAAAGGTATTTCTTGTAAATCATGTCACTGTCAATCATTACAAATCTTGTCATTAAAACAATGACATACGATACGCATATTTATAAGATATGCTAATCCTACAATCAAATAATATTATTCTTTACATTTTTAATTCAATCTTGAGGATCACTAATTTATGGAGAAGGAAAATAGCTTGAAAAACTGGTTACCAGTAATTGATTGCGGGACATGCATAAACTTATTTCACATTTGAAGAAGGAATCGAAGTGTATGTACCTATACTAAATTCAAAGAATATAATGGTACAATTATTTTAGTGC
Source organism: Pyrrhia umbra (assembly GCA_963891755.1). Classification (NCBI taxonomy): domain Eukaryota; kingdom Metazoa; phylum Arthropoda; class Insecta; order Lepidoptera; family Noctuidae; genus Pyrrhia; species Pyrrhia umbra. The sequence continues at coordinate 7,185,464 of OY982925.1, forward strand.
GTGCCTAAATACCATATACCCACAAACACGAACAAGTGTAACCTTCAAAATCAACAAAATGTTTTAAAAAAAGTGCTGTTTTTTAATACATTTTGTCACGAATTCCTGGATAACTTCCCAGTAATTGTTATCTAGCTATTAGCTTTCAAATAACTGTTGAATCGATTGCTTAAAACAATCCATGAAAATGTTTTAGATGTAAATTAATTTAATAATTTCAGCAGTTTCGTGACGGCTCTCTATAAGATTTGTTCAATTATATGTATATTACCTACTCAGTTCGCACGCAGTACATCGAGGTCGGCAGTCCTGAAGTTCGGTCGCTCACATGTAACTATTGCATGAAAACCAATTCGCTCGTTGTGTTAAGTCAGCCATGCAAATCGCGATAAACGTAATCGATATGCCCTCCGGCCTTGGCCCCGAATGCAGCCCGCTGTCCACGAGATGAAGAATAATGTTTAAACGGATGACGCCTCTCCAGTTTATGTTGTAAAACTACGCACGCAATCCTACCTTACGTCAGATATATAATACTGAAATTGATGTCATCCTATCAAACCTGGAACAATAACCCGTACAGATAAAGATACAGGATTGGATCATGAAAAACGATTCTTTATTACTCATCGCGCCTCGTACCATCAGGCTATTCCGCACAAAACGTCTGATCTTTCACCCGACTACAATAACCCAATAATTATAAAAAAACTTCAATTAAAATTGCTAAAGCTTTCGTGTGCAGTAGTTTAAAATGTTAATAACAATTAATCAGAATCAATTAATAACTATATCGTGCTGCTACGAACGATCCGTGGTAGCCACAAACATAGAGCGTGTATGAAGTTTTCAACATTAACATATTCATAAGTTCTATTACTACGTATGTCATGAATGAAGATATTAATGATGCTAAAATTAACATCGATTCTGTAGCACTGGGTCATTCGTTACAGTTGCAATGAAGTGAAGATCATTGTCAAGGCGCCGGCGGGAGCGCATGTGTTTGTTAATAATTGTGAAGCGCGCGCGAAATTCTCGCGAGAAAAGCACGTGGAGCGTCAAACAGGCGCACGCGACTCGATACTCACGAGCACGAGCATTAATTGAGCTTTAAGTCCATTTGTACGTTCATAATGTATCCAAATATCACAGATTTTTATACAGAATGTCTTTCAAATAATTTCGTCTTACAAGTTTTTAAAAGCCCGTTATACTTTCATCGATATAGAAAGATCAAACTATGATAATGCATATGTAACAACATTGACGTATTGCGGCTTTCTCAAAGTTTTTATTTTATGTGTTTTTATATAAGATGAACGGCCGTGAAACCAAAAACTGCATTTTCCATCACTTTCATACTTTCGTAACTATGTATTATCTTAATTCAAAATATTCCTGAGTATCAGATCGAGCTATGTTTTAATCTTGTTTTATATAATTAAATCCTGCTCTTATTTTATGACTGGTATTCTAGTACTAGCCAAACCATATCGGTTGTAAAACAATCATATGCTGCTGTAATGCAATACAACCTTGACTCGTCGGAAATAGTTTCTCCTAAGAGTACATCGATTTGTAAACTCAAAAGTATATCTGTCCGTAAGTGACTATGATATGTGTGACAAAAAATATTCATAGCCCTGCCTAGTTACCGTCACGGAACGCGCTTCGCTATACATATAATCTGTTTGGATCGGTATTAAATAACGCTGAGAAGTATTATTAATTCGTGTAACAAAGTACTAAGAAGTAATTAATCTTGTATATTGGCCGTACAGTAGAAGAATTAGATGCTCATATTCGTATTACATGTTCGTGGTAAATATGATTTTTTCCTTTTGTAATTAGTTAGCACTTAGGTTACCTACATGCATAATTATATCAGGGATTATTATTTAATTAGCTATTGTTTGTTTGAAGTTATAAGACGCGGAAAGTAGGAGAATACATTTTTAAATAAAAATGTTTATTTTATTTAAAATTATAAAATTATTAATTTTGATTTTATGTTGCGTTTCCGTATTTTGCAAATCGTAACACACGTAAATATTTACCAAAATTTAATAAATCTTACACATATTTATACATATCTCAACAATGCGCGATTTGATTGATAAGTGTATTTTTAATACATAAAGTGGGTCAACTAAACACTGATTCATGCAAACAAATAAAGTTCCATGTTTCACGATTTTCTGTCACTAATGTGTTTGGGTAAATGCAACGCCGCTTCACCCAAGAGAATAATAATATTATTCTAATTTATATTTATTTCTTATTTCCAGTAATCCCAAGCCAAGGGACGAATAAGGAGAAGAATCAGGTGGCATCGCCAGTAGATGACGATGGCCCAGACGTGGTGTCCACTATCATTGGGAAGTATGGACGCTGGCAGCTGCTGATGACGTTCCTCCTGTCTCTGTTCTCATTGCCCTGCACCTTTCACATTTACCTGCCGACATTCACTGTAAGTTGTTTAATTTTAATCATATCATATCACTTAAAGAACATTTAAAATATTAGTTTATATTTTACATACTTGTTATATTACCGGATACTATATTATATACCTTTATTATCATACTAGCTGGTTCCCTGGTTTCTAACGCATTCTGACGCAACTCCTTCGCGCACCCAGATAAAAAACCGGCCAAGTGCGAGTCGGACTCACGCACCGAGGGTTCCGACCATTGGAAAGAATAAATACGCAATAAAGTCGCAATTATCTTGTTTTTTTCTGACCGCATAATTAAGTTTGTTTGTAGAGGAAAATTGCTAATTACTTAAAAATTACTTACTTGATCTCGTTCAAACCAATTTTCGGTGGAAGTTTGCATGGTAATCTTCATCATATTATTATATTTTCTTTAGTTTTGGGACACACATTTTACCACTTAGGAAGTGTCTCTCGCGCAAACTATTCAGTTTAGAAAAAAATGATATTAGAAACCTCAATATCATTTTTGAAGACCTATCCATAGATACCCCACACGTATGGGTTTGATGAAAAAACATTTTTTGAGTTTCAGTTTTAAGTATGGGGAACCCCAAAATTTATTGCTTTTTTTCTATTTTTGTGTCAAAATCTTAAAGCGATTCACAGAATACATCTACTTACCAAATTTCAACAGTATAGTTCTTATAGTTTCGGAAAAAAATGGCTGTGACATACGGATGGACAGACAGAAAGACATGACGAATCTATAAGGGTTCCGTTTTTCGCCATTTGGCTGCGGAACCCTAAAAATCCTATATTATGTGTTATTCCAATATTTCCATACCTGTTAATACCAACTACTAACTAACTACTACTAACTACCAATATACGTGTTAGTAAAAAGCCTAAAACAGACTATATTTATCGCTTAATCTAAAAATGTTATTTGCTGCGTACCTATGTTTCTATTATGTCAATTGCTTTCTTTCAGGTCAAGGATACAAATTTCTGGTGTAGAAAGCCGGCAAATCTATCGAGCTTGCCATTATCGGCCTGGATAAATTATAGCCAACCTCAGGGAGCATGCACTGTTCGAACACTTACAGCGGGCGTGACGGTGGAAAGCATAATGAACCACACCGCCCCCCTCATAGACGCCTTCCAAAAATGTACCGAGTTCGATTTTGATAGATCAGAAGTTGGTGACACGATAATTTCGGAATGGAATCTGGTGTGCGACCGAGCTCACCTCACCAGTCTTGCTGAAGTCATGTTCTTGGTCGGTGTTGGTGTCGGTGGAGTAGTCGGCGGTTGGATATCCGACAGGTGAGGCCCGTTATAATACTTAGTGTTATCTAAGTGAGACTTCTATTAAGTCTTATTGGGCATGGAACCATATTCGTTGGTACAGCATGGAGTCCTGGCTTCGATTACCAAATCAGGCAAAGTGTCTTTGAATTTTACCATTAGGTTATTTTAAAGTCTGTATTTATACCCAGTTGATGGTGAGCTGGGAAGATGTGGTTGTACTACAGGTACACAAGAACAATAATTAATTGGTTTTTTCAACACTTTTTGACCTTTATAAATCTATACTTATACTATACTATATACTTATAATAAATCTGTAGAGAGGTCAATTCTGTACATGAAATTTATTTCCAAAATAACTATCAGGGGGTGATTAGGGATCGATACTGATGCCAAAAATGCAATCAGTAAAATTTTTGTCTGTCTGTCTGTCTATCTGTCTGTCTGTCTGTCTGTCTGTATAAACTCTATAGAAATAAAAACTACTCGACGGATTTTAACGAAACTTGGTACAATTATTTGTCATACTCCTGAGATGGTTATAGTATACTTTTCATCACGCTACAATCAATAGGAGCAGAGTAGTGAAGGGAAATGTTGTCCGATTTAAATAATTCTTTCAGTGTTAGATAGTCCATTTATCGACGAAGGCTATAGGCTATATATCATCACGCTAAGACCAATAGGAGCGGAGCACCACTATTCCACGCGGACGAAGTCGCTGGCAGAAGCTAGTATATTATAAAACTATATAATAATAATGGAATAACTAAATAATTATCGAAATTAAATTTGCTTTAATTTGTTATCTTCCAGATTTGGCCGCAAACGCATTCTGATGAGCATGATGGTAGCGCAAAGTTCGTTGGCTATTCTTGCCCTGTTGGTCCGTTCGTTCGTGCAATACGTCATAGTGAGGCTGGTCATGGGCTTCGTGTCTGTCTCAGTGGTGTACGCCGCCTTCGTCCTCTCCGTGGAACTGGTTGGAGGGAAGTGGGTGACCATCGCTGGAGTGTGCAACTTCTTCTGGCTACCTCTAGCATATCTTATTGTGACGCTATTGTCCCTTCTTTTGCCCAACTGGCGAGACCTGCAACTGAGCCTGTCTATTCCCGGATGTCTGTTACTTGTACTATGGTAAGAATTATTTATAACTTATCTACTAACTAAAACCAATTCATTGCAATTACAATATACTAAAAACATCACCACCCTTTAGTAGCTCTCTACTTAGTTTTTCTATCAATGAAACTGTTCATTGAAATAAACAATCAGTTAATTCCTCAGGCAACAAAATAAAGTAGGTATCTCACACCCGATTGTTATACTAGGCATCATACTTTTTCAAATAAACAACATGGTCATTAAATATTTGACTGAAGACCGATATTATTTTTACAGGTTCGTATTACCAGAATCACCGAGATGGCTGCTCAGTATGGGAAAGACTCAGGAAGCCAAAGTTATATTGGAGAAAGCTGCCAGGATTAACAAGCGTGAATTCCCAGCTGATATTGATAAACTGCTACTGTTGCACAAACCAGAGGAGACTAATGAACTACCCAGAGTCGCCATGTTGTTCACGGGAGTTCTGCGCAAGAGGACGATATGTCTATTCTTGTCATGGTTCTGCATGACTATTGCGTACTATGGACTACTATTAAATATTGGAAACTTCAACTTGGGCAATTTGCACGTGACATCCATAATCTTAGCAGTCGTCGAAATTCCAGCAATAGCAATAAGTATCCCGATTCTCTTAAAAGCTGGAAGGCGGATACCGATTTTCATCAGTATGCTAACGTGCGGACTTGCTTGTATTGCTAGCGAATTGTTCTCGATAGCGATTGACGACGATTGGATCCAGATCGCATGTCTGATGATCGGGAAGTTTGCCATCGGCTCTACAAACATGATGATGCCAATATTCACTGTGGAACTGTACCCAACTGTAGTGAGAAACCTCGGCGTGGGCGCCAGCCAGATAGCAGCTGGACTAGGACTTATATGCATTCCTTATTTATGGGAACTGGTAAGAAAATATAATTAGGATAATCACTGTGACTGAGGTCAATTTATCAAAACGACATTAAAATAAATTACGGAATATTTCCTGATGATTAAGTTCCGTGATTTCGAACAGACATTTTTCTACGAAAGCTTCACGTTCATGTTTATCACAAAGAAATATTAAATACAAGTTATGTTGTTAAATATCGCATAAAATACTTCCTGAATCCAAATAGATACTTGGAAAGTTGGTCTGACATTTATTTTAATTCTGTCTTTCATTGTTTGGTTTACAGTCATTATTAAATAAGCATCTGCCGATGGTGACAATTGCGGCCTTGGCTGCTGTTGGTGGTGGTATAATTCTGCTGCTGTCTGGCACCAGTCGCCAGCACCACGAGCAACCGGTGACTGATAAGAAAAAGTAAGTATTGTGAGAACACGAAATATACACTTCTCATCAAAAAAATCGAAACACTTTCGTTTTTATTGTTTTTGTCCTAATTTTTTACAAAAGAGAATTAATTCCATGAAAAAAAAAACATTATTGTGTAGCTGGCAGTTTGGTCATTACAGTAAGAAGAAAAAAATCAAAATTCGAAATTAGAATTTCATTTGTTTATCCTATAAATGAAATTAATCACTGTTTTGAGACAAATGTGTATTTAGGGTTGGAGTACGTTTCTCGTTTAAAAACTAAAAATTAGCGCTTGTCTTTAAACTTTTTGTTTCTTATTTCATTTACTGTGACTTTGGGACGTCTGAAAAAACTTTTTTTTCTAAAACATATGGATACTTCGCCCGCAGAAGCCGCCCAAGTGGTGGCATTGCTGGATTCTGGACTTAGTCAGCGTGTTGTGGCTGCAAGATTGCATCTAAGCTTATCATCTGTTCATAGAGTCTACAAACGCTATCGGGAGACTGGTTCGTTCACGCGCCGTTCAGGATCTGGCAGGAATCGGGTCACTTCTGAGCGAGATGATCGATTTATTGTAACAACTTCTTTACGAAATCGACGCCTTAACGCTTTTCAACTGCAGCAGCAGCTTCGCGTTGTACGAAGAGTAGCTGTAAGTGACTCTACAATAAGAAGAAGGTTGAAGGAACGCGGATTGGCACCGCATAAGCCAGCGAATGGGCCGAAATTAACTGCAGACCATCGAAGAGCGCGCCTTAACTTTGCACGCGAGCACCTAACTTGGTCATACCTTCAGTGGAGCAAAGTACTATTTTCTGATGAGTGTAAAATTATGCTGTATGGTAACGACGGAAGGAACAAGGTCTACAGAAGAGATGGAGAACGCTTTGCACAATGCTGCATTGAAGAAAAGGTCAGCTATGGTGGCGGTTCGTGGACGGTTTGGGGAGGAATCAGCGCCGACGGTAAGACAGAACTTGCCTTTGTGTCTGGGCCACGGCTGCCTGCACTAAACTCTCATCGGTACATCGAACAGTGTCTTGAACCTCATGTGATGCCCTATGCACATTTTATTGGCAACGACTTCATATTCATGCACGACAATGCTAGAGCTCACACCGCGGGCGTCGTACGAGATTATCTTACCGAAGTCGGTATCTCCATTATGGTATGGCCAGCAAGAAGCCCGGACATGAATCCCATTGAACATCTATGGGATGAATTAAAGAGACGAATTCGAGCAAGAGATCCAGCCCCAGAAACACTTAGCCAGCTGCAAAATGCAATCCAAGAGGAATGGGATAATATACCACAACATGTGATCGTGACTCTCATCCGATCGATGAAGAACCGTATGGAAGCAGTAATAAGAGCTCGCGGAGGGAATACAAGTTATTAAATAAACGTTTCTTAATTTTTTTTTTCATTTACGCGTGTTGTTTTACCCATTTCCTTCATATTCCATACAGGGTAAAAATTACTCATTATACAAAATACGAAATCTATGAAGACTTAATTTGAATTTAGAACAATAACATTAGGATTTAAAAACCTCATACTACTCACTATTAAATGACATTTTACATTTATTCCTAAATATACACATTTTTCTGATAATCCTTATCAAATCATAAACTGCGAGGTGTTTCGATTTTTTTGATGAGAAGTGTATATTATGTATCCGATAATATGATAGAAGATTCGAAATATTTTAGGGTTGTAAAAGTCAGACTAGACTCGACCTAATATCAATTGATGTGTGGGACTGTCCTAAAAAAAATATAGAAACATATGGCATTATTCATCTTTGTATGTGTTTTTTGTAATGTCCGTCGAAAGTATTTTTTCCTAAAAAGATACCTCATATAACTTGATTCAGCAGTAATGATTTAAGTAACACTTAAACCAGTTTACGTTTTCATTTCATCATTAAACACATCTGCGAAATATTTCGTAATAATTAACAATGGTTTCTTGTTCAGGGTTGAATGGAGCCATGTCATCAACATTAATAAGATTATGGACCGAAACCTTTTGTTTCGTCGTTAAAAAAGATTGAAATTTGGCGTATATATTTTTATAACCCACAAAATAACTTTTATAACCCATAATATACGTGTTTTTTGCCGATTTAAATACAGGAAAATTAAAAAATAAATTATGCAGTTTCAAATTTAGATAACCGGTTACAGCTGATTATATTTATTCAGCAATGGTTCCGTAACCATGTCTAAATATTTATATTTATCAATTAATGTTTAGTGTTTACATTATAATTTAACCTTTTATTATCATTATTAAGCACTAAACATGCTAATTTGTTTTATCGCTGGTTAATCGTAAAGTCCATTTTGTGCTGCAAATTAATTTTAAGTGGTCGCCGATCAAGTATAGTATGAACCTTGAACAATTAAATCTCACCTAATGAAACTAGCTCGCTATTTCTTGTGAGTGATGTAGGTAAATTGTATCTATTACTAAGCACCCTGAACCTCATATACCATTTTTCATCTTGACCATATAAACCAGTGGTTCAGCGATTATCAGGTGGTAATCGCTCTATGTGGATGCTTGGACTCGGAATTCAAATTTGTCTGGGAAAAGCTTTTGAAAGGATAGATGGATTAGGATTACCTACAATCCCCTATTATAAATATGATAATTAAGTACCTACCTACCTATTATTTTCTCTAGTCTTTAATAATTCTGCTGAAGGAAGGGTAGGGAAGGATGGGAACAGTATACCGGTATTATTATAAAATGCTTATTCAAGCCACATTCTCAAAATGGGCAGACTTTAAAAAAATATGTAAAAACTGAGATTATCTTGCCTATAAATAAAGCAAGGTAGTTAATTGTCGCGTTAGTGAGAGAGTGACGAAGTCAAGCCCTGTGTTGCAGGAGCTACAACCGGGTCAAGGTGTGAATAATCCTTGTGTCCATGCGGTTACACTGCAATTTCCGTGTGTACACGTTATTGAAGTCAACAAGACCTTTGTGGTTTGACAACACAACTAGCGCCATCTACACGTACGATCGATTTATATTAACGCCGTGTTTTGTTTACAGGCCCACGTATGACAACAACTCGCCGCGCAACGGAACATTCACAATTACCGACGATAGAGGGCAATAGCAGTGAAGTTGTATAGTAATCAGTGTGTGTGTAGATCATAACATACTTTGTACAAAGTGCATGGACAGTGAATAGTGAGAATCTTTCGAATTTAAATAACAGTTTTAAGTAGATGTATGATGAATGAGTATGAATAACAACATATCATGGAAGGGAAGCCTAGAGGTATTACTTCTGTGAGTGGGTTGTATTGATGTAAAGTATATTTGTAAGGAAATGCAGTATCATATAATTAGTGTTGTAGATATTTTCATTAAGAATCTAGATTAAGTGAAGAGTCTATTTAAACAAGCTATGTATAATTCTTAACTAATACAAAGTAGGGCTTGAGCAATATTTTATTAGTAGGTACGTATCTAATTAGATTTAATTACTCAATGACTTCCCTAACATATCAATTAATTAAACGATGAGTCAATTTAACAAAATATTAGCTAACGTGGCGTTACCTAAATAATAAATCATATTAAAAATCAATGTTATCTCGAACTTAGAAATGTAGCAAAACCTCATGTGAATTAGTTCAATTAATTTGAGGTAACTACATGTTGAAAGCCAAATATCATACCGGACACCTGACTGGTTACATTAAATAATCTTAAAACTATGTTATTTCACGTTTTGTCGTTGTGACGACATCATCAAAATATTTTGATAGTAGCATATACACTGATATGTGTACACTTACTTCCTCCGCAGGCAGACCACAGTTCAATTAGAATGAAAAGGATTTATCAATAGTTTTACCGTTTGTGAAATTCTACAGTATTTGACTCGAATTGTTTAATGTTTTGAATTGGTTATCTTCGTATAAGGCTGGCCCTTAGAAGATAAAAGGAGTCTTTTTTTAAGTCAAGTAATCATAGAGGCTTTCTAAGCGTTTATAACTACATCTTCTGACTTTTAAAAGCGTTACTTAATTATTTCAAATACAATATTAAACAACTATTCGTTAACAATATGCAATGACCGAACAAAATTACTGTAACTAGGTATAATTTTAATGCATGTTACGCTAAAAATGTTAAAAAACCAACGGCTTGTTTTCGTAAATTTGGAAATTAACATGAAATCATAATTTACATAATCCACACTGTTATTGTTGTAACATTATATTGTAATTATCGCTAACTTATTTTTTTTATGTAATAAAAAACTATTAGGTCACCAATAACTATTTCACTTTTAATGAATGATATTTTCTGTCAAGTTTAATACAGCTAAATTACTTACTGCTTCATAAATCTGAACTAAACTTAAACTTAGTTTGTTAAACTTAGTTTTAGTTCAAATTTAGTTCAGTCAGATATAATAACTACATATACTTCACAAAATAGCGAGGTAGGGTGTCTTATCGCTAACAGTCGACTGTTCATCTTTGACATAAGCGATGATTTTCTTTTGACACAAACGACATTGTATGTAATTCTATAGATTTCTACTGAATAATATAAATTTTACGCATACATTTTATTGTAAAGTTCTTAATTTAAAATTAGGGAAGTATGTACCTGTATTTCTTACCAATTAGAATATTTATTGTATAAACATTAAGTAATTGACGTAATTTAAGCATCCTAGGACATAGACTACCTACATAGTTTCATGTTACCTAACACAAAGTTACCATCAGTAGACATAAAGACGTTCTTATTGATATTTGGCTAATGTACTTATTTGATAATCAATGTAAAACAATAATGACTTCATCTGTCTCTATTAAACATTGAATAAAATTACATCAACCTGTAATAATTCGAAATAAACTAATAATTTTTAATATTTGCCTGTTATTTGTCCCCAATAAGCTTTCATTGAGTCTAATCGATACGATGTACCTACACAGTTTGAACTATCAAAGCGTACGTTACACAACGCTTGTAACTATGCCAGAAGAGAGCCGCGACCGCAATACTGAAGAATTGCCTCTTCGGTTGCGGTGACCGCGAGGTTTCATGTGGTCGCCAAACAAATTGACAGGTGGCATGCCCGTGCAGTGTGGCATCGACGGGACATTGACTCCTGCGTCTAGGGCGGCGGCGGTCCCTTAGTCGCCATTACTAAATGTCGGTAACGGTGACAGGCCTGCGCAGGCGTCATGACAGACGTGAGTAGCGTGCGTATGAGCACAGCTACTGACACATGTGGTCATTTTAAACACATATTTAACGCTTTGATTATGACTGACACCTCTATTTCGAAGACAGTGGAATACAATATCACAATAAACTACAAAAGATCCTTAGTTTAGGTTTGTACTTATCTATAGCTGTGCATATGTTAAACTTCAATGGTGAACTTTTGATTTCGTTGAACTCTCAAGGCAAAATTTAAAGATCTTGCTAAACCGATGGTTTCAGAAAATTGTTATTGCAACCATCGTTTATCCTTCGTAGCAGAGTATCAACGGGTCAAAGATAATTTATCTGGTCATTCACCTGTTGTACACTAACCTAAATGCATAGCATTTATCCGATATGAATATGACCTCGTAACAGGTCCTATTGTGGTGGTAAATAGAATACGTGTCGAATCAGAAAGCCATTGAAAAAGGCGATACAGGACGGATAACGGAGCTGGGCGACATAACCATACCGCTGCGTCGAGCAAGTCAGTCACTAGTACTGGGAATGACCAGTGAAATTATGCCAAGCGTTTAAATGTGTAATAAGAATGCACACTGTTTATGTTGTCAGTTGCAGACGGACCTATTAAAAAGAAGTAGTCCATTGAAATGTTACATTTTTTAGGCCTAACCTTGCGTTTTTTAGAGGACGCAATTTTATTTTTTTGATGTGTAGGGGGGGTCAGTGTAAAGCTAAAACCAAGTTTGTGGGGTCGCCACCCTTGTCCCCCGGCCGCCATCTTGAAAATAGGGGTTGAAATGGTTTTTACGATATATCTCTTAAACTATTAATTTAATAAAAAAAAATTGTTAGCATTTTTTGTTGCAAATTAAATTCTCTACAACTTTGGTCCAGAAACTTTTTGTCGTAGAACTATAAATAAAAAAGTTATAAGCGAAAATGTTCAGAACCTTCAGGCCTTACTACCTGTTATTTCGTAGCGTTTCTTTATATTTTCTGAGAAAATTTACCATAGAAATGTAAATATTTTTTATACCATCAGAAAGTAGAGATTTCAACAAACAAAAAGACCACCGACTTTTTTAAAAAAAGTGATATTTTGACGCGAGAATTTTCGATTGAAAATTAGGGTGTTTTTTCGATATTAAGTCATAATAAAGTTAAAAAATAATTATTTTAAATAAAATAAATTACAGTGTGTTTGGGACATAAAAAGGCAAGTTTTCACCAAATTTCGTGGAAAAAAATAATTATTGTAAAAGATAAAAATTAAACTCCAAAAATTGGTTTTTTGAATTTTTCACATAAATTTTGAGGTTATGTGAAAAAGTGTCAATACAAAAGTTGTAGGTCTTTTTATTACCTACAATTTTGCCATTTAACTTTTTTTCATAGGACTTGTAGTTTTGCCGGAAATTGAGATAAACCATTTTTTTAACTTTAACCCCCCTCTCCCCCCACTTCCCGACCTCAGATCGCCCGTAATTTATTTTTCCTATCATTTTTATTATATTCTCCTCCTTTTCCAATGGGTTTCATCCTACTATTATTTTATTCACTTTTTACCGTTTTTAGAGGCTAAAAGCACTGGCCTATTACTTCGGAGCGCTGTAAAACCTTAGCTATTGACTTAATGAAAAATGTTTTACATAAAAGTTGTTCCTCGTAAAACGATCTTCAAAAATGGTATAATAACATTTTTTCGTAAAATGATAAAAAAGAAGTTATATCGAATAATATATTTTATTTTCTGGAATTCTGAACATTTTCGCTTATAACTTTTTTATTTATAGTTCTATGACAAAAAGTTGCAGATCAAAGTTGTAGAGAATTTAATTTGCAACAAAAATGTCAAGTTTTTTTTTAAATCGGATAAACAGTTTAGTAGATATATCGTGAAAACCTTTTCAACCCCTATTTTCAAGATGGCGGCCGGGGGACAAGGGTGGCGACCCCACAAACTTGGTTTTAGCTGTACACTGACCCCCTCTACACATCAAAAAAATAAAATTGCGTCCTCTAAAAAACGCAACCCCAAATGTAACTTTTCAATGGACTAAAGACGCAAATCAATATTACTAAGACTAAGCATACAAGATATTCTGGACACAGAGTTACTCTATAAAATCTTTGTATTTTTGGGAGTATTATTACGCACCTGTTGTTTCCGCAGCATTAGGCTAAAATTTATATGTAGGTAGTTTTGTTTATGTACTATCCCTACTATCTGAAGACGGGTAAGTTTATTATTCCCATACACCGGGGACAAACCCATACTTCGAGGTGCTCAGAATTTTTTCACAACGGACACCTCATGGGGTTCAGGTGTTCGCTGTGAGGAATTTCTGAGCGCACTGTTTATGTAGTCGCGTTTGCAAGAAAAACGACGAATTAGGCATCATTTAATTTTTAACTTTTTCTCTTTAAACTTATGAAGTTATTAACAAAAAAACTGATCGAACAAAAATCACACCTTGCAAACATATGATATGAAGTTAAGTAGATTATAACAATCCAATCATGTGACTATAATGCCAGTAGTCAGACTTACTTACAATCAGGCAAAAGAAAGATTGATCTACTGACGACCAACGTCGGCCATCATAACATGCTTGTCACACCTCGAGCACTACACAACAGTTATCTAATACATAATGTATTTACTTAATACACATTACAAAACGTTTTATAAAAATTGAGGACATTTTTATAGGACTTATCCTGATCTCTCTCTGAAGCAATTATTTATTGCATTAGCAAGTGACTGGTAAATTTTAAATCCACCAATTTATGTCTCCTATGTACCTTTCTCAGTAACTTTTCTAATACAAAATGAAACTACTTATGTTTTTTTATTATCACATCAAAACGCTAACTGGAAAATGCAATAACCCTTCATTTATACAATTTTATTACGAAGTCTCTGCAATAAGAAACCGTCACCATGTTTCTTAAAGCTATGCAACCTCATCTCCATCATATCACAGACCATAAACGCGTCTTATGATCAGGATATAATTAAGTATATCACCTTTGCGGACTTTCCTCTCGCGCCTTTCCAGCGTCGGAAAATTAAATGAAGCTTGTAACGTGTACAGTGGCGCGCAGCGGGGAATGAACTATTATGGCCACGGTAACTCTCACTCGCTCGTGTTGTGATGCTGCCGATACACTTTCCTGCGAGTGCGTGACTCGACTGCGACGTGCGCCGGTGAAACACCGCACTGATGTAATACACCCCAAATGCATTATCCTGCAACATACCGACACATAATATGACTCCACCGTCATCTGTTTTATATGCTCAACATTGAGATTTGTACTACTTTCTGCTAGCGAAACACACAGGTGTTATTGTTGTGCTATATCATCATCTGGAAAATAATGTGAGGAATCTGTACCGAATAGTTTGAAACACGCACTGATTAAGCAATTATACTTAATCCTTCACTGTCTATTCATATTTGCACGAATCGATTTGTATATCTCAAACAATAACAATACCATATTTGTCAGAAAATCAACTCTCGATTATACACACCCTCTCTATAACTTCTTTCTTTATATAACACACTAGCTTCTGCCCGCGACTTCGTCCGCGTGGAATACATTAGTTCCGCTCCTATTAGTCTTAGCGTGATGATATATTAGCCTTCCCCGATAAATGGGCTATCTAACACTGAAAGAATTTTGCAAATCGGACCAGTAGTTCCTGAGATTAGCGCATTCAAACAAACAAACAAACAAACTCTTCAGCTTTATTATATTAATATAGATTCTATCAGTATCCCCTTACCCGTTTCCCATTCCTTTATGTTGTTTTTTTTTATTTTTGTTTGAAATAGATTATTTAGAAGCATCTGTAAACAATTATATAAGAGTCCTTGTATCTGACTAAGCCGATTAATATGCAATGGAGGCATTCTTGGAGGAGTTCATAACAAAATTAGACGAAGTAAATTGAAGGCTCTGAGTCGACAAATTACAAACATCTCTTTGAAATAAAGACTACTCTAGCGTACTTTTTGCGATTTATGGTTTCACCCGCGTCCTGAGAAAACTACTCAATACACCCAGATAGGAAGTCATATATAACCATCTCTAAGGTCTCCTTTATCTCCATACCAAATTACATCAAAATCGGTTTAGCCGTTTTACGGTGAAAGCGTAACACAATCTCACATTCGCATTTAATAAAATAATTTAGGATTTACTTCGTGGTTTAAGTTGACGCTTCAACTCTCAGCTTTCTGCTTTCTGGCTCTCTGCTTTCTGGCTATCTTTGACTTGGCTATCTATCTATATCTATACTTATAATAAATCTGTAGAGAGGTCAATTCTGTACATGAAATATATTTCCAAAATAACTATCAGGGGGTGATTAGGGATCGATACTGATGCCAAAAATGCAATCAGTAAAATTTTTGTCTGTCTGTCTGTCCGTCTGTCTGTATAAACTCTATAGAAACAAAAACTACTCGACGGATTTTAACGAAACTTGATACAATTATTTTTCATACTCCTGAGATGGTTATAGTATACTTTTCATCACGCTACAATCAATAGGATCAGAGCAGTGAAGGGAAATGTTGTCATTTTGTTTAAACGCGCTAATCTCAGGAACCACTGGTCCGATTTAAATAATTCTTTCAGTGTTAGATAGTCCATTTATCGAGGAAGGCTATAGGCTATATATCATCACGCTAAGATCAATAGGAGCGGAGCACCACTATTCCACGCGGACGAAGTCGCTGGCAGAAGCTAGTTTTAGAATAAAAGTATAGGTTAGATTTTAATTTTGATTAACTTTAAAACTACTAAATGTCTGTGTGTGTTAAATGTGTATGTGTTTATTTTAAGCGCAAACGCAGACGTTGCGCAGTCACATTTAATTCGAACATAGCAATGTCATTAAACCACTAAACATTAAAAGTAACAATCACGACGTTGCCACACCTGACATATCGCATGCTGTGACCATTTAGATTGAGTTACAGAAAGCACAACAGCTCCACAGACTGAGGACGAGGCTAATCGGATATCTTAGGTCATTACTTCAGCTGCTTTGCTTGGATCGATACTGTGAAAGATTTGTCTCGTAACCAATAAACTCGTGCAGTATGTAAACTTACCCTATGAATTGAAACTCAGTTATATTAAGCAAACCATGAAATAATTGTATATGCGATCTAATTTGTTACAGGCGTCTTCATAACCATTTGTTGCAATTATTATACAAAAATATATATACGGAATTTAATTTAATTAAACATGAACTTTAGATGATATTTGAGGTCGAGCAAGACACATTACAATGTAGGTAACTTAAGCAACTGGCCCACTAACTACTACAACTTTGTGTATGCATGTGTGCATTTAGAAATTATTTATTCATAAATTTAGCTGATCGACATTTAGGCCAAGTGGATATTTGCCAAACCCAGCGCTAGTAAAGTGTCTCATAATTCGACGACTATTTACATGAGTGTTCATTAATTAATCCGCAATTCGCAATTATATATTAGATATATTATTTATTTAGTAATTTATTTTATCATTGTATTTTATGAACTTATCGCGCAAATAACCTTTTAAAAAAATCTAGAGTAAGTTTAAAAAATGTAATAGGTAGCGAACTAATGTTATGATGACTGTATCTCGATATGACTGCATAGTGCATGGCGGATATGGTATGTAATATAAATAAATGTAACCTTCAAACAGAATCTTGAACTACAGACAAACGTAGTTCATGCTTGTTTTTATCCAGATCGTTTGAGATATTTCTGCTTTGATCTTTAGTAAGGTTTAAAATTAAGTCTGAGAAATAACGCTTTTTTATAATATTAATGATAAATACATTTGGTACATACATACAATATCTTGATTTGGCTCACGAGGTTGTTGACATGTGGCATGTGGACTCTGCAGTCATTGTGCCGATAGTCGTTTCAGCCAATGGTTTGATAGCCAAGAGCCTCGATCTACATCTAAAGAGGCTCTCGTTAGATGGTTGGATCAAGCGCTTGATACAGAAAGCGGTATTACTGGATACGGCACGCATAGTCAGGAGGTTTCTCTCTCTGGGGTCCTGACCGCCGGTAGCTTGGACCATGTTCCCGTTGCCGGTGGTGTACTATTTTTATATTTTTAAATGTTTTTTATATATATTTAAAATTTAATATTTAAAAATATAAATATATGTAAAATAAATAAATGAATGGACAAAAATACATTTGCAATAAGATTTGGCATTTGCACCTTTGATGCAAATCGCTCAAAGTGAAGCTCTCTGGGAGATCCAATAACATTCCTAGATAATGAAGGCTCGATATGGGCGTGAATAGATGCTTACCTAATACATATTCTGCCATTCAATAGTTCTAGTGGCACAGTTCCAATCCGGTTCGCAAGAACTATAGGGCAAAACGATCCATAGCCGTAGGTGGCCCAACAAAAAAAGATGGCGAGAAATAAGAATACCTTCTTGAACGTTAAACTGTCTCGATAAAAATAAAATAATTTGAATAAAAATAATGTAACATTTCGCTTTATGAATACAAACAATAGAAACAATCGATTTTTCAATAATTAGATCGTTTAGCGGTATCTTCGCGGCTAGCGCAGCCGATTTGTATAGTGGTGCATTTGATTAGGTTCTTGTGGTTCGGGTATGCGTTCACAGTTGGTCACCTTGCAATAAGGTATGGTGGTCGCGTCGGGCGCAGGGCGAGAGTGGGCGACCTCATATAGCTTGCGCGGGAGGCGTTTCCTTTATTTGTTGGTTGTACGCTGCGTGATAGTGACGTGACTCTGCGCAGGACACCAGGACATCATGCGTGCATTGCTGGTAAGTTTCAGTGCCGTGTCCTCGCCAAGGGCGGTTACATCATTTACATACCAGCTACTAAATAATTTATATCCCTTTTTTTTTTCAAAAATAATTTTTGAAAGTGATTTTATTTTTAAAATTTTATTTATTGACAGTGTTTCCGAGTTCTTTCAAGGTGAAATAATAACAAGCTTCTTTTGTGATAATACTATTATTATTTAACTACTTTCATAATTATTTATTAGTGTAGTACTAGTAATAATTTAACACACTCTCTTTTTATTACAGTCATTTTTAAATTTCACTCAAAATAAATTATTATATTTACCTTGAAAACAATGATAACAATAAATGTAACAAAAACTATAGCTAGTTACTATAAATAAGCGCACTCGTACACTTAGATACATATTGTAAGGACACCGCATTGTGAAAGTGGGCAGGTAAAATATACAAATGACTATATTATCTAACTACTTATATGTCTAGTCACAACAAGTTCTTGGTAGCATTCAATGAATAATATACAAGTAAATTAATATCTGTATAGAATTCAGGTCGATCATACAGGCGGCATTCGAAGTATCGATTTCGCGGCAACCTTGAAGGCGATCGTGAGGTGACAGATCACTGCAGCAGCGCCACAAGCTGGCGGCTTATTGCTCCAGTAACCTTACAACATACCGACATAAGTACCGCCCTTAATAATTCACAAGGCGGAACTAATTGTTCGGTACTCACACATAATTTGGCAAGTTAGTCGTTGTCATGTTAACAGCTGACTTACGTAAAGCACGCAACTTGGGCACATGGCTCGCGGGTATCGTTACCACACTGGCCCACTGCTTCGAACAGGCTCAACTACTGGACGTAGATACAGACTTGGATACGCATAACTTGTTCTATTTCAACAGTTATATTAAATAGTGGCCGTTCACTGCAAAAACTAGAGTTGAAAACTCATTCGCCGCTCGGTGTTACGCAGTTTGCAAGTATCGATAATAAATCGATATTCCGAAATCACGCAAACAATTTGCGATTCTATCGGTAACTAGTAATCCTTGTCCGATAGTGTAGCATGTGTCGGTCATCAATGCCAACTCCTAATGACTTGCAGTGCTAATTAGTGGAGTGCTAAGACCTAACAATAAAAGCTCGGCTATATATCGATATACCTATGTGAATAGAGCGGCATGTTAGCGATTTGTTCTAAGAAAAGAACAAGTGTGTCTTAAATTAGACACGTTTCCATTTTACGGACACAAGAAATTTTAGGATATGCATAACAAATGAAGTTTTACGTCCTGTAGTTTTGTATTCATGCAAATTGTACATTATAATTAAGGTAATTTTACTAATATGTGGCTTCCTTTTCCGCTTGCTCTGCATGTGATCGAGTAATTTCGCACTCAATATTTACGTAGGCACAATCACGATTTTATGAATTTCTTAAAATACTACCTAGGCTGATAACTATTTACCTATCTAACTGTAGTATAACTAGCATTTTACTTTCTATACGACAAAATTAATTAATCATTATTTTATTTTTTAAAATACCTGTCATACTCGATAATCATGTGCAATATACAGTTTGTATGTACCTACGTATGAAACCCCTTATAAGAAAACTGTTATAATAATAAGCCAGATTTTTCCTTTCTATGGAACGAGATACCAATCAGGTTTAACACAGCTTTCTCACTTGGCCACACATTATATATAGCCTCGCAAGTCTTACAAATAATTAATCAATATCTATCGACTAATTACTTAAAAAAAAAGTACTATTTCAACTTCAAGATTTCATGCTTACTTTTCACATAGTTAGCGGTTTAAAGGAAATCTTCATAGAACTTGAAATAATAAATACCATCCCTTATTTAACCTTGGTTTTTTCTGTTTCCCTACGTACGTAATACGTGGTCATGGAAGTGTTGAGGCAGACTGCGCTTACGCGGCGTTTTAATTGTCGCCCAGCAATGCATGACGGTTACGATGCACCAAGTTATATGATAAACACACATGCGAAGATAATTGGACATTCTCTACACGTACCTATTCAATAACGTATCGAATACCGGCCGTTTAAGTGCATTTCAATCAGCTTCTTACAAAAGACTTCAACGCGCTGGAGCACCTGCGTCACCCCACATTATCTGTTACGTGTGCGGAAAAATGTTTCTTAATAAATATGTACTTACTCGTAAATGAAACTAATAGTTTTATTAGATGTTATGTGTTTTTAAATCTTTAGTTACAAGAATACTTTTACTTTATCCTGATGTTTATTACGATACCATTTCGCACAAACTTGATTAATATTTTACGTCTTTATTGCTTGTCAGTTATTATCATTAGTGATTGAAAGAGTTAACATGCAAAATAAATGCATCTTATCTAAAAAAATATTAAGATTAATAACATAGATATCAATTTTATGAATTGTCTGAAGCAATCTGACATTTAATAGATAGTGAAATAATAATTAGGTATTTAGTGTATGGTTTGCCATTCCAACGTAGTCACCTTGACTGGCGGAAGCGTAGTGCGCCTGCGCCGGGCGTCCTTACCACTTTCAGATCAGTCTGCTCACGCCCTAAACAACGCTCTCGTACACAAAAAAAAACGACTACTTATTCATTGAATCTAAACAATCGAACTAATTTTATTTAATTATCTGCTGTTTGAACTCGTGAATGTAAGTGATTAAAGTAAGGATGTTAATCCCTACAAATATCTAATACCAGCATTTCCCGCGGTTTCATCCGCGTCTCGAGGGAACTTCTTATCCGGATAAAAAGTAGCTTTTAACCGTCTTCAGGGAACTATCTATCTCCGTATTAAATTTCATCCAAATCGGATCAGCCGTTTTACTATGAAAGTGTATCAAACAAACAAACTTACTTTCGTATTTATAATATTAGTTAGGATTATAAATCCGAAAGTCTCTTCGTCTGTCTATTATGCTTTCACGGTAAAGTGGCTAAACTGATTTGGATGAAATTTGGCATAAAGATAGCTTGATTTTTCGGGAAGGACATAGGATATTTTTTATTTCGGTGCGTGAAGTAGGACTCTCAGGATGCTGAAGAAAGCGCGAGCTGATATAACTGTAAGTAGTATACATGAGTTACTGCTAAGTTATATTGAATGCAGGAAGAATAAGGTCGTTGATATTTAGCCTTATCGGACGATACTAAAAGTTCAACATGATACAGTTTTTAGTACCTCGGAACGGACAACTGCTTGAATTGGCTACCACATTATCTAAGATATTGCTATTGCAACCAAATTTTACGTAGTTAAATTATCCACATTCCAGTCATAGCTGTCTATCTACCTTACCTAGACAAGTTTGTTAGTAGTTTTTATTACAAATAAATTTTAGTCGATGACACTTCGAGCTCTGCTTATCACGCAACCTGAATCATCCGTAACGATACGCTCAAATACAGCACAGTCTAGATCATACAATGCACTCACTTTCGCGACCGTGACGAACAATCGAGAATTTCCTTATTTTCTAAATACACACTCGGTGCGATTTCATAAAAGAAAGAATCGTAGATATGGCTGAGCAATTTGTCGCCTCATTAATATCTACTATGGGGGTTCTGATTGCTATGGGAACCTTCCGTGGTAACGTGCCATCGATTTAGATTAATATTTTATTCAGTCAGTCATGGGCTGTATTATTCCTTATTGAGTAGACTTCTGCATCATCAGCTATTGTCCACTGCTGGGCACAGGCCACTTCTCATATAGTGAAGGCAGTATGAGTATTGAGTAGACTTACTTATACAAAATTATAAAATCTTCAAAAATTAAAACATCGAGCAATCAATAACAATTTTAACAAAATCCAATATGTTTATATTCACCTCTTAAGTATATCCAAAATAAAAGTAAGTATCTACTTATTATAAAAATACTTTTAGGCAGGTTTTTTTTTTCTTTAAATGATTATATTATCTAAGTCCTAAGTTATGAAGATACTTTTTTATTATATGATAGTATTCCAACAGAGAATACACAGGCTGGGGTGATCCTTAGTAAAATACCTCAGTACTTTGTAATTTGTGTCCACCAATCAAAGATTTTAGCATACCTACACTTTTAAGTTATTATCATGAACACATAATTTTAGCCACTCTACATATAGGAACAAATGAAATCAGTTTATCGCGTCATTCGACGTGAGAACGTAAATAAAAATAATATTTATTACAAAACTTACAAAGATTTCCGAATGTAGAGTGAGTAGGTGCCATTTGCATGTTGCGACAATGTTCACAACTCACAACGAGTTACAGGCTCAATAAGCCGAACTACCTTACTGACAAGCATTTCACAATAACGATAAGATTCTAGATGATTGACTTACATAAATATAAACTACATTATAACCCGATTTATCAAATAAATGGCCAATAAAAATGTTTACTTAATCATTCCGCGACTCTGTGCCCACATTGTTTGCCTTCCCAGTGCAAGATCAATTTTCCTGTCCACGGATTGCTAGGATGCCAACTTCGATTCAAATTTATCCTAAGATTGAGAATAAGTAGTCTAAATATTCATTAGAGGATTATCTAATCTTTAATGTTCGGTAAATAAAAGGTCTATCTCATTATTGGACCCATACGGACCTACCTATGTAAAGTCATTTACATCAATTAAGTAAATTTACCTAAAGACCTCACTGAGTTTACATAAACACTGTAATCCGCAGGAAACTGACCAAATTGCTATAATGCAAATCTTTACCAAGTTACATCAGATTTGAGTAACCGACCTTCTACAGCTTACAGGTACTATACCGACCTATTACCTATAGGTAATTTCTACAGTTTTTAAAAATTAAAAATATTCTGAAAACGTAAACGCACAAAGTAGGTCCGTTTAGAAACTCACGAATAAATTTCGTAATCTAATCAAATGCGCAGATAGACATTTGTATAGCCCAACAAAAGAATAAGAATAAGGCATGCGATACTATCTACATTAGCTGTGTAAGTGGAGGCGGGTGTTGCAAGACGTAGGTACCTATATCCTCGCGTGGACAAGGTGCATGGCACTCACTGAAGGCAACATGGAAAGTGTGCCAGTCCACATTGCGTTGTTCATACCTTTTAACTAATTGACTTAAATCGGTATCTTATATGATCACACAATTACACAAAGCTAGAATAATTAATTGCCTTTTAGTTTAATTATTCTAGCTTTATTTCTGGCGAATTGTGTAATCGTGTGATCCTGGATACGAAAGTGGGATGTGTGACCAAACCAGACAGGCAATTAAAAATTGCGTGGCAGTACCGTTCTATATCTGACATCAAATGAGGGTATTCTAGTGGGCGGTCTTGGTAATGTGCTTCCTATACAAACATGCATTATAGACTTACGTACCTATAACTAGATACCTCTCATCAGACTGTTTGAATCACAAAAATCAAAAATTTAAATTTTCTTCTCTTTTATTCCAGATATGTATGCTGTGTGTAATCACAGCTTATGCTCAATATAATGACTCCCCGGCTCCGCCACGGCTACAAATACCGGGCGCAATACCACTAGGTGGTTCCAGACAAGGAGGTTTCAGACAAGGACGTCTGCAGGCTGCTCCCATTGCAGGAGGGCAAGCTAGAATCAGGAGGCCAGGCTTGGGAAGACCGTCATTTAAGTCTGTTGACGCTTCACCGCGGCCGAGCCTTCAATCACTCGACGAGCCTGCAAAACCAGTCACTGAAGAACCAGAAGATGAGTTGGAGATCAACACGCCAACCGCTTTCTCCCCTAATATTTTTTCCACGGCCGAACCTCAAAATGATTACTACGACATAACGACTACTTCACAACCCAAACCTCCAATTGTATATAATCCATCCCCATACCCACAATCCACACCTTCGACGGTCCGACAGCCTCTTGAACCTATTAAGCCGACACAATACCGGCCCCTGTTGGCTCCACAAGCTTTCAACCCAGTCAGAAATGAACCACTAAACAAGCCGCAACCCGTGAGGCTACAGCCTCTTTCGAGCAGACCCCAAAGGCCTGTATTCAGACCCGAACCAAAGCCATTCATTGAAGATGACGAGGCACCCATTCAACCTGTAAGACAGTATTCACGTCCTCAAGAACCTATTAATCGGGCACCCGCTAAAGCTCCCCAACAAAAATATACGCAGTCGCACCAGAGAGAGAAAAAGCCTGTTGCACAGATTATTCGTAAGTTTAGAGATGAAAATGAAGACGGCAGTATCACATGGGGATTCGAAAACGACGATGGATCCTTCAAGGAAGAGACCATCGGGGTGGACTGCATCACAAGAGGCAAATATGGATACGTTGATCCCGATGGTTTGAAGCGTGAATACAATTACGAAACTGGTATTCTTTGCGATAAAGCCAAGGAAGACCGTGACGAGAAAGGTTTCGTAGACTATCAGGAAAATAAGGCTGTTTTACCTAATGGAATTACGATAGATCTCGCCGCGATGGGCAAAAAATCTAAGAGGCCATTCAGATCACCTGTAAATCATTAGGATTTAAGTATACATAATATATTTATTTTAGGAAAAATCTAAATATAAGGACATTTAAGTTGTCTCGTCATGTAAGTGTTATCTTCAACATAACATTTGGTCAACTTCAAGTGGTTTTAGTTGTGCCTAAAAACTGAGAGATGGAAATAAATGTGAATACAATTATATTACAATGGTTTTATTTCAAAAATGTATCTAGGTATTATACATATTTACTTACAATCTTATGACAGTAATAACTCTATTATAGTATAGAAAGTAGTAATAATAACTCATCTGTAGTATAAAGTCTGACCTGTAGGGCTGATAGTCTATCCCATTGAACTCTTCTATCCATAGGATAAGTTGAATTGTATTAGTTGATTGAGTCTTCAATACATTTTGGAACTGGTGGAGACATTAATCAGTAATTATTATTTATAAATTGGCTGAGGTATTATTTCGTACAAAATGAAAAAATTACTTACTAAAAAGTAGTATTATATTTCTTTGACAATTCAAACACTGAAAGCCTTGTAAAATAGGTTTTATTTCCTTAAACCTTATTAATTAACTTATAAATAATCAAGGTACATTTAATAGGGACGATTATTCATGTAAGGTTGGGGACGTCTCATAGGTGGGGGCATTCTATTAGGTGGTGTTATAGATATATCCAAATAGTTCCCAATTTGGAATTTGACCTGACTTAATGTTTTATTATCGTCTCCACCCCGCTGGCCTGAACAAGTGACTCCAATCTCTCTCATGCGATATGTTGGTGACCTCATATCTGGATACACTATTGCAAAGTCGAAATACGTTCCTTTACGCCTCGTCTCTGGATTAACTTCTTTAACTAAACCCGTAAGCTCACGAAGGGTTGCATCCATCCATGTGTAGATTTGAAGTTCATTTTGAGGGACATTTCCTCTAGCATAGTCACCAGGAGAATTATGGCGTCCAGTTGAACAAAACACACGAAGTAATAATGGACAAGTCTGTAACAGAATAAGCAAAATACAACACGTCTTATAAGCTGTTATCATAACAAAAAAATACAAGTCGAAGTTAACAATATTCTTGAAAGTAGGTACCTAATACGTTTTCAGTTGCAAATCATTATAATGTTTATGTAAGTGATTTTTTAAAATGAGCTGGAAAATTAATGTAATAAATTATAATCCATTAAATTCTTACCTTCTCCCTATCGACCGGTTTCTCTGCGGGCTTAACCTCTTCAACTACCATGGACTCAAGTCCTGCCATTTTCATAATAAACTTCAACTGTCGATTCAAATTGTTGATGTATGTAAATTTAGATTCAATACCAAATGTGTCTTTATATTTAGAAAGTAAAGAAATTTACGCACTATGTACCTTTATAATTTAATTTGACAAGTAAACATGTTTTATTTGTCTTTGGATAGAGTAGGTTATGTAGTAGAGTAGCCACAGAGTATATAAACATTGTAGCTACCAAGAAAAAGTACAACTGGAAACCGCAAAACTAAACTTGTGACTTTACTAGAATATAAAGCAAGTACACTGTCATTCATTAAATGCCAGACATTCAAAAAAAATCTAAACGTGGTCAATAAGATGACTAATTTTCATTAAAAAACATTTGGTATTTTGGTTTACATTGCAGAACTTGTAGCATTTTACGTGTCTATGGCTAGTACCGATTCCGCAACTTTTGCACACTCAATAACTTCTTTTGGACATGTAGTTAATAAACC
Organism: Pyrrhia umbra; assembly: GCA_963891755.1. Classification (NCBI taxonomy): domain Eukaryota; kingdom Metazoa; phylum Arthropoda; class Insecta; order Lepidoptera; family Noctuidae; genus Pyrrhia; species Pyrrhia umbra. The sequence goes on from OY982925.1 coordinate 7,211,973, forward strand.
TTGAAGAATCCTAAAACATATTTGTAATATCAAATGATTAAAAACGATTTATCGAATACCTAATTAGAAGAATATTCACAATATTCATGAATGACTAATAAAACGAACACTCATCGAGTGTATATTGAATGTGTTTCATAAACCATTTATGTACAGCTTGGCACAAAAGAGTAGAAATTAATAGGGGCGCCACTTTACCGTTCGTGTGGCAACCCGCTGCGACCGTATAGCGTACCATGCTATCGTCTTGATACTAAGCTGTATTTTTATAATTAATTAAAATCAGTAAGTATTATAAAATGTAATAACAAGTATTCACGTCGTCTGAATACAAATTACTTATTAGCACTAATAATGTAAGCACTCCTGTGTTTACAATTTTTTTTGGGTATAAAAAAAAGGCGTATGAATATAGCGTTATTATATCTGTGGTGTTAAGGTAAAAGGGGATAAGTCAAAAACGAGTTCCTACTTGCATAATTCAAAACTAAACACAAAATAAATATCTATTAAGGTGAAAAGGAGCAAAGTCTGTACTAGAATCTTTTGTATTCTTGATTAAAATCATCTATTTCCAACAAAAGAGCGTTTTCTTTATTCGCTCCTGGTGATAAGTTGTGTTTATTGACTTATCCCCTTTTACCTTAATGCCACAGATATTTGATTTCAATAAATCTTCCTCTAAATATTCCACGCCCGCCACATCCATGTCTTGGCTAGAGCTAGCCATAAACTCATCTGAGTCACACTCAGATTCAAAGGCACTGCGCTATCATGTTGGAGATTGATTCCTAAACGTTTTATGTCCAAGTACGAGCCCTCTCATAAATTCATAATACTCCTCTTCTATTTTGTTAACATGCTGGCATGAATTCTTTTGAACTCATACTCGGTTATAGATTGAAATGCGCGTTCGGTGCTTCCTATAAAGATAAAAAAAATTATTAAACCTCTATCAATAATTAATGTAAAAAGTTTACGGTACCTATAAAGTTTTTTTTGTGGTTTTTAAATGCTAGTTATAACAAGTATTATATTATCTTGTGATCACACTCATAGATAAGGTTATGTAGAAATCGAATTTACATATTGCAGAGTATCAAGGCTCAAGCCACTCAAGTATCAAAATAATCTAGTCGCGCTATACCAAAGTGTCAAAGACAAAACGTAAACATAACCTATATGCTCGATGTTTATTGTTCAAAATTTCACTTATTTCGTATTCAAGCAATTCAAAACCAATTAGAGATCATAAATTAACACTTGATACAACTAAATACATCAAAACAAACTCTTACATACCTGTCATAATGGCGGTACTTTGGTAAATATCGTCGAGATCGGAAAGAAGAGTTTAAGCCTCATGTTCGACCAGATATCGCCTATAAACATTATAAATTGTTTCCTTGCTAGTACTCTGAATGATTTTATTTATTATAACGTGGTTTTATTAACGTTTTGATGGTCGAAATAAAAAAATAAGTAACTCGCGAACTTTGTTTACATCGAACGACACAGAACGACATTAATTGACAGCGGCTGCCAGCAATAAAAAAAATTAGTTCCGTTTCTAGACTTTTTTGCCAAGCTGTAACACAAGTGACATTCGTTTGATCGATAAAAAGTATATTATAGCACCATGTAATTTGAATAGCTCAAATTATTCTTGTGACATCAAAGATGAAGTCCGACATGGATAGACCTGTCAGTCGCATTCATAAATAGCCATGTCGGACTACTTAAATTCTATTAATTGGTAACATTTTTCTCATAGATCCATCCGACTTTAGACAAATCCAAAACTTACAGAATGGGTTTTTTGACAAAATTTAATGCTGACACTTGACACTGACAGATGGCTCGGTGCTTGACAGCTTAGAAAATCGATTAATAGAAAATAAAAATACTTTTATTCTGTGCGTTTAAATTGATATTATGCTTTCTTAAAGTGAATTATTTATATTTCTGCAATACTATAAGTGTGTAATTGGTTCCATAGTTAGTTTTGCTTATTATGGCTCATAGAGAGGATGAAGACTCATTTCGGGAAGACGACGTATACATCAACCCAGAAGATGGGATGCCTAACGTTCACCCTAATATAGCAAATTTAGAACAAGAGAGTGATGTACAAGATGAAGTCGATGATTTCGATGACTTGCCAAAATCTGTCATCGTCACAAACATACATAGTGAAGTATTTGCAGATGAAAAATTAAAAAAAGGAATGGAAGATCTATTCCGCACATTTTCAGATAATATAACATTTCAATGGCTGCGCAGTTTCAAACGCTTGCGCGTCAACTATGATAGCCCTCTAGCTGCTGCTAATGCTCGCGTGCAACTGCACCAATACCAATTTCATAATTCACCAATCAACTGTTACTTTGCGCAACCTGTGACGCCAGTTTCGCTCAAGAATCTGAGACCTCCGGCTCCTGTAAAGCAATTCCTGATCTCTCCGCCATCCAGTCCTCCGGTTGGTTGGGAACCTCGTGAAGAAAATGAACCCTTAGTTAATCATGACCTTTTAGCAGCCTTGGCCAGCCTAGCTCCAGGAGAAAGTCATGAACTACATGCACCTACTCCTACCCAGCCTGCCATTGTTGTGCATACTGCGATGACATCAGATCAAAGCCCACTTGTAGCTAAGATACCTCATACTCGCTGTCCGGATTATTGATACAAATGCCTTTTGAATGAAATCTAGTGACTATGAATTAGAGTAGTAGTGAAAATGAATGCTTTTTATTCAATTGCATGTCAATTTTTATGACATGTGAAGCCCAAGACATGAAGGCTGTCTTCAATTTGGCAATTTGTTGAAAGCTCTAGAAAATGAGCTTTTAAAATTCACTAACAATTTTAGACTAGGTTTGCTTCTAGAGATGGATATTAATTTTACAGAGATTACACATAATTAAATTGGTGCTATGTTTTATCAAAAGTAAATTTAAAAATTGCTTATTTAACACTTAAGTTTCACTATTCATTATTATCTTTATGCATCATTATATAATATTACATAATAGCATTTGCCATACTAAATTCACAATTAACAATTATTATGGTAAAACACAAAGTATGGACAATAGATAAAAACATATCAAAAAAGCAAGCCTTCAACAGAATATTAACCCCATAAATATAAGGTGGTTGCTCAGTGAAATTTATTTGTAAATTAATAAAATTATTTTTTCACAGAATCTAACAAATATCAGTAATCCTGACAGTATTCAATTAATATCTAAAGACTAAAGTAAAATATAAATTATAATTAACTGAATGTCTTCAAATTGGCTCTGCTTCTCACACCAATTTGAAATAGTACTTAAGGCTGGCTTGCATGGCAACTTCCTCAGCATATTAAACAGTAAATGAAAATACACACTACAACAATTGAAGAAGTACAACATATTGTATCTTTAGTAAATTTTGATTATAGACAAAATAAAATACAAAAACTCAATAGTACTGCAAACTTTTTGTAAAAAAGTGGCAAAAAATTAATTACAAAGGTATTTTGTTTTTCTGCTGGTTGTGTGATGTATTGCAATTGTCATGCAAGTAGTTCTTGATTACTGAAGATGCTCTCTTGATTACTATCTTTGTCATTTTTATTAAGTAAATTGAAAGTGAAATGTATTGGGATTTCAAATTTAGTTTTAAAAAGTAATCAAAATTGTATGTCTCAATTAAAAAAAAACATTATCCTTGTCCATCTAATGTGGTTGACTATACAAGCACTGTATTCTTAAATTGTAATTACCTATTTAGTTATTTATTGATGATAATCTCAAAGTTATCTACTAACTTTATCTTAAAATTCAATTTAAGTATTTCTTAGTTACCATCTCATTATTTTGTAATTAAAACCTTGGCTTCAATTTTACTATAAATTAATTATAAAAAGTTGTAGCATTAGAATTTTGTGATAATATGTCTAAATAAATGTTAAATTTGTTGTTCAATGGGTACATATGCTTATAAAAATATTTGAATGGTTCAATGCAATTAAATATCATTAATCAAACCTTAACATTGCAACAAAAAAAATTCTTACTCTAAATCCATACCAAGATTTATATCATAGAAATTTTTTAGACTTTTAAAATTGGTAACCTAAAGTTGTACATGACTTAGAAAATTTCTGTATATATGCCTCCAGTTTAGTTTTTGTAATTTCACCCGCGTCCCGAAGGAAATTCTTTCCGCACCCGGATAAATAGTTATTAGGATTAGGCTTGTAACTCTGTTGTGGGTCCCTTCTATGTTCATACAAGTCGGTTAAGCCGTTTTACTGAGCTTAACAAAACGAAGACACTTTCGCATTTATAATATTAGTTAGGATTACAAAACTGACGTGTGACTGAAGTCTCACTGGACATTCTTGTGCAATTTCCGAATTTAACACTGTCTAATATTTAGTGGTAGTTTTGAAATAGTAAAATTGAATTATTCAAATGTTTTATACTGCTTAGAATCCAGAGAAAATCATTAACACCGACGTTGAATATGTACCTATTTATAGAATTAATATTGTTGTAGTTTTTATAAACATTTTACAAGTAGAAACTTGGCAGGCTTAAGGGAAGCTGTATCGCTAAAGATACAATTGTAAAATTTAAAAGTTCCTTTGTTATTTTTAGATCTATTTATTTGAAAGAAATTTTTGAAATGGCACTGCACAGGCACTTTTTGCGAGAGCCACATATATTAGAGAGTTAAATGAACCAACTTTAGCATTTTATTTAAACGCAGAGGTTTTTGAGGCAATTAGTATGTACCTAGTAGAAGCTACAACACGTAGATTTATGTTTTTACTAAACAGACTACATTTATCGTCATTGTTGTGATTCGCCATGTTTGGCTCTGATAAATATTTTAGTGTATTTGTTCGAAATCGGACCACGTTAAAAGAAATAAGAAGATTTTCGATATTTTTATGAATGATATATTTTAGCCAAATGCGTTACGAACACTTGCGTTTAAATGTATCTATTTCTTGCTCTTTCTTATCTTCAAGTAGAAACTTACCTTTTTATCTTGATAGAAAATCTGTTTAACTAAAATAGGACGTTCTTTGCTATTATTGTGACTATTGCGGATTAACTAATCTGGAACGCTGTCTTTACTGTTTTCTCTCATTACCATAAATTATATTTTCGTAAAATTTATCATACTTAAGTACTTATAAATCTAGAGCTTCTAGTCTAGTAAATAGTATTTTGAAGTAAATAATTATCTCCTATTAAAAAGAATAATTGGAAAAATGAGTCACTTTGATCAAATGTTACATTATTGTATAAGAATTAAGAACGTCTGTTAAAATTCAACATGTTTTCAATCATTGAATTTATTAACCATGCATCATTTTCTTAAAGCAAAAAAATATACATGCAATTTCTTCATGCTATATTGCATTTTCGTCTGTTAAGTTGTAAGATTATTATCCCTATTTCAGAACAAAACCTACTTAGTGGTTCTTTTATATCTGCTTAAATTGTGTATGATATTGACTGAAATACAAATTAATATAAGATCAATTGTTGGGTAGTTATCTATGATCTACCTACTTTTAATCTCTTATTTATTTGAACATAATTTCAGAATGACCAATCTTCAGAGTAGATATTCTTCTGTGTAATTTTCAAATAATTTATTAATATTACTACAGAGCAGAATGTACCCGATATAACGTGCGCATACGCCTTTGTTAGTTCCACTTTACACACTAAATTAAACAATTATAGATAAATGAAAATACGATGCTAAAAGGTTTTTAGAACAGCTATGTCATCAATGATCTTTATCATTATTTGGGTTTCAGAAGACATCCTGTTCTGTACTTTGAAAAAATGACTGTAATGTGCAATTTGTGTATACATATAAAAAGTATGTATTTAAAGAAGACAGTCGACCCAGATCTCATAAAATTACCCAGAAAAAGTATAAAAAAGTAAAAAGCAGTAAGTTGTATGTATTATTATGAGATCCGGCCTCTAACTAGTCAGGTATTACAAAGAGCCACTATCGGCGTAAATCGTACTTATTGTACTCTTAAATGTTCTATGTGTGGTCGACACCTTTCCTTGTACAGAAATGTTCATTGTAAAAGGGCTTTTGCCCTGTTTTGGGTCATCAATGTTTAAACTATGCTTACCATTTATACATCGTGCCGATTTAACCACATGCAGAATTTAAGGAGGTAAATCAGCCCATGATACTCATTCCCGAGACAGAAAAAATATGATTTCGTCAGAATGTATCCTGTAACGCAGAATCAATCCTGTAGAGATCCAGGGCGTTGACCTCTGGCTAGGGAGACGCCACGGCGTCCTTACCTACCGCCTGACGCAGGTCCTCACCGGGCACGGTTGCTTCGGGAGGTTCCTGCACAAAATCGGGCGGGAGGTGGCGCCCGGGTGTCACCATTGCGTAGATCGCCCGGAGGACACGGTGGAGCATACGGTGGGGGTTTGCCCCGCTTGGGCGGAGCACCGCCGTGTCCTTGTAGGGGCGATCGGCGGCGGCGACCTCTCGCGTCCGGCCCTGGTTCAGGCCATGGTCCGGAGCGAGACGGGATGGGGAGCCGTCGCCTCTTTCTGCGAAGCTGTAATGCTGGAGAAGGAGGCGGCGGAACGCGTGAGGGAGCGACAGACCTCACGCCCCAGCCGCCGCAGGAGACGCCACGGGCGTCGGGAGCCGCGAGACGACTCCCGGCCACCGTAGGCGCGGGGCTGCGGACGGTGAGCTATGGGTGGCTCGTCGTCCGGCAAGGACCAGACCCGCGTCGACGGCGCGTTCGTGTTCCACGCGCGCCTCAAAGAGACGTCAGCATCGTTGACGGGGCCCACCCCCAGGGCCATAGCCTGCCGGGGCTGCGGGACGTTCGAAAGAGATACCGCGCCCCCGGAATACAAAGGGCTGAGGAAGGAACATGGATGGGTTTTAGTCAGTAAGAGTCTGACACTCCCACCCGCCCCACCCACGGCGGGAGGGGTCATTTGATGATTTCCCATCCGAAAAAAAAAAAAAAAAAAAAAAAAGGGCGTTGACCTCATGCGCCGGTCAGACTTGTGCAGTAGCCTCCTGAAGGGTCAATGCACGCAGGGCTGCGTTAACAACCTGTCGTTGTTTTAGGGTAAATACTGATTTAATTACAGGGTTATTTTTTATATTTTAACTAGCTTTAAACAAATTAAGTATTTTTACGAGGTCAATACTCATTGCCTTGTTCTGCAGATGATTAAATCGGCATCCTGTGTGATCATTGTCCATACATCGATGTATCATCTATTGATGTTTTTAATCTCACTGTGATTTTCGTTATTGTTTGGTGTAAATATAAAATTATAATGAGTTTTATAACAGTCTTTTCATGGTAGGAATAAAACCAACATCACTTTGTACCTATAATTTATTATTTATGTACATTTTTACAAAATAAGTATTTCTTTTCGCTTCATATAATCAATATCACACTAGATCACGAGATTCACAAGCACCAATATGCAATATAATCTGTTTAAATATAGGCACAACGTTCAAATAATAATAAGTAAAACACAAATAACAAAACAAAAACAATCTAAACTTTGTAATAATATAACTAATTTGTATAACTAAAACTTATTAACGCTATACATTTTGGTAAAACTAATACATACTACTTACTTTGTTTCGAGACTCATAGTTAGTAGGTACTGTTCATAGGTAAATAAAATATTCAAAGCAAACCAGCTGATCAAAACTAAATGTCAGTATTAGTTGAAGAAGTAGGACTTTACGAACTACTTTGTTCGATTTAAATAGCCATGTTTTAATCCGGCTGGGTACAAACTAAACTCTGAATTTAGTAGTATAGTTAACCTAATAGACCTACTAATCAAACTTTCTTACTCGCGTCGTCTAAAGGAACCATTGATTCAACAGCCTTATTGCTTTCAGAATAAGTTCTATTTCTTTTTTTCCCTAAGCAACTAGTAAAGCATGTGTCGCCTTTACCGAACCGTTCCCCATCGGCGAGGGATTGAGGCATAGGTTGATTCATAGTCTCTGGTAGGAACATACACAAAAATCCAGAAATCACTGCAACTGCTCCAAAAGTGATAGCTGGAATTTTGGGGTTAAATGAATCTAGTAAAGTAATTAGTGGTGTTAAAGCACCAGAAAGCCTGGCGCACATTGAACCTAGACCGAGCGCAGAGTTTCGGACTACTGTAGGAAATAATTCCGCTGAGTAGTTATATATGATAGCAAAAGAACCGGCAATAAATAATTTGCCTGCAATTACAATTCCAGTGGATATAGTACTTCCAGCAGGCAGGAAGGTCGCAATAACACATGCTGCGCCCCCTACAAGCATCATAGAACTTATCAATGGCCTCCTACCCCAAATATCGAGGAAGTAAATCACAGCTGCATAGCTCGGTAGTTCAACAAAGCCTAAAATTGCTGTGATCAAATATGGATTGCCTTCGAGCTTTCCAGTGCTCAAAGTGAGGCCGTAGTATGCTATGGAATTGGCAAACCAACAAAAGCAGACATTCATAGTCTTATTTCTTAAATTAGGAGTTCTAAACAGATCTCCCGTGCTGGCCGCAGGAGCGTCAGTTCCTTTTGAAGCCTCAGCTCTTCCTTTAGACACCAATTCAGCTCTATCTAGGGTGCTCTCAGATCTGTTAAATTTCAAAGCTCTTTCAACTATATCCACGGATTCTTTTGACCTGCCTTGAGCCCACAACCAACGAGGAGATTCATCCATTATCCAAATATGTGGAATAAGGAGTAGACTGTGAAGTCCGTAGATCACTTGGAGAATTTGTCTATTATCTACTAGAGCTCCCCAGCCTGCTACTAACATAATACCTCCAGCAAAAGCAGCTTGAAAAGCGACACCACAGGCAGTTCGCTTACTAGCCCCTACTAATTCCATAGTTAAAACGAAACCAGTAATATACGAACCAGCAGATCCAAAAATACCGTATAAGAAACGAACGACCAAGAAAGACCAATATTCAGGTATAAAAGCTACTAAAACTCCAAATACCAACTGTAGTACTCCGGACCAACAAAATATGGTCTTTCTTCCGTACTTATCCGCCATTCCTCCCAGAACCACAGCTCCAGTAAAAACGCCTAACATATAAATGGTTTGAGCTAATGCTCCCATCCATCTTTTATCACAGATTAAGTTCCATTCTATAGAACGTGACGAAGACCTGTATGTCGTATCGAACACAAATTTAGAACAAGATACTGTTTCGTTATTTTCATAAATGAGGCAGTTTTGTAGACCTCCAGATATTGTCTTAGGGATGGCAGCTAATATTTCCGAAGAATTCCACGCTGCTATCGACTCATTCGTGTCAACACCGTCTACCCAGCACCTGAAAATGAAATAGGAAATTAGGATATATGTACTTATTGCATCCATCGTTACCGGATTACCTATACCTATTAATACAATGCATAAAAGCTTCCCATTTTTCGTGCAGACAACTAGCTATTAGATTTCATTAAAATCATCTTTACCTACTATTATTTTCATACAAACCGTACCTACCAAGTCGCTTTAGCAGTAGGTAAGTAACTATAGCAACCTAATACTATAACTTATAACTTAACTTAACTTAACGTATAACTTCCACTGGCATTAGGTTCTCCCAGTCTCATAGCTAAATAGTTACAGTTACAATAGTCGGTCATCGGTGCATTTCGTAAAAGCTTACAAGATTTCAGTAGACACATATCCTACTTACACGTCCAATGTCAAGATGTATTATTTCTTCCAGCTTTTTCGAATCTATGTAATGTTATTATCTGAGAACTGCACGATAATAATTAAGAACATAATATCTACGTTTAATAATTATATTATCTATGTACAGGAATAATTTTTTGTTCAAGCAAAAGTGAAATTAATGCAGTTTTCATTAAAATGTTTAATTTAATTCAATCGAGATCATGGTCATTATTTTAAATCATATTTTTAAGAGGTTAGTACAGGGATACCTACTAAATCGCATCGTAGCCTCACCGTAGCCGTAGCAATTTCGTAGCACAGAAATCCTAGAAATACAACCCCTTGCGAATATGGTGTAGCAATAAGTAGGCACGTGATAATCAGTACTTTCTGATGTCGCTATATTAAAAAATGACAAAAGGAATGTATGATTTGTTTTCTTCTTCATAAAGTAATCCTAACTAGTAACTTATGATATAATTGTGAAAGTAAGTTTATTTTTTACGCTTTCACCTTGAAACGGATGAACCAATTTAAGCGAAATCTGGAATGGAGATAGCTTAACCCCCGGCGAAGATTACTTACCCATACCCATATGGGTGCGTCAATATTAGGGCGCGGGTACAATGAACTACTACGTAGTCATAAAAACACAACACTCGTAGAAAATATTTATTAAATTCGTGTACACCATGTATTTCATACTTATACCTACTACATAGTCTTGATTAGTAAATATTGTGATATTTATAAATTCATAGAAATTAGATAGAAAAAATATTAAAAAGAGGCCATCAATTAGGCAAGTCCAGCTTAGTTTTCTGTATAAGAGCCCATTAAAATAAGCTTAATCTAAAGAAGTCTTAAGTCTAAAATGACTGGGGATACTTTACCTTACCTACTTATAATTATTTCTAGATTGACTTCTATTGTCACAGAACACACATGTAAACCCGGCTATATTCGTCTTACTGGGTAAGTAGGTACTACCTAGATAACAAAATACTTGCACTATATAATTCAAGCCCTACACAGACAGGACAGTTTGTACTTTTTTTACTGTGAAAATGTATCGTTGGTATTATGTACTTTTACGAATACTCAAACGACACTCAACTATGTATGCCGTTTAAAATCTCATCGCTATCACTGACATTTAAACGTTTATTCGAGCAACAGAATGATTTTTAAGTAGGTAGGTACCTAATTTGATAAGCGTTTGAGGATTCGGCCACCTGTCTTGTGTATTACAATTGCGTGCCATTATCAGTAATCGTTAAATGCACACGTATTTAACCCGAGTGACAAATTAATTCTCACTTGAAAATACAGACGGTATGAAATAACCCATGCACAGTTTTATATTTCAAGTGTTTTAAGATGAATATTCCTAGTCTGCGTAGGACTATAATAGAACAATTTTAAAACACATCCTCTTAAAAACACACTTTGACGTTCTTAATATACAATATAGTTTAAGAATAAAAACACTTTATATAATTTTATTAAAACCTGTATGTGTTATAAGTATGTAGGAAGCAGTACGTCACGGAAGAGAGAAGTTACCAACGAATAAAAATATTTCCTTTTTCAAATTCATAATAGGTATTACTGAATATTACGGTTTGTCGTTAATATTACGAGCATTTATGTATATGTAAGCTTGTAAGTAGTTTACCTATTGGCCACTCAGTCATTAAATATAATTATGTATTTGCCTTTTCTGAGAATGACAAAATAGAACATATAATAGTGAAAATAATGAATTTATTTTTATGCTATGGGAAAATCCACAACAGGCCAGATACACTCTTAAAAGACTATGATATAAAATATACGTAACAAAAGCTTATCGGATTTCTACACATAGAAGTGGCTGCGTTATTTTTAGTTTCCCCTTATAAAATAACTTAAAATAAATATCTTCCTGCTTTTTTTCTCCTTTCAGTCTTGGCGGAGGCAATCAGTTATTAATTCAACAATAGTTTGAAAGAAAGACACCTACATTCATTAATGAACACATTTAAAAAACTTCGTATTTTTTATTTAAAATATCTTGACATTAATGAATACTAGTATCTTACGTATGTATTATATACAAAGAACACATACAATGCTTTTCTTTGAATCAGTCTATTTGAATGTAAAAAGGAACCGACCAGAGCTATTTATAAACCTCATAGTTATGCGACCAGTGTCAACGCTGTGTTTAATGTGAATTTGCATAAGTGTAAATTTTTGAGTCGAAAGCAGTAAAAATTGTATTACGTAGTAGAAACTTTGTATCAATGAATTTATTGTAAGGTCCACCAAACTGCTGAAAAGAAAAGAGTAACTTTAGAATCAAACTAAACCTATAATGCACCCTTCTTTCATCAGCCAATATTTTTCACCCCTTGGACACTGTATTCCGTATTTTTATTACGTTTATTCCTTATTTAATTAATTTAGCCTTACAAAATGACTATGCGTGTTAATGTCTAAATGCTATGAAATACCCTTATTAATTACGTCGATGCTTGTCTACAAGCCCACGTCATAACTAGTTATTATGTTTCGAGCACCAACTGGCAGTGTTGTATTGACCTTAAAGTACGCTATCGTTATTGAACACGTGGCTGGGTAATAATAAATTCCTTTTGAAGTAGATTATAAAGCTAAGTTTAGACTACGACAGCCCCACAAATATTCATGCTGTTCACACTTCAGCAGTTTATTTGCGATCTGTCGAAACACAGACACTTTCTGTGTGCACTGAGTGCACGGTGTATGGTGTCGTAGTGTAAACCTAGCTTAACTCATTTAATGGCGTCTGTATATGTAATCTTAAACTAAATAAAAGCACATGTTTTCCATCTCTATTCTCGTCTTGATAGATTATATTTTTTTAATATACTTGATTGGCATTTATATGTAGATTTTTATAAATAAAATACAACAGCATATATTAAAAAAAAACATAGTAAAGTATTTATTATTACCCTGCGACATAATGTGTCGATGAATTATTTATTAGCCACAATGACTAGGTGAGACGTAAATACGGAACTGACATCGACAGTCGACCGCAGTCAAATATAGGATAAACTTTATAATTATTATTCTTCTTTTCAGATAACGTGGAAAAGTGCCTTGTATAGTGTAGGCATTTAAAACTCACTGGGTATATATTTAATGATCTGTTAAAATTAAAATATTCATATAAGTGGGTATCACGATGTAGGACATAACATAGTGCGACTATGACTTTCTGCTTGTTACTTTGCTGCCAGTACCTAACCAAGTGGAAATGTAGGTAGTCATTTTCTATTGTCACGTCAAACAGTATAAGTAATTTTGATGCAGCATGGAACCGCGTATAAGACTGTTAACTAAAATGGAGATGCATCGATTTTGGAAAAAAATAATTAAAATTATACTATGTACTCAGCCACAGCTCGAAGTGAACGTGATAATAAGAAATGGGTTCGGCGGTCTCTTTCTTATTCAATAAATGTTTGTCTTTGAGACAAATCGTTTACCCAGTTAAACTGCATAAAGTAAAGAAATTACTTACCTACTTGCACTATTGTACTTTGTTTCATATCTATTCTACATTGATTGTAGGCTCTTTTTTCTTCAAATATGTATATAAAAATAATATGATAGTTACTTGACAGATAATTCTGCATTAAAATAACATACAGTAGAATCATCCAGTCTTAAGCAAAATTGTTCTCGTGTCGTGAACACAACTTGCTTGTCTTTAAATGTTGACTAGACAATTTAAATTATAACATTAATATATTTACGTACTAACATAAAACACTTATCTAATAACTAAGTTGATTGAAAAATAGTAACAGTTATCTATTTTGACCAAAGAAACATTGTATAAAAAAGTATAAAATAGCTTACAAAGTGTAGAAACACCAGAGAAAGTATGAAAATATTGAGCAAAGTTCATAAAATGCAAGTTTTACGTAAAAGTCTAACAAAGCGTGAAATAAGTTGTTGCATTGTGTGCATTACCTATATTGATTACTTATTCATACGGCTTAATTTGATTTACGAGACATGGCTTTACCTACTGAACTCGCAATATATAATGTGCCTATGGTTTCTTTTCCATAACTTCCAACGGCACCATTGTTTCGGGCAGGTCTACTGTGTCCGTACTCATCCGTCGACCACTGCAGTTTGTGAAACAAGTGTCACCAACACCAAACTTCTCTCCGTCTTCCAATGATTGAGGTAAGTTTCTGCCGATTGTTTCAGGTAGGAAGTAAGTGGAAAATCCTGACAGAAGTGCCAAAAATGCAAAAAGTATTGTGGGTATTTTAGGGTTCAGTGTGTCTAGCAGATTTATAAGTGGCGTCAAAGCTCCGGACACACTTGCGCACATACTGCCCAAACCTACTCCAGAACTGCGCACAACTGTCGGGAAAAGTTCAGCAGAATACTTGTAGATTATGGAATAGGAGCCTGATATAAATAGTTTTCCTACCATCACGATGCCTGTGGTCGCCGTAGAGCCATGAGGTAGAGCGACAATGACTAGACATGCTATTCCTCCTAACAACATCATAGTACTGATCAGTGCTCTATGTCCGTCGCGGTCCAAAAAGTATACAATGAGGATATAGCTGGGCAACTCCACAACTCCCATTAAGAACATCAGGAAGTAAGGATTCCCATTAAGTTTCCCTGTATTAAGCGATAAACCATAGTACACGACTGAATTGACGAACCAACAACCGCAAATGATTAAAGTCTTCTGCAGCATCTTTGGAGTTTTAAATAAGTCCGTTGTTCCCGCAGAATGTTCGTCCGTATATTTAGCACAGGTTGCTTTACAATGGGATACTAATGACGGCGTGTCTATTGGGTCAGTTGATCCATTGAACTTCAGAGCCTTCTCTATAATAGCGACAGATTCTCGAGCCCGCCCTTGAGCCCAGAGCCACCTTGGGGACTCGTCCATAAGTAGCCAGTGAGGAAGCAATACTGCTGCGTGTAACGCATATACTATTTGCAAATAGAATCTGTTATCTATTAAGTATCCCCAGGCGGCTAACAGCATTATGCCGATAGCAAACATTATTTGAAACGTGACACCGCATATGGTACGCTTACTCGGACCGACTATTTCCATTGTCAACACAAACCCAGCTATATATGAACCTGATCCGAAGATTCCATAAAGGAATCGAAGGCCTACAAACGTATAGAAGTCTGAAGCAAAAGCAACAGATGTGCCTAAAAGCAGCTGTAGGACTCCAGACCAGAGGAATGCGGTTTTTCTTCCAAACTTGTCAGACATTCTTCCAAATAAAAGCGAACCAGCCACAACACCAAACATGTACGCGGTTTGCGCAGAGGCGCCCATCCAACGTCTACTGCACACGAAATCCCACTCAATACCCCTCGAAGAAGTGTAATATTGGGTATCGTACACCCAGGACTGGCACTCAACTAGAGTTTTATTATCCCCATACATCCGGCAAGAGTCTAGCTTGCCATGCTCGTTTAATGGGATAGCGGCCTGAACCAGCGACGAGTTAAACGGCTCCGTATGGTTTGCACTGTCTATTCCTTGCAGGTAACATCTGAAATTTGAAAAATGTACTTTTATTATTTTCACATCATATATATTTTTTTTTCGTGCTGAGCGTGCGCTGTGCATTAGGTTAGTTGCAATTCTATTACTTCATTCCATTCTAATAAATGCTGTTAAATTTGTTTAAGGATATGAGATAGTGCACTTTTATCTATATTATAAAAGCCGTGTGTTACGACTAAAACAGCAATGAAGCACCAGTTATTATAAAATATAATTTAATCAACCATACTGAAATAACTTATTATGCTCAATCATATTACATTCTATATTAAAAATCTATTTTACAAATACGATTAGTACCTTTAACAAAATTTAACTGACTTCTAGTTTTACTCAAACGCTCTTGACTCTATAAAATGTTTATTATCGAGGAGGTTGTTGTCTTGCATATAGTAACGAATACATGATATAAAAATATTTATATTTATTCTCGTAACCTATTGCTTTGCTGAATATAGGCCTCTCTTAGTGTAAGGATACAGTGAACTACTTCTACATATTGTCAATTACTACATGCTCTTCCGAAGATGACACGGTTGCGTGTTTAATTTAATTGAAACAGAAGTCCACGACGTTATTTGTTAATGATGAATTGATGATAATAGAATTTATGATTTAACAATAAATACATATTTAAAAAAGAAGCGTCATACATAGCAAACCTTAGCCCAAGAGACAAACAAACGTTACAGAAGTTTTTACTTACGTTCAATATACCAACATAAGTATAAAGTATAACGGCACCAATAGTATCACTCTCATGTTGCAGATATAATAACGACACCAAAGCCGACCCGCTTACCCACCATCCTCCTGATCAAGCCAAAAATTACACGCTGTGTAACCAAAAGCAAATATTGTTATAAAAACCCATACCATACGCACCAATATAATTTGGAGAAAAATTATAAAGAAAAATAATACAAAAGGACATTACACGACTTTTACAGTTGCATTTTCCCGGAACCACCGTACATTGAAGGAATTGAACAAATTGTAGATAGGTAAAAGGTACCCAAAAATATGTACATATCATTATGAATTCTGCTATCCATCCATGCACATGCAAAGTAATATACTTCATTGTATTCCTCTTTCACCGATGTTAACCAAAGCGTCGGTATATATTTGACTGCACATAATTGTGGGATATAACTGATTCGCAGAGTGATTGACAATGTTGACATATGCAAAATGTAACAATTTGTTTTGTCTCGCATTTTGCATAAGTCAACAACAGTGATGTCAACAGAAACAAGTGATGATCTGTCATGAAAAATGTGCATCTGCTCATTGTTGTCGGGTACCCAACATAAGCTGGTCATATGTATGTTGTTGAATGATGGTAGGTTACTGACCTATGTTCGGGTACCGCAGCGACGGTGACTAGAGACAGCATGTGCATGCCGGCCGTCATGGCCGCCAGGATGTGTAGGATGAACTGGAAACATTGGTATCGCCCGAAGTCACCTGAAAACACCAAAATAAACTATTAAACTTTGGGCTGACTATAACTTACGGTTAGTAAACTATCACGAAGGTGATTTTTCCTTTCGATAGTAGTTTATTTAGGTTAAGAAAATATTACAGATAAGATACGATACCCGCTCAATCATGGGAAATGGCTTTTGAATGTAGGTTGTGCGGCACACGCGTACACGGTATCATGTTTCATTCCCACATGTTATGTATCCCAACCTACATAGTTATTACATTGGTACTTCATAATACATACTCTTTGAAAAATAAGTGAGTATAGGTAACCCATCACAAAAGCCTCAATTAAAAGGAATTCAATAGTACATACATTAAAAATTGAACTCCACAAGTCGAAGTACAAAATCCTATGACGTTTCAATAGTTCGGTTTATGTTATAATAGAACATGGCCTAAATAGGTATTATTAGGTCAAAGCTATTTTCCCTATAGTTTCAATGGCTATTTTTATGATCTTCATTGATGATTCCAAAATGGTAAAAAAAAATACGGTGCGACGAAAAAATCGGTCCGTCTGTCACAGCTGATTTATTTCACAGGAGATTTTCCACATGTTTTGCGATTGAAAAAAAATACGCATTCATGGAAAAATTGGGGGATTCATAATTTCAAAGTGTAGTTTAATAATATAATTGATGACCTAGACCACATGACATGACCTAGTCATAAAGGGCTTTGTTAGCAAATTCTATTTATAATTGTGTTCTTTTATGTCTTTAAGTATTGGGTTTATAATGAAAAATTTACATTAAAAATGCCTTTTTCTCGGAAATTTGCCAAGTTAAAAATTCTGAAATAATTGAGAGTTGATAGTAATGGCTATACTACATCAGGAAGAAACTAATTCAAAGTTCTTTACTTAATTATGCGACCGGAAAAATGAACAATCGTCTCCAAAAATGTATTTTGATGCGATCTAGTAAGATTATCGTGATTTTTATACCTGCTGTTATAAGGCAAATAGGTTACGTATGTAGTAAGGTAGTAAGCTATATGGTACTAACATTTCGGTAGTTAATCATGTATATTAAAATAGAACCAATAGGGTTAAATATGGGTATTCGAATATCCTGACAAATCCTGACCTAACCAATCCTAAAGTGCAAAAACCGGCCAAGTGCGTGTCGGGCCACGCGCAGTAGGGTTCCGTAGTAGGTCTCAGTTAGTCGACTATAACTCTGTAACCGGTTTAGCCTACTTAGCCGTGATAGTTTTTCTTGTAAGTTCATTACATGTGCTACGTCTGTGATTTTTTTCACATTTCTAGGTACAGCCATTCAAAAGTTAGAGGGGGGGGTAACTCGTATCGAACAAAAAAATTCACTTAAAATCTAGATATTTCGCAAATGGCTCGCTTAACCGAAAAATGATCTTCACACACCCATAATATTTTTGAAAGACCTATCTAACGATACCCCACACGAAGGGGTACGCGAGAAAAAAAATATTCATCCCTACTTTACATGTTTGGGAGCTACCCTAAAAAAAATATTTTTCAAAATTTTATTTTACCACTTTCTCGGCGTGATCAATATACATATCCATACCAAATTTCAGCTTTCTAATAATAAAAACCACGGAGCTATGCCGCGGACAGACAGACAGACAGACAGACAGACAGACAGACGGACAGAGCGAAACTATAAGGGTTCCTTGTCGGGCTACGGAACCCTAAAAATGGGTTTATTTGTTTGTCACGCTGCTAACACGGTAAACCGGCTGAATCGATTTGTATGAAATTTGGTAGATATGAAAATAGGTTAGGTTAGCTAGAGACGTGAAATACTTTTTGTTAGGGTGTGTGAAGTAATTCTCTCAGAACGCGGGTGAAACCGCGGGTAACAACAAGTCTTTTGATAATATTATTTATATGTTATATTAATATATTACTTTATGCAAATACTTAATGAAGCTTATAAAGTTGTATCGTTAATATTATTATTGACTTGCCTTGAACCTAATAAGTATTCGTTACGATTAGGTAGGCATAATACCTTCATTCAAAGGTCATATCATTTTACGTATTGTATTTAAATAAGTATCTACTATGGGTAGAGTTTTACGTAATCGGGTGTCTTAAATCTCATTTATAAGTACCCCTTAGATGTTTAAACAAGGATTTAACAGCAAACTGCGAATTGCAGTGACCGTATCGAGCCGAGGACTAAATATAGCCCTGCATGATACAATTATGGTCGGACATAAGTAACGCAATTAATATCAACGGCGATACCGGTTCCTACCTGTAAGCAGAAATATGTACCTATGCGGGTGTATGCAATCACACCTGTTTTGGTCAATGGAATTTACAAAAAAATAATAATCACACAGTTACCAAGGTAATCCAGATCATTGATTTTCTGATAAAACAAGTGCTTATTATGAGAGTACGATAATTGTATAGTAACACGTTATCTCACCTGGATTTATATGTATGTTTCGACATTTTTGCAAGTCAACGTCTTTGGTTTTATGCCGTTACTTACAAAGTATAATAAAAATTAAATGTTTATGGTGTAAGTAAACTTTTTCTTATTATCAGTTCTAGACATTAATAATAAACATTAATCTTTTTCGACTTTTTCTCGGATTTTAATGTTTAAATGACAACATAGATACTTAAGACAAACGAACAAAGGAATTGCGTAATATGTACAGACGACTAGAAATTAGCAACGCAGTGGCGCGCGCTACAAAACATCTTAAACTATGAATATGAGTTATGTTGACGTCAAACGTAGTTGTTGAGAAAATGGCGCAATCAATATATGATGGTAACATTTTAAAATAATCCGATCATTACGAGGGTCGTTGTATACAATGCTCCGTGGCGCTATCGGCGTCGATAACCTGTGACCCCACCATACTGTACTCGATCTGTCCGACTCACGCCCCTCGCATCTTATCACGTCACTTTAGTTTATAATTACTCACACAGCAAACCGATGTTGAAGTGACAAATGAATCTATACGCAGTTTAGTGCTCCGCCCGTAATATTATAAAATAATACATTTAACATTCTCTCTCAGTACCTATGTCTGTATGTTACGTACTAACTGGAAAACGGTTAAGCGGATTCATATTATATGTAGATTTAAACCTGGAAAAGGTCTTCAGATAGGGGTCAGCTTCCATTCTTCTTCACTGACCTCCACAACCCAGTTACCGCGTAACACGATACCTCTTGGTAAGACTGATTATCAGACTTTCTAGCTTCTGACTACCCATAACGGCTGTCAAAGATGTACAAGTAACAGCTGGAACCAACAGCCTAACAGGCTTTCCGAGGCACGCAGGAGTCTCGGTACCCATCCACAGACCGACCGTTCCAATAACAGCTTAAACTTTGATAGATCAATTAGTACGGCCTGTGTTACTTGGACATATTGTAACCATAATATTATCAGCATTCATCTGCGACAAATCTATTTTTATATAAAATATTTGTGTGAAACATCTACATAAGGCAATTTTCTAAGATAAGATAATCTGCCACACCGCACATACCTACCGCATAATTGTAGAAAGTAAGACATGTAATAATTTATTATCTTGAGTGATAGTGACATTTTGTACACGTGTTTAATATATTTGGGTGATGTTGAAGACTGGTCGTCAGATTCAATTCAATTAACATTTTTAATCGATGAAAGTTAACGATTCTATTGCACTCACGTTATAAATTAATTACACAGTAACTAGTGAAACTTGCACCGTAAAGGTATTACTTTAGAAATATTAGATAATAACTAAACTGACTTGCACATCGCAATCTGTGCAGCTGCATGCGCCGAGTCATCAATCTAAACAAAGTTTGTACTGCTCATCAAAAAGCTAAAAATAAATGTTTGGAACTAGCAAGATGACACATACCTAATAAATATATTTTAAAATACACCATTTAATTGTACATTCATTAGTTTATTGGACTCCAAACCGTTTAAAATTGATTGGTTTGTTAAAGTATTTTTTTTAACCGATATTGCTATCGGTAATCTAATGTAAATGAAAATGAACAGTAGGCTACCCACATGGTCACTCAAGGTTATAAAGTACGTGCCCACTAAAAGGCCAATACTCCTTAGTACCTACCTACTTATCATAAAAATTAGATATTCAATCTTAATTTCCGAGCCTTATAATTGTAAGACAATACCTTCTCGATTAAGTATTGACTGTATGGAAAATTACATGTCACGACTTTAGACTCGGTGGCCGATAGCAAACACTAGGTACTAGAAACAATAACAGTATTATGACATTGTACAGTACCTACTTAGGTTTCGTATACCGACCACGGGTGTAAGATCGGAACGTCACGCAACACGTATTGACTATTGACACAGATGCAGACCTCGATAACACTGGTGCGACCGATAACATGAACCTCAATAAAGGTTTATGACGATTTAAATATAAAATATTTCCATTCAAGTAACCTCTCGATGATTAATTCTGCTAATAGTAAACAATACATATCTCGTAATGTGTTACCAAGTAAAATGTACCTATTCTGTGTAGGTCTTACGTGTCAAATTTCAAAAATAGATCTTTGTGAAAGTCGCCCACAGCGTCTCGTTACTCAGGTACCTCCCACATATTAGCTCAATATTACATTCTAAGAATTGGTGTAATTAGCTAAAGCTTAACCACGTGCAGACAATAAATTGCAAATTGGAGGTCATCCTCGGAACACCGTTTACTCCATTTTAAACGGTTCCAGCTAAAGTACGTACGAAATTCGAATGTACTTCACTGAGCACATAATGTATTATGTACCCACTCTATATATGAACTTACTACTTTCTTGTACACATATTTGCTTTACGAAGTCTTTATGTACGTTTATTTATCGTTCCACCGAACTCGGGGCATACAATAATTCAGTTATTTCGACATGGGACGAAAATAACCGACATACACAAAACATTTTCAGAAGGTCATTTACTTTTGGTCCTTCTTCTCTCTTCATTTGCACAATAAATTCCCTTAAAATAAAATTAATAACATTTCTTAAACTGTACAACAACAAAGTAAAACTTTGTTGACATTCTGAGTTGCTATAAATAAAGCGCCAAAGATATTATTTGATATTTATTAAGAGTGGCGAGCTAAAGAAATATGTGATAGTGGTAATTTCATGTGGACCAAATTAACTGACATACATTTAGTACTACGGTACTACTATCGTCATATCTGATTTAGGCACCTATGTATCTCGAAAGAGTTTATGTTCATGTCGCTGACCTAGAAAAGCGCCCCCATTTTTTTGCGCGTCCTAATGAAAGCGTGTTTACAAAGAAAATTGTGATTATTGAATAAATAGTTACTACATTATTTATAGGGTGACAAATGCTTATAATGAATTAAAAAACACATTGTTTTGTGTTAGGTACACTTAGATATGTACATATTTTAGTAAGTAAACGGCGTCATACTTATCATTGTTCTATGCCAACTAGGCGAAATCAATGACCCTAGTTACGTAATAAAAAGCGGGTAATCAATTGACACACCTTATCATAGAAGTTTAATATACATTGCTGCATATGTTTGTACATTTATATCTCATTGATACTTTCAACGAAATAATGTATATCATTGAACTGTCAAAATGAAAGGTATTGCAACTAAAGTTGCGAAATATTAGCATATGTAATTAGGGGGCAGGTTTTGTTTGACATTTAAATGAGCACATAACATAGAATAATAACGAATTGCACCCACATATTATGCATATGTGGATGTTTTTAGTTTAAATTAAATATACAAACTGACGTCTAGATATAAATAAGACGGTCGTGAAATCAATATTAGAGGTTCGAAATATTCATTCATTTTATTTGTATGTATGTCACTCAGAGATCATGCGTGACAAACGCTAACCTGAAACCGATGGAAGTTGTCCGTGAAGAAAAAGTAGCACAACTAAATCGGAACGCTTTGAAAATGTCTGTGCTGTCGTAGACGGTAGGTTACATAATGCTGTGTATAATAAAAACAACAATACTTTGATAGAACAGAACGAATTAGCTTTTTAAAACTAGCTGATCCGAGCTGAGAAAACTACTTCTCGCACCCAGATAGACATTAGCCTATAGGCTATGTGTTCCATCTGTCCATACCAGATTTCATGTAAATTGATTTAGCCGTTTTACTGTGAAAGCAGAATCTAAACAACACACAAACAAACTCAAATTCGCGTTTATAATATTAGTTAGGTTGTGTATCGCAAAGGTCACTTAGGTGTTATCTCGTTGGGTATATTTAATTATTTTAATTTATAATTATAGAAATTATCATTTTGTTTTTCTGTACTATGATTTGAATAATACGGGGCATATTGTGGTCTCCTGTAATTAAGGAAGCAAAAGGTTTTTTTAATAAATTGTTTAAGTACATTATCTAGTTCCTTATATTGTATTTCTTGATAGAGATTCTAAAAAAAATATTTATATTACTTACAGTGAGGGAGTGGCAAGTGGGAGTGATACTTAATTTTGTATGTTTAAAGATCACTTTGTCATCGGCATTTACCATACTATCACAAACATCAATCAATGTCCCGATAAATCAAAAAACAAAACGTAAGCGTATTTTTGATAATTATCATTAATCATTTTTTTCTATATCAGCACCTTTCAGATATATGTGAAACGCATGTACACCGTATTTAATTTGTATCATAGACTTTGGATGCCTCTCGTTCAATTAAATTTTATCGCAATGTTTCGGCGTGCATTAAGATTTTTTATTAATAGTTTAAATGGTAGTTTGATTAATGTTTAAGTTGTTGTACAGGTTTAAAAGTTTCGAAAAGCGTTAAATAAAATGAATCGTACCTAATCGACTTTTATTACGTGGAAACTAACGTAATTTAGAGAAAACAGGGACTGGACTGGTTACGCAGAGAAAAAGCTGAGGCGAAGCATTTTTCACAGAAAAAAAATCGAACAGAAAACCGCTAATTTATTTAGCGGTAGGTACGAAGTTTGCAAAGGTCAGCTAAAAAGCAACAAAATTGCAAATAATCAAGTAGGTAGGTCATAAGATTAAATTATTCGTGAACCTACCTAAGTATTTTCATCATGCAACTGTCGGTAATTAACTGTAAACGAATACTTAAGCCTTTTATGTTGTGCATTCATTAACGCTTAGCAAGTGAAGACTATTCACTTAACTTGTAAATAAGGAAACAGTTTACCTAATTGCATGAAATTACAAGTGTTACAACTACTGTAATAGTTTTAACAATCTAACAAATAAGTTAACATATTTTTATATTTATGTAAAACATAATATTTCTTTACCTAAAAGCTTTAATTTATTTAGATTATATCATTAAAAATATTTCCATTTAATGAATTACATTCAAAGTGCCTATAACGCATACCAATGCAAATTTTAAGACGGTGATGTGGTTAGTTATACAAAATATAACCTCAGAACGTGCGTCAAATTGGACCTATTTGTGATACATTGCTGTACGTACGTAGTCGACACACCTCCAAATTGTTTCCAACGCTGTAGCTACCGTGTTTACATCCCTAGGCACTACATCAGCTGACTACAGAAGATGACGCGTGCCTTTATTTTAAAACATTTGCCATTCTTCAAATAATGTCTCTATTGACATTTCAAGATCATTATGCTGCTTTCGGGGCTCGGCGTGTTGTCTTAAAAATATTTGTTTTAGAGCATAGGCAGACAAAGTATAGGTTTTCTACCTTGAATATTAACGTGACTATTTCTAAGAAAAATCAATAATTGCATAATTATACAACACATCTTTATGACGTCCTAACATTATCATGTAATCGAGAATAGGAATCAAATTAAATTGATAAATCACGATTTTATGAACAGACACTACTCGTAGATAAAAGGTTACTAGATAATAGTTGATTACGTACTAAAGGCTCACTATCTTATTACTTCGATAACAGTGCAACAATATAGTTAAAGCAAACTGCGTTACATAGATCTACATCCCTATCCTTTATAGCTATTCTAACAAGTTCTTAAAATAGTACTGAATGTTGGACAGGGGTTATCAAAATCGACTCTACATAATATATGTACATGGATCTAGTCAATACTCGATTCGCATCGCCGATACATTCCGATTACTTAAAAAATAACTAATAACGTGATTATCGAGGAGATATATCGCAGTAAAGTATCCGGCCAGTCTTATAAAAATAAAGGGCATATGCCATCATTGTTTTCGAGGTTAAGTGAGAGGGAACTCAGGTACCTATGTACTTATAATAAATAATGTAATCCCTTTGTTAAAAACAAAAATCATTCAGGGCCGTGCAATGTGGCGGTCTGTAAGAGGCCTAATGGGTTACGATAGTTCCGTTATGCTGAAACCTAGTATCACCCCTACAGTATGTTTACCTTACAGTGATCAGTCACAGGTACCCGCCCACCGTATTGTTTTCGTTGATGATAAATCGAGGCACGTTGACATATCCAGGTGTCAGTCAGCTGACATGATAGTTTGTCGAGATAATTACCAACCATGCCACAGTCGAACAAAGATGATCGTATGTTTAATATATACCCAGTTACCTACTCTATTTTTAAACCTTCGATTAGCATAGACGACAGACGGTAAAATAAATAATGAAAAAATCTGGTAAAACTTGTTTCGTGTGAGATAATAGAACAAGAATTTATCTACACTTACCTCATCTGTATTGGAATAATCTTGAATGTAGTACTTTCGGTATGGTATATAAAAAGATTCTGTAACCATTTCAGCTCAAAACAGTGCACTCAGTAGTACAATTATGTAAATATTACGCAGTGGTTGCTAATAATAGCGCGTGTCAGTCGTGTTAGGACTAAGGACCACAACAATATTTATAAGTCCTTAATAACAGGTTGTTTGTTGCCAAGAATGTTTTTAATTCTCTTTAACACATGCCATCCAATCATTAAAAACTTTCATATTGATTGCGCATAGCTGATTGCAACGACGACAAAAAATATGTGTTTTATGATGTCTCATGAAAATACTAAGGAACCAAAATTATTTAAGTACTTAAACCATATTTAAAAAAAGAGAAAGGAATGTTTGATTTAATGTAAATACAAACAAAAACTTTTATAAAAAACGTTACATGTCATTGTCGCATTAAATACGCACTCTTGCACATAGTGATAATCTATGCACTTAATTGTTGGATGTTCATAAGTATTATGTGATCATTGATCTTGTCAACTCATTAAAGGGTAATTAAAAAGCTATTACGGACACGATTATTTTATTAATTGAATTACCATAAATAGGTAAATGCATCGCGTGCTAAAGAAGAATCACTAGGCATCAAAAAATTACCTAATCGATATTTAAAAATAATTTATTAAAACAGGTATTACATACTACTTATAGTTAAAATTGAAAACTATTTTTAGTGAAGATAATTTTACGCGCAATATAAAAATGGTTATTATCTTGTTAAAAGCTGTTTTTAGGTTATCACGATATAATTAGTACAGTAGCACGTTGCAGTACTGTGTTGTAGCGATCCAGTACAACACAGGGTCACCGGTGTCACGCGATGTTATGCTATGGCTTTTGACAGAATTAGCATGAATACCTAATTAGTGAATACTAGCATTGTTCAAAACTATTAAGACCGACTGAATAAAACTAGGTTTCTAATTAGAGCATGTAGTTTTTGATTATTATTAAGTCACGCTATTATATTGAGATTTCAATGTAATCAGTCGTATGGCTCATATTGAAAAGAAAGATAATCGCAGAAAAAAATGTTAATTTATTTTCCGTGTTGAGACGAGAAAATTTTCAATTTCCCACGTTTACGTTACGCACTTGGTCACACTTATACCATGGAACGTGTTTGTATTTAAATAAAGTGCGGGAATGTGTTTTTTTTTGTAATTCATCGTATGTAGTCTGAGTACGGTAATTCTATTTGAGCCTTCCTGACATAAAATAAAATGAACTTAGCTTTAGACTTTAATTACAATTTAAAATGTTTAACTCCCCACGCGCGATGTACGTCTCGGTATTTACTTGTTTTACATGCGCATACTGTTTGCGTTGCCAAGTGGCGTTATTTTTGTTGCAATAACGGAAAAGCTTATTGTACTTCACAAGTGCCAAAAAGGGTGTCGGCAATATACCTCATTTGTTTGCGTAACAAATAATTTGGGCATTATATTTTTATTCGGTTTTTGCAGGTACATTAGATAACTTACCAAACTTCAGAAATAATTATATCACTGTGTAACACACAGACTTTATCAAAACTCAAACCCTTCAGAGTACAGCGTTTATCAAATATTTCATATCATAAAAGCTGACATTAGTCGCGCTTACACAAACTGTCTTTCAAATCCGGATTTTAATGTGACAAGAAAATAAAGAGCTATTTATGTTACATCCTGAGACCGTACAGAACATACCAACAGGTATATAGATGCCATTTCGCATTAAGTACTATTTTCAATGCATCGAAAGGCCGTAAGGCTGACATTGAGGATGTGATCAATTAGAAAGGAAAGCGCGGCAACTATTAAACTTACGTCTCAGTCACATGAAGGTTTACGCTTACAACACTGATCACATTTCTCAGTCAAGACAAGATTGACCAGTTGCAAAGAAAACGAGGCCAATAAGCGTTACTTGCGCTGCAGTCCGTACAATACAACAAAAAGAATTTACCAATACTCAATTTAAAAGGATTCCAAACTTCAGTGTTGTAAATTGTAAGCATCCATATGTTTTAGCACGCTGCAATTTGACCACTCACCGAGCTTTCCCATCATTTCCTCTAAAGCATGATCCTTGTCCATGGTGAAGGTAGTGGTTCCTGGCGCAGGAGTTGTGTTGTCGAAGTTCTGTAACGATATTCACAAGCACCATTGATGGTAGAGTTATGTCAAACGCGCGGCGGCGTGAGTTGTGCAGGCGAACGCCAGGCGTGCGTGCCGGCGGACGAGCGAATGGATGGCAATCGTCGCGTCGTGGCGCCGACCGCGGGTCGGTTACCGCAATCGCGCGAAAAAAACCTAACCTCTTATCTGCATTGGCCATACCTGCCAGTTCAGTGCTCGGTGCCTGCGCCACAGCGCATCTGGGGACTCTTAACCTGATACGGACGCAACACTCGTCGTGCAAAAGATTCTGAATTACCAAATCTTATGACTCTTTGAATGGCTAGCAGCATTGCCAAAAACTATTTTACTCAAAATAAAAGGAAGGAAAATTGATGGCATGTATTGATAAGCAAAAACTTAAAATATTCACTGTACAATAAATTCACTGGCGTTACTTTAGTCATCTCCTTTAGTACATATCGTCATTATCTTTGCATAATAAGCGATAGCGTGGGGACTGTTTATCGTAATTTAATTGATGTAACACATGTTCTCTATGGACTTCGATATTAACTGCAAGAATTTACAAAAATAACAAACATTGGGCCACCATAATAATTTCATAAAAGTATGATAGATAATAATAGTAAAATACCACTAGATAATATAAAAACGAACAAAAGTAATAAAAAAAATTACATTGATTGGATGGAAAAGATTAATTTTAATCACAGAATAAAAATCATAAAATCTGATCGAGGTTTTTACACTTCGTGACAAAAAAATCAGTTTTCTTTCATTTTCAGTAACAAATACGCGGTTGATGCTCACTTAATAAAATAGATCCAGATTCTAAGATGAATCTTATAGGATCAAAAAATATTCAGTTTCCGACTCATTCTCCGACTTATGCATATAGTTAGTTATCGTAGTTAACTAACTACTCAGGTAAACTCCAAACTATTCCCTTAAGTATAGTCACTAGAGAAGCTGTTTATGCATATGACCATTGGCGACTCAGAGCGAGTCTAGTATCTACTGGTGATTGAAATAGTATCTTGTTTCAAAAAGTCTTGTTTGAGATTTACTATTACTAGTAGGTAAACCTGGGCCATGCTAGTCCATGCATGTTTTTATTCGGTTGAGAAATTTAATCATCAAATGACTTCTCCCGCCGTGAGGCAATGTCAGACTCTTACTGGCTGGTACCCATCCATGTTCCTTCCTTAGGCCTTTGCGTTCCGGGGGCGCGGTAACTCTTTCGAACATCCCGAAGCACCCCATGCATGCTGGGTCTATGTGGCGGGATCGCGAGACAATCCAGGATTCCAGGATCCAGGATTTGTTGCTACCAAAAACAACTCTACTAAAGCAGCTTCTTAATTGATATCATACACTTACATAATACCAACATCGCTTAAATTAGCTAAGATGAATTCAATAGTAAAACAAAAGTTTTGTTTAGGTGTGTCTGAATTGAAGTTTTAAAACTGATATAGTCTTCGTGTTAGACATGGCAGTGTGAATAATTACTGAATATTTACCTATTTCTATTCAATAATAATAAACCACAAACTGTAAGATAATACTGCAGCGCTTATATTGATTACCATACCTTCAAGCTTATTTTCACAAGGACACTGTTGCATTCGGTAGAATTGTTTCCGATTTCTATAACTTACCTACCAACCATTTTATTTTTATTAAGAATTTAGTAAATATATCATCAGTCGGCTTCCAGTCTAATCGGATACAGCTGAGTAGCAGAAAATTTTATCATATGCTATTTTTTGCTTCTAACTTTTTAATTTTGCAAAACGCCTGAACCTATTTTGATGAATGGACATCACCCGATCTCTATCAATTTAGGTCCAAAAGTCAAGTCAAGTGCCCACCATTTATTCAGTGACTACTTCTAAGAGTTTATTCAGATAAAATATAATATCTGTTTACCGTATTATTGCACATCAAAAACGTATAAAAATAACGGACCCTC
Organism: Pyrrhia umbra; assembly: GCA_963891755.1. Taxonomy (NCBI): domain Eukaryota; kingdom Metazoa; phylum Arthropoda; class Insecta; order Lepidoptera; family Noctuidae; genus Pyrrhia; species Pyrrhia umbra. Next base: position 7,241,674 of record OY982925.1, read on the forward strand.
ATTTGGAAAAGATCTATCCGAATAGGTTCAATCGTTATTTTCGTTCTGGCGCTCTGATTTTTATCATCATCATGATTGGCATCAAATAGGTGATGTCCTTTAGTATACCGGTGTATTTAAACCTATGGAATGATATATCTACGAGTTTGGGGGGGGGGGGAAGTAGTTCCCTACGGTCGTGAATGAAGCTGGAAACAGTGGGTATCGCATAAACATATTTATTTGAAAACGCATTTCAGAAGTGCAGAGTACATGCTATAGATACCGTTAGATGTACCTACAAACATCATGATTCCGAGTATGCAGTGGCAACTCTATGCGTTTATATCCATTCCACGTAGGTATTAAGATTACTATTTCCAGAACATCTACAACTGGGTATAGTTCCCTACATATATCATAGGTCGCTTTAGATCACCTAAACATCTCAATGTGCGATGACCCCATTAATACCAAACAGTGGAAAAATACAAAAATAATTAATAAGGTGTTATTCTTCACGTAGATACCTACGCAGTAAACGAGTACCGTTTAAAAAAAATATCTCACACATAAATTATAAATGCAAATAGGTATATATATCGTGCTACTTCCGTTATCAAATCTGCAAACTTACACGAATATCTGATACTGATTGTGACCTTGATAAAACATGACAGACATAAATGATGAATGGCCAGTGGCCCTATGAAAATACATGTGTTGAACTTTAAATTTATCGAAGTCAGGATATTCAGAAAGGTTCAACAGGCCATGCTTCTAATACGTATAATAACCACCCCTGTTAGGTGCTGATGACTCATTATGTTCTTGCTCATATTATGTAGGTACAGCTCTTCTTAGGGACAAGTTGTTGGTGGACAAACCATGTACTTTTTTAACCGACTTCAAAAAAGGGGGTTCTGTATTCAACCCGTATGTAAGTAGATATCTATGTATGTTAGTAAGTCTTCGGAAATAGCCAATAGAACTCTTCAATTACTTACAGCAAAGGACCGATGATTGCTGAGATCTTATGTCTACTTATTGCTTTTACCATTTCATAACATAACATCACGCTTTTTAGCTCTAAAGGATAAAGCAAAGTATAGAGTACACCAAGATGATAGCACTAGACATTAGAATAACTGAAACTGACAAACTGAAAAGAGTGATATAAAAAACTTTTTGTAGAATTAGAACCAACTTCAAACTGAGAAACATCGTTCTAGAAGTCGGTGGCGAAAATACACAAAACAATACCTAATTGGACACATTTAAGAGTATTTTTGAAGTCAGTTCTATTTTTAATGTTGCCCAATCGTATCCACCCTTGCCGCCCTTTGACCACGAAGGTCTCGCCAGGTTTGCGCCTGCTTTGGTTTAGTGATTAAAACCAGTTTAAGCTTGATTAAATTGCGTAACTTTATTAAATTATTACCCAACCTTACAATAATATTACGAAACATTACATTGTAATTATTTAATTTACTTTTAGGGAAATAATAGAGACCCTACTTAAAAAAAGTCTTATGATATTATTTTCCTACTATCAAAACGTTCTTATTAGCTTTGAACTTAAAAATAACATCTAACGCACGGCGTCTGAAACAATCCCCTCGGATAATACCTATAAGTACTTACGATGTCAAGTTACTTAATAAGATTTGATAGGAGTATATGACATGATTACTATTAAATCGCTTGATGCGATATTCGATAAATTACTAATGATAAAAAAAATCTTTAGAGGTTTATCGCATTCCAGATAAGTTAAGATTTGCGTGTTATCGGCATAACTTTATCACGATGCACCGTGTACGAGTATAGTATTATTTACCTTCATGTTTCTTGGTAGCACCATTTTTTCTCAACGAGGATAATTTTAGAATAATCTCAAAGAACAAGGGGAATAACCAGTGTCCTCACACATCGCGCACATGTTAATTATTTTACTTAGACATTGAATTGCTAAACTGAGCTGGACTTAGTATACGAGTGCAATGAATTATTTAACACTATCCACATGCACCTCAAAGGCTCGCATTATTGGAATCACTTCACAGCGGTATTTTCGCCATCAAACTTATATGTCACTTTTCACTTTTTCAAACAAAACATAATAACAATCTATTAAGCTCGGGACGGCAATGACAATTTCAAAACTATGTCTGTGTATGTACAATTTAAACTATTAATTACCTAAATAATAAATACAACGTAATTAAAAGGGTGTTTGTGTTGTAGGATTGGTACTATATATGAAGATGTAACAACAGATGTGTTGGGAAAAATCGGTTCCTGGCAATGGCTCGTGACATTTATTTCAACATCGCATATGATGCTCGCAATGTTTAATCAATACGAAGACATGTTCCTTCTTCAACCTTCAGAAGTATATTGTGTATTACCTAACGAATTTAAAATCATAAACTCAAGCTTGTGTTTTGTAACTTTGGAAAACAATGGAACTCAAGACTACAGATGTAATAAATGGCACTTGAAGTTTTTGTGGGTTATTTGGCTGAAGAAATCGGTAAATTGCCTTTCATGATTTTTTTTATCATAAGATGGTTTATGGAAAATAAATATTACCCAAGATGGGGTGTAAAATTTACGTATGATATAAAGTTTCACGAAACTTCTTTGATGATACCCAATTTATACAATTCTAGGTGGCCGAACTCCGGATCCTAAATATTCTATAGAATACACAGTACACAGTAAAAAAAATCCTGGAGAGAAAATAATGAAAACTCTACTTAAACTGATACTTATTTCATGACATTTCAAATTTAAATAAAGATTTTTTTTCAGTGGCTCGTGTTTTGTGACCAAAAATTGAAATTACTATCAACAGCTATTATAAGCCGATTCGGATTAGTTTTTGGATGTATCATATTCGGTTTGGTATCTGACAGGTAACTGATTTACTAACATGTATAACTTGCATTGAAATTTTGAAATAAACATACCTACCTTAAATCAATGGAGGCTCGACTTGTGGTTTTAAGCGGGCTTTTATAGATCCAGTCATTAATTTCTTTTGTTTCTCCCTTTGTTATACTTTGAGTCAATGACCAAAAATAAAATCTGTCGCAAAAGAGGTTCAGCCTTAACCGCAAGTAACATGCGTTGTACGTACCTACATAGGTATGTATTACGACAAAATTAATTTAAGATCCACTACAAGTATTCAGTATTTACCTATAAGCGAGTAAATAAGTTTTTTCAATGACATCATTTTCATTTGTATTGTCTATTATATTCTCATGAAGTACTCAACTGTTTAACCATTTATTTTACCCGTAGTGTAAATTTTATTATTGAAATAGTTTTCCGCCAAAGCTTCACCCACGTGGGCTATACGAATTCAAATTAAAAATGACAGAGTTTCATACAAAGTTTGCCCCCATTTTTTTAGGGGTTGAATTTCGAAATATCCTTTCTTATCGGATGCCTACGTCATACAAAGAACACCCTCCAAGCTTCATGTCTCAACAATCAGCTGTTTAGGCTGTGCGTTGATCCATTAGTCATTCAATCAGGACAAAGCAGTTTATATGTATAGATAAAGTTCTTTATGCTTAATTTAGGTTTTTACCTAGTTATTACGTGGAGAATGACTACAAGAGATAATCTGGCAAATGCTAAAGTTATGGCTAGTTAGATCAGATCTAACATATATTTTTCTTCAGTATTTAAGTACCTTAGGTACTTACACGTAGGTATACCTACTTAACCTGCCTTTTACGTAACACAAATAAAGGTACATTAGTTTATTTATATCAGTTTCCTGCAGATGCCACGGACGCATACTATCGTGAAATGATAGTTACTAATATGATGTACTTAGTAGCTACTTACACATCCGCACGATAGAGCCGCTCAGACAGGGTCATTAAAACAACTGTGTCTGATTAATAGTTTCCTTTACGATATAACTACCTAGGTAACTAGTAAATACATAGCTTTCTGCTCAACGATCTTAGACGTGCTGATGTTTTGCGAAGTTTGTTTCCAACAGATTAGTAGCAACGCTATAGTTTCTGATCGAATACATTGCTCCTAAGTGCAAAAGATATTTCAGTAATCTAGGCCTAGCAGCTATATCATGCTATGAAACTGAAACTTTATTAAGTAACTAAAAATCAAATTCAAGTTATTTATTTTCATCCTAAGTCTTCAATTTAAACGCTCGTAAAGCTAAAGGCCAATGTTACGTACTTACAACTTACGGTCTTTGATAGACGTTGCAAGTTTGAGAGCCAGGCTTACAATACAATTATGTGATGTAGTCATTTTTGTATTAAACAATAATACTTCTTAGATTATATATATTAAATACATCATATAGATCGTCGTATTCAGTGGTGGATTATTATTGAAACCTATTTTGACGTTTACATAATTCATGTAATTAATTATTTAAGATTGGTTTTAAATTCCGCTTTCTGGAGCTTTTTCATTATTTTTTTATTATTATTGAAGCTAACAATGTTCGTTACATCTTAGATATTTTGTAACAGTTTATTAGGTGTAGGTACATATATTGTAATAGCCATGTATGATGTAGGTAATTATTTAATTGGGCGTTGATTTAACATTTCTATTTTGACAGTATGAGAAGAGGCCTAAACACAGTAGTGAATGAGTCAGTAAATGGGTTGATGATGATGAGGTTATTCGTGAAGTCCTGAATTTACAAATTAATTTGGTTGGGAGAGTAGAAGTTCTGAGTTCTGAGAGGATTCAATGTTTTCTTGCAAAATTCTAATTCGGAAAACAACAGTGTCTAGACAGCTATTGCGAAAGAAAATTAAGATTATTTACATGTACAAAAATAATAAATAAAATATTACTATAACAATAGACAGTTTAACAACGGACATGACATAATTATATTGTTTACATTGATAAGATACTTAGACAATGCAGTATTTTGTTTCAGTTTTGGAAGAAGAACAGCTATTATATTCGATGTATTTGCGGAACTTGTGCTTGGTCTAGTCATCACATTCTGTGATTCCGAAGGATGGTTTCGATTGATTGCATTTTTGAAATCATTATTTGGAAGTGCCACTTTTTATATGGGACTTATTCTAAGTAAGTCAAATAACTCATTTACTGTTTCTTATTCCTACTTCTTTGTCCGCGAAGGCCTACATTGAATAGTATGGTACTAGGATCGCATATCAGGTAACCTAGAATGCATGCTTATTCTCTTTCACGATCGAAAAACAAAAACCGTTGAACCGATTTAGACGAAATTGGCAAGGAGATAGATTGAAATACGGGAAAAGAAATACAGATATAATTAGCTTCTACCCACGAATTCGTCTGCGTGGACTTCGAATTAGGTCCAAATACCGAGATAAAGAGTATCCTATGAATTAATTCAGGTTATAAACGACTAACTTTCCGCCGCGGCATCGCCCGCGTGGGTTTTTTTAACCCTTGGATTACATTATTCAAGTTTTAGTAGGGATCCCTAATTATTTCTGGAAATAAACATCTTTACGAAGTGTCATAGCACTTCGTAAAGATGTAGCTTTCTAACGGTGAAAGAATTTTCAAAATCGGTCCAGTAGTTTTTGAGTTAAAACCCTACAAACAACAAATCTTTCCTCTTAATAATATTAGTATAGATGAGCTGCGGGATTGGTCGAAAGATTTACCGCAGCCCTTAAACATAAAGCGTGAAGGAAGGTACATGGATGGGTTTCAGCCAGAGTCTCACACTCCCTTCCGGTCCGCCCACAGCGCAAGGAGTCATTTTATGATTAACCACCCCAAAAAAAAATTAAATATGGTAGTCAATTATTTTATAACCTGGAATAACACATAAGATACTGCGACTGCGATGCGCAATGTAGTTCCGGCAAGATGGGGGTTAAACCGCGGAAAACAGCTAGTATTAATATCTACAGTTTTAACTTTAATTCCCTTAAACTGAACTGAGCGCCTGACTGCCTTAATTTCAGCATGTGAAATAGCAAGTAACAGTTGGCGTTCACGGCTGTGTGTCATCGTGATGTGTCCAAGACTGCTGGCTATTGCATGCATGGTGCCCCTCGCGAATAGCGCACCTAACACGGAAACATTCAGCTTCATATCTTGCATTTACGCATTATTATGTTTGGTCCTACTAAGGTAAATATAGATAATTACCGACCTACTGCCATTTTCCTCATAGAACACAAATACTATTTGTGCAATTAGTATTTTTTTTTACTACAGTAGGTAAAGGTAGGTTACGTTAAGAAGTCAGTTACGTTACCAAATTAAATATAAATCATGAAGTAACTGGTGAACAATTATTTAATATCTTTTCAATGTGCTCCCGTGTATCTTTCGGAGATAGTGGAGAATTACAATATCAAAGGCGGTGACTGTCTTTTGTGATCCACTTGTGTAGATAGGTAAAAATATTAGGTACCTTATCAAAATCCATGACATTTAAATAGTTTTTAGATAGTAGATAGGTACACACAGCAGTTTTTATAAAAAATGGGTCTTTTGAACCATATGACCCCTTTAATATGTAATAGCAGCTCACCTTATATCGCCGCATTTCGAATAACCCTATATTATGAAATGCACGCTGCCGAATAAGGCATAATATCTTTCTTTTGGGGAAATTCGCAGTGCCATTTTTTTTTCGAAACGTCACTTTTCAGGTGGAGCCCAGAGTCACCTCAATGGCTACTTCATAACCGGAAAATATGCGTCGCTGAAAAAATTCTTATAAAAGCTGCTAAGACCAACGACATCAAACTATGTCATGATTTCAAGATAAGGCCTGTTAACCACAGAGTACGTCTGTAAGTTTATACTTAGTAATTAGTCTCGGATAGTGGTTGATACAAAAATAATAGTAAGGTTTACATTACATATTACTCCTCATTTCAGGCCTATGATTCGCTAGATGAGACAACGACTTGTATCGGAATGCTATCAACGTACAACATAAGAGTCACATTTTTAGTATCCACATCGTTTTGGGTTCTATACCATTTTCTATGGAGTTCTCTATATGTCCGAGTGTATAGTGAACAGGATATTAATTATTTATTACTGAAAGTGTTTTGCTCCGTCGCAGTACTCGGGTGCCTGACAAAATATTCATCTGTAAAGTTGACCTTACGATACTTGCTCTTGATTCATATTGTAATAACAGGCGTATCTACTGCTGGTGTCATACTAATCTATAAGGTATGAAGCTTATAAATTAATTTATGATTAGGTATGTAATTAAGTTAAAGTTATTGCAACAGAAGATTATGTGGTACTTATACATATTTTATGCATGGGAAAGGAAGTGTCAGACTCTGTGGTCAGACTCTTACCGACTAAAACCAATCCATGTTCGCTCTTTATAAAACACTGGTACTCAGCTACATCCGGTTAGACTGGAAACAATCCCAATATAGTTGGGAAAAGGCTAGGCAGATGATGATAACCAAGGAATATTTTAAGGATGTTGGTTGACAACAACAGTGGACTGGTGATTCTTCAAATTTTACGAACGTTATGAGACTGCTTTTAAAGAAACCTAGACAGATAGACTGTAAAAGTTCATTACTTTTCAGGGAACCATTAACAGCCTTCTATCGTCTGTCGCCTTAGCTTCAGGGCTAGTGGGACATGCGTTGATTCTCACCATAACTCCTCGGCTTTTTGCTATCAACATACGTGCGACTGTTGTCGGCTGCTGCCATGCCACCGGTCAGCTCGGTTCGATAATCAGCTACCTCCTGTTTCTATTCCACCCCATGGATGACATTACCATGATGGCAATAGAGCTGTGTGTTATGATGATCCTGGCTGGATTGTGCCTGATGTTTCCTGATGTAGATCAAAGAGAACTACCCGACGTTATGAACGATATGGATTATTTTTCAGAGTAAGTATTTGGGTCCGCCTTTGTTCAATCGCTGATAATAAAAATATAAACAGAAAAGCACATAAAAAGCATATACAATCTGTAAACCGATCGCTTTTGCTGTCTGCATCTAAACATGCGAGTAACTACATACAGTTTAGTAGGTAGTTAACTTTGCGGAGAGTGCATCAGTCTCTAATTCCTTATATGATACCGTAATAAGTGAAAAATTAAATTAAGATATAACGAATACAGTACTGAATACTTCACAGATTATCAAAACCTCTTCGTTGGGTAACACAAAAAACCAGTTCGCCGTCATTAGAGGAACTCGAAATAAGAGTGTACTCGTTTAGTAGCCCCGTTCTTAGTGCATCTACACCCAGCCTCCCAGAAGAAATAGTGCCCGCACAGCAAATAGGTTGCATAAGATTGTGGAGAATATTTATCAACTATGTCCGTCGAAAGTGTTCGAAAAAAATAATCCAAATATAAGTTAAAATGCAGAAACTTTATATGTAGTATCAAATTAAAATATAATGTACAACCTAATACATTTTGTTTGTTATCCTTGTCCTTATATTGCAAGATCCCATGAACCCCAGACTTTCGTTATTTTATAAAACCTGAAAGTTTGTCAGCGCAAGCGACGTTTTTTCTGATCTCAATGGTATTAATATTCTCTACTCAAGTCTTTGAACAATTAATTGAAACATTTTTAAAGTCACACTGCCAACGATGTAAGGCCTTTTTTTTTGTTTCGGGTTGGAAAATTCTCATAGAGTCCCTCCACTCTATGAGAGGGAAGGGAAGGGGAGCGGCGAAGGGTACTGTCAGACTCTTACTGACTAAAAACCACCCCGGTGTCCCATCCCGCACGTGAGTTCGGGGCCGCGGGGATCCATATTCATCCGCAGCCCCGAACTGGTGCCGGCCCGCCTCCGTGCACGGGAGAGAGGTGTTGAACTCTCCCGTGCCTCAGGGGCCCGCGCGGACACCACGCGCGCCTCCACCTCGGGTCCTGCCAACTAGGGGACGGGGACTTCCCCAAGTCCACCGCCCCTGGACCCGTTTAGGGGGGCCGAAAGAGGGCGTTGTTCTCTCTCCTCCGACGCCCGGTGCGCCTGCTGCGGGCGGGGTTGAGAGTGGAGATCTCCCTTTCCCGCTCCGCAGCTTTCTTCTGCGACATCACGTCCTCGCAGAAGGACACCACCGCGTCCCACGACTCTGCGCTGCCGACCATACTCCGAACCACGGCCGGCAGCGACAGATCGCCTCCTACAACAGATGTGAGGACACGGCGCTGCTCCTCCCAAGCCACACACTCTTGGAGTGTGTGCCACCCCATGTCCTCCCAACGATGTAAGGCCTCTGCCTACGGTATATTTAGGCGCTGTTTTCTGACCGGTACTCGCCCCTTCATAGCAAGAGGGAAAATGAGAACTATCAAGTTTTGCAACCAGTGATTACTAACAATCGTGTTTTATTTGCGTCAATATTATTGGAATACTAGTTGTTAGATTAATAATTAAATAAAAAATTAACAACTTAAACTGCAAAATTATATATTTCAATTTTTATATACATTTTATGTCTGTAATAATATACTTGCTGTCCAGAAAGATTACAATACAAATAAGAACAATTATTACAACATTTCGTAATGTAAATAAATGGTCATTTAAACAGATTACAGACGCGAATCCTTACAATATGCGAAGACAAAAGTACAAACAAAACTAAGTAAATCATATAAAGGACTGGGGCTGTACCACCACGTGTTTTTGTAATCACTATTCAAGTTTGAGAGAGTGACACAGCTACTAACGTCGTATAGCTCCGTCTCTATTTCATAACGAAAATAATCGTGTTTTGGCACGTCATGGTAAGGCCCCTGAACTCTCGCTTAAATAAAACAGGTGCAGTTTTCGCCACAAACGTTATAATTTTAAAATGAGATTGGATCCTGCGTTCAGTTTGCATCGTTTTGTCTTGTCTATCATGTACCTATGTAAATATAGACTGAAAAATATTAAATTATTATTTAATTTTAAATTAGAGAGAGGTATGGGCTTATTTTTTTAAGCCTATATCTTATAAATTAGGCTAAACAAAATTATTGCAACTCAAATTATTTATAGAGATAAAATCCTCTTTTCAAGTATCCATCAACATTTTCACAAAATAAAATATAGATACCTATTTAGAATAATACCGTCCGCAAACTTTTGATAGGTATATCCTTGGCAAGCTTAGGCAAAGCCTGTGCTAACCACTGACATGACGTCATGAAGACATTCTTTCAGTCTTATTCATAATGAAGCAATTCACTTAATAAACGTATTTTAGCTATCAAACTGTTTTGTCCTTATATTTCAAGTTAAAATGAAGTTTGACAGAAAGGGACGGAACAGTTCGATTGTTAAAAGAGGCTTATTAGACGAATGGTGTTATTATGAATAAGAAAGTTACGCAATAGTTGTTGGATTAGAGGCCTTTTCAAATCATGACGGGCCTTTAGAGCTCTGTTAAAACCTAAATAGGGTAAGTAATATTTTAGTACTAGTGTTTTTTCTAGATACTAGACTTCAGAATTTCAGACAATAGGTATGTATCATTCAGCATTGAAACACACAAGTAACACTATAATATGTTAAACAATAGAAATGCATAATGTTCTAGGTAATGTAGATAGGTAGTGCTTTTAATAATTAATTAAGTAAAAATAATCTTAAAACGAGGTAGGAACACGAATTTGCTTATGAACAAAAAAGGCATGAATTTAGTTATTACTAAGATAATTAATATCCTTGTTCAGATATAATTAAATTGATGCCAAAAAGGCATTGAAAGCTCGAGGTTTGAATGCAGTTTATTATACATAGCTATATGGCTATTGGTTCGATCAAATGCCTTTATGCTTGGGTATTTGAATGCGTCAAAGAAAATTGAAACTTTCTGCCTTAGCAATTCAGTTGCTATGTTTTTTTTCTTCAGGAAACTTAACTAAAAAACAATGTACGAGAGCATGGCACCACAATGTCACGTTTCCGAGATATTTAGAATTAGGAGACCAATCAGGCAGTCAAATACATTTGTACACGTATTTAGAAACATTTTAGTGATAAATATAATCCGTATTCAGGAAACTATTGACGTCTAAATATCTGGGCAATGTCAAATACAGTGGCTACTATTTATATTGTACTAGATTCATTAAAATTACGGCGGGCGGCTATACAAAAACGTTCAAACTCCTATGCAGTTCACTCTTTGAAGACATTTTCATAAGGTCATTATTAGCTAGAGCTAAAATTACCCTACCTAACATAAAAAAATATTAGATTAAAGGTAAAAGATGTGTCCTGAGTCAAGACTCATCTTTTAACTTTACATCATTTACTTTTTTAGCACTTGAAATAACGGTTCGTGTCCCCAATTATTTATAAACAAATATACTTAATGCCCATTCAAATTATTCGAATAATTAAATAACTGATTTGGATACTTAAAATTACAGGAAGTATTTTTTCTATAAGTATTCTATAGCCTACAAATAGGGGGTATTTTTCAGTAAGAGTTTTTCAGATGCAGATCTAGATAAGATGAAGATTTTCTACATTCACAAAAATATTATATTTATTTAATTTGACTTTGGTATAGTAGGTAGAATTTCATTCTATTAGGGTATTTACCTATTATAGGATCAGTTTTAATAAAAATATTTTGTTATTACTAAATTGCACCTAAGTATTCATTATAAATACGTAATAAAATATTAGGTAGATTTCTAATTAACAATAACAGTTTTTTATTAAAAATTTCGCACTCTGTTTTTATAAATATAGTATTCTTATATTAGAAATCTTTAAACATTAACAATGATTATGAATTTTATATCACAGCTTTTGTATGACGATAAAATATAAATATTATTCTATATCAATGGGAAGAAGTCTGCTATTTCATGTGTTAGCATAAAATTATAATTATTAAAACAGTGAAACCAATTATTTACCTTCTAAAATATATAAATAACCTCAAATTCAATAATTAGTTAGATAAATAAAATACATTTTAATATATTTATAAGTACTAGAAAAATAAAAATCGTAGAATGTTTGCCTTTAGTAAAGATTAAAGGCATAACATTTATTAAAGTGATTATTAGACCTTAATATGTACCTACTAGTTGCGGCCGGTTGCATGAATACAAAATGGTAATCAATAATAATGATGAATTAGGATCCGTAAAACGAATCGCTTTAGTTAATATTGATGTAGAACTGATTGATTTTGCCATTATTTTATGTTTTCTCACCAAGTTTTCTCAAGGCGAATTGGTGGTTTTAGACTTAACAGACCAGCCCTCTAATTACGTAAGCCAATATCTTGCAATTTCAGTTGAAATACCTTTCATTTTGACAGCTCAATGGTATTCTTCTTTGCTCACTAATATCACTGCAAAAAAACGTCTAAAAATGTATAGCAATGGATATTAAGCTCTTTTTGATGGGTATGTCAATTGGATATCCGTTTTTTACGTAATTAGGGTGCATGTGTCTTCATCCAAGATGTTTTCTTTCACCGTTAGTCAGTGGTGGTGTACAATATTTATGTAAATTCGGATGCAACCGGTCGCCAAATAGGTAGATACTTTTATATTTTCTACGTCAATATATACCAGTGAACGTAACTAATGGAAATAGTTACTTTATCGAGATTCTGACTCTATAATTGAATTTTACACTGAAATCGTAATAGTTGTAAATGTCCAAATATTTATTTCTTTTATCGTGATTAATTTTGCAAACGACCATGCCAACACTTTTCGTGGAACAGAATAAGGACTTATTGAATCAATCAACACTCCAGTTTATATGCAATTAAATAACCTTTTTATTTATTAACCCTTTCAGTCAATATTTTTTTAGTAACTTCATCTGAATGACTGTAAAACTATTAGGATTTTAGTCATTGAAGTATGTATCAATGATTTCAGTGGGCTAGTTTACAGTTCATGTGTGTAAGCATAATTTATTTAATGGTGTGCATTTGTGCATTTCGAACTTGAGCAATAAGCATGTGTCAGCAATGTTGTACTACATAATAATTATTATCTTTGATCCACGTAATAAGTTGACACGTTTGTTTTTATTAAATACTGGTGTCAATAACACATTACATGATCAATATATAATTTGAACTAACAAAAATGTACTTGCAATGCTTTCTTCACAAATATTCCCAGTCTTGGACGAATAATTTATGAGCCAATATTAAAGTAGAAGCAAATAAATTATTAAAGTAAATGCTTACTGAGATAATTTCCAAAACTAACTTATTTATCTAGTGTCAATAAATGTACTTATAACGAATACGTCAAAATATTTCATGAACCAATAAATTGTGCTGAAAGCACAATAATATTAAATCAGAGTGATATCACCAGATTGATTACTAGGTCATTATTGTCAATTATATCGTATATAGGAAATATAAAGTATATATTCTACTACTACTTTATGCTTAAACCATTTTTTTTCCTAGCTAACAATTATAATAAAACATAAAAACTACTTAATCATTTTTAAAACTAATCTAGGAACTTCCAACGGTAACCATGCAAGTGAAAGCATACATAGTTTATTATGCAATTTATGTATTTTTAAATGCATTTTATGTAATGACCTTGTCAACCCTAAAACTTATAGCTACCAAATCATTCAAAAATCAAACTAATGAGAATAATTTAAAGTCACACTGTCATCGCGTGAATTATGTTATAAACATTTTTTTTGTAACTCATTTACATGTCTAAAAATGCTCACTGTGCGCTTTTTTTCTCTACACTAAAACTTAATGGTCAATAAGGCAATTTTTACTTTGGTGCATAAAATTGACAAAAATATGATGAATAAAATCTTGCAATTTGGCTCATCACTATGAACCATAAATAGACATCTGATAAGTATTACAAACCAAATGGATTTTATGACTTATCACATCACTGTTGAATACACTTTCTTAAGTGGATGCTTTTAACAAGTAGAAACGGTTACTGCACTTTTTCGAATTTCGTTTAAAACACGCTTCAGTATAAGTGTAAGTCCGTTATAAATTTGTCTGCTGATTTGCAGCTCCATTTCTAAGTAACTGGCCAGGCTTATCTGTAATAGAAAAAAAATCTTAAATACTTATTAAGTAGACATATTTTTATAACTAAAAATCGGTTTTTATTTAATAAAACGTTACCCCACTTAGGATTTCAAAGGTGCCAATTATTTCTCGAATATATTTTTAATTTTAAGAACATGATGAAGTATTTAAGTAGATATTCTATTTGAGACTTACCAACATGAATTGAGGCTGGGCGAGTAGTGACACCATTGCTATTAATATTCTCTTCATTGGGAGGAACTCGTTGGAAACGAATTGCAAACATTAGTGTGGCGCCGACTAATGGAGATATGCCAGCGAGGACAAAAGGCAAAGTGTATGAATCTTTGAGACTATAAAGGTAACCGGCAACAGGTGGACCTACTGACAATGGTGCGGCGGCTAGTCCTAACATACAACCGATTGCTTGCGCCGCGTATGCACCCCCACACAACTCAAATGCTATAGGTCCTATTAACGCGATAAACGCGCCATCGAATATTCCCATGCCTAAAGCAATCGCTACTAATAATCCAAACTTAGTAACAAAAGGTAGAATAATAGTTAGGATTCCAATTACGTAGAAAGAAATCTGTTGCAAGAGGATTCTATCAACACCTGGTTTATCGGCTAAGTAACCGAAAACTAACCTTCCCAAACCAGAAGTAACAGCTATACATTGCAGCGGCAAATTATTATTAACATCAACAAAATTATCTTCGATGAACGTTTTAATATGGACGTAAGGAACAAAATATCCAAACAGGGCTACGGGCATGGATAATGCCCATAATCTGTACTTCTTATTTTTCCAAATTTGGACATTTATAATAGACTTTAACAATGATTTCCAGCTGTCATCTTCTCTTGATGTTTTTATTACCATTGATGGAGTAGGTTTAAATATGAAGCCGCATACTGCTGAGCCCAATGTAAGAAGAGCTAAGAGCCTAAACAGCCATTCTAATCCATGATTAGTTATCATATATTCCATCAGTGGTGGCATAATGACAGTAAAAATAGAACTTCCCACAGTCACAACTCCGTTAACAAAACCTAAATGCTTGCGAAAGTAGTGGCCAAGAATAGCCAAAGAGGGGGTGTATGCGAAAGATGCTCCTAACCCGTACATAATTCCATAGGTGAAATAAAGGACATCTACATTATAAACGAAGAAAGAAGATAAAAGCATAGCGGCAGAGGCAATGGTACCGCCTAACACTGCGGTCAGGCGAATTCCTAATACGCCGGTCAACACACCAGACAACGGCGATAGAAAAAAAGTAGTTCCCATTGTGAGAGCGCCCACCAGAGCTGAAAAGAAAAAATATTGTTATAAACTACTCAAGAACCCTACTAAATCCTGGCTTTAGGGGATTTAGTAAATGTAGATGTTAACACACAATGATTGCGCTATGTAAGACTGAATCAAAATTGAACTGTTCAATTTAAAGCCAACATATAAATGAAACTATACAACGTACATGGCGTATTAGTTCCGACTCGACCATGACAAGTTTTCTGTTTGAACTTCTTTAACAGTTTGATTGACGCGATTACACAATTGGCTACAATTTGCAATGTCTTCAATTATTCACATTACAGCAGAAATGTAGAAACGAACAAAGTAAGTCAAGCGACCACATTTCCTCTAAATATTCTTACTATAAAATATAAACGATTACATTTATTATTATAATACGTCATTGTAAGTTACTAACCGCTCAGTGTAGATAGTAGCAAACTAACTACATTCTTATCAATGTTAAAGTGACATTAGAATTAGAAGTCTTGCAATTAACATTACATATTTAATGATTAATACCGACTTCAAAAACAACAAATTTAAATATATATATTTTATCTGCCAAAACGCTTGAGGACTTCTTTGAAGTCGGTTAAAAAGGAACTTCTATTTTGCATGTTTGTATGTACGCATTTTTTTTTTTTCAAAAACTACTAGTCAGATTTGGATGAGGTTTTCATATTTAAATGCATATTTTTATAGAAGGTTTTAGCATATAATATATTAAGAGAATGGGGAAAGCAGATTTATAGAGTACATCTTATATATTACCATAAAATCTGTTCAGATTTGGATTCGACTTTCGCTATTTGATGGCATATCTTTTGAAATCTATCTCCGACGAATATGAATACATTATGGCGAATTGGAGATGTGAACGAGCAGAACTCCTCAACCATTAACATCCCTGCATCGGCCAACAACAATATTTTGTAATGTCTTTCAGATTCATTTATTTAAAGCATTACTAATTTACTTATACAAGCTGCTTCCCGTGGTTTCAATTGCATTCTGAGGGAACTGCTTGCCGGAACCGAATTAGTAGGATTATTTATACGAGCGGTCTATGTATAAACTTTAGATGTCGCAGTTTTTCTATGTGACCCGTTATTTTTGGGGCCAGTGTATATTATTCTACTTTAATTCCGACAAGATAATTGGGGCGTGATTGTTATCTAAAGTCAGTCAGAGGTTAGCAACCGGCTGCCAGTATATCGCCTACAATACTACAACAGCCCAATTATCCTTAATTCAATCAACCACTTCACTACGTTCGCGTGCCGTTGATAATGAAGGAAAAACCTACTTATCAAGAGCTTCTCAGCCGCTGCAGAATTCCCATGTCAGTCCATCAACTCTCCTAAATTTTAGCAAATTGAATCAAAATGATATTATTACCTAAATAAAAGACATTATAACACCAGTAGGCCAATTGTAATGTAATGGAATCATGTCCTCACAGTTACTAACATAATAAAATATATAACTAGAGCAACTAATCTAGACACAAGAAGTCGAGTAAGCAAAAGCTTATAATAACTTAAAGAAAAAAATAGTAAAAATAATTACGAGAAGAAGTTCACACACAGAAGATTTCTCACGCGGGTTAAACTAGTACTAAAAATATAAATATTAGTATCCTTAATTATACGTTGAAATAAAGCAGGTAGATATGTAAAGACGGCCCAGTTATTTGGTTTAAACTTAATATTACGCACGTGTTCATCAATCAAGATGGAAGTCGAAAAATCTAAATATAACGAGCAGTAAAAGTTGACAAGTGACACACAATGTCTGGTAATCTAATCGGGTCATCACTACACCAGCCACAGTACAAATCACGAGATATATAACGCTTGTCTGTAGACAAGTTATGTACTACGAATGAATCGATTGACGAATAATATGTAATATCTACATTGTATAGGTAATATTTTAGTGACTTTATCAATACAACAACGATATCACGGCATTTTGTTCTAACTGACTTTTGTACAAATTGAATATTATATAAAAATGTGGGTTTTAATTGCAGGAGAAAGAAGCTCCAGTATGAAAGTTGCAAGCGCGATTGCAGATCTTAAATAGACAAAGAATTAGCTCTCATTATGAAAAATTATGTACTCTATCTCTGGTCTGATTCTATTTACATGTATCCTTACTTAATCTAATTGCAAGTATCTCTGTCTGTCTGTTGCGCTTTCACGGGAAAACAGAAAAAACAATTTTGAAGAAATCTGGTATGATATGGTAACCTGAGGAAGAAGTGAGTTTGTTTGTTACGCTTTTACGATAAACGACTGAACCGATCTAGATGAAATTTGGTATGGAAATAGATGGGACTCTGGAGAAGGGGATAAGCTTCTTTTAATCCGGCTGTGCTAGCAGATCCCTCGGAACACATTAAATCCTGCCTTAGCGCATACCCTTTTGGGGTTACTGAAATATATAATATGTGCGACCACAGCAAGAATATTTTGTATTTGGTCGGGTTTTAGATATATTAGTAAACTTTATTTTGTGTGTCACACTTATCATAGAAGATAAGATTTCATCAGGAATGTTTAAGATATCTATCAGCGTACCTATCATCACGAAACTTTATTGCTTATTTATATTGTGCAAATTCCTAGGCTATTTAATACACTGGACTTGTAAATTTAAGTTTACATTTAGGCATTACTGATATGCTCGAATTTAGTAGGTACCATCACGAAGCATTGATTTAGGTAAGCTGTTAAATTATTGCAATGCCGCCGCTGCGTCAAAAGCATGATGAAATTGAACGCAATGAAGTGGTGGCCTTCGCCGTGGGCGCCGCGCGCCGTCCGTCCGACCGGCCCGCCACGTGCGCCTCGCTTGGCGCCACATGACAATCTGGCCTATTAAATATCAAGTAGGTACCTACTAGTTTCAGGTGAAATACGACGATTTACATATCAAAACATCAATATTAAATTCAAGTACATACCGATTCACTGCGTAGTAAGTATGTAAACAATAATTACGCATATTAATATTACTTAATATTTATTTATTAAATATCAATTAAAATTTTATTATCAATTAGCGACCCGCCCCGGCTTCGCACGGATGCAATGTTTACATATATTATGTATACATATACGCGTTGGTACAGACGGCGAAAAGCGAGTTCGTTTTTATACTATGTACCTAGGTAGGAATTTTACTTTACAAATAAAACCTTCGTTAAAAATTATGCATTTAAATTAACGAAAACTCGATTCAAATCGGATCAGTAGTTTTTTAGAAAATCGCGGATATAGATACATATATGGGTCGAATACAAAATACAGAACCTCTTTTTTTGAAATCTGTTAAAAATGAATCATTATATACTGCCTCACTTTTAGGATTCTGTAGTCGACAAGGAACCCTCCTAGCTTAGCCAATTCCGTCTGTATGTCTGTTGTTTAGCTCAGAGGCTCTTAGTAGGTAGGACTAGAATTAGCTGTAATTTGGTATGGTGCTTGTGAAGAAAATATTTATATTAGCTCCTCTACGCGTAAAGGGGGTAAATTATTTATATATATTTTTTTCGCATATTTTAAAACATTGAAGCTATGCCAGACTACCATTTACGATTCAGAGATCCGTTTGCAAAAAAATCTTTTTAAGTGCTAGGTAGGTAATTTTTACTCGACCAAGTGTCCTCTTCCCCGCACTAGCCCGCTAAAACGTGCTGGATATATATAAAAAAAATCACGGTAGTAATTTATACATAATATAAAGAAGTTTAAAGGAAAACTCAAATTTAAGGTGGTTTAACAAGAGTTATAGTCAACTAACTAAAATGTACTACGAAACCCTACTCAGCATGCGGCCCAACACGCACTTGACCGGTTTTTACTATCTCGTACATTGCTCCGACCACTCCAACCTACATGACCACATCGCTGTGTCGGCAAAATCAATTAATTAAATACATAATAGGCCTTAAAGACTACTACCGTGCCACTGCCGCCAGTTTTATTGAACTTCATAATGTTCTATTTTGCTTTGAGGAAGTTTTTAATTTAATTATTCGCGATTTTCCGCGGTTTTACCCGCTAGCTGAGGGCACAACTTCCCGTACCCAAATAGAATCTAATCCTTCTCCTGATTTCGAACTAGGTATCTCTATACGAATTTTATCCAGATTGTTTCCGCCGTTTTACCGTGAAAGTATAACAGACAGACAGAGGGAGCGACTTTCACATGTATAATATCAGTAAGCATAGTATTATTTGGTCTTTTTAGGGTTCCGTAGTCGACAAGGAACCCTTATAGTTCCGCCATGTCCGTCTGTCTGAAATTTAGTACAGATATGTATATTGATCACGCCGCCAAAGTGGTAAAAAAATCAGAAAAATAATTATTTCAGAATTTGGGAGCTACCCTAAAAAACACGTAAAGTGGGGATGATTTTTTTTCTCTCGCGTGTCCTATCGCGTGTGGTATCGTTAGATAGGTCTTTCAAAAATATTATGGGTTGTGAAGACCATTTTTCGGTTAAGTGGGCCAGTAGCGAAATATCTAGCTTTTAAGTTCAAATTTTTGTTCGATACGACCCCCGTCTAACTTTTGAATGGCTATCCCTAGAAATGTGAAAAAAATCACAGACATAGTACATATAATGAACTTACAAGGAAAACTATCACGGCTAAGGAGGCTTAACCAGTTACAGGGTTATAGTCGACTAAGACCTACTACGGAACCCTACTGCGCGTGGCCCAACACGCACTTGGCCGGTTTTTTATTTCGATATTTTTTTTTTGCTACAGTTTGCATTTCACTACTACAAAAAATATCATACTGCAAGCTAAAAATAACCACCTCTCTACTCCTCTTAACATCACACTCTATCTTGAGCTGCTAAGAACTATTCTTTATAAAAGGAGTCCAGCTCATTACCATATCTCCATCTGAGTCTGCTACAATGTTGTTTGCCATTTATAGGAGACACACTGGGTCGTAAGATAGGCAATAGGCCTAACTCTCTTCTTACTCTCAAATCTCACTTAAATCACTTATAAGTAAGTACCTATCTTTCTTCTAAAATTACATTACTGTGTCAGGGAAATATGGCAAAATGGTCAGGGAATGACAGCAAATAGTCAGGGTCAATAGTATAGTATTTTTTTCTTGCATTTAGAGTTTACATCCTAGTGAATGGTGATTAGCTAAAATCAAATTGTCATTCACTCTATTGCATTTTTACCAAAAAAATAATAATAAAAGTATGTACTCTATTTTAACAACCTATAAACATAACTTATTTTATTAAAATGTTGTGCACTGTGGATTTTTTGTGGGCCCAGTCTGATAAATGGGCCCCAGACAAAAGTTGTACAACAGATTACACTCATGTATGCCATGAAATGCTGACTAATATTATAAATTGCAATATTAATTTTGCATTTTACACTTTCATTAACATGGCTAAAAAAAATTATATGGACTTTGGTATGAAGATAGCTTAAACCCTGGTTAAGTTTATAGGATACTTTTTGTCTAGGTGCGTCAAGTAACATTATTCTCAGGCTTGTCCTTGTGGACATAAGTTAACAAATAAAAAGGGACTATTTGGAAATAACTATTTTAAAGTTTTTAAACAATTCATTGTGGTTGGAGATTTTTCAAAAGAAGAGAGTGATTAAAAATACTGTATGAAGTTACCTATTTCATATATATAGGTATATTTGGGTTTAAATGTTGGTGTTCTTGATCAGGTACATCCTTATATTTTAGTGTTTTATTATAACAGTGTACAAACACCTTTGTATGAAATGGCCCAAAATATCAGCCTGTCCTAATTATTTAAAGTCATAATAAAGTCCCTAATTCAATACACATAATTTGATCATGTCAACTTTAAAACATTTATTATAGAACCACAAGCAAAAGACAGGCAGGTCACCCCAAAGAGTACAACATACATCTACCTACTTATTATTTTAATTCCATAGCCGTTTCATATACTGGAGTGTTGTATAGTTTTTACAACATAATAAATATAGCAGTATGATAACCCCAATAAGTCCTCAGAACATAATTAATATGATAAGAGAATATTGAACATCTGCTATTATGTTCTGATTTCCATTGACATGGTACCAAAGGGCATATCTAATAATAGCTTGTTAACTTGCTGCGATCATTATTCTGTTAAAATTCAAACATTATGAGTAAGTTGGTAATAATTGTGTTTTCTTTGCAGCAATTCATTTTAATAATAAACTTTATTTCAGTAACTAAATAATGTACTTGCTGTGTTCTAAGGCTGTGCTATATTTTGTCAATAAACTGTAGAAAGCAACAAAATAAAAATTAGAAAATTCTGTTGTGGAAACATTCCAGGCAGTTGATACATAGTTGCAATGCTCAAATATTGTAGAATATGCACATATTGTAAACTCTAATGAATGTATAGCTAATAAGCATAGCTACTTATGTGCGATAGGAAATTTGATACGGACCGCGCAAATGTCGAAATATATGAATTTGTATGGAATAATCGATTTATTAAATTTAACACAACTCACCAGCTCGACTTTCAGAGTTAGAAACTCCTTGAGATTTCAGATGCTTTTCGAGGACCGTGTATATCACGCTGTATGAATTTATTACGCCGAAGAAAAGGCCATTTGTAAGGAACGATGCAACCATGACCGAATATGCTCGTACTCCGCCGTCGGGCGGACCTTTGCGCTCTTCATGATTAGAATTTCCATTTACTTCAATTTTATTACGTAGTCTTAGCAAATCTGAAGTTTCTTTTGGCCCAGAATCCATCTTGAAGTTATATAAATTGACGAAGTTTTAAAATCGTCCTATTTCACAAGCACATGGTGCAATTTTGTGTATACTTCCCTGTAAAAAGCTCTCACTGTTACACTAAAGTACCTCTCTTGAAATAAATGAAACAATTAGTTATACTTTATTGCCTCTCCGTAATTTTAATTGATAATTCTTATCTTAAAACTTTTTCGTATAATTTAAATTCTTATCAACCCTACAATCCAAACAACAGGCTTACGGATGACTGACTATGACTGACTGAGACTGAGAGAGAAGCTGAATCAGCTGAATGAACTGTCATTATGACAGAAAAGTCAATTTGACATTAACGACATTCATCATTTCATCAAAACTCAAAGATGTTATAAACAGAAGATTGTACACTAGAGCAGCGGTCGGCAACCCGCGGCCCGCGGGCCGCATGCGGCCCGCGGACGTCTTACTTGCGGCCCGCGACTATTTGGTAAAAAAGTTTTTACCAAAATAATAAAATACTAATAAGAGTAAAATTAGTTTGCATTTAAACGTTAGTCAGTGTTTCTAAGCTACTTTTGTTAGTATTTTGCCATCGACTCATGAATTAATGAAATACGCTGGATGTATGGCTTCAAGGTAAAAAAAAACCGGCCAAGTGCGTGTCGGGCACGGCAAATATTTTTTTAAGCTCCCAAACACGTAAAGTGGGAATGATTTTTTTTTCGCGTTTCCCATCGTATGTTTTATCATTGGATAGGTCTTTCGAAAATATAATGGATGTGTCAAGACCATTTTTCGGTTAAGTGGGCCATTTGCGAAATATCTAGTTTTTAAATGCAAATTTTTGTTCAATACGAGCACCCCTCCCTCTAACCTTTAAATGGCTAGAAATGTGAAAAAAATCACAAACGTAGCACATGTAATCCACTAACAAGGAAAATTATCACGGCTTAGTAGGCGTAACCGGCAGGGACGTATTTACCATAGGGCCAAGGGGGCCATGGCTCGGGGCGGCAGGCTGCGAGGGGCGGCGAGGTTCAAATTTTTTTTTAAATTTGATTCTCCTATCATGTCAGCCTAATTATAGTGATCTTAAAAAAAAAAAAATTGCGCTCGCTACGCTCGCGCCTTCAACTAATCTTATTTAGTTTTTGCTACAATTTTGAGTTCTTTACTCCAAACCTTATTATGCAACAAACAAAAACAACTCAAAAGTATTTTTTTTATTGTGATCCTACAAAAAATTCGCGCTCGCTTCGCTCGCGCCTTCAACTGTTTTTATTTTAAATTTAGTTTTTGCCACAATTTTGAGTTTTTTACTTCAAACATCATCATGCAACAAACAAAAACACAACTCAAAAGTAAAAATTATCATTTTTTTATTGTGACCCAAAAAATACGCGCTCGCTTCGCTCGCGCCTTCATCTGTTCTTTTCTTTTGACAGTTTGTTTTACTACAATTTATAGGTCTTTACTCAAAACGTTATCATGCAACAAACAAAAACAACTCAAAAGTGAAAAAAAAACTCTTTTGCAAAAATAAAACAGACTTAAAAATACACTACAAATTGAAAAATAACTAACACATCGTTCTAAAAGTCGGTGTCTCCAATCGTTATTGTTTTGTGTTTTTTCGCCACCAACTTCAAGAACGATCCATTAGGTAGGTTCTATTTTTCCATTTTTTTTATTTTTGTTAATGGGGCGGCAAAGCTAACTGGCCCGGGGCGCTAAATCTTTAAATACGCCTCTGGTAACCGGTTACAGAGTTATACTCGTCTAACTAAGACCTACTACGGAACCCTAATGCGCGTGACCCGACTCGCACTTGGCCGGTTTTTCTATGGGAAATTATATGTAGGTATATCAGGTAGAATCTAGGGTAATATCACAAGTGCGGCCCGCCTATAGTTTATTTTGCTACCTTGTGGCCCTTGCTTGCCAAAAGGTTGCCGACCGCTGCACTAGAGGAATTAATTCCGCATTAAAATTAATTTATCCGAGAGTCCAATATTTAATACAATCCTAATATACGAAAAACGTGTCATTTTTAGAGACACCTAATCTGGAGTGCGTCTTTTTTTAATAGATTGCAACAGGCATAAAAAATTGTTCGAGGAGGTGTAAAGTAGCACACATGGTTTTTCATATATTTTTGGTTCAACAATAAATTTTATGTTATTTTATATTTTTATAATAATAGGTACAGCTTGGCAAAAAAGTCTAGAAACGGAACTAATTTTTTTTATTGCTGACAACACCTCAAAATAATGTCGATTGATGTAAACAAAGTTCGCGAGTTATTTATTTTTTTATTTCGACCATCAAAACGTTAATAAAACCACGTTATAAATAAATAAAACCATTCGGAGTACTAGCAAGGAAACAATTTATAATGTTTATAGGCGATATCTGGTCGAACATGAGGCTTAAACTCTTCTTTCCGATCTCGACGATATTTACCAAAGTACCGCCATAATGACAGGTATGTAAGTTTGTTTTGTTGTATTTAGTTGTATCAAGTGTTAATTTATGATCTCTATTTTGTTTTGAATTGCTTGAATACGAAATAAGTGAAATTTTGAACAATAAACATCGAGCATATAGGTTATGTTTACGTTTTGTCTTTGACACTTTGGTATAGCGCGACTAGATTAATATTGATACTTGAGTGGCTTGAGCCTTGATACTCTGCAATATGTAAATTCGATTTCTACATAACTTTATCTATGAGTGTGATCACAAGATAATATAATACTTGTTATAACTAGCATTTAAAAATCACAAAAAAAATTAGGTAGGTACCGTAAACTTTTTACGTTTAATATTGATAGAGGTTTAATCAAATTTTTTATCTTTAAAGGAAGCACCGAACGTGCATTTCAATCTATAACCCAGTAGGAGTTCAAAAGAATTCATGCCAGCATGTTAACAAAATAGAAAAGGAGTATTATGAATTTATGAGAGGGCTGAGGGCTCGTACTTTTGGACATAAAACGTTTATGAATCAATCTCCAACATGTTAGCTCAGTGCTTTTGAATCTGAGTGTGACTCAGATGAGTTTATGGCTAGCTCCAGCCAAGACATGGATTTGGCGGGCGTGGAATATTTAGAGAAAGATTTATTGAAATCAGTTATGATTATGCTATATTCATACGCCTTTTTATATAAGTACCCAAAAAAAATTGTAAACACAGGAGTGCGTACATTATTAGTGCTTATAAGTAATTTGTATTCAGTTACATGACGTGAATACATTGTTATTACATTTTATAATACTGATTTAAACTAATTATAAAAATACAGCTTAGTATCAAGACGATAGGATGATACGCTACACGGTCGCAGCGGGTTGCCACACGAACGGTAGTGGCGCCCCTAATAATTTCTACTCTTTTTTGCCAAGCTGTATCATTTGGCAATTAGAATTTTGCTATTGAAGTAAATAAAATGGGCGTTTTCAGAAGCGTTTCAATAAAATTAAAACACTGCGCTGTCACTTTGAGGCAATATGGCGCAAGTAATGATTTTTTATTGAAATATACTTTATATCTTAATTTGCAACTTGTGCTTACATGGTAGAAGAAAGAAAGAAGAAGAAGAAAGAAGAAATCATTTTATTTTACTTGTGGTGTATATCTTCGTAAGTATGTAAAACTAGTATATTATTGTTTTATACAATAGGGCATATCATATATATATGTTACTAAAGTAACTATATCTGCAATCACCAAGCAAAATGAGTGCCATGAAAATTTGAGCCCAGCCACAATTCATGTCATCTGTCAGCTTGACTTGACAACTGAATGTCTGGAAAAACCAAAGAGGTAGTATTCTATAGAGATATCATAATAAGTAATAGCTGAAGACTTATCTGCGCCTCTATTTTTACTAATGCGCAAAGTCTATAAGCAGAGTGAGATAGCTATAGGCATCCTGCGCCATCTTGAAACGCCGCGCGCCGCCAGTCAACTTTCGGTCTACCAGCTGGTAGACACAGAACGTGTTGATTTTGTACTATAAATCGTGTAAAAAATAAGTCTAAAGTAATTTGTTCATGGTGAAACAGAACCGAGAATGCCTATTATGTGTGTGGCTACCGGCTGCAGAAGCCGAGGTGGTGATACAACGGAAAACGGGACAAAAATATCTTTCCACCGGTAAGTCATATTTAGCAAATTGATAGATATTTAACACAAAATGTCATATCGGGGTTTTGTAAGCTTCTCAAACAGTAACTGAATCTATTTATTATCTTATTTTATCTTTTTATCTGCTAAATTACCATTAATAATTGTTTTATAAGTGGTTTTGATAAAAAAATATTACGATTGACACTTTGTGTACTATCATAGTGATGTACCCTAGTTTAGGTAATCTTTTATTATCGATTTTCGAACATTGTTTATTTCTTTTAAGTATAATAAATGTTTCCTGTTCTGTGATCGCTTATTTGCCTAAAGTTCACTTTGTGGTTTGACTTATATGGATAGCACTTTTGGATAGTAAAAATAAATATTCAATCTCCACCAATATCAAAATGTTTTTTTTATTGTTGTAGTTTCCCGAAATATAAAGAACTGTGTTGGGAATCGAACTCAACACCGAGGCGAGCCGCGCGCGGCGTGTGCGCTGCCTGCTCGCGCTCGGCGTCTTCGAGTACCTTCGGCACGACAGCGATCGCAACGGTCGGCGGCGACGACGACACACGACCTCGTAGCAACACTCGCGCGTTGAGTTGCACGAAGAACGGTCGAAGCCTAAATTAAATTTTTCTTTGTTTGCTCGGAATCCAAAAATTTGTAATTGCTAACGGCAATAAGAACCTAGTTTGTACAGTCCACTAGTTTTATTTACTGAGCCCGAGAGATCCTACACAAACTGCGAGAAAAGTAGATTCGAAATTTAAGAAGAGGAGAATGGCAACCAACAAGTGGTTGTCGCTTGTGCTCATTGCATTTCGATCCTGCTTGCTATCGAGGTGGATTTTATGCAAAAAGTATTTTGCATTCTTTACGTAATGTAGATCACCCTATTATTCCCCACGCAGATCAGCCCCCTAATCGTCTAACTTCAGTAACAATCCCAATCAAAAAGGTTGGACTGGCAGAGAATGCCTTGTGGCATTAAGTCCGCCTATGTATCACTGCTGTACATGAAGTTTAAATAAATAAATAAAAACCCTGCAAATTTGATTGGTAGAAATTAAACTCTTTTCACCATTTCGTCAAGATTTCGGCCAATCGAAATCGTAGGGATTGTGATTGATAGGTACTGAAACTGAAGTTAGACGAATACCCCGCACAAATGGGTAAGATTTGGCTCGTAACTCAATCACGCAACAACAACATCACAAAATGGACAAATTGAGTACTTTATATGCGAGGGATTTTTATGTTCGATATGAATGCGTATCTTTTTTTCTATATTACCTCTTGCAGGGTGATTCTAACAGCATTCGACCTGCTTAACCGGACAATGTGGCGAGGTCCTAATTAAATTAAGAAATCAATCTTCGACTTGAAGATCGGCTTATAGATCTTGTTTTATCACAACCAAAACTCGATACATTTTTTATCGAATCATACGCAATTATAACTCGTCGCCACACTATTGACATGTATCGTTATAAATAGGTTTCTATAGCACAAATGGCGACATCACTTCGGCGAGAGGTAGCAGATATTATATATTTGACTCTATCTCTCTTAGGGGGTTTTGCATATGTAAAAAGAGATAGATATAGATTTCTTATTTATGCTTGACATAATACCTCTATAGAATACTATCTCTTTGGGAAAAACTGACTGTCGCCGTCTTTGTCGAACAGATGTCACGTACCTATGGTTACGTTTAGTGTGAAAGAGATAAATATAATGTTGCATCAAAATGGTACTATTTTCAGAATTCTCGCTAATCTGCATTTTAAAAAAATGTTTAGGTTTTTGTTACCGCGTAATGTTGGGGATTGCATCTCTATTGATATCTCGATGCAATAGGGTGGCAACAATTTTGTGTAATTATAGAATTAGAAAATATTTAGATTTGCGGATTATTATACATGAACATGATGAAAGCATTTGATCTTGCGCACTAACATTTTTTTTAGAAACATCCATTAGCTACTTTTTTGACAGAATTTTCTAAAGATTAATAACTATAATTTTTTCTAGATCTCGGTCCTTCGTGCCCGGGCCCAAAGTATTATGCTGACTGAGTATTAACCGTTTCGCTTATTTTTTCCATTTTTAAGGTTCCAACCAACCTACTTTTAGATTATAAACACATTTTTTTTGTATGTACGTCTCTTGAATAAACTATATATTTCTTTGTTCTTAATTTTTTTCAGTACGACGTCTTAAGACGTGTCTTTGACACTAAAATAAGGAATTCAGTGTTTTAGAATAACAAAAATATATTTGAGATGTAACCAAAACCCATTTCAATCTGTACATAATGTAAGTAACATTTATATTAAGTTTTCACTTATATTTTTTAATCTCTTGAACCATATTTTTCAATAAAGGCAGCTCTTGGCTGAGTTTTTCTTCAACTTCACTTTTGTTTTCCTCAGTAGATGTCAAATATTTTGATACTAATTCTGAAAACAAAAATGTTTATAAATTTAATTAACAAATGGCTGTAATAATAAAAAAGGTTTTGGTCAAAAAGTAAGATTTTGAAATTACCAAAACTCATCCCAAATCAACTAATAAGCCTTAAAAAATTTAACAAACCTACCATGCCATAACTGTAGTCGCTCGTAGTCGTCTTCTTTAAGGTGACTTTTTAAATATGATATAATAATTGGTACTTGTCGACCAGATGCATGTAGCATATTTTGAGTAATAATTGTAAAAATTGCCAACACTGCCATATGTAGACTTAGGGCTGGGTCATCACAGTTTTCTAGTTCCGAAATTAGTTTTTCTCTGTGATTTTGAATTAAGAGTCTGAAAATTAAATTATTGTAAGTGACAAAAGTATATTTTTGACAAAAGAACGATGATTTTACATGTTATCATATTTAATCTACTAGCTGTTTCCCAGTTTTATGACACAAGAATAAAAAGCCCAGCCTATAACAGTCTCTCCATCTCAATCTGACTATTATAGGTATACCGAATTTAATCTAAATCGGTTCAGCAGTTTTACTACGAAAGTAAGTTGTTTGTTAGTTACATAAAAAACTTTCGCATTTTATAATATTTATTAGTTGGAAAGGATACCGAAAATACATCGAAAATTTCAAGCAATATATTTATATTATTATAGAATAATAAAACTTTCCAAAATTAGGCAAATAGGCTACATAATAGGTAACAACCTGTTACCATCTGCTTCTTGTTTGTGTGTTCATTAACAAAAAAACTTGTTATTTAAATTGTAAATACTTACTTGTCTTTCTTCTTATCAACTTTTTTCAAAATCATACCCATCTCTGATAGGCACACATCAACTGCTTGGAAGAACGATTCCATATTTTGATCAGATAATGTAGCATTCAATGATACTAGGGGCTTCATATATTCTTCTGACAAGTCATTGATTATTTTATTTCTTTGTTCAATGGTTAAAACATCTGCTTGCACTGAGACATTGCATTGGTTTGCAGCATACTTGCAGAATTCCGCGAGAATATCGCCACCTAGCGATTTCAGCAAATATTTTATAAACTGTGGCTGCTGATCAGAGGGAAAAGATTTTAAGCCTTTTTCATACAGTTTTATATCATTAATTAAAATATTGATTTTATCTTGAGCAGAAGTGTGGGTTTGTTTTCTATTTTGATTAGCATCTTGAAGAATTTTTTCAGCAGTTTCTTTGGCTATTGTCAACCCTATCTGGTTGAGGCCACTGAAAAATAAAATTTAAGTTGTAAGTGTACAGCAATAGATAACAATTAGGATAATAGAATAGATTATCTTCATTGAATGTAGCATAATCTGTTTAACGAATACAACACATGTGACTAAACTAGGCACCTGATGTTGTGATGTCTTTCTTAATCCAGTAGAATGCCAATTTCTTATTGTTTCTCCAAATCTCCTTACAAAAGGATGTTATTTCAAGGACTATTAATTTTGTTAAGAACTAGCTGTTTCCCACGGTTTCACTCGCGAACCTAAGGAACATATCCAGGATTCCATATCTCCATACCAAAATTGTATCCAAATTAGTTTTACAGTAAAAGTGAAAAAAACAAACAAATAAACTTTTGCATGTATAACATTAGTCAGTATTGCAAAAATAATCTATACTTATAATAAATCTGTAGAGAGGTCAATTCTGTACATGAAATATATTTCCAAAATAACTATCAGGGGGTGATTAGGGATCGATACTGATGCCAAAAATGCAATCAGTAAAATTTTTGCCTGTCTGTCTGTATAAACTCTATAGAAACAAAAACTACTCGACGGATTTTAACGAAACTTGGTACAATTATTTGTCATACTCCTGAGATGGTTATAGTATACTTTTCATCACGCTACAATCAATTGGAGCAGAGCAGTGAAGGGAAATGTTGTCATTTTGTTTAAACTCGCTAATCTCAGGAACCGCTGGTCCGATTTAAATAATTCTTTCAGTGTTAGATAGTCCATTTATCGAGGAAGGCTATAGGCTATATATCATCACGCTAAGTCCAATAGGAGCGGAACACCACTATTGCACGCGGACGAAGTCGCTGGCAGAAGCTAGTTATAAAATAAATAAAATCAAAACAACTGAACTAAGGTATATTAGGTCAAAACATGGCTAAAAATTCAGTTAAAGATGATATTTACCCCTGCAAGTGTTCTGCAATGCGAGTTAGCAAGTCTTCCAAACCTTCATTTTCTAGAGTTTCTTTGATTATATTTTCAATATCATCAATGGAAATAATCTCTAACTGAGCTTGAGATTTTTTAGTTATGCTGGGTCCCTCATCAGAGTCAGAATCATGAGTTGTCTGTTTACCCCTCGCGTGTTTCTTTACAGCCTTTGTTTTAGTTTCTCTGCCTTGAGTACCACCTCCTCCTTTTCCAGACGCTGCTTTTCTCCTACGCTCTTCACGTCTTTCTGCTTTATGGTCTACATGGCTTGTCTGAGCAAAGTCAGCAGCTTTATTAATTTGTTTCTCCAGATAGAACTGTTGGTACTTACCAGATTTTACAACTCCTTCAGCTTTTTGCTGTGTCATGGGCATGCAAGCTTGCTTTAAATTTTCAACATAGTGATTACTGAAAACTGGAAGGTGGAATTGGTTATCAAACTTATTAGAATCTATACTAATATTATAAAGAGGAAAGATTTGTTTGTTTGTTTGTAGGGTTTTAACTCAAAAACTACTGGACCGATTTTAAAAATTCTTTCACCGTTAGAAAGCTACATCTTTACGAAGTGTCATAGGCTATATTTATTTCCAGAAATAATTAGGTGTAAAAAAAATGTCCACGCAGGCGAAGCCGCGGGCAGAAAGCTAGTATTTTATAATTGTCCAAAAAAATATATTTACCTGTGTTATCAAATAATATTGTGGATTTTGAATTCTTCAAAAGAGCATCAAGAACATTCTCTATGTCAGTATCAGTTAAAACAGATGGCAACAAAGAAACAACATCCAAATAACTTTTAGACGCTATGCATTCTTCCAGAGCAGTTTCTAATTGCTGCTTAATATGTGAACCAATGACACAACTGCTGAGGAAAGTTAAATCTTCATTTGTTAAAATGCGTTTAACATAACCTTTAGGATCCGATATCCCTAAACGAGATAGAGCATCATATTCCAAGTAATTGTTTTGCTTATAAAAGCTCATTACCCAATCATTTTGTGATTTAGTATAGCATGATGGCACATACAATGCTCCAGCTTGTCGCCCTGTCAGCACTCCAGGTGCATTCAGTTGATCAAACAATGATGAGAACAACCGGTCAGACAAGTTGCAATGATTCACAATGACTGCAACGGGTGTTGGCTTCAAGAGGCCCATCAAAGCTCCACGAATCTTAGCCTTAGTCCTTGTAATGTATTCTTCAGTATAGAATGTCCTAGGTTCTGAGGGATCCTGTTTCCCAAAAATGATTTTACCCAGATATTTCTCCAACACATTGTGTTGCAATAATTCTGCTGGTAAGTCATACTGCAAGGTTAACTCCCCAACTGATATTTGTCCTTGGAGTTGTAATTTTTCATTAACTTCCCTTGCAACTTTTTCTAAATAGTAATGGGCTATCAGATATCCTGAAACCAGCTGTACCTCCTTTCCTTTGATAATTTCCGAGACACTGTTGTTGATCTGGCTGAGATCAACATTGAGCTCTTTAGCAACGTCAACTGTATTGATGCGTCCCCCATGCACATACAATTCATCTTTAATTTCTTTGATAAGTTGTTGAGGCGTGAGATACTCTTTTCCATCGGTAGTAAAAATTACATCAATTAATTTTAACTCTATCAGTTTTGTGACAATCTCTATACAGTTTCTTTCAGATAACCTGAAAAAAGAATATCCTATACATACATACATTCAAAAAGACACTTGATACAAATTGGTGAAATCCAAAAGAAAACATTTATAAATAAATTGTTAGTAGTAAACTGTTGAATATTGACAAAACATCATCAATAAAATAGAACATAATATCTTTGATTATTATTTTATAAAAAATCCTCTAAAATTATTAATACTAAAAGTTTTGTTTAAAATATAACAAAACTAATCTAATGTGACTATTCTAATTCTGTAACTATTCTAATGTGTTAGTAATAAGTTTCTAAATGCTCAAATAGACTGCTTAATAAAAACATATGGAATAAATTATTTAAGTAATTTAGTATGTAGTAGCAAAAAAATATAATGTAGTAAACCGAATTCTAACGTTATTTACTACATTTAAAATGCGATCATTGTCCATACTATAAATTATTTATAAAGGTATACATTTTTTTTACCTCAGGGACGTAGAACTAAGTTGCGCTTTTTGAAAATCTGCTGCTAATCTTTTTATCTCATCCCAGTCTGTTGATGGCGCCATGTTTTAAAGAAGGTAATCTTATTAACTAAATGCAACTATACTTGCGATACAATTCAACAAATTCAATAAAATTGTTATCAATAAGCTGACACGGCAACAGACTCAAATTCACTTCACCTAATGTCATTAATGTCAAAAGTGGCAAAAGCTTCTTTATTCCAACATGGCTATAATGGAATTATGTGGGCAATGTGGCTGACAGTGACAGGTGAAGAATGCTAGCCACAGTGTTGCCGCAACTGAGTTCCCGAAAGAAACAAACGTACAGCTTGGCAAAAAAGAGTAGAAATTAATAGGGGCGCCACTTTACCGTTCGTGTGGCAATCCGCTGCGACCGTATAGCGTACCATGCTATCGTCTTGATACTAAGCTGTATTTTCTATAATTAATTAAAATAAGTAAGTATTATAAAATGTAATAACAAGTATTCACGTCATGTAACTGAATACAAATTACTTATAAGCACTAATAATGTAAGCACTCCTGTGTTTTCAATTTTTTTTGGGTATAAAAAAAAGGCGTATGAATATAGCGTTATTATATTTGATTTCAATAAATCTTTCTCTAAATATTCCACGCCCGCCACATCCTGTCTTGGCTAGAGCTAGCCATAAACTCATCTGAGTCACACTCAGATTCAAAGGCACTGCGCTATCATGTTGGAGATTGATTCCTAAACGTTTTATGTCCAAGTACGAGCCCTCTCATAAATTCATAATACTCCTTTTCTATTTTGTTAACATGCTGGCATGAATTCTTTTGAACTCCTACTCGGTTATAGATTGAAATGCACGTTCGGTGCTTCCTATAAAGATAAAAAATTTGATTAAACCTCTATCAACATTAAACGTAAAAAGTTTACGGTACTTATTTTTTTTGTGATTTTTATATGCTATATATAACAAGTTTTTATTTTTATTATCTTGTGATCACACTCATGGATAAAGTTATGTAGAAATCGAATTTACATATTGCAGAGTATCAAGGCTCAAGCCACTCAAGTATCAATATTAATCTAGTCGCGCTATACCAAAGTGTCAAAGACAAAACGAAAACATAACCTATATGCTCGATGTTTATTGTTCAAAATTTCACTTATTTCGTATTCAAGCAATTCAAAACAAAATAGAGATCATAAATTAACACTTGATACAACTAAATACAACAAAACAAACTCTTACATACCTGTCATAATGGCGGTACTTTGGTAAATATCGTCGAGATCAGAAAGAAGAGTTTAAGCCTCATGTTCGACCAGATATCGCCAATAAACATTATAAATTGTTTCCTTGCTAGTACTCCGAATGGTTTTATTTATTATAACGTGGTTTTATTAACGTTTGATGGTCGAAATAAAAAAATAAGTAACTCGCGAACTTTGTTTACATCGAACGACACAGAACGACATTAATTGCCAGGGGCTGCCAGCAATAAAAAAAAATAGTTCCGTTTCTAGACTTTTTTGCCAAGCTGTACACACATCCAGCACTGAAAAGGTACATTTTGGGTTTAAAAAGGTAGTAATGCAAGCAATGCAATGTTATTACTTAAATTACTCACTACTGCTTTTCTCGCCCTCTCGTAAAGAATGCGAGTCAGTGAGAGACTATGATATATGTATTATGATTATGGATATTAAGTTGAAAAGGTACATAAACGGACCCCATAACACATTACACATGGGAGGCTTGAAAGGTACGTCAAATGTGTAAAATGTACGCCAACGGCAACACTGGCTAGCCACCATCTTGAAATGTAATATTTGGTGTTACAAGCCAAGGGAAAATGATTACCCAACTATAATTAAAATTATAGCTGTATTGGATCGATAACACTAGATTTTGTCCTCGAAATAGTTGGGAAAGGGCAATGATGATCCGCGATGCGACTAGTGTCCTAGATGTATATCGGCTGCGGTGATTCCTTAAAATCTGATGGGTCTCTGCTTGTGAGCCACCTACTAACATACCAAATTAGTGTTGAATATTGAAATAACACATTTTATAGAGGCTTAAATAATGAATTTATTTACGCAAGAATCAATTTAATTAATGATTTACTTGAAAAATGGAAAGTTCCATTAATTGGTATTACAAACATTGTCATTCTGAGATGACAACGTTCCAGTTTTCACATTCGGTACCATGTCGATATTTTCAGGTATCAGTTGTCAAAAGTGAAAACTTCTATGGTGACAGCACTGACAACTGGTAAACACTTCACCACAGAGTACGTCACTATGCAGACAAAACCATAATTTTATTTATGAGACGGAGTTTACACGCTCATTCTGGCGTCAGTTCAGTCTGTAACCTTGATCACGTATAGACTGATGGATTAAAACGGTAAGTCAGACTGATAATCAGTCCAACCGAAAACTTCTACGAGTTAGCACGCATTCGCATTAGGTATGGATTTTAATTAGAAAAAAGCTTGTGTTGCTATAATATTAGCACTGTCTACAACGAATCGTAGGAAAAGAAAGCGGTGATGTAAAAAGTGGAAAGAAAGAAGAATAGGTAAAACTACCAAAGTAAGAATAAATTCTGTCTCCTGGGCCAATGGTTGTGAAGGAGACGTCGGGGGTGGCAGGGGAGATGGCGCAGGCGACAACACGGTGTGCAACTCCATCGCTGTCTAAGTGGTGACTGACATCAGACTGACAGCTATTAAACACACGTTCCGTCTAGCGTCAGTCTCACCAGACCGACAAAAAATATTAAATTATTTAAATAACCATCATTCTGAACCATCAATCCATCAGTCTGCGCGTATGCAGTCAGTTTCCCGTCATTCTGACATCAATCATGAACTGAACTGACGCCAGAATGAGCGTGTAAACTCAGTCTAAGCATGCTTCTGCCCGCGACTTCGTCGGCGTAGATTTCGAATTGAGCCCAAATACCGAGAAAAAATTATCAGTGTGGAAGTATCCTTTAAATTGTGTAACAAATTTCATCTAAATCTGATGAGCAGTTTTCGAGAGTTTTGCTAACTTTTGTTTATCTTAAAACTAAAAGATGAACGAAAATAATTCACACGTTTCTATCGAATACATTATTATTAGTTTATAAGTATTTATAACAGACTAATCCTGTCAAGTACCGCTGCAGCTTCTTCAGAATTATATGTACCTGCTTTCGTATCTTTAACACCACTGACTAACGCTAAAGGAAAAACATCGTTAAGCAACCATTGATTCAAAAACTCAGAAATCGCCAATCAATGCTTTCTCTGTAGGAGAGGCCTGTGCCCAGCCCAGCAAGAAAAAATAGGCCAATGATGATAATGTAGTCATTGCAGTCAGTCTGTCACAGTTCCATGAGGATATAACAGAATAAAAAAAATAAGTAATTCGTGAACTTTGTGTACGTCAAACGTCATTATTTTAAGCTGTTGCCAGCAATAAAAAAAAATAGTTTCGTTTCTAGAATTTTTTGCCAATCTGTACGATACTTCCCTTTTTCGAAGTGGATTAAAAATATTAATAGGTATAAATAGATTATAAATACCTACTAATATTTTTACTTCAACTTCTTATAGGTAGATTAACCTAGTCGGGAAAGAGCAATAATACATACCTATTTCTTAAGCAGTTATTTTATTAATTTGATAATGCATTTTAAATTTGCGTTTTATTTACATGCATGGATACTACAATTTCAATCTTATAAAAGTTGTCTGTGAGTTACGGTTCCTTTAGCAGAATAGATAATATATTCAGGAAACCAATGTAAATCTCCAATCAAATTAAAAAAATAAAATAAGCACAATCTTTACTCGAAATAGGATAGCTACTTAACTGTTACAAAAAAAAATCTAGACTATAAACCATGTGTTACACCAAGCTCATACACAGCAGGCCAGCTAACTTAATTTGACTGATTTTATTGCCTTCGAAGTTTTAAATTCATTTAGATACTATGAATGAGAAAGTAGATAGTGATAGAGGATGATCTACGCAAATGTTGATTGATTGGTGGTTAACTACCCAGCTGTAGTTGTGGGCAAACAGTATCATTGTTGAGATTGGAGCTTTAGCATCTCTACCCCTGTAAAGTTTGAATGAATCATTTGGAACATCTAATCAAAGGATAAAACTACCTAATGTACAGCATTTTACGTCGGTTTACCACTGAATGTTTCGAATCAGTGAATTATATCTGTACACATTTATTACACACTTCTCCTACCCAGCTGCAGTCTGACCAAATTGCCGTATGCTCTATGAGGAGCTTGTATTTAACAGTTGGAGTCTAACACTTTTTTTGTATAACTAAATGTATAAATTAATATACATAATTAAATAGACTGAATATTAGTAAATAATAAAATTTAGGAAGAGTTAATGGCTAGCCAGAGATGGTGGGGGATTTATAACCACTTCTTTATCTATACAGAAAGATA
Source organism: Pyrrhia umbra (assembly GCA_963891755.1). Classification (NCBI taxonomy): domain Eukaryota; kingdom Metazoa; phylum Arthropoda; class Insecta; order Lepidoptera; family Noctuidae; genus Pyrrhia; species Pyrrhia umbra. The sequence goes on from OY982925.1 coordinate 7,279,210, forward strand.
GTCTGGCAAGACCTTTTCAATAGAAATACAAAATAGTATTTTTAATGCAATATTTGTAGTATTAATTTGCGAGTGTCTCATACTGTAGATATGATGTGTTAATTACAAATTTATTAACTAGATGCCTTTGCAGCCTGGCGCCTCTTCACATCCCAATTGTAAACTCTTGCCATGTTTACTTCAGTAGTTGTCCATTGATCTCTGCAATAAGGAACAAAAACATTATACAAATCATCATCATGCATAATATTATCTCTTTGTCTTCTTCTATACAGAAGTGCATACCAATAGTACACTCACATGTTGCGAGTTATGTTTTAAGAATTGTGTTACAAAAGGCAGCCTATTGTCATTAACTGGACACAAATTTAGAACTTAAATTCCTATTGATAACTTCCTTATGGATTCTTTTCCCATTTCCACAAAGTAACATTGTCCCTAACTTCTTTTTTTCTTTGAACATACATTTTCTTGGGACCAATAGCTTTAACACTCATGTATATGTAGTGTAGCTGTTAACAGCACTGCTTCTACAGATAAAAAATATTACCTTAAGAAATCTAAATCATGTTCAACACAAGCTAGATTTTTCTTAGCAGTAGCCATATTTGATGATAGTAGATTTTCAGCATCTTCTAATGTGTATTCTAACATAACATTAGCCCCAAGCCACAAATAAACTTTTTCAGTTGGTGAGATGTTAGCCTGGAAAATAAATAAAATATAACAATTTGGGTGAAAATAGGGTGGGATGCAGCTAGTGTATGGAAATAATATGAATTATAGAATACAATTTACGTTTATTTATACACCATTTTGTTTATATGTAATACATAATTGAAACTGTCAAAAAACAAAAAAACAAGAAATATAATTACCTTCACAAACACTTGATCACTAAGAAGAAATTCTGTTTCCATTTCTTCTTTTTGAGTTTTAAGCTTTTCAATCATTTCCAGTGATCTGGCTAAATCAGGTATTTGTTGCCTTAGACGCCTTCGTTTTGTCGCCAGTGACAACTCCATGTGTTTATATTTAGCATGTTGTTCATCAAGGTTTCTCAAAACTTTGTCTACTCCACCAGTGTTTTCTGGCTTGCTCATAAATTCATCTACATTATCCTATTAGAAAAGTTGACAATGTTGAAAAAGAACTACAAAAGTACAATTTGAAGTAAGAATTAAGAATATATTTTATTATTATACATACATTGATAGCAGAGAAGTAATTATATTAAGAGTAAATATTATTTCTACTGCGGTAAAATTATTGACAACTGAAGATTTTACTGGAGTGGTAATACTTACTCTCAACAGCTTAGTTAAAACTTTATAAATTTAGTAGATAGAAAATTTGAGGATTCGTAAAAAGATCATATCTTTTGAGACATAGGTTACAATGAAATTGTAATAGTTTAACTTAGTCATTTTTGGTTTTACATAAAATGAGTCAATGGAAAACATGTCCTAAATGAATAATTAAAGCATCTTACGACAAATACAGCCTCCGGTATGCCTGAAAATGATTTCGGGTTTGAAGTGTCTGATTTATCACCTTCCATTTTTAACTTGTTCTTGGTGAATTTTAATCAGATGCTGAAAATATGAATGACACAAATATTTTTAGTACGGCGTATGTGATCCAACTTATCTAATTGATCGTTAGGACTTACAATACTACATAAATCCCCTTGTTTTTTCACATAAGGCACCGCACTGCACTCAGACTCCGGTAGCGGTTTCCTGTTTCACTTCAATGAACGAATGACTTGAGACGGAATGATGGAATAAATCGTAGTACTTGATGTGCAGTCTGTGAATGGAATGAAATAAAACTAGCGATGTGCGAGTCGAGTTAGGTGACCCGGGTGATTCGAGTCGTATGAAGAACGAGTCGATTCGAGTTCAATTCTTATTAGCTCGAATCAACTCGGATCACGAGTCACAGTACACAGACTATACACGAGTCAACGAGTAAACACGAAATTTGATTGGCTCGTTGGCCCGAGTTGGCCAAGCCGAGCATCTCCGATTCGAGTTGAATGAAATGAATGAATTTGTAACTCGCGTCGACACGCGCGTCGTTCAACTCGCATTGTATTTTTATAACTAGCCATTCCCGCGGTTTCGCTTGCCCGCATCCTGTGAGAATTACGCGCGTACTCTGATAAAAAATATCTGATACCTACACTAATTAAAAATTAATTAACTAATGTGGTTTGTGTGTACCAATTTTCACCAAGCCCGGTTAATTTTTTTTTTGTGTATGAGTGAGATGCCATTCTAGGTTGACCTAAAAAAAAAAAAAAAGCTTGGTTGGATGGTCGGTGGGCCTTGAAAGTTGGACTCGCCGACGGCCGACTTGCGTGAGTTAGTCAGCGAGCGAGCGAGTCGAGTCAATTTGAGTTGCGATGCGAGTCAGTAACCATACCGACTCGAGTCACTAGAGTCAAAAAAAATCCAACTCGTCACATCGCTAAATAAAACTAGTGATCATCATAATATTATTCTCCGTGGAATATCCTTTGAAACAGGACTGAGCACTGAGCAGTCTGGTAATATGAATAAATAGAGGAAGATCGCACACTAGAGAATGTGTTTACATGCTGGGATATAAGACCGAATCATATTTTACTCGGGGTGTATATTTTCGAATAAGTAAAATAGTGGATCATTGTTTTATGCAATAGGGTGACAACAATCTTGTGTAATTATGGAATTATTTTCACAAAATATTTGGCAGTTTTGCAGATTACATTTTAGATCAGAGAATTTCGTGACTTATGTGAATAATTAAATAGAAATTGAAATCAAAAGTCCTGTAATATATTTTAATGTTAATATATTTTTTCAGAGTAACCATCAAAAGTCAAATCCTTAGGTATACTGTCGAGGGTTTTTTGTTTTTTTTTTTGTATGGCATCTCGCAGGTCAACCTAGATTCTAGATTCTAGGTTGACCTGCGAGAGACCTTCTAGGTCCTAGGAGGTTGTCGACTGCTTAACCGGGCTTGCCTGTGAAGTGCCTTAAATGAATTTAGGGCCTCCAGCCAGGGCTTAACTTCCAAAACTAAGCGACTACACGCTAAGGGTACCCTGTAGTAGGGTACGGGCTTCGGCTTAGGGCGTCGCTGGGGGAGGATAGCAAGGGACAAGCTGGATCAGAATTTATATATTTTATAATCGGGAATTTTAAAGCTATTAGCTCAGTCCGCGAGCTGGCTCGTCGAGCTAGGGTCGGGAGGGCATGGACAAGGTCGTCGCGACGGGTCTCGGCGGCGAGTTCGATACGAACGCGGTCTGTGTTTGTATAGAGAGCTAGTGGACCTAGTACTCTCTCTTGGAAGAGGGTTATAGCGTCATCGGGTATGATGATAGAGAATTAGTTATTTAATTTCGTCATAGCAAAGATAGACTTCAAACTAAAGAATCGGCCAACTATCAGTACAGACTGCTCATTTAAGCATAGAGTGGGCTCTCTTTCCCCTATTAATATTACTGTGCGTACAACTCTTTTGTCTTTTCCGTGTAACATGTAAATAATCTGTGGCCTGTGGCGTGGTGTGGTTCGTTCGTTATGACGTTTGTTTGACATTACTTACTACCTGAAACCCGATTGATTGAGCAAAGTATTGTTTTACATAGCTGTTTCTGCGTTATTTGCTAGGATATTTTCCGCATTTTAACGAATATCTTTCACATTTACAATCCTCCGTGGGTAATCAATTGAATTCTAGTGCTAAAATGTACTCGTGGAAACGGTATTGCAAATATTTACCTTATTCATTTCATTCCAGACCAAACCTTCCGTGGAGGCTACGCCCTGTTTTGCATTTCAAAGTTTTAGTTTTGCGTTCAACATAGGCCTATCAGACACTGCCGTTATGGACATGATGGTTTCAACATTGCAGCAGCAGCGGGCTGTAACAGAACAATTAAGACGAGAAGCTGCAATAAAGCGCATTCCCGTCTCTGTCGTTGTATCTGACATCGTCAAATACATTAATGAACATGAACAAGAAGATTGCCTTCTTGTCGGCTTTTCCAGTCAAAAAGTAAATCCCTTCCGTGAAAAAAGTTCCTGCACTGTTCTTTAAATCAAAAATATATGTGTCTAACTACTTGCATAATATAATATTATGCTTCAGAAAGGAATTTATGGTAATGATTAAAATTGTCCGTTTATTGTAAAACTTAGTATTCACTTATTCCTATGTATTTATCTTCTGTAAGGCAGTTATAATATTAAATATGTTTGGCATTATGTTATTGATCTTATTTCGTTGCATCAAGATATTCTATGTAATTTGGTTACTTATTATTTAACTTGAACTATCAAAGGTAAATAAATATAACTTTAATTTTCAATATGTTTTATTTGTGCACTGAATACTGAATTCCAATTCCTCTATTACCTATTTATTATTGTTGACATCTACCAATTCCACAAAAACATTGAATTCATTCTTGTTTCCAATATATAACACAGCAAACAATATAATTGTACATACTTTTGTTTTAAGCTGCTACTAAGGTTTTGTATTATGTAGTCTTCCTTATGAAGTAAGGGTGAAAACTAGCTATTATAACAATGCTTAAATTGTACTTATTTGTTACCACAAGAGACATCAGTACATCAAAATTGGCTTAGACAGAATAACACTACTTGCGTAATACATAAATGTATATACATAAAACCTGTATATCAAACAAAGACAAAGATTTATTTGGTGTTAACATTTGAATGTATTATTTTCTATGATTATAAATGTAACATTTTGTGGATTTACACTAACATTAATTAGGATTACCATATACATTGGCTTAATTATGTGCAGCTCATGAATTTTCTGGCATAGTATCAAAGTATGAATTATAGTAATAACCAGGCAGAATCTTCACAATCATTGTTTGAGGTTCAAATTGTAAAGTTACATGTTTGAGACAGCTACAAACAATTTGGATCTTTAGCTAATTATAGATTCAGTCAGTACTTTTGTCTGATAAATCAATCATATTAACAGGCTTAATAGTCATATATGCAATATAATGGATATACCTAATGTGCAATATTAGAGGGCAGGTACCTACTGTTTGCCAGCTATAATTAGTTTATTGGGTGCACTACTTTATAATTTTATTATTACATATAATGTATCTAGCACAGCAATCCAGTATGTTATTATTAAAATAAACCTCATCTCATAGCTCTGTAAACAAACAAATATTAAAATTTAACAAGGCTTCAGGATATAAGGACTGAATCACTAGAAATTATAGTTAAGTAATTCATATCATTCATCACCATTTACAGAAATAATAGAGCCTAGAATTCACACTCCCCATGTCCGTTCATATGAACATTTATAACAAGGTTCCAAGAAGCATCTGGTAGCTTTCCACAAAATGGTTGCAATTCCTTAAAAGTAACTAATGTCATTGTTTTATCACTTCACCAGTACCAACAAAGTTAAATAAAAATAGCCAGTATTTTTTTTATGTATGGCAGTGGAATTAAACATAGGGAAATTTATTTAGTATCCTGTTATATGTTTGAGCAAATTTGGAATTAAACGAATAAATCTTATACTAGGGGTAAAACTATATAAAAACATAAATTTACCAACTATCAGTCTTTTAAATTGATGTTGATTATCAACCTTGTGGCAATTCGTCTCTCAAAAGTTTACAAAATATGAAAAAAATATAATATCAAAATAAAAAATAGAAGACCATCAAATATGCTTAGTACTAGCACACCTATTGTCATATTTGTTATTAAAATATGTAAAAAGGTATTATCTAAACAACTTAGTTCTAAGACTGATATTATTTTCTATGGCAATACACAAATAGAAAATGCCTTATACACATCAGTCAAAATAATAAAATATTAAATAATCCCACAAATGTAGATTTGATAATTCTAATAGTTGACTGTTATGTAACTACATTATATTTTAGACTAATTATATACATAAACATTTAAATAGTTACTTACAATGCATCTTAACACTGTTATCATATCTTTCAAATTTCAGCTCATATTCATAAGATTAGCGTTGTATTATCACTAATGTCTACCATATTTTACCATGTACCAGCTTATACATTACTCAATATTAGTAATAACAATGGAGGACATTGCAATATATATTTATAATAATGTTATGAGATACTATTTTAAATAATAGAAGTAACAAATATATAATAGTGTTTCTTATTTTGGCTAAACTAGTACATATACATTTACTCCTTAGAAATAAAATTTAAATAACTAAGTAAATAATGTTTATAAAAAGGCCTCAATATTTGGTATCATAAATAATCATTATTATGCTAAGTGAATTATTCTTTTATAGCTTAAAAAAACAGATCTTAAAAAAATGTTTGCTCACAAGCATGTAAATATGCATTTGTTTTTGTAAACTTTTGAGGTGAACCATCCCTTAAAAATAAATTGAGGGTTACATTATGCTACTCATAACTTGATTCAGGTGAAATAATAATAATAAAAAAAATTAACAGTAACAAATATTTTTTTAGCAAAAATAATAATTTATTATTTTAATATTATAATTTAAAATAAAATTAATGAGAAATACCAGAATACTTTTTGGATTATACTATTTGAAATCAAAAGTACATAATAGGAAGGGTAATTACAAGTACCTGAATCAAGTTATGACAAATGAAACTGGTGGGTTACCATTGCAATTTACATACTGCCTTACACTCTTTCTTGCTTTGGCGGTGACATATCTTCATTACCATTAGCCACACTTTGATGGTACAGCTTCAACAATTCCATAGCATCTTGGGCCTGACGCTTTTCAAGCAATATTCTGTAACAAGAAAGTAAATAAAATTATTATATATTAGGACTAATTAAAGTTATTGCGACAAACACAAAAATTATCAAATAAGATTTAAATTACTTAATGTGGACATTAAAAAAAAACAATGATTTACTTAATATTCCAATTTGAAGATAAATATATTATTTAGATGGTTACAGATCAACAAATTGTTGATATTTTTAATTTCAATAAAATCCTAAAACTCTGTTACAGTAGGTTACACAATTGCTGGGCTTTGGATATTTTTTGAAGGACAATGAATATTATAAAATACACAAACTGGAAATTATTGTCATCTTTAGTTAACAGTAGTTGACCGTCAAGCATGGGCCATGACAGCTTGTCACAGCATTCTCAACTCAAAGAAAAATGATGAATAAATACCTTCCAGATGCTTCTTTGATGTGCTCCAAAATAATTCTATTATCTCTGTCTGTCACAATGTCTGCTAGACTGTCCGGATCCATATCTGACAGAAGTTCCAAATCTTGACCTCCAAGTAGTGAGATGTGACACAAATTATGTTGCAGGCGGCCTACCAAGTTTGCAACTTGCCCTTTGTCTCCTAACGCTATATCATCAGTTTGATCGAGGGACACTTGGCACTTTGGCATATTAGGAGCCCATTTTTCAAGACCATGCAAAATCATTAGAGAAGTATCAGGGTCCAAAGTAGAAAAGTATTCTTCATCATCCACTTCAGTTCCATCGGACTCTAAAACTACTGTTAGATTCTCCGATGGCATCCCTAGCTTTTCTGGCACTTTCGCAAGGAGATCTTCGAGGGACGATGCCACTAGTCCTTTCTTTTTGTCCCGATTTACATCACATATTTTATACGGCTTGTTAATATCATGCTCCATTGTTTTGTTTTTATACGATTAAACTTTATAGGATATAGAACAATAACTGGCCAACGTAAAACAATTTTTTTTGTTCAATAATCAGGCACTGAGACTGAGACAAGCATTCAAAAATTTTACGAGATTTTTGACTGGCTTTTTGCTATTCACAAAGTGGTCGATTTGACGTTTATAAATATTGCCAGAGTAGAAATATTCACTTGAACTGTTTTTATTTTATTATTAGAACAATTAAAGTTGAAATGAAATATGGTATGTATTTTTTTAAGTTTCGTGAGAAGTCTGCATGAGCATCAGTCGGTGTTTTTTGAAACAACGACTGTCTGCCACAAGCTCCTGAATATGACTCCCGTTTTGCTCAGCCGCTCACGGCGGCGCGGCGCCGATTATCATGATATTATAAACATCTACCTATCTGTGATATACAGCTACTTATTTAAACCATTTGTTTCTGTAGGAATGAACTTAGATATATTTTTCATCTATTTACAAGGTTTTCAGCTAAGCGAGTAAATTGTGCCTGGAATACGCTTGCTTAGTTTATTTCATGGACGTATAAAACGTCCATGGTTTATTTCTTAAATCTGTTAATGCCATTATTGTGAATAAATACCAAGGTATTTGTAGTAGGAGGCGGCCCACTTCCTGTATGATTCTTTAAATGATCACTTTCCCCTAACCATCCCCTAACTAACCTATGCAACAATAATCAAATAGGTGTCAGTCTTCTTGCTTACAAAGCAAAGGTAGCGTTAAAATTATTTAAGATTTATAGTTATGTACTACACTATATTTAAATACATACAGGTACTGCTTACACACACTGAAATAGATAAGTATCAAGACCAGCAGGCTTTCGATCGGCATAGGTACCTACTATGTATAATAGTGTCTTATAATACTAATAATGTTGTTATTTACTAATAAGGATATTAATACAAGTACCTACTAGCTGCTTTGCGCATTTTCACCCACATTCTGAGGCTTGGTGTACTTACCTGGATATAATGTAATTTCCGAGGTTTCAATCAATTTTCATAACAAATTTCATCTTAACAGGGTTAGCCTAACTGACAGATAGACAGACAGAGTTACTTTGATATTTATATAATTCGAAAGGATTATCTTTAAGTAAGTACTTATTTAAAATATCTATTTTAAAATACCTACTAAAAACACTTCAAAATCAATTTATTTTATGGCATTGATTTTGTGTCCCTACCTACAAATGAACCCATACTTTCGCTAATCTGTACTGCTGGCCGCGTTAACTTACGTATGTACCTAATCATAGTAGAGGACCCGGAGATTTACTTATTTATTACCTAAAAGTGGAGAGAGTTAAAGAGTAAAGTTTACTTTTGCAGGGATTAATATCACTGACCTATGAAATTTTTAACTATTCAAGAACGTTTCAGGCGTTAGGTACTTAATAATATATGGGGGTGTATTTATCTTTGTAGATTAAAAATCAGCAATTTCAGGTTCAGGAAATACACACTTTTCTGTAGGTAGGTATCTATCTTTTATTAGCTTACTACACTACAGTGATGTAGTGTAAGTTAAAAAAACCGTAACTTATCTTATATTTTCTCTCACATAGGTAGTCAATGCAAAATCATAGTGAATTCACTATCAGCATCGAGGGCCACGGGCCAGGTATACAAGGGCGGTCGTGGGGTCATGTTCGGTCACAGTGCGGCGCGACGCCCGAGGATCAATATAGCCTCCCCTACCGACTCACCCCCTTATTACTCTATACTAGAATGCAATTTGCAACTTATAAAATAATAGTTTAGTACATTTGTGCACAGGTCTATGAGTAGGTACATCTAGACATCAGTAGGTACCCATATGACCACATGTTACGGTAGTTTAGTTGTACCTAAATCTACTTGCCTTTTCACATGAACAACTTTTGCTCAGTTTACTCACTTCTACCTCGTATAAATCAGGGTAGTGACGCCGCTTTTAAAATGTTGAAAATTCAATGTTACTTACCTCCTAATAAAGTAATCAATGTTAGGCAGATGCAAGGTGTTGGAGGAGGTGAGTGGGGAGATCGAGAGGTCTTTTCCCAGCTGTGAACTGATGATGATGATGTAGTTACTAACATGCGTTGCCACGTTTTTTTGTGTGTTTGGCCTTGCATAGAGCAAAGAAACAACATCATCATTTTCATTAATTAGGCATATGTTTAACGACAAAGCGATAAAAAGGATTACTTCACTACATTGGCAAGTTATTAGGTTTACTTAGCGTCTAGACTGCACAGGTAAACAAAACGCGTACCTACCCAAGTTCTATAACTATGTCTGTGTTGCTACCTGAAGCTTTGCGCCTTCTGGCGTAGTATTTGCAGCACAGTACAAGTAAGACTAATTCATGAAAATTAAGAAAATTTTATTAAAAACCTAACAACATTTTATTTTCTGTTTATGACTTAAAATTGTCTGCTTATGTGAAAGTTTCAGTAGAAGTAGTTCATTACGTAACTAGGTAAAATAAAGACATATTAATGTTGTTAATATTATGAATTCGGAGCCACAATATTCTACCCTAGGAACCTGTCTTGGACAGCAGACGTAAAGCCTCCTGCGGTTATTTGACTGGCTAAATGAGTTTTCTCAAACTCTCGAACGCTAAATCGTTTTATATAGAATCGGAAAGAGGTAGATTCACCCAATTTCATCAAAACCCTGAGGCCAACTTTCGAGATTGTGCCAAAAAATAATAGGTAAGAACGTATTGTTGGAAAATCACTAGCTGTATGCTAAAGCTTTTTTTGTACTCGTCTACGATTAGTCACAAAATACAAGCAGATTTTATCCTTGTCGCTTTTATTATGTCCAAAGAACTCCTCAGCAGGAGATACCGAATCCTGTATAATATAGCGTTTCAGTCATTTAGTGCAGCTGGTAGTTGCTAACAGGGTAGCTAAGTCGTTTGGGTGATTTTCCAGCCATGTTTTATATTTAGGTATTCCCTGTTAGTTTAAACTCCTTAGCAGTCCTTTTGCTGAGAGCGTCACGGATCTCTGGATCTCTGGCTCGTTGATGAACTATGGTCATTTGAAATAGTTCTTAAGATGTCATTTTGTAGCACTTCGCGACAGCTGTGCGCATATGGATGATATTGGTTTTCAGATCATTTTGTACGTCAGCAGTAGTTTGATGTTTTGGAACCGCATGCTCAGCTCGTCTCGTTTTGATTTGATGTGTTTTATCCAGGTCGGCCTTTTATCCAGTGTTTATCACTGTGTGGCTGAACATTCTCGCCCATTAATAAACTACTACTCCCTATGACATCAACTTTCTGCCCGCGAAAGTCCCCAAAGGCTTCATTACGAGTTTTCTTGAAAATAAAGTTAATCTACTATTCACACAGTCTAGCAATTAGAAAATAAATTTTCGTAACAAAAATTCAGAATTTGAATCTGTAATACACTCATATATGTATATAGTTGTATGGATACGTGCGTACGTAATAGTAGAATAAAAACATACTTACTTACATATTTTTTGTAAGAATGCTGTTGCTACTCAAAAATGCATTTTTTAAGGGAGCTGATTGAAAATAGGCAAGGCAGTAAAGTGCTATATATAGCATTCTACCGTAAGACTGTGAATAGGTACCGTTTGATTATAATCTAAGCTGACGAGAAATTGTTAACTGTACCAACTCTGCAATATTACATAATTACCACCCCACCCACGGCAGGAGGAGTCATTTGATGATATCCCAGCCGAAAAAAAGTGACGATTATAAACCACCGAAAATTAATACGTAATATTATAAATAGTTGGAGCCGTTTATATTTTTTTGTCAGTTTATGGCGACAGATACTCTTTTGTTCGTCGTAGTGAGATGAATAAGTGAAAAGTAAAATTCTTGTAGGATATTTTCGAACGAAGCTAGAGTGAGCAACAAGTGGCTAGTATTAACATCTGCATTATTAAAGAGCGGGGATGTACTAGTTCACAACAAATGACGCATCTGCAATGCTAAAATAAACATAGCCCATGAGACCGCAATACCTATAGCGCGTAAATAGAGGGAGAGACCTACTCAAAGTTATTGTAAGCTTTTAGATTACCTACAATATCTTTCCTCTTTAGGGTTTCGTAGTCGGCAAGAAACCCTTATAATTTCGCCATGTCTTTCTGTTTGTCTGTCCGCGGCATAGCTGGTTCTTGGTAATAGAAAACTGAAATTTGGTATTAGATATGTATATTAATCACGCCGACAAAGTGGTAAAATAAAATTATGACCTTTTTTTTAGGTTAGCTCCTAAACACGTAAAGTGGGGATTATTTTTCTCGCGTATCCCTTGATGTGGAATATCGTTAGATAGGTCTTTCAAAAATATTTTAGGCGTGTGAAGTCCATTTTCGGTTAAATGAGCTATTTGCGAAATATCTTGCTTTTATGTGCAAATTTTTGTTCGATACAATCGTCCCCACTCTCTAACTTTTGAATGGCTGTCCTTAGAAATGTGAATGAATGTGAACTTATAACAAAAACTATTACGGCTAAGTAGGCTTAACCGGTTACAGACTTGTAGTCGACTAACTAAGACCTACCACGGAACCTACACCACCACCACCTAAACCGCGTGGCCCGACACCCACTTGGACGGCTTTTCAAAATTATTTTAGAAAAATATAAATTAGGTAGGTACCTAAGTTTGCTATTATAACGCCCCGGTTTTAGAATTTTTACACAAATTGATACCAAATCGTTGAATTTGAAGTCTGGTTTGAGTAGTCTAGCATTGTGTGAGTGCCATATAGGTACGTACTCAGTGCTCTATATTAATGAATTCATTCTACTTGATGATGAAATGTTTATAGCATATACTGCTGCAGAAATGTTTTCATATAGGTACTTACCTATATTATTCATGACAGACAGAGATTTAATTTGTAGGTACAGACCACTTAATTTGATTTCTCTTCCAGTTAACCACTCTGGCGCTACTGCCATATTTCAGAGATTTACTTATTACAATTTAATTGTAAGTCTAGTGGTGTGTCTTATATTCTTATAAATAAGTAGGTACAACCAGCACGGTAAAGTTATTTTATTCCGGTGTTCAGCTGGAATTTCAATTTACTAAAATTGACTGTTTGGTTGATAATAATTTATGTACAGAGTTACCGTTGGAGCTACATATTTATAATTATTATTTGACCATAATCAGGCCACAGACGTACTAGACTTTGTAACTGTCTACACCTAGTACCTATACTACGTACTTTTAAGCACCCTAGCCATTGCAAACGGTTTGCAGCAATTACATTACAACAATAACATAATTATTTACCTACAGACATTTTAGACACACATTCAACAGCATTTAACAATCTGTAGGAATAGTAATATAAATACAATCTAGTGCACGGAAATCCACGTGAAAGAAATGTTACTCGTACAATACAGCAACTTAGCTGGAGTAAAATTTTCAATGACAGTGGAGGTAACTATAGCTAGCCGTTTGCAGGTAGGAGTGCGGTTTGTCTCGGCGGTGTAATGTAAAGTCTCGTTGACACGGTACATGCATCAACAGAACATCACAGCAGCCATGTCCGGATGTAGTCATTTCAAACTGAAAACTTTGACGTAGGTACACGTGTGACGCAAACACTCTAGATAATAACTGCTATTCAGTTGTATTAAGTGTGTGCTTTTAACTCGAAATGTTCGATTGAACATCACAAAATATTTAGGTATTTTATGTTTTCCAAGTAGGTCAAAAAGTTTACAATTTAACGATCTATAGCAAAATTTAAATGTGAGAGGATGCCAGAGGGTAAAATCTGCCGAGCCCTTTTGTTGTCTTTCAAAAAGGTAGACTTAAGTCTGTACGCCTATGAAGAAATATAGGCACTTCTTCGAATTTGAATTTGTGTATTTCGAGAGCTTCGTATCCTATATTCTAAGATTGTCTCATTGAGAATCGTTTAACTATTTGATTTTATAGATTTTATATTAAAAAAGTCATGCTCGATATTGAAGATTTTATCATTCTAGAACTCGGTGGCGAAAATACACAAAATTATACCTAATCGGACTTACCAACTTCTGCAATGATGAATTAGTTATTTTTCAATTTGTAGTGTTTTTATCCTACTCCGTAGAGTTGAAGCTACAAGTATCTTTTGTGTGGAACTAGCCTTTAGCTGCAGCACACGCGACCTTTGCAGCTCCGTATTCAGGTCGAGGTCGCACATCTGACCCCAGGTTCCCACGGGCACATTACGGCTGCCACATGAGTGGCACAATTTGTGCCTGGATACCACAAAAGCAATTGCATCGGAAACCGATACGACCTGAATTAAGTAAATTGAGATTAATATAAACAGCAGAGGCTTTCAGTATAACTTTGTCATCGTTAGCAAAAGTAATTAATGCTATTAAACACGTTCCAAAATAGGTGGATGTGAGTCTATCGGTGGTAGTCTTTAATCTTTGTTAAATATTTTATTGCGTTGGGTTTCAGCTGAGAAATATTTAAATATTACAATATTTTACAACTACAGGACAATATTTACCTTCCAAAACAAGGCATCTTGCTTAATGTTGTTTTTGAATCTTTTACATCTATGTCATGACAGTAACTTTGATCAATCACTGTCGGCATAACTAAACGATTAGTGAGTTTTAAAATTTGGGTCGAAAAGAAACAAGTCATCTTCATAAATAGGCAACTTTCACAATAGGTTTGCTTTATTCGTGGCTTTTATGTTTAGTCTCATTCTATACAACAGTGAAAAAACAATCTTATTAAAGTATTTGTACTTCCTTACTAATATTATAATGAGAAAGTAATAGCAGTCTGTCTATCTGTCTGTTACGCCTTCACGGGAATAGAGCTGAAATAATTAAGATGAAATTTGGTATAGAGATAGATTATAACTTGGGGACGGTACATCATTACTGGGTCGCGTGTCACCCACCCTATATCTCATTAGCGGTTACAAGATTCAGCTTGAAAATATCAAGTTCTTACGGTGTAATTCAAGTCAACGCATCCTTGTTAATGTTATAAATCCGAAAGTAACTCTGTCTGTCTGTCTGTCATGATTTAACAGTAAAACTGTCGGACCGATTTGGATGTAAGAAGGCCTTCTATCAGGATACGGGTGAAACCTCTAGTCTAAAATAGGTACATCGGGACAATATTTGTTCTGCTAACGATTGATTATATCTCAAAAACACATGTGCACGGTAATTACTGTGCCTACTTATGTTCTGATTAAATAATTAAAGTATGCCAAAGTGGGTCAACAAGGTACTACGAGGCGGTGGAGCGATAAGTTGGCCGATACTGCGCTTTCGAAAACTTCAGCCTAACGTCGGGAAAACTGTATCTACTTCGTGTTATGATGTTAATTCGAAAGTTTTCCTATGTTCGTGAATGTGCAATTTGTGTCATAGACAAAGAAAGTCACCTTATTAAATTTACAGGCTCAATGTCTCACAAAGTAGGAACAATAGTCAAACAACCTGCTATTGTATTGTAAAAGATAAAATAAAAAATCCACTTAAAGAACTATTTTGAAAATTAAAGAATTAGATTAATCTTGTATAGACTACAAGGCGATTGCAGTTATTGCTTAGAACTTTTACCGTGTTTCTTTGGATTGCGTCTGTTTAGTTATGACATTGCTTTTAAACTGAATGACATATTAGAATCTTGAAATAAACCGAACGATTGCACATGTCACATTGATATAAACATCCGCAGGAGCAGTGTGGCGTTTATGTAGTTCAGTCCATAAATAGTCGGTCTAAGATTTAGTTTATGGGTGCAATTTGTACCTACACGTTACCAATTTACAAGTGATCTCAGTGAGGGTTGCGCATTAAAACTCCCGATAGACGTTTTCAATCTTAAAAATATGGGCGGCGCTAAATATGGTTTTGTGTATTATTATAAATACACATATAGCTCCATAAAACAAATGCTACGCGAGCGCTATGCTACGTACGTAGTCATGTGGCTACGTAAGCCCGATTGGTGATCGTAGCATAACTTATCTCTTCGACCGATATTACAATGCTCTTGCAGATTTTTTATTTTTATTTATTAATAATTAAGGAGTTGAAATACCAATGTATTTCAGGTTGTGGTGCTGAGATGTGACAGGAAGACTCAAAAACTACTTTTAATATAATAATACTAGGCCAATTTTTTATCTATTTTTTTATTTACTAATTATGTACACACATATCGAAGGAGATCTATTGTTAAGAGGATCTATTGTTTTTATTTAAACGGCAAATAATAATAATTATTTATTTTTATAATTCTTGAGGGATTATAAATAAAACAAGAATCATCGTTTCTATTTATTAAAAGACACATTGTACAAAATTTATCTCACACGCGATAGAATTAAAATTAATCTAGATAGTACCTACTGAATTATGTCTGTATGCCGCACTTAAATGCACTTCAAAAATGCAGCGAGCAGGCGGCGATAATGTATTCATGGCACTCCACGTACCGGCTGCATTTTTAACATAATACGAATACACACACATAAAGCAAGTATTTGCAAACGTAAATAATATAATGGAATATCTATTATGTGATGCCAACGAGAGGGAAGTCCTCTAGTTGATAATTATAATTGATGACGTGATGATGTGAGCTAATGAAGATGATATAACACACGGGAACATTTATTCGAAATACTGTACTTGGCCAGTAGTATTTTACATCTGTGAATGTACATAACATCGTAATTGTACATTTACAAATATAGATTTACTTAGTGCCTTATCTAAACCAAGGAATATTTAAGGCAGCCCAACATTTTTGTTGAAGATTTGTTAAGAGATTTACTTATTCCTTACTTTGCGTAGGTGAGTGGCGAGCGCCTTTTAACTTAGTGGTTATCTAAATACTTTATCTTTTGGGCGTCACGTAAACACTCAGCGTATCGCGGTGGAAAGTTTCGCGAGTCGCGAGAGGCTTGCACAAGCTATAGTAAGAGCAAAGTTATTAATGTCTTCTACATGGTTTAGATAAGGCATATTTCGTTTACTATTCATTAATTATCCTAGTCTGAATGATGGAAAACCACACATTAAATGCGAGAATGGATCAGCAACATACGCGACTGACAGAATTGATCGAGTGCCAACAAATAATCGGGTCAAGCTGACCTGAGTACGTACTAACATATAGGTATATACTCACTTATCTACTTATCAAACATAATACAATGTCATTCGCATAGACACATTAATTTTACAACTTATATTTTTACAAGGGTAACTTGATATAAAACGTTCAGCATAATCTCGAGCAATTTGCTTTACTAGCGACTGTTGCCATAGAACTGGAACTTTTGAAGTTGGTATTTAATTAAGTCAGAAGATGTGATGAAAACCGAGATAATAATGGGACGGACGAGTGAATCTTTTGTTAACTAACAAATGTCACCAACAGTCACATTGGCTGACATTTCAATAGCTCTGACAAAGGTTTTTTATTTGAATGATAGTGGTTCTTGGATTATTAGTGTCCTAGACGACGTGGACATTTTAGTGAGTTGGTGATCTATATAAACTTGTTCAAGCGGGTAGAAGCTCGCCTGAATCGGTAAACCGTCTTGAACTTATGTGCTTACGTAAGTCGAGTGTTCTGCATGAGAGTTTCATTTGGCACACGATGAGTTCGCTACCCACATATAATGTAGATGCTAATTGTTTATTGCTCTGAGATAGCGAGATGCCAGGTTCTCAAACACACGTCTATATTTAATGCAATTTGTTGATCCTTCGATTAGAGCATTATATAACAATCATTCCACGATATGATCAATATTTTGTCCTTTTCAGTAAGATTTGTGAAATGAATTAGGTCCTTACCATGAATGTTATTTATTCTGATCTAGTAAAAAGATGAAGACATTCGAGATGAAAGTGAAATCGCCTTTTCATGGTACCTACTGTGAACAGCTCCGTCGGTTACTTTGTTTTTCACATTTGACCTTTATACGTAACGACTAAATTAAAAACTGTTGCGTTATATATTATTATAAAAGCCGCGTTATTTCCAGGATTAGTGATAAATTAACCGAGGTGTTCATTAGTTGGTAGACGTTGAGCAGGCTTCCCGTTTAATCGGTGTAAAGGCCTTCGTAGAGAGAGCGCGGCATGTGCTCAGCCAGCAAGGACTTAAGTTTCTCCCGGGGGGAGACTGGGGTGTAGCGGGAGAGCGGGAACGTGCGTGTCACTCCATCACTCAGCGCACGTGTCACGGCGGTCAGGTCGGCGTCCTAGTGGAAGTAATACAACTCATTAGTTATTATACTCACGCCCACCTCTCATGTGATTGAACTGCTAATGAAGCGTGAACAATAAAAGAAGATAAAATCACTGACTTGAAAATTACAAAACAGGCTCACTATGTAATTCATACATCGTTGGTTTGGAAGGAACTTCGATATTTAAATTTAAAATGTGAACTACTTTGCATCTAAAAATAAAATTAATGGTTACGCAAAAAGCGCTTGACGAAGCGGCTTTTACGTAAATATTATGTAATTAGGTAGACGTAGCTAACTATATAATATTTTGTAGAATCAACGTTGTCACGTGGTTGTCACTTATCTACAATATTTTTATTCTATAATTAGGATACTGTACGGAGGTGACAACGTTAATACCGCAAATAGCTTAGTTGATCATGCAGTAGGTAGAACATAAAATGGAACAAATCTACGAAGAAGGTTATTGGTTATTTTCTCTATTTGGCTATTGTTTCCTAGCTTTTGGTATATAATATAAAATGCTTTGTTCTGAACTAGCTTTCCGCTAGCGGCTTCCCCCGCGATACTTTAGACAATGGATACAAAAACTTGACAAATTATATACTAAAACCTTCCTTTTGAATCACTTTATGTATTAAAAAAAAAACGCATCAAAATCCGTTGCGTAGTTTTAAAGATCTAAGCATACATAGGGACAGACAGCGGGAAGCGACTTTGTTTTATACTATGTAGTGATATATGGCGGATCAATGCACAGCCTAAGCCGCTGATCGTAGATAACTGAAACTTGGAGGGTGTGTTCTTTTAATGACGTAAGCATCCGATAAGAAAGGATTTTCCGAAATTTTACCCCTAAGGGGTGAAAAAGAAGGGCAAAGTGAAAAAGTATAGCCCACGCGGCGCGAAGCCGCTGGCGGAAAGCAAGTTGTTAATATTTGCACTTAATTACGATGTTGTTTAGTTGTTCGCCCATATTACGCGGTATTCACAGCCTCTGGTAGGTAATTATTGATTTCCCATATTATGGCAATGATGTAGGTTCCTGCTTCAGTAAAACAATAACTTTAGGATTGAAAGTAACTTAACAGTTACTAGGTGGCCCGGCAAACTTCGTGCCGCCTTTTCTCCACGTAATTTTTTCTGATGTATTAATAGAAAATCCAACAAATCACATACCATAAAAATCGGTCCAGCCATACTTAATTTAACAATAGTGTAGCTAACTCGACTTTGGTTTATATAGGTATCTAATAGATTACAAATACATGAACAGAATGTTTTGTTAGTTAGGACTCCGACGTTATAAGTGGATATGGATCTGGGTCTTCGAACATGTATGAACATGGATATGCAATCGTATTGACCAATCCTTGTAATAATCCGATCTAGAGCAGACTGAGACTACTTTAAATTTTGTAGTCATTGATTTATTGTCATTATTATATGCTTATTATATATTTTTGTACTGTTGTTCTATTGACGCCGGAGGGAGTCACAATACATGCTGTTAATTTAAGCATTCGGTTGCTATGCTTTGTACACTAACACGACACAAACTGCCGCTTTACTAATCGCTAGGCGAGGCGAACGGTATCGTTTATACCCTTATACCACCACAGGCAAAATGCTTTTTCCGACCGGTTTAATCCAATACCACGACTATGTGCGTGTGGAGATCCTTAGGTATTTCTATTTTATTATTCGTAGAAGGAATAGGGTTACAGGGGCGTTTCCAAAAACAAATGAGGTGTATCAAAACAAGGTTTCTTTTTACGACATGAAAATGACAACGTGGCCTCTTGTGTCCACGCCTATTTTTTGTAATTTAAAATTCAATCTGACTTCCATTTATATTAAAAACTCGTGTAACGCCTTTCAACAAGCCTTGATATTCAAATTATGGGACGTTGGCTTGTTTTAAATTCTGATATATCCTTTTACGACGTATAACGGAACATAGAGGTGAAACTGAGGAATGGTATCAATATTTTGTGGGTCGTAAAACGGAATCCAGAAAAAGGTACGTAGGCCGACTTCTACCTACAGCTCTAGAACTTTATATTGAATTGACGCATCGCTTTCCTCGCGTTTATAAGAACATAAGTAAAGCTATAAATACGAAGAAATTATGCGCAATCACGTCTTTGCTACTTACAGCGCTTTTGGTGTACTTCTCAAGGCTTCGTAGGGCGTTTTCAAAGTAATCTTCTCCGTATGCGCCTTTTTGTTCGTCGCTCAGTCTCTTCCACATATCGCGGGCTTGTTCTAGAAGTTTCTCCTCGGAAAGCCACGCGCTGCCGGTTGTGTATTCGCCAGCCGCTACTACCACCTGCCAACAGTTGAATTTTACATTAGTTTCGAAGATCAAAGCACTTACATGAATCAATTTATATTTTATTCCTATCATATAGGGTTTAGACAGATACTTTTGACTGATAGTTAAGTAGGTAAGGTCTGTAATGCGAAAGTACCACTACAAAAGATTTATCAGTATTTCATGATTGCCCTGTCAAAGGACCATTAAACATACTTCACTAAGTTTCTAATTATATATACCTTATCCATTTACTAAAGTGATTACATTAGGGATAGTAGCGCGTGGGTAAGTTTCGTGAGGCGTAATAAGTCAAAATAGATTATATATAATTTAATTTTATATAATGTTAAACGCATTGTCATATACAAATAAGCAATTATTTCTTAAACATTAAACTAAAACGTGATTTGTGTAGATTAGCAACTATGATAAGCTTTATTTGATTAAAAAATAGTCTATGTGTTTTGCCATAGTTTTTTTTCTGAATTTCGACAACACAAGCGTCATACAATTGTGAGTGATTCGAATTCGCGCGTGAATTAGGTGTTTTATCGTATAATCACACATATGCATACTGTGTATTCTGTAAATATGTACGTGTCAAACGGACACGTGTCTAGTTTTAATTGTTACCACATTGGCATCCGATCAATATTGGTCCATTTATATCCGAGTCTGATGGACATTCCGTATACGTGAATGTCGGATACCTACGTAATGTAGTGTGTGTAGGCATGCCTACGTAGGTTGAGTTACATAATCTGAAGGTTAATCTGGAACAATCTCGTATTATATATTTATATTTAACGGAATATTTGACTGAACTTAAAAGTGGTTTTGGTTCAAAAGTGCGAACTAACACATACTACTTCTATATATTATTTTTGAAGGTGGAAATACATAATTACAAAAGTGTATGGATTTTTGCAAAATCATTATTGTTTAATTATATTATCAATAAATGATTATATATTCTTTGAGTAATAAACACAAGCAGGAAATAACGCAAAATGACGTTAAACCAATTATTTATTCTCTTGACGCCTGTCAACTCTATATTTCGTTTACCTATCCGTGAAATGAGTGGGTTCTCGAGGTAATTGACTCCCGTTTTATACAGACGTACTGTATGTGTTAATGATATTTATAAACCATCATTTCACAAAATCAGCCGAATTTCGTTGTTTGTTAATTATACAAAAATAGCCGAGTCTCATCGTAGATATTTTCGGCTACCTACATAAATACTTATACGAATCTTCGAATGCAAACAATTATCAGCAAATATATGTTTAATCTGGCTATAATGATCTCAATTCTTTATGAATGCTGTACTGCTATGAATGGCAGTCGATACCATGTGGGACCAGTGTGAAATATAGCTTAAAGTTCGGCAGCTATAACTGTTGGATGGATGACGTCATCCAATTTCTATATAACTACATCTTTAAAATATTTCTAGTGGTGAATCAGTAAACGTGAAAATAAAAATATTGCACTTGACGTCAAGAGCGAGTTTATTTAGTGCGTCAAATACTCGATTTTTTATTTAGGTTTAGACGTATAAACAGAAGAACGTTCGGCTGCCAAAATTAAATAAACAAGTAAGCAAGAGATTATACATTAACCTGGTAATTATATTTTATCGGTAGTAATCTAAGTTTTAATTTAGTAGTATTTGAATTTTTAATCAATTTCTATTACGATTTTGATCAAAAACAACTAATTTTATGTAATTTTAATTACTTCAGCCTTGTAATAATGTAACTGGACCTACTCATTTAATTTCTAATGTCACGTGCAGAACTATCCTATTGTATGATCATGTTGCGATAACCTCCAGCCGTAACACTGAATAATGTATAATAGTTAGACTAGGTTCTACCCGCACCATAAAGGATAACGAGCATTAAGCTCATACCAACTAATCTAAAATTATACCACCTCGTTTGTGATAGCGCGGTGAGACAGCTGTAATATTAAAGGGCTGGAGAATTATTATCTGACCTCTTGACATATAAATGTATTCAGCAGATTTATATTAAAACTAGCTGGTTCTATCGGTTACACCCACGTCTCAAGGGATTTATTTTCGTTCCCAATTTCATCTAAAACGTTTCATTAATTTTACTATGAAGGCAAAACAAACTCACTTTTACATTTATAAATATAAGAAATTTAGGATATTTGCGTTAGGTATGGGTTTTGCTTGGCCAGACATTGATTAAATAGATCACGTGCAAAAAAACTGTAACAGCACAAAGAATGATAAATCTCTGGCGACATAATTTAAACAGGGCAGCTCTGTGCCTCTGGTGATTAATCAAAAGCTCGTCCGAGATAATGGTGTTATTTTCTAGGCAAATGATTTGTGAACGATCCCGGTTTTGCTCAACTCTTAACTGACGGACAGACTGCTTTCAGAGTATTGTTATAGTATGAACTATGCTCAAGATTCGTAGAAGTCTGAGGTAGAGATTAACAACTAAGCAACAGTGAGCATCAAATGGAAAATGGATTTCGGTTACCTTTGTTGTAAACCGTTGAGGTTAAATGTTCAGCGTTTGCAATTCTCTGACTGATTCAATGTTTGTATCATTTAGAAAATTTGGTTGGACCAGATTATAATGCTGAGTACAGAAAGATGCTGTAATGGTTCCGGGGTTAAAGTATCCGCTTCTCTTACGCGAGTATGTAACTTTGAAACCTAGTACCTAAGTATTAATTTAAATTCATAATAATTTATCTTTGGCACACTAACAGTAAAAGAAATCGTACAGAAATTTGGATTCGGATTTGGATTTCCGAAATCACAACAAAAAGGCCTACTAGATTTCGTGATGATCATGAAGTAGTTAGTTATATGGCTTTTTCAGAACCCGAGTTAAATACACCGACACCGAGCCTAAAATAAAACAACGAGCCTGTGTAATAATATATAAAGCAATACGATATAATAAAAAATAATGTAACATAGGTTGGATTTCATTTTACAGTTGTATACAACTGTATCTTTTGAGGTACAGTTGAGTTGATCCCCTGGACACAGCGTATTAGTTTGCTCTCGAGCGTCCACAATTGTGTTCCACTTCTTTTAAATTTCTGTTTACTAGGCACCTTTTGTCGAGCAAAACGTACCTATATACATTCCTTTGTATGGACAAGGCAAGACAATAAATACAAGGCTTCCTAACTAATGTCGCAAATGCGAATGTGAGATTATTTATTTTTTAAGCCAGGTTTACACTAACACCATACACTTAGTGTAACCGTGTCTGTTGAAAGCGAAGAATTTCCCTTAGAACGCGATTGAAACTGCAAGAAACAGCTACTATGTTAATAATCTCAAAGTAAAAGCTTACGCAATCAACGCCTCGTGGTTTGAGTTCGCGGCGGAGGCAGGCGGCGAGCGCGTCGAGTGCAGCGAGTGATGCGGCATGTACTCCTCGCACTGGTGCAGCCACGTGAGTGAGGATGGAGGAGGCCAGCACCACACGGCCGCGAGCGCGCCTCACCAGCGGCAGCATCACCTGCACCAGCCGGGCCGGGCCTGGACAAAACAATTAAATCATATGACGAATTAATTTAAAACGCCGTGTAATATGAATAATTAAAAAAACCGGCCAAGACTTGCGCACTGAGGGTTCCGACCTTTGGAAAGAAAATTTTACGCAACAAAGTTGTAATTATCTTTTTCTATTTATCTTTCAGACCGCATAATTAAGTTAGTTTGTAAAGGAAATTGCTGATGAAACCGCGATGCTTAGATTCATAGTTTTATTTTTTCTGTAATATTTAGGTTAATGTTTACCAATTCTATTTTTTTCAGATCTGTCCCTTCTTTAAATTTGGAGATAAGGAGGGAACAGTCGTTTTTGTGCAGATTCCATCATAATTCGAAAATTAAAAGACATACAGGAAAACAAAAAAAATATCAGAATGTTCACCTTGCATTTGATACCTCACATGACCTAGTAACTATAGGTACATACATTGAAATTTTAAACCCCCACTTCCCCCTACTTTTTCCATAAAAGCAATATGATTTTTCAACTTTTTTCATTTGCAATACTCATGAACAATTGTTCTTTATAGTCCAAATATCAAGTCGATGGCATGAGTAGTTCCTGATATAATCAGATGTGACAGACGAAGTGAAACCATAAGGGTTCCTTTTACCATTTATGGTCGGAACCCTAAGGGTTAGATGGAATTCTTTATGCTAGTTTGAAATACATTCAAGTCTCGAAAATGATTTATCTTCTACCTATACTTATTTACAAAGAAGCAAAAATTGTTGTAGGTGAAAGGGTTAATGGATCCATTTTGCGAATATTCGTTTATATTTCATAGCAGCAAGCTGTCACACCAGGTGCACGTAGCCCGAGTTTTTCCAATAATTATGTAATTACGTGCTTAAATCATTTGCAAATATTGCATATAGCTAGTACGGTGCCTATGTGATTGTTACTAACATTTTACAGATATGTTATTAACTTTTTTTAGTGACACTTATTCTTCATTATTATATGTAAGACATCGTTTGAAATGCAAAGCTGTCTCACAGTTTTCCTAATTAGCACACCGCCAAGGATAAATTCCTGGACTTAATTAACTCAGAGATAACGTGTACTATTTTGTTCCGTAAAATGAAATCTACTTTTTTCATCACTGATATTAAGTCTTTCATTACGATGTTAATATTATTCTTGAATTATGATCGTGATTCAAAACAAGTGTTAGTTTTTTATTAAAAGTGTTTATGCATCAATTCCCAACGAAAGAGTTATAACAAAAATGTGCACAGACACTCTTTTAAAGCGAGAATTTCTTATGTAAACAATTGTAATTGGATTACGCCGAGAAAAATATCGATGTGAAATCGTATAAACCTCTTTATACTATATAACGAATCTAGATAAAAAGATTATGTAAATAGATTTTAATGATATCATTAATGCATCTGTATATTTCAGCCATTCGGAGTCAATTTGTAAAATAAATTAATATCTCACTTGGATATGAAAAGCTAAGTAAATAACGAGAAACAGGTATATATCACAAATAAAGTAATAACTATTATATTTATATATTCTTATATTTCTATGTGTTGACGACTAATGCCATCTAGTGACATTTTCACGAAACGGCTCGTAGGACGGCGTAGCGTCGCGTAGCTCGTAGAACTACTCACCTAGCAAGTTGACGTCCATCGCACGCTTGATAACGGAGAAAGGCACCCACTCTAGTTCGCCGAGCGCACACCACGACTCGCAGTTGACGATAGCCCACAATCCCTGCGCGCCCTCTGGTAGGTGGTCCACAATGTACAACGAAGCCGACAGAATCTATCGCAACAAAAATGTGTTCGTGTTACTTAGTATTTATAAGCTTTCACCGCTAGATTGCGTTAGCTTGTTAATTGTTCATGAAAAAATTTAACTTGTGTAATTTCTGTGCGTAAATTAGATATTGATGTGTTCGCCAAACATAAAAATATTTTATTTTATAATAAATATTTTGTAAATTTAAAGTTAATTTTGTGAGCAATACATTTAAAATTATTCATGTTAAATAAACATAAATGGTATTTTCAAACATTCATCGATTGCATAATGCAATCATGCAACATAATGTTGTGCATGTTTAATTACTTATTAGTAACAACTTTGTATAATGATTTAGTTTTATTAATGTTACTTTAAGATAATTAATTTGAAATAACTGTAAATTAAAGTGCTGTGAATATCAATTGAAGTAAGAAATCCAATAAATCCGCCCGTAATTATAAATAATATGAAATTGTTACTACTTATATAATATATAATACTTACGTTATTATTAATATATACAATATGAAATTGTTATTTATAATTACGGGCGAAATATGGTATTTTGTCCCTACCATTATACCCAATTCACGGGGCGTAATTTGGGTCTTAAATAAAAACTGTAATTTTTAAGAATGTGAAGTACCTACTAGTTGATTGTTATCATATTTGGCTGAACGCGACGATAAAAGCAAATGTGGTAATAAACTATTTTTAAGAGTAATATTCCAACATATTACAGGAAAGATTCACCACTTTTATTATGTTTACTGGAATAAAGAAAACTTTTATCACAAGATAGGCGCAACCAAAATAGACCGAAATAAATTGCAAGTTTGTTTTACTCCAGAATTTGGGCAATTAATCTTATCAAACTTGGGAACCTTCTCCGAATCGTAAATACATTTTGAACTTGTGTGTTATCAGACGTCGACGAGGCGGAAGATACAAAGGAAAGAAAAAGGTATTTTTCAGCCAATGTGCACCAAATTAGTCGAATTTGTACCACGATTAGAACAGAACATCGTTTTTAATGTTGTAAAATGTGGGCGGTCGGCTCCGACCTCGTGATTGTAACATTTTCTTTTTCGTTGCCAACCTGAATTAATTTAGAGTCGAGTACACCCCTAAATTGGGGTTTGCTAGGAGCGGTACACGTACAAAATTAATTTACAAAGACTTTCGCTATGTACCTGTGTACTAACCGCTTCACTATGAAGCTAGAATGGATATTATATAAGAAGACTTTGCTGAGTTATTCAAAATTACATTAATGCTACTTATTTACATACAATAGGATTTAGGGATTTAATGAATGTAGGGACACACAGGTGTGTTATTATATATGTATGTAGAGACGGCTGCGTTCCGTCGCGTAAAGTTCAGTCGCGAATATACCGAGTTACAGTTAACACGTATTTCATTTACCTCCTTAATAGCAGCAATAACAAACCCTACAGTGGTGACCCCGACTGAACATTAAAGTTCGTGTTATTAGGGTTACGAGCTGCTTCTAGAAGTGACAGTGGTGTGAGCACAGCCGAGTTAATGTACGGCAAAACCATAAAATTACCAGGCGATTTTTACGATAACGTTAGTTTTTGTGGTACGGATTCGGAATATTTACAAAAACTTAGAGATAGTATTAATAATTTAAAGCCTAGACCGCCAAGTCACGGTAATTCCCGCACTTTATTCCTTCCTAGTGATCTTAGTACTTGTAAAAGTGTTTTTGTTCGAAACGACGTGATTCGCAAATCCCTTCAACCTCCCTACGATGGCCCATACAGCGTCATAGAGAGGAGAGGAAAAACGTTCGTAATAAAAATAGGTAATAAGGAGACGACCATTTCGGTGGATAGGCTTAAGCCTGCATACGTAATTGAGGAATCGTCATCACCAGTAAACCATAGGGATAGTTATAGTTCTAGTAGTTTTGTAGGTGATAATAGAGTTACTTTTGGTGCAAATAACGCTGACACTTCCAGCAGAGTTCTACATCCGAGAACTACGCGAAGTGGCCGCGTTATCAAGCCCCCAATACGTTTGGTTTCGTAATCATATCTATGGCGTCACGAGTGTCCATAGGACGAGTGTACAATAGGTAATATTGCAACGCAG
The DNA here is from genome assembly GCA_963891755.1 of Pyrrhia umbra. NCBI lineage: Eukaryota > Metazoa > Arthropoda > Insecta > Lepidoptera > Noctuidae > Pyrrhia > Pyrrhia umbra. The sequence continues at coordinate 7,306,988 of OY982925.1, forward strand.
TATAATATTATGAACCTTATAGCTTATTATTGTAGACTTACTGATAATTTTATTTAAGTAGAAGTATGGATATCCATTTCATCAATTTTATTGCAAAATATTATGTTTTGTTGTTCTAAATTTTAATTAAACATTGCAAAATGTAAGCATATAGTTTCTAATGTTCATAGTGTAGTTATTTAGTCCATATTTTTTGTCAGCACGAGACACTAGTCGGTAAAATGGGTGCAAGTCAAAGCAAGGATCAAATTATTGCTCAAGCCACAGTGAACAACTCAATGATCACACAGAAGCTGGATACGATGGGATGGATAGTAATCGCAATAGTAGCCATCATCATTTTCTTCGTGGGATACATGGTGTGGCACCGCTGCCAGACGACTGCGAAGAGCTGGGTACGCAAGCAAGTGTACGCGAGCAACCCAGCGCTAGTGACAGTGCAGACGGTTCCTCGTCAGCAAACTACGGCGCCTCAATACGCAGCATAGGTCGGCGTGGGTACATACGCGCCATTATCACCGGGTTGCGCCGCCGCCGTAGTACATGGTTCAAACATCCTCACCGTTTACCGACTGGCTAGTATTGTATGTTGAAAGAAATTCAACAGTGTGTGCTATGTATTTTATTTTGACTGGGGATATAATGTATTTTTTTTTGTGTTTTTGTAAGGGGGGGAATAGTGTAGGGACACACAGGTGTGTTATTATATATGTATGTAGAGACGGCTGCGTTCCGTCGCGTAAAGTTCAGTCGCGAATATACCGAGTTACAGTTAACACGTATTTCATTTACCTCCTTAATAGCAGCAATAACAAACCCTACAATGAATAACCCTAAAAATTAAGCTAGATGAATAAACTGCTCTACTCTTCGTGTTGACTTAACAAGGGGTTTTCTTTTTGATACGTATATAATTATATTGTTTATTAACAAGATAGGCAATAAAATATGTTTCTGTATTTCGTGTATTATTAATACTTTAACACAGTCAATACATTAATTAATCATAGCCAATAATGAAGTACAACCACTCCATCAATCATTAAGTAGTTCTTTTACGTAAGGCGGCGAGTCAGAACAACTGGAAGTCTTGTAATTGAAAATACAGAATTGCACATTATTAAGATTTTTTAAATAAGATTTTAATTAAAACAATGAAATTATAAATTAAATGATTTAAAAACAGTTAAATAAAAATGATTGCCATTCTTAAGACCACAAAATTATTGAAAAATATGTAAAAACCCGGACGTTCATACATACATACGGATCGAATACCTCCATTTATGAATTCAAATCAAAATAAATCGTTTATTTAAAAAAATAAATCGTTTCTTTACTATGTACTTCACATAATTGATTTACCTGAGTTTCTGATGTGATGTCAAGTTGCAGCGTATGTAATCTTCCTGAGCAGTCTTCTTTGAGCATGTCGGCGTCTATATTGCCAGCTTTACTTTGGAATCCAGCAAACACATGATAGCCGAGATCGTCTAAACGTCTAGCAAGTGCATTCCCCAACACGTTGTCACAGCCTGTTACCAAAACGGCTTTTCCTGCCGCTGTCACCTATTCAGCAGAAAAAGTATTTGCAGTTAATAAAATAAGTGCACCGTGTAAGGTCAACGAAACATCATTCGTAAGAAATTAAAACATCAAATCTATAAGGTCATGGAATAAGTTACCCTCGCCTTTTATTTACACTTTAGCTTATCAAAACTTCGTGAACCCTTTCAATCATGCTCGTATTGTTCCTATGCCTAAAATAATTATATCTCATTAGGGTACGAACGTTTTGCTATATCTGATATAAGGGGCGGGCGACGAAATTAAGTTTTCGTCGAAAATAGATGGCGACAGCTTGATTGATGTCCGTTATAATAACAGCTGAGTGAATATTTTATTCAAGCATTTGTTAGTACCTACCTATGCGTGACGCAGTGACGTTCGAGGTTAACTATTTCAGGGTTGCCTGATCGTTAATTCTTAATCTTGTAGTCCTCTCACTGTTCGAAGTCACGCACCAATCACACATCGTGTTTGTATATGTATTCGATAATGAGATTCGAACTCTTTAATACGTATTTTTTCATCTCGCTTACCCACAGACACGTGAAAATGTACGCGGCACTAAATTTGCAAAGCGCTGAAAGCTCGAAACGACGAACATTTCAATATTTTAAATTGGCCACGTTTAAATATTACTAACGGATATATTGAATTCTGCTTAGAGACATTAAACTTTTGAGACGTTTAAATGAATAAATAATGTTAACAGTTGTTTATAGATTGTATCACTAAAATAGCTTTAAAAAGGAAAAATATTATAGTTTTTGTATATTGTTTCACAGGCGGCGGTGTTTTCTTTCATTCATAGTTAATAAAACCGAAAGTTTAAATGTAGATTCTCTCATAAAAATATTTGGAGTTAGTAAGAAAACACCATGAATATTTTATTTAGTAGTGTCTATTCAGTAAAAACACGACCATTAACCTATTTTAAATCGGACTTTCGAATGGATTGATGACGCAAGTATGGAGGCTGGCACAATGGTACAATTGTTGCAATCTCCTTGGCAATTTGTAATGCGACACATTCGCACTGACATTTTAGGGGTAATATTACACAATATCTCAGAATATTTATTTTTAAGGTGAATATGCACTTGGCGCGACAAATATCTTATTCAGTTTTCATGTGTTGACACCTAATTTTTAGGGTTCCGTAGTCCGACAAGGAACCCTTATAGTTTCGCTCTGTCCGTCTGTCTGTCTGTCTGTCTGTCTGTCTGTCCGCGGCATAGCTCCGTGGTTTTTGTTAATAGAAAGCTGAAATTTGGTATGAATATGTATATTGATCACGCCGAGAAAGCGGTAAAATAAAATTTTGAAAAATATTTTTTTTTAGGGTAGCTCCCAAACATGTAAAGTAGGGATGAATATTTTTTTTCTCGCGTACCCCTTCGTGTGGGGTATCGTTAGATAGGTCTTTCAAAAATATTATGGGTGTATCAAGATCATTTTTCGGTTAAGCGAGCCATTTGCGAAATATCAAGATTTTAAGTGAAATTTTTTGTTCGATACGAGTTACCCCCCCCTCTAACTTTTGAATGGCTGTACCTAGAAATGTGAAAAAAATCACAGAGGTAGCACATATAATGAACTTACAAGGAAAACTATCACGGCTAAGTAGGCTTAACTGGTTACAGAGTTATAGTCGACTAACTGAGACCTACTACGGAACCCTACTGCGCGTGGCCCGACACGCACTTGGCCGGTTTTTAATGTTCTCATAAGTTTCAATTATTATAGATTCAATCGGAAAAATAATGTTCTACTGGATCCTTTTGACATGACATTTTTTGTAGAATTATATTTTAGGTGTTTATAAGACTCAACAGTTAATAATGACTAGGTAGCTAATCAATTTGGCTAACATTTTTATGTGAATCCCGTAATCTGCCTATTGGTTTTCTCAGTTTCGAGCAAATATTCAGTTTGCATGGCAATACGAGCTATATTATCCATCATTGAGTGCAGTATGATTCATATGACATTTTAATTCTTATTCATTAAATCATTGAAATGCGTTTGACGTTTGTGGAGATAAATGTTTTAATTACAAATTCTCTTGTTATTAAGCAGTTTAGTTGACTTTTATTCTTTCAAAAATTGACTTATTTTATCCTCCCTCAGAGAGGTTACGACCTGATTTGTTATGCTCTACTGAGCTCAGGTAATCTCCTAGATGTTTATTCGTAAAAAACCATTCAAAGACGTATTCTCATGAGGCTTAGATACTATATTACTTCCCACATTATGTGTATTTTGGCCTGGTTTTTTACATATTCGATATCTTCGTCTAGTCTTACGATTTTGTTCTGTTTCATTTTCATTAACAAAACAGAGAAAATGAATTGAAAATGTTTAGTTCTGGTTTTAATAAAAATATACGTGGGTTTTTAACTGTATCTAAAAATTGTGAGCAAAAATTACGGGCAATTTTGTAATATTCCTTTAATGAAAGAGTAGACAGCATCTTCCTAATATAATAAGTAATTGAATATCTAAATGTTGCTATTTTAGAAATGTGTGTGAGCTACAAAAAAGTCTTCAAATTGTGTGTATGATGAAATTAATCATGATATGTTTTTACTTTCACGTTACAAACGCATTCGTGCCATTGCGCTCCTTCAAATTAACAATACAAAGATAAAATCAGACTAAATGAACATTTATAAACATAAGTTCAACTTATTTCAACATTCGTTCTGTAGGTACTTACAGTCATGTCGTAAGTAACAGTAAACACAAAATATTCGTCTTAGTATAATCGGATGAAACAGGTTTGCTAGTCTAGCCACGTTTGGGCGGGTACAGGCAAAATACAGGAGCTTGGTAAACAAGACTTCAGATCCACGATGCTTCCAATCTCACCGTATTTAAGCACTCATAATTTAACTCAAAGCTTTTAGTCATTCAAGATATTAATCAATGGAATCCTCAGATAAATATTCATATAGAAGTGACTTTGACTGGTAGTAAACTCGGTTATCTTACACAAAAAATATTTTTAGAGAATTATTGGTGTTCTGACCATTTAATTCCCTCTTCTTGAAATTATTATAACTTCAGCCAACTTGGCGGTTCCATCACCTCGTTGGCTTCCTCAATTGCTTTCGGACAAAACTGAATCCATGGTATGTGTGTTACAGTATTTTGAAACGAACCCCACTGAAGGTTACCTTCGTATCCATGTGAAGTAGGTCGCGGCGAGTGGCAACACATTTCATGAACTAATAATACCGAGAGTGCACAAATGCGTGTTTCTAGCTCTCGTCAAGAATATTGGTGACGCACGAGCTGCTCCGTGTAATCTGTTCCCACTTAAGGTTGTTTTGGCATTTAATCTTTATTTAGTAGGGAGACGTTCTACGATCGGCCAACCAACAAGGGCACAGTGTGGGTGTTAACGACTTTCTTAGGGGAAACTTCTCTCTTATCTATTGCTGTAAGAGTTTTAATTTCATTTGAATCGACTTTAACATTACAGTCTGCACACGGCCTTTTTAGCTAAATGTGCAAATCACTACAGCAAAACCAAAATTTATTTTAATTTTGTATTCCTTCTCACGGACAATTTCTGCGGTATAACTTGTACTAGTTCAGAGTAATCAATTCTTAACGTAATTCATTTGAAACATAGTGAATATTGATTTGTACCCCAAGTCATAGGCACATTCGTACAACGGACGTTACTTTACATCTGTGGTACGAATGAAATTTTATAAATTATGACATCTTATCTTGCAACAGTAAAAAATACCAATCGAATTGAGAACCTCCTTCTTTTTTGCAGTCGGTTAAAAATCAATGACAATTTATATATTTTAATAGTTTTTTAAAGTGAATATTATCTCTTACGAACAAATTAATATTTATTGCTTAGTTAAAATCTACTTGATACTACTTTTTAACTAGTATCAATCAAAAAATGTTAACTAAATAAGTGTATGTATTTTGTGAAATACTGAAAACATACCGATGTTTTTTCACAAGATCACATTCAAAATTTTATTTGTTGCCACATACAACCCCATTCCATTTGCTAATAAAAAATATGAGTAGGTAGGAGTTCAAAATGAATGTTTACATGATATTATTTACAGTTAGCATTCGAACGCTTACGCTTGTATGAACGTTATACTCGGCCAATTTGTTTAAACATCACTTCGGTTGTTCCAGTGGCACTGTATATTACCGCCGACTATAAATCAAATGATAAATGGTTTCTAAGTTTTAATGCAAATTCTATTCCTGCATTTGTATGTGGTCAAGTAGTAATGTTTGGCACAAGTTCACTACAACTACAAGGTGCTAATGATTGAAAACAGTACCTAAAACTATATAGTTCAGAATACAGAACTAAATTGATTTCGTATACACTTAATAGAAATAGTTTGTTATACTGTTCAAATCTGGAATTTGTACTTTGTTACTTGCCAGCTGAGGTGGCTATTTGCGAATGTGTTGATAACTTGTTACTAACGCGCAACTTGTTATATCTTAGGTTGTTTAAAACAGTGGCATTAATCAGCGTGTGAAAGGAAACTGAAATCTCAGCGCTATTAATACTCGTATTAAAATTTAATACTCGTCAAATGAAGCTCAAGTAGGCTTCATTTCGTATTTAAATAAACCTGGCAAAACATAATTGTTTATCACTAACAAATACCCAGTTGCGTAAATTAAATTGTGGAAATTTAAATTGTTGCATGCTGCCGGAAGCTGAGAGCTACGATATGAATATTCATTGATTTAAATGAGGTTGAACAGGTGCTACAGCTGTTTTCTTTATATAATATAGTGTATGAGCTCCTTCATATAGGAATTTTCAACTATGAACTTGTTTCGTAATGTGGCTACGTTACCGTTCATTTTTATAAATGTGTATTTATTTATTTAGGTACTTACAATATTTACCAGATCAAAAAAATACAATACATCTTTATTTTAGCATAATTCTTATGTTTTCTTTGCTATGACGTAATTTGAAACAAAATTTGCGGCGGTATTTGTGTTTAGGGTTTGAATAAAGCCTGCTTACGTACATCCTTTATTCCTGTGCAAATTACGTAATCTCATTTTGGTACACAATAATTATAAATATGTTCTTTATTATTTACACATTAAAACGAATCGAATGATTTATACAATAAAGAAAAAGTTTGTTTAGTATTGTTTTGTATGTTTAAAACGAATCTGATTTATATAATAAAGAAAAAGTTGATTTTGTATGTGTTCTTACCGTGTATAATCTGCTGATTAAGAGTTTGTACTTTTTTTTATAAATACATACATACAAATTAACAGACAGAAGATTTAGTTTTCTTCAATCATCTTTTGAACTTTACTTTGCATTTGAACTTTAATTGCATTTGAACTTTACTTTGCATCCCGTCAACTGTTTAAATTATATTTTCGTAGTAAGAAGTTAATCCGAAAAAAACCCAGTGTGAGTTGATTGATTGGCATACCGCATGTGTTGACTAACAACGGCTCCAAGTTTACGTGTTTCTGATGTATTTATTTATACCTACTTAACGGCCATCGTAAAGTCTACATATATTTAACTACTAGAAAACTGTTATTTGGTATGGAGACGCATATCGATCACGACGACGAAATGGTAAAATGTTTTTTTTTTGTATTTTTTGGGGTAACTAATTCCCGCGTATGGTTCGTAAAAGGGGTGAATATTTTTTTCTCGTGCACCCCATCGTGTGAGAGGAAATTGTATATCGTATCGTATGTGTGAAAATTTTCCGATTCATGGATCCGTTTGCGAAATATTAAAATTTATAAAACTATAACTTGGGATTCTTCTATGCTTTTATATAGCTGCATTTGTTCGCTTGTAGCTTGCAGTAATTCTAGGTGCAAAATGTTATTCGTCACTTCGATAAGCCTTAGATACCGCTTTTTTGTGAGAAATAATTATTTAAGTATTGGTAGGAACTTACTTGTAAGTTATGGTAGAACCACAGAGATCCTGTGACGGAGATGGAGAACCAAAGGAACAGCGTGAAGACGGACACGGAGCTGAGGTGCATCGCGTTCAATACCGTGGACAGCACCACGGCGAGCGCGTGGCACAGCACTATCGGCAGGGCGCACCGGTCGATAATGTCCCATGGTACCTCCTACAATTTAATTAATTAATAAATTTTACAAAAAATATAAGTAAAATAGTTCAAAGTTATGCTAAAACTTGTATAATTCAATAACACTCATAGTTTTGGGATTCATCACTCGAATAAATTTCTTATTAATATTTTAATTTATCAGTCTTGGTTGTCCCGTATTAAATTTGAAGGATTTCAACTTACAAGTTTTAGGTTCTCGTCCTTAGGTAAGGATAATACCAACCCAACCCTATTAAACAATTTTCAAGTTGTTACGAAAAGGCAACAGGTTCAAAATTAACAAGTAAAGATTGTATTTCAAACAAAAGATAAGTATTAAGCTTAAAACTCCAAATATTTACTTATTTGGTAAGTATTCTATTTAATATCATCATCATCATAATGCCCTTATCCTAAATTATTTGGAGTCGGAGCAGTATGTTTTTTCCTTCCATACATCTCTCTCGGCAATCATCTCATCATTCACTTTCATTTTAGCCATGTCGTCTTTTACACGGCCCATCCAGCTTCTTTTGGCCTTCCCCTAGTCCTAAATCCATCCATATTCACGATCAGAACCTTTCTTGTCATATATTCTTCACTTCTTCGTATCACATGTCCATGCCATGACAAACGTTTCGCAAATAATTTCTTTGTCTCCGGTGCCACTTTCAAATCCTGTAATAGTATCAATTCGCGTAATACAACACATTCTCCTTAACATGCTCATCTCAACTATATGTCATTTCATGCATTCCTTTTATGGTCCAATATTCAGATCCATACAAGACAATAGTGAGTATTCTCAATATGTAAAATATACATTTTATCAAGCGCTATTCGATGAATAAACGTAAATTCAGTTAAAAAACATAACATACTTGAGTCAATGTCCCAGTTTAAAAACTTGCACAAGTTAAATCCATTCTTCCAGAAAGAGGAAACTATTGTTTGTTATTAAAATATGAGGTATAAAACATAAAAGTGACGTGTATTATACGGTTCCTGGAAATAAAGTTCGTTATCATAAGCGTACTTGTTCATTAAGAGCTATATTAAATCTGCTCAAGGAACGTTAGTGTATCCTAAGTATCGTCAGATACATTAGCAACTTCAAGCTATAAGAAAATGCATGTTTTCATATTTAGATGTACGTTGACTTTGACTCCTGTCTAGCTTAATGATATGACCAAAAAGCCCTCATTGACACTAAAAGCTTGGTGAAGTGGAAAGCATAATATATTTCTATTATTAAATGACATTAATAGACAGTCAATAGTGACAGACAACTAGGACTACAAAAACTTTTTCACAGTATTCACTGAGTCAAATTTTCTAATTTATTTGCAAGAGCTGGAAAATACGGTTAAGAATTTGTTTTGTATTTGGTTTTTAGATTAACTAAAAACCAATAATGTACCATATAGGATTAATTTATTTACCTACATACACACTGTTTATCAATAACAAAGTACTTGTTGTTTGACCTGTCAAATACCATAACTTTATAAGCGTGACGAGTGAAATGCAAAAATAGCTTTTAAGAGTCCGACACTTTGAAACCACTGGGTTTTAAACTTCTGATACTCAAGTCGTTCTCCTCGTCGTCGGCGGTTCAATGTGACATCTCATTTAGAAAGTACCTTTGAATGAAAAGCTCTCGAAATGCCACCGACGTCGGTCAAATGTAGATGAAGTATAATTATATTTTATATCTTTACCCAAAGGTCATTCAAGATAATCGCTTAAAGTGTTTGTGCAGTTTATTTTCGTATGAAAAGCAATAAAGAGACAATTTTTGTTTGCGTAGTTGTCACACAGATTGTGTTTATGATTCGTCTTCATGCGACACAAATAGAATGAATGGAAATTTTCAAAACATACGTGTTGCCTGTTTCAATATTCGCGTTTTATACAGATTTTTGTGGCGGGTGCGCTTCCTGTGTTTAATCTTTTTGACCATGATTATGTAATGTTTTAGGTCAACTGAGCTAACATTTTGTCTTGTAGTATTTAATTATCTACTGCGATATACATTCGGCCTGTTTGTTCGAAAAAGTTATATAATAGCTTTCTCTAAATTTGCATTTAAAACTGACCAAATTTGTTATTTGTTTACTAGGTTTATTTTAACTATACCCCCTTTATCTTTAAAGTTTGCATACCTTGAATTTCTAAATAATTACAGTTTATAGACCTAAGTGTCTAAATGTTTCTAGATAAATCCTGAATAGAAGTGAGAGTAGAGAAGAAAGTGAGAAACAAACAAATAACCATGTTTGTTTTTTACACTTTTACAGTAAAACGACAAAACCGATTCGGATGAAATTTGGTATGGAGATAGATAGGAGCCACGTGAAACCGCGGGAAACAGCTATTAAAACTGTATAATTACAAGTATTGCACTTTTAAACTAATAAGCAATTTTCCTTAACAAACAAACTGAATTATGTTGTCGGATAAAAAAAGATATTGCGATTTCATTGCGTATATTTGCGTTCCGGTTCGGAAGCCCCGGTGCGCGAGTCCGACTCGCACTTGGCCGGGTTTTTTACCTACCTCCTCCAGATCAATTAAATATATCAATTAAATTTTGTATCGTCATATGCTTAATAGACGACATTACTTTCTAGCAAGTTGTGGTGACACAAACATCTTTGTTTATTACATAACTGTCCCAAAAACATGAAGAGTATTTTTTTAGCGTTAATTTAAGTACATCTTATGTCATTATCTAGCCTTTCCTGATCTATATTGAGGTCACCTTCCAGTCTAACCGGATGCATCTGAGTACAGTGTTTTACATGGATCGACTGCCTATCCGACCTCCTCAACCCAGTTATCGGGTAACACGATTAACTCCTTGGTAAGACTGGTTGTCAGACTTTCTGGCTTCTGACTACCCAAAACGACTATCAAAGATCTACTAATAATAACCGGGACCAACAGTTTAACGTGCTTTTCGAGGCACGGAGGAGTTTCACTATGACATAGATGGTCTCTTGGACCCATCCACGGGCCGCGCCAAGAGTAGCTTAACCTTTGATCGATCGACCCGTGCTGCTGCTTTTATTCTATCATATCTTCTAAATGCTTCAACCAACCAAGATGTTAGAGTCACTTGTATTATTATCATGTCAAAAAGTAATAAACAACTTGTAATATCTAATAGCAGTCGGGGGACCTCTTAAATAAGAATGTATTTCACAAAACGGGGGACCGTTCGATACTGCGATTAAAATTAAATATTAAAACGTGATTTTATTTATTGACATGACAGACTTTTTTTTAAATATTTGATTTCGTCTATTCTTTTTATTCCAGCATTACCTATATCAGGCGAATAATATATTTGTGCTTATATGGTTGTAATTTTTGTGAAATATTGCGTATATATTTTGGCCAATTCAGATTCTGTCTGCCTCTTTCTACAACTCGTTGATTGACTAAGCTTGATCATGATTCCCGTGGTCTGCAGTGATTTCTACAATGACGGATATATAGTGTAACATGGACATAAATGTCCAGATCTTTTGAAGGCCCTTCTGCCTATACTTTCGACGTCGTGAGCACTCTAGGTACTGCTGGCATACTACATTAAATAGATCCAATTTCTAGTGCCATAACAGGTCGATGTTATTCGTCATGTTTCTGGAATCTGTATGTATCACTTTACCATGTTATAATACGTGAGGCTCCTGTGAGGGTTTAAGCATCGTACTCGTACTAAGGTACTCCAGTTAATGTGTTTACAATCTTCTAATGTTCTACATTTGATACACTTACACGGAGTGTGTAGAAATAATAAATGATTCGATTTAAATACGATATGTCTGATACCGTTCTTTAAATCTGTTTAAATATTTATTACGCAATCCAATTTTACGTGCAAATATTTATCACTGTGCCATATTTCAATGTTTACATATTGTTATATCATCACACGTTAACATTCAATAAATACACATTAGTAATAATGCTACTGTATATTCATTATAATGTTACAGTCAAATCAACAATTCTATTGCGGAAATGATAATACTTTTAGAGGTATGTAGACAAATTAATAAAAAGATATCGAATAGGTACAATTATTTCCGTTGAGCGGGTCATAAATATCATTACTAGATAAAATTAGAATACAATTAAATTACATAGTCGTACTTTGTCATCATCATTACCGAGTGAACGATTATTATCAAATTATGTCGGTTTGTCGGAGACAAAAATATTTTTCCTTTATATTCATTAACTTTATAAAGCTTTTTCCCATTTTATTATTTACGCTACGAGTACCGTTGAAAAATAGTGCTGCTAAACATTATGATGTATGAAAGCTTTGGGAAAAAATCGATTATACTATCAATAAATCGTAGACAAGGTCCTCGAGTGCTGAGGGAAATTCCCGAGTTGAAGTCAAATAAATCAAGAACATAAAACCCACACAGATACGTAAATCACTATTACTTCTAAATGGCTATATGAGGCATAAAGTATTGTAAGTTCTACGTTGACATTTTCAGACGGTCGTAAACGTATTAGTCTCTTGGCTAGAATTAGTGTCTTTGCTAAAAACTATTGAATATATTTTGGATTTGTTTAATTTTATCGGCTTAACAGCTTTAATCCTACATTTTAAGAACTTGAAATATAAATTTTATGTAAATGAGGTGTTTAATTATTAATTGCAATTGTAATGCCAACTGTAGGTTACTTAATTATAATATTATAAAATAACCAACTTTTATGTTTTATTTTTATCTTTACCAGTCTGCGTTCAAATGTTACATAATTATATTAAATAGCATCTTAAGAAAAACTTAGTCTTGAAGAAAGAATATTTTTAGTATCTATAGTACATTAACTGAGTATGCTGCTAGATTATAATAATAACGATACAAACTACAAACCCAGTTCCCAGAAATAAGAAATTAGTTAACACGTACGTTTGGTACTCATCGTACCAAATATAAAACAAATCGTATATTTAGCCACCTAATAGTGTTAGGTAGGTTCATATATTTGACGATTACCAGTATTTTAAGAATCTAATTATACATTTCATGAGTTTTGATAAAAATAAGACAAAAAAGTTAAATGGATTCAAAGAAGTGCGATATTTGAACATAATGAAGGTTGATATTGCATTTGCGACGCGTTTATGGGTCATATTTTAAAGTGTTTTTAAGGTATATTATATTATAAATTTTCTAAGGTATATTATATCTGTATAGATATTATACTACGAATAATAGAATAATATTATTTAATTTCAGGTAAAATAAAACTCAACTTCTGTTATTGCACTTGTCAAAGAATCATAAATCTGGTTTTAGGTAACATCTTGAGTACAAGTTCATTGGCCTGATATAGTCATAACAACATACCCGAAATCTTGAAGAGCACGTGCTTTATGTCATATGCTTCGTTCGTTATTTAAAATGAGTAGTTTTACCTGTGACGTAGACTGTGAGCCTTTGATGAGTGAGCCGCGTCGCGCTGAAGGCCGGCGGTGCATCGACGGCGCAGTGATGGAGGCTCGCCGGGTCACGTCGCCGGCAACCATGGCTACTCGTCCAGCTAGCTCCTACGCTGCTGCGTCCATAACAATAAACTTTTACTATTTTGTTTTTATTGATCTACAAGGTACTGCTAATGATTAAACTGAACTATTTATGAGGACGTTAAAATGAATTTCAAAGATTTTGCCTAAAAGCTTTTAGTGCCAGTTATTAATGAAAAATTCACGCCATTTTCACGCCTAATGAGCGAAGGTGTGTCTGTAACCAGCCCCGGTGTGGTGTCACAAATAGAAAGTGCAGCCGATGTAAATGTCGCGAATCTCAGTGGAGTGCGTTGCGACCGGCTGCCGGTGGCCGGGGCCGGACACGCGTTTATTTTTAAGCGAACGGTCACTGTGGCGACCTAAAACGTATGCCTGTGCTAGATTTATATGATTTTTGATAGACGTCGCGTGGGCGAGAATAATTTAAAACTCTGATCGAAATGTGACTGTAATCGCAGTATTGTGATCGGTTGTTTACTGCCTTTCATCAATTGGAAATCTAAATAAGGGTTTTATTATCAATTCCTTTTTCATGAAATGGGAAAATTATGTCTGGTTCTTAATCTGCAGATTGTGTTGACATATACAATAAAAATGATGAATATTAACGATGTAAATATAGGCAGTAATCATCAAATGTTAGCAGCATTTAAAATATGTTGTAATGAGTTGTGTAGGTATTGGCAGTGGCTGATGAATAGTTTTCGAGAATGATAATTTAAGGTTCTGATAAAGGACGTATTTTTTTATTTCATAACTGTAAAAAGCTGGTAATCCTTACTTCCTTACTAATATTATAAATGCGAAAGTAACTCTGTCTGTCTGTCTGTCTGTTACGCTTTCACGCCAAAACTACTGGACCGATATAAATGAAATTTGGTACAGAAATAGAATAGACCCTGAGGAATAACATAGGCTACTTTTTACCCGGGTGCGCTAAGTAGTTCCCTCGGGATGCGGGTGAAACCGCGGGAAACAGCTAGTCTATTATATAATGACGATCTGAATGTTCATTTTCATTGCAAACGTAAATACGAGCTTCTTTTTCACATGACCAAGGGATGGTAAAAGTCTCTCGCTATATACATATCGACGTATTTTTTTTTAAATGAACTCTATCTCGATATAAATATCGATAACCTATCCAAAATATTGGCTTACTTCCAAATAATAAATATTTATCTTGAACTGGTATCAAATCCTGAAGTGATTTTGAGAACTATATTAAGTACCTGCCTATCTACTTACTTAAAAATATTTTATGCAACATATTATTTATCCATTTTTTTCGTAAACACATTTTTTCTGCGAAACTCTGCTGCCTTTTAGACGTGTTTAACAAAAGGGAGTCGAGACCAAAACTCAAACTTCTTTGTATAGGGCCACCTTTGTTGCCACATTATTTTATTTCCATTCTAAACAATTTGTCCTAAAGTCGGCATTGACAAACGTACACTTTGTTAGCTGTATGTTTACTGTAAAGACTTTATAAGAATTTAAAAGGCTTTCAATCTTTCCATTATTTAAGTTGTTTAAAAGGGAGAGTTTTTGGATTTCTCGTAATTGACTTGCGACTTATATAAATTAAAGCTCTTTGAAATAAAAAGCAGGGTTAATAATGAAATGTACCAATTCAGAGTTTTTTATAATAAACAGATACTTTAAAAAAAATATGATATTTCTAGAGAAACCTAGCAACTTGGTCACCGTGGATTTAGCTCATGATTAAGGATGTTATTTTGGTTCAAAACTAGTCAAACAAAACGTATGTATTATGAAAAGTATTTCATAAGGAAACGTATGTCAAGAAATGACATTACCTACCAGATACAAAAATGAATGATTAAAACTACTGTAGAATTAGTTTCACATACAACTTATCACCAAAGCCAATACATATAAAACGCACGTATCTCCAATTTCCAACTACATACTAACGTGATATCACTTAAACATGTACAACACACTTTAAAATGCTATTGAATAAAAAATACTGCGTATTCACTTAAACTAATTTAGCGATAATTAATTCAATTTTCACGTACATTGAAAATAATGTTTAATGCAGAAGCGGTATTATCGTTACTAGGGTGCGGCGCGGGCGCATTTGGTTTGGACGCTAGGCGGGCGGCGCTGTTCGGGCGCGATCTCTCACTGTTCGCCGGAGAGCCGCGCGCGCAGCCGCATACACGCATGCGCCAAAATTAAACACATGCGCATTATTATTTATTACAACATTTTCGCCTAGATTGTAAAATCAGATACCTACTCAATGCCCCAGCCCAGTGGAATGTTTTTTGGCAAAACATCGAAACATTAAATCTCCGCCGGTCAGATATTTGTGTTTGTAAAGGAGAAACTATTACATAAAAAGAAAATGTGTATTATAAAAGTTTCTCTTTCATGGGTTCAATGATTTTGAATGCTATTTTCAGTCGTAATTTATTATTTGGCATTCCAACTTATAAATGTTGATTTTTAAATGTAAATTAACCTTCAAATGTTTGTTTATTGTTGAAAGCGGTGACCTGATTAAATCTATGAGTACCTAGATATTTGTGCTACATGTGATGTTCAAAGAAAAATATTACATTTAAACATCGTAAATCAGTAAAATGTAGTATTTTTTATTCAACATGATCGTACGAACGTACTAAGAGATTAAATGTTTGTCTTCGATGATACCTATACCCTATACCTGATACCTATAGATAGGTACCTACACGTCTCCTATGATCTGCCTACGCAGCTATTGTCGGTGCCATGCAGCCAAGCATCCGTTAAATGTTAGCTGTTTATTATTATCCAGTTTATCTACTGCAACTGATTCATGAAAAGAACTCAGACCTTTTAGAAAAACTCGTCAGATAAAAATAAGTAAACACTTTCTGTGCTTAACAAGAATCAAATGCAGAAAGCCTATTGCTTCTCTATACAATTCAGTACGAAAAATCCGGCGAAGTGCGTGTTGGGCCACGTGCAATAGGGTTCCGTAGTAGGTTTTACTTGGTTGACTATATATTACTCTGTAACCATGTACGCTACATCTGTGTTCAGCCATTCAAAAGACGGGGGGGGGGGGGGCACTCGACACTAACAAAAATATGCACTTTAAAGATTGATATTTCATAAACGAAAAACCGGCCATGTGCGTATCGGGTCACGCGCAGTAGGGTCTCGTAGTAGGTCTTAGTTAGTCGACTATAACTCTGTGATGCGATGTGTGCGATTAAGCCTACTTAGCCTTGATAGTTTTCCTTGTAAGTTCATGACATGTGCTACGTCTGTGATTTATTACACATTTCTAGGGAGCCATTTAAAAGTAAGAGCGGGGGGGGGGGGGTGCTCGCATCG
This sequence comes from Pyrrhia umbra, assembly GCA_963891755.1. Taxonomy (NCBI): domain Eukaryota; kingdom Metazoa; phylum Arthropoda; class Insecta; order Lepidoptera; family Noctuidae; genus Pyrrhia; species Pyrrhia umbra. The sequence goes on from OY982925.1 coordinate 7,323,593, forward strand.
AACGAAAATTTGCACTTAAAAGCTAGATATTTTGCAAATGATTCATTTTACCGAAAAATGGTCGTGACATAATATTAATAATATAATATTTTTGAAAGACCTATCTAATGATACCCCACACGTGGGACACGCGTGAAAATAAATATTCATCCCTACTATATATTTTTTATAATTTTATTTTACCACTTTTTTGACGTGATCAATATCCATACAAAATTTCAGCTATGCCGCGGACAGACAGATAGACATGCTGCAACTATAAGGGTTCCTTGTCGAAGCAAGACTTGAATTCCACAAATAGGTGATCTTCCAAGTCATAATTCACTCCATTAACTGATTATTTTTATAGTGCTGAAAAAAAATAATATATAAAAGTATTAATATAACAGTTGTAAGCAAGTATCGCTATATTTCTTCACCGCGCTTAAGACAAATGAAAATCCAAAGTTTACAGCTAACTTTCTCTAGTACTTACTAGTGCACATATAACACAGAAAGCTGTGATAAATTAGAGAATAATACACCAGTGAAATGTGTAACACAGCAGCGAAACAGCGGAGATGTATAAACAATCACATGGCACAAGTGGGTTGGTTGAACAATCAAAATGCGTAATTAATCAAATCGTTAAATGTAGGTAAATGTAACAGGCTAGTAAGCAGTGAAACATTTAGGATGACGTAGTTGGCGTCTTGTATTCGTTAAGCGTTAACTTTACGATTCCTTTTGAAGACACCGACCGGATGCATCAAACAAAACATCTTTTGCGTCTTCATCTACACACTTTTGTGAGTGTCACGTTACTAGATGTATATAATTACACATATACACACCCCTTTAATAATTTTTTATGTTATCAAGACATATTAAATAATGCAGTAAACATGATATGAAGAATAATAATTATCAAAATTATAAAGTTTAATCATCCATTTTTTTACTATTCAACTTTTACTTTATTTTATTATTTACTATTTATATTTTTCTTAGCCGCAAGCCGTGTAAAGGACCTTTATTTTGAAATAACTGAATAATATTTTGAAAGGACTGCCTACTAAATACGCTAAAATATCAATGGTTGACCTCACAGCATACCTGCCGTTCCCGAGTACCTACTCGTATTACGTGCCGCCAACTGGAAGCTTCCGATTCGATTAGGCTTGGCTTAGTCCTGCACTCGTGGCGTAGCCCTTTTGACTAGTCAAAAGTCTATTATAAATAATGGTCTGTAACATTTATTTATCATGGAAGAAAGAAAATGGGTTTGTATTTTTATTAGTACAGAATTTAAATACGGCGAAATGTTTGGATTGCTGTGGGCAGTCGAAAAAATTGTTTAACTGAATAAAAAATAGAATTTTAGTGAATATTTTATAGAGTAAAATGTAATAATTTAGGTATAGCTACATAATATAATGGGCGAGTATATAAGAGTATAACATGAAATGTTAATAAATAACCTTCGTTGCTATAATCCTTATTATAAAATATACGCCGGCTGTAGTTGACGTTGATTTCCATTTAATTGGCGTGGGTGCTTCTAGGGAAAGCGTAAAAGTTTTTTTAACAATCTGTCCTTTCGTTGAAGTTCGTCGATTTCTAGAAACAGCCGCGATGTAAATATATATTTTCAATTAGAATAACTAAAGTCCTGAAGAATTTAAAATATCGATATAAATTATAAGTAGAGTAATATAATCCGAAAGCCTTCTCATAAAGACGTTAAATTTATTTTAAAACGAAGTTTTTCTCTATATTTGTAGTTTTTACATTTAGCCCTACGACATGACCTGTCATAAATGCTTTGCTATCAATCTAACTAAAAAATGACACTGTAACGTCAATTACGCCTGCCGAGCGAGCGCGCCTGCTGGCTGTGGATGAATGGAAGTCGGGTCTATGGCTTCTGGCACTTCTATCGTCTCCTCATCGCTGCCACTGTAATGAAGTTGTCAACAGCCTCGAACACCACGGCCTGTCATACAACCGGAATGCGCTCAATGACATCATCTGTCGCGCTTTTGATGCCGTTGGGGTTCCAGCCGTCCTAGAACCAATCAGCTTGGCATGCAATGATTTATGATGGCAAGATACCAGACGGCATGTCGTTATTTCCTTAGAAAATTATTAGGCCGAGTGGGATACGGCTTGTGTCGATACTCACGCGCCATTGCATCTAGCTGGCTCTCCGTGCTGCGCAGCTGCAGCTGTTGCTTCTGCGGAGAACATCAAGCGGCGGTAATATAGAATCCTTATCGGCAACTATATTTTCAAACCATGCGGATATCTAGGGGGCTGACTGTCGCTTCTCGTGAGCTTCGAGACCACAGATATGGATATACCTAGATAACGCAAGAGCAACTACTTCGCGTGCCTAGCTTACGTACAAAAATCGTAAGTGGCCATTTTCGCGCTCAGTCTGCATCGGTGTATGGCGCTAGTCGGATGTCAGTTAAAAATACTAAAATGGTGAATTGGGCTGTTATAAATTGTAAAAACTGTACAAATGCGAGGAGAAATAATAAAGTAAACGTTTCCTTCCACCGGTAAATCATTTTGTGATTAATATTATGCGTAGTTAATTTAAAAATCAATTATTTTAAACCTGAGACCCTCAGTAATACCTGATAATTCCAAATTTGAGAAAAACGAAACATTCGTATTACATTGCGGGATTTTACTTGGAGCGGTTGATGAGACGTTTTGTTTTAACAAGTGATGAATATCGAAATAAGCGATACTATCGTATATCGCTTCAGTTTTGTAGTACAGGGACTTTTATCATTTTTCTGTCAATTTTAGCGATTAGTGCTGTTCATCATATGCAACACAAATCGATTCTCGAGAATCGATTTCGGAAACAGAGGAATGATTTTGAATTATATAAGTACTTATTATGTAGACAATTTTAATAAATAATCGTAACATTTCGTGTTTTTTTTAGTTTTGTACAAAATTACTCATTAAATAGTATTATATTTGTATAGTAATTGAGAAATGGTATATACAAAGGCAAACTATATTCAAAATTGAGTTTTCACCCAGCAAATCTTTGAGAGATAGAAAGAAACGAAAAAGGGTAGAATCTCGTTGCTTTTTGTAAACACTAGAATTAAAAGAATTCGATAAAAACATCTTATATTTAAATATAAGGTGTTTCGATCAAATATTAAGTGTTTATAATAGTAAACTTGAAATTATGGCAAAGGTATCCAAAAACGCCGATGGAACGCAGGCGCTCGAGCACGCAACCTCTACTACAAAGACTTTCAACGTGCTGCTGGCTGGGTAAGCGCGGGTGCAAGACGGGGGGCGGGGCGAGGGGGCACCGTGCGCGGGCGGCGTCTTTGAATCGATTTGATTTTCTCATCACTAAATAGTGCTTGTGACGTCATAATAGGTATTAAAAAAATGGCACGCTTGGTTTTCATACAGATCGTGGTACTTGCGTTATCTAGGTATATCCATATCTGTGTTCGAGACTGTTTTGGCCTAAGGATAAGCATTACCATTCAACCAGGCAACGCTGCCAGCCTCTTAGGTATGGTCTTAGTTTTTTTTATATAGGTATAAATATGATTTTTTTTTTAAATGTGTCATAGAGTAAATGTTTCAATCAATTATTTGGTTTGAATTAATACAATTTAGCTAATCAGTCTGTAAGTGTTTTAAACAACTAACTAATAAACATAAAAAGGTCATGTAGTCAGGCCTATATCATATCAAGGAAATCAACATTATTAGAAGGTACGTTTTGTTTGCGGAATAATTTAAAAATGTAAGCAATATAGTCCAAAATAAAACATTCTACAATGAAGACCCAAAAATGTTTAAGATTATTTCATATAAGAAAATATTAGCCCAGTCATATTAGGTAAAAAAAGGGGTCAACCTCGGAATGAAAGATAATAAGCTGCAAATTGGTATGAACCTTTGTTTTGTCATTCTAAATGTTGTCTCAAAAGTCACAATCGTTATCGTGTCCGCGTCTCAAGATATTCAAGGTCAAAGATCACAAAAATCGGTTTTTCGCGAATATCTGGCTTCCTATCGGTTAAATGAGATTTGCATTTATTATAAAAGTTGTAGGCTATAAAATTCCCTACAACTTTTGTTTAAACTTTTTTTTCATACGACTAACCGTTTTGAAGGTAGAGCGCGAAGAGTGCACATCGTACAGTCATATACGGCCTAATGCAAGGTCAAGCGTGAGTTATGGTTATCAGTACGTTATAAAGTCAATTATTTACTTGGAAATTATAATTATTAAACAATGCCTATTATTTATGTACTAACTATTAATTATTTATATTTAATTAAAGTAAGTAACTTGATTATTTATATATAATTATTCATATTTAACTATTTAAGTATAAAATATTATTAATTCTGGATTATATATTTTAGTTTTATTTTAAAATGATAGTAAGAGTATATATTTTACACATATTTTTATTTATTATTAAATACGGCATAATATACATTTATCAAAATGTGAGTTCAAATATCAAAAGTATCTTTGTTGATTTTAATTGTAATGAAATTGGAAATGGAAGCTAATTATCTTCTTCTTCTTCGTCGTCTTCTTCTTGTCGCTCAAAAATGTTCGATTCATTGTCATCATCCTCATTATCTGTCATGTTCATCTCCAAACCTTCCAGAATATCGGGATCATATGTATTTTCTTCATCGGGATTACTTGGATACAGTGAAGCGTTGAGGCAAGCTTGTCCGTTGCACTGGCCGCAAGCTAAAGAACATTGTAGCCCTGATTTTCTGCATCCACAGCGGGAACCACAACAAGGGACAAGTATTTCCAGGTATATAAGTATTGAGAAATTTACGCGTTTTAAAGAAAAGATATATAATGTCGTGTTAACTTAAAATAAAACTAAAATATATAATCCAGAATTAATAATATTTTATACTTAAATAGTTAAATATGAATAATTATATATAAATAATCAAGTTACTTACTTTAATTAAATATAAATAATTAATAGTTAGTACATAAATAATAGGCATTGTTTAATAATTATAATTTCCAAGTAAATAATTGACTTTATAACGTACTGATAACCATAACTCACGCTTGACCTTGCATTAGGCCGTATATGACTGTACGATGTGCACTCTTCGCGCTCTACCTTCAAAACGGTTAGTCGTATGAAAAAAAAGTTTAAACAAAAGTTGTAGGGAATTTTATAGCCTACAACTTTTATAATAAATGCAAATCTCATTTAACCGATAGGAAGCCAGATATTCGCGAAAAACCGATTTTTGTGATCTTTGACCTTGAATATCTTGAGACGCGGACACGATAACGATTGTGACTTTTGAGACAACATTTAGAATGACAAAACAAAGGTTCATACCAATTTGCAGCTTATTATCTTTCATTCCGAGGTGAAAGCCCTAATATGACTGGGCTATATAACACGTGAGGTACAGCGGCGGCGCTATTTTATGTGGCTTATACTGAATGTCAACAACAGTCAACCTTTAGAACCTGGAAATGCATCTTCCATGTGAATCCCAATATGCGAGGGCGTTAAATATTTCCTAAGATGAGTGGAGCAGTATTTCAAATGCGTTTACGATATTTCTGGATTGTTATTTTATGATAATAGCTGTGCTATTGCCATCGATAAAATTATTATATACGTTAAAATTACAAGTGGTCTTTATATAACTCGTACAACTCAATAATATAAGGTATTAAGAAAGAGTAGGTAAACTTACACTTTTCACTAACAAAAATATTTAAGTAAAATTGAATATTTTCAATTAAAATTAAACAATATTGCAATAACAACAAACTAGTTAATTCATACTAAAATTATTAAATTAGTCCATATACTTCAGTCTTTAAAAAAGATTATTCAACATAACGTCGCACTGATTATAATTCACTCCTATAAAATATATTAGTCAGTCCAAGATATTGAATAGACATCCAGAGGGTAAAGGAAGTAAGCCTTAATTTGCATTTGCAATTCAAATGCTACGTTATGCAGGAGTGAGCCAGAGATTTACATGCGGTTCGCCAGATATCAGCAAATGAGGAGCGAGATCAAACTTATGGAATATGTTACGAATATATAAATAGTGACATCACAGAATTCCCATAAGACATTCAGATTTACAAATCGTAGGTAGCGCTTGTATAATTATTGAAATTGCAAATTATTATGGCACGTATCCAATTTTTATTTCATACATAGGTTTTAACGATGTATGTTGAACATGCGTAGGTGGAGGTGGGTATGATTTATTTCTCCTATTTCTTTTCGGTTTATCGTAGTTCCTAAGAACCCACCCAAGCTTGCGAGTTTACTAAGGTAACTAAGTTTCCCACTTGTAAAGATGAAATAAATATTATCTACTCATATTGCTCCCCACCACATTCTAAGAATCTGGTAAGGGAAACCGAATGCAAATGGTGGGTGGTAATTGCGACGAAACAACCACGGTAGGTAATAGATAACATTACCGTGAAACAACTGTTATGCGTTAACCAACTCAACTACGAGATTATCATTACAATTCCATTTTGTCAAAATTCCGATAGAACCATATAGGTACTGAGATTACGTATTACATACAATGCATATACAAGTGGCTCTCATAAGATACATACAAAAAAACTACAGCCGAATTGAGTACCTCCTTTTTTAGGAAATGGGTTAAAAATAATTGGTGCTTAACTAAAACAAGTTAAGCTTAAATAAAAAAGTCTATATAATAAGCTTAAAATTCCCTCGAATAAACAAATTATTCATGCTGAAAAAATATCGTAATCGTTTATTAGGAATAGATATGATATTATAAGCACTTTATAATATTCGCACAGCAGCGAAGTCTTTAAAGTTTAATACTCGTACACCTTACCTACTCACCTTAGGTAATTCTGTAGAATTTGTCCAAGTATAAAAATGAATAATAAAGAAAATATCGTTTTGTGAACGGAGTTAGACGAGGGGTAAATAGGTACGGCCGTCGCCACAATAGCAATAGCGAGCAGGCGACCGCTTCCGAGCACACAATAGCAACAGGCAGTTGATGAAATCAGCCGAATGATATGCGACAGAACAGACGACGACTAATCATACACGGTGACATGACTATTATTAGGTCATCTGCTATTTTATATTATGTATTTTGGACTTAAACATATTTAATTAACATAAAAAGTCTGACAACGCCTAAAATATGACTGTCACACCGTATGTTTAGCCAGATTGATGATTACATTTTGTTTTTAAAACGGGCTGAAAGATACTGCTGTCGTAGTGTTTAGAATAATTGATAATAACTATTTGCTATCGTTCTTAGTATTTACTTATAAAGAGTCATTTGTATAAAAATAATTGTACGTAATATTTTATGTCATGGTTCCAGGAAATCTTGAGAAAATCGAATTGTAATCCGTTGTATGTTGTATGTTTGTGAAAAGTTTTTGTATTTTTATACAAATGTTATTTTTACAGCCAGTGTTTATGTAAAACTTAACTGTTCTGTTCTTGTGTTAGATAACTGATAGAAGGACAGCACAAAGAGCTGTATTTTAGATAGATAGCTAATGGATCTGATGCCAGCAACCAAATTCAGTTTACGATTTCTAATCATCAATGACTGAATTATATCCATTACGTGGTTTCATAACCTTGCCACTGCATTTACCAGAATCACCTAGTACCTGGTAGTTGCGTAAACACCTATAAACAACTAAGCGACTAGTTGGTAATCGTACGGCGTGTCTCGGCGTCTCACTCAGATTTATATTCTATAAACAAAACATTTCACTGTCGGCATTTCACAATCACTAATATTATTTTAAGTAAGTATGTCGTGTGGCGTGTAGCGGTAGCGGTGAAGTTCGGATCGAACACGTAGGCGACACACCACGAAACTGTATCCGCGCCCGTCCCGTCCGATTGAAACGTTGCCAGGCGCCAAACCACCAAAATAATTTTCACTCCACACTCATCAGCGGGTTACTACACAATATCGAGATTGGATTCCGATCGCTTCAATCTGACCATACCTACGTAACTGTAAATTGTTCAAAATAAATACATAGTCATTGTAAAAGTATTGTTTGTATTCATTGGTAAAATAATACATAATGTAAATCTTACTTCTATATCTGAGTAACTATACACCTTGTTGGTGCGGTATATCAAAATCTCTACATAATATCTACCTTCCGCAGACACATTAACAATAATGATATTACGTTGATTAAACGCGTCTCTTGCACTCTCCGTCTAATTTTAAAACAACTGAGAAGCCCAAGCCATTTTATAACACTTCATATCGCAGAGTGATATCACTTACTTTGATATAAAATATTAATGCAGTGAATAATAAAGGCGATAAAGCAAGCTTGGCGGTGACGCGATACATTTATCTGAATAAAACAAAACAGCGGTAGCCACGGAAGATATTTACGAGACGTGTTAGCCACGTTGCGCCATAAGAAAACTCCTTTTAATGTTCCTAACTTTCTCCAGGTCTCAATTAAGTTGCAACTACTGCTATAGCCGTCCCCATGAGAAATCTTATTGTTATTTACCGTCCAGGATAGGACAGCCTTTAATTTTAGAGGATTTCAACACACGTGCTTAGAATTGAAAGCTACAAATGAAATTTCGTCTGGTAGGAATTATGTCCCAATCCCAAGGCTTAATTTACTCTGTCGAATGTCGTATAGAATTAATAGATTATATTTTGTATTCCCGTCTAGAATCACTCAATAGTTTATTTGTACGCAAAAAATCACTAAAGTACACCTTCACTCGAACTTTGTTTTTATTTAACTCTCTTTTACTTAGAAGGAAGATTGAATTTAAACTTATGTGTGCAGCTCTTTTCTTCACTGACAGTGTTTTAGTTCCGCATTAGATAAATTTCACATTTTTACTTGCACTTGCAACTAAGGCTGATTATTCCAAAATAGCGGCGACAGCAAGACGTCATTTATGGAATAATACAAAGTGGTTGTAGATCCTAACCAGTGGAAGTATAGGGAACGTAGGAACGCTAAAAAGTGCAACCACATCTTTGGTGAAGCATTTGAGCGATAATAATTTTTATATGCTCATTTAGTTTCTCAGTTTGCAAAAACTATTCTGTAGAACTTTTGAATTGCAGGCTGGGAACTTACATGGGTTAACTCAGATAAACCGGGTCCTCTTTTTACATTAATCAAGTAATAGGAGAAGAATTTACATTACTAAAAGGTCAAGGAAGGATGCCTTAGAATATTTCTTTGAGTTGGCGTTGTACTAAGTTTTCCACCTACACTTGGCAATGAAATCCAAGCCAAGAAAAAGAAGTTTAAAATCAAATTTTGCAGTTATACATTGTTTTGTCTAGATAGTTATCAGAAGGAGTATCATTGATTATAGAAAACAAAAAGAAAGGTAAGTGCTTTAATCTGAAACTTCTAAACTATAAATCTCTATTATATCTTAATTTTAATAGGTAAGATAGTTAGGCAAGTATTCAAAATTATTATGATAGAATCGTATCAAAACTTTAAAAAATATGTCTACGCCTTTTCTTTTTAGGGTTCCGTAGCCCGACAAGGAACCCTTATAGTTTCGCCATGTCCGTCTGTCTGTCTGTCTGTCTGTCTGTCTGTCTGTCTGTCCGCGGCATAGCTCCGAGGTTCTTGATACTAGAAAGCTGAAATTTGGTATGGATATGTATATTGATCACGCCGAAAAAATGGTAAAATAAAATTTAGAAAAATATTTGTTTTTAGGGTAGCTCCCAAACACGTAAAGTGGGGATGAATATTTTTTTTCTCGCGTACCCCTCCGTGTGGGGTATTGTTAGATAGGTCTTTCAAAAATATTATGGGTGTGTGAAGACCATTTTTTGGTTAAGCGAGCCATTTGCGAAATATCTAGCTTTTCAGTGCAAATTTTTGTTCGATACGAGTTACCCCCCCCTCTAACTTTGAATGGCCGTACTTAGAAATGTGAAAAAATTCACAGACGTAGTACATGTAATGAAATTACAAGGAAAACTATCACGGCTAAGTAGGCTTAACCGGTTACAGAGTTATAGTCGACTAACTAACTCCTACTACGGAACCCTACTGCGCGTGGCCCGACACGCACTTGGCCGGTTTTTTTATTCGAGACATGATATCTTATGGTGTGTTTGTCGTACACATACCTATAAAATAAAAAAATCTAATTTAATGTAAACTTACGTTAAGATACCAGCAAAACATGATAAATCAGTCTCATAACGAAATTATCCATACTAGTTATGTAAGCCTGTAGGAGCACTGTAAATATTATAAGCTTTTTTGTATTGTATGTAGGTTTAGTGTTGATATTCATGTTCGGTTTATGCCCAGCGGCATCAAATAAAGCCGCATAACTTAAAAAATTGTTTTGTCGATAGGTATTTTTAACTGACAATAAACAATTAATCTAATGTAAGTCTAGGAAATGATTTGTTTATGCGGTGTGTGTCAAAAAGAGAAATGTTTTCGGTCTTCATATTTGAACAAAGCTGTCGCGGTCAATCGTGATTTCTCTTTGTTTGTTTTATACATATATCTACTTTTTGAAGTAAAGGAACATGAACCAGTATCTTACTTGTTTAACATCATTAATGTAAATTATGTGATTCAAGCGAATCTTTTTTAGGGTTCCGTACCTCAAAAGGAAAAAACGGAACCCTTATAGGATCACTTTGTTGTCCGTCCGTCCGTCCGTCTGTCAAGACCCTTTTTCTCAGGAACGCGTGGAGGTATGAAGCTGAAATTTATATCAATTACTCAGGTCTACTGTCCCTTGAAGCTGTGAAAAAATCAAACTTCTAAGCCAACGCAATCAAAAGATACAGCCGTTTATGCCGCAAATTTTCGACACTTGCAAGGGAATCAAAACCTACAGGGTGCTTCCCGTGAACTCAGAATCTTGAAATTTGGTACGAAGCAACGTCTTATAGCATAGATAAAGGAAAAATTACGAAAACCATAAATTTTTAGTTACATCACATAATATATTTTTTTTTAATAATTTTAACCTTACTACCCATTTCCTCATAAACACGTAGAGGTATTAAATTGAAATTCATACCAAATACTCAGGTCTATAATACCTTTAAGCTGTAACAAAATCAAACTTCTATGTCAACGCAATCAAAAGAAACAGCAATTTAAGCTGCATATTTTGAAACTCGCAAGTACTCGCAAGGGAATCAAAACCTAAAGGGTACTTCCAGTCGACCTAGAATCTTGAAATTTGGCATGAAGCAACGTTTTATAGCACACATAAAGGAAAAATTCCGAAAACCTTAATTTTTTAGTTACATTACAAAATATATATTTTTTAATAAATATAAACTTATTACTTTTTTCCTCATGAACGCGTAGAGCTATCAAGTTGAAATTCATATCAAATACTAAATTAAATCTAATTGCCTTTAACCCATGAAAAAAAAAGTCAACGCAAAAACGCAAAACGCAAAAGTACAACCATTGATACCGCATATTTTGAAACTCGCAACTACATGCAAGGGAATTAAAACCTAAAGACCCTCGATTGTCGTAATGAACGAACTTTGTAAACCTTGCAGGTTTGTACGGAACCCTCGGTGCGCGAGTCCGACTCGCACTTGGCCGGTTTTTTTTTTTACTAAGTGTCTCTTTAAATAAAGTTTCATTGATAGTTCCCAAAATAGTTATAATAAATTGCATTTGATATTCGCGGTACGGGTGCACCCAATATAGTGTGCGTCCGCAGAATTCGTTTCAATCCTGAGTGGGCGGACACTCTAGAAATTCATGTCAAAAGCTACAAAGGATTATACATACACTCCAAAAATACTACTGCGCCGCAGGATGGGTTTTAAAATATGTGATTGATGATAATCTTTTTTGCCTCTAAGTATAAATAATTATTATATAATGCACCACAGTACCTCCGCAAATTACAGTTATTTAAGAAGTGTTTTCTAAAATGATTATGTGGTGTATTCCTTTGACATTTGTTGGAAAACAGCAACAATATATGTATTATAATTAATGCTCGTTATAATACTTGCAACGGCGCGAGAACTTTGTTATGTTAGAGCAAGCTCACGTAGGCGTTAATAACAAGTAAACGTTATGGCGGCACGTGTATATACCATGTATGTATATACCTAGGAGAATGACGCTAAATGATGAGGTGTTTGTTTAAATGTCACCCTCATTAGATAAGGTTCTTGCGTCAAATATCTGAAAGTTTCTGTAACAATAACTAAGAAAGTGGACAACAAAAATTGAAACACGTTCTTATTCTATTGTTGATCCAAGTCGCTCCCTTAGTAAACGTTACTGCTCTAATTGGGGTGTAATGTTCGTACTTTGTATAGACATTTCAAGTATATATATTATATACCTACACCCCATGTCCTTACAAAAGTTACCTAGTAAATAGTACCTGTGCATGTATTAAGATTTTACAGTAGTAACAAATCTTCTGAGGCAAAGACATGTAATAAACTTGTGGACTATGATATCAACAGGATTATCAGCGCTCACCTTACGGCAGTTACTGTAAGGGGAAATCTAATAACAGCGCGTTTTATAGACGGTGTATATCATTCGTTATTAATTTTATGTGTTGTGGAAAGTAATAACGCCTAGGAGCTAAATTACGAGCTGATCATTATTTTAATTATATTCAGCTATACTTATATCATGTCAAGACTAGCAGTTTTTATGATGTTTATTCTTTGTGACGAACCAAATAATAATTAAGGTCAGAGTACTTTGTCAAATTAAATTTTCTACGAATCACATTTGCCATAGAGTACAGAAAAACCGAATATGTTTCTGAAAGGATAACTTTCAGATTTGTTTTATTTTACATATAGATATTTGATATGTTAATCAAATTTAATTTACATTTAAAATTAACATAGGTTAGTAATGTGATTTCAGATTTCTGTTAAAGTAGGTTAAAATAAGTTGACAAATAAATTCTAATACTCGTGACATTTGATATTGTATTAGCGGTACGGGAAAAATGTGTGGGTACGATTGAAATTCAATTCGTAAAAACATGAATTAAGTATATCTAGAGAGTATTGAGAGTGGCGATCGGCAATATTATATTTGTAGTTTCCAACGCTTGAGCTGTACAAATAAGGTATGATTTGTGACGATACGAAACGAAGTAGCAGCAAGTTTTTTATTAATTTATTTGTATACTGCCTACCTACGCACAATTTGGTAATTTATTTGTCTCCTTTCTCACTCGTAGGTACAAGAGACATTACTCTATCTACAGCCGCGAAATGTTGATCTGATCTTTCAGGACGGTGTGCCTCTTGTAAACAGATTAGTCTAGCTTGGCATCATATATATAAATCGAGTTTATGCAAGATCCTCGGTTCTAAGAATCTTGGGTTTATCTCTATTATAGAAGAACTAAATTAATCTAAACTTTCCCATTGGTTCCCATTTGCGTCAACTTTGCTTTCATTCTTACTTATTGGAGAGACCTGTACACGTGCCACGTGGCCTCCACAACCAAACTAGAAGGATTTATCGGTAGTGTTTCTGATTCCTAAACATACACTTTACAGTTACTCTAGGTATCAGTATGAAAAACAAAACAGAAAGTAGAATTTGGTATCAAAGCGAGAACTTATCTAATGTACAGTGTAGCAGTATAGTGTAAAGGTATAGTGGGTGGACAGAGATAAGTCTCCAGCTAACCGAGTAAACGTGAACAATATCTGTCCAACGAACGTGCAATATGGTCAGTAGTCTCCCACTCATGGACTGCCTGCGGCAAACATAAGCATAACCTCGTACCTATATCCATCAGAGCATCTGTTATCTCAGGAATTGAACAAAATACATAATGCAATGGTATGTATTAATTTGCATGGTCTCTTACTATTGTAAATAATGTACACAATAAAGTTCTTACATTAGCTTGCCAATACTTTTTATTAGTTTCCATTACACAATAATCTGAAGTTTTAATTTACCCACTTCCAATTTTATCCTACTAATCTATTAAAAGTGAAAGTGAGTTTGTTTATTTGTTTCGCTTTCACGGTAAAACTGCTGAACTGATTTGGAATAAAATTGGTACGGAGATAGAAGGCCCCTGGCGACTTTTTACTCGGTATACTTTGGGAAGCGGATGAAACCGCGGGAAACAGGTAGTTATCTAATAAAAAGAAACAGCCAAGTGCATGTCGGGCCACGCGGAGTGTAGGTGTAGTGTAGGTTTCGTAAAAGGCACACTCTGTATCTGCACCCGGTAAAGCCTACTGAAAACGTGATGATGACGATGGTTTTTCACCTATCCAGGAACCACCACGCTCGATTGTAACAAACTTTTACACTTCAGAGCTTAATATTTCGTAAACGGATCCCAGAAACGGAAAATGGTTTTGAGCTGTCAGATTCTGCTTTCGTAATATTTTTCCTCATAATGCTCGGTCCTAAGCACCTGCCATGGCCTTTCATAGATCAACACTGCACCTTCACTGCAGGTGGACGTCCTACACCACGCTTACAGAGATTACCTATGAACCAATGATCAATAAGCCAAGTATTGAATTGTTGACAAGTTTATAACAAAGAAACAATATGACAACGACGTCTATTTTCAGCAGGCGTTTTAGGAATCATTTGAATTTAATAATAGATTTCAATACTTGTATTTCTGAGTAGGTATTGGTACAAGAAATTTCTATGCCAATTTCCGACCGCTGTGTTTTAGTTAGTTACTACTTGGCACACAAACTGATTGGAATTGAATAATTATTGAAATTAGTCCAATTGTTACAGTGAAACGGGGCTGGGCATTTCTGTACTTTATAAACCAATATACGAGTATGTGTTGCTGTAAAAGAGTTTAGATACTTTGTTATTTTAAAATAATTAATAAAAATATATTTAAAAAATACATTAGGTTATTTTTTTTTGCATTTTTTGTAATAGTCTGTGGCTGAATAGTAAACATCAACAGTATTTTATACGAAATGCTAAATTTCATTCCATTTATTGCATTCCATTTCACGCATCATTTAACATTCCATTCCTACACTCGGCCATTCTGCAATCTGACTGCCCTCTGCCTCTCTCTGCCACTTGTGAAGTCCTGATGCCTGACATCCTCTCATGACAATATTGTTTCAGGAGACTTATGAATCGAATCGGCGGTAGAATCTCACAAAGTCATACCATAGTGAAAATCTTCCAGAGCCACGGTTGAGCATAATATGCAGGAGGTCTGCCCGCTTGGGCGGGGCATTGCCGTGTTCTTCTCTGGACCTCTCGCTGTTCGCGGTTCAAGCCATAGTCCGGCGAGAGCGAGAGGGAATGGGAAGCAGTCACATCCCTCTGTGAAGAAGCCATGCTAGAAAAGGAGGAGGTGAGAAGCCTGAGGGAGACACAAACCTCACGCCCCAGCCATCGCGGGTGACGCCACGGGCGCCGAAAGTGACGAGACGATTCTCGGCCTCACAGTGAGGAATAGGTAGCTCACCGCACGGTATGGACTAGGCCAATGTCGACAACATAATTATGTTCTATGCGCACCTCAAAGAGATGTCATCATAGTTAAAGTCCTTGGCCACAGGGCCAGTTGGCTGTGGGCTGCGGTATGTTTTAAAGAGTTACCGCGCTCCCGGAATATAAAGGACTGAGGAAGAAACATGGATGGGTTTTAAGTCAGTAACAGTCTGGCACTTCCTCCCGCCCCACCCACGGTGGAGAGGTTATTTGATCAGTTCACATCCGAAAAAAAAAAAATGGGTCACCTGTCGGAGTTGCGGGATTGTTCGAAAGAGTTGCTACGTCCCTAGAACGTAAAGGGCGAAGGATGGCACATGGACTCCATGCCCTCCCGACCTTAGCTCGACGAGCCGGCCCGCGAGCTGAGCTAATAGCTTTAAAATTCCCGATTATAATAATCATATATATTCTGATCCAGCCTATCCCTTGCTGTCCTCCCCCAGCGACGCCTTAAGCCGAGGCCCGTACCCCACTAGGGTGCCCTTAGCGTGTAGTCGCTTAGTTTTGTAAGTTAAGCCCTGGCTGGAGGCCCTAAATTCGTTTAAGGCACTTCACAGGCAAGCCCGGTTAAGCAGTCGACAACCTTCTAGGTTGACCTGCGTGATGCCATTTAAAAAAAAAAAAGATGGCACATGGATGGGTTATAGTTAGTAAGAGTATAACACTTCCTCTTGCTCCGCCCACTGCAGGAGGAGTCATTTGATGATTTCTTGTGCCTAAAAAAAGGAGTTTCGTGTTACAAGGTTACTGGGCTGTGGAAGGCAGTCGCTGCATGTAAAAAACTGATACTTAGTTGCATCCGGAGACTGAAAACCGACGCCAACATAGTTAGGCATGACCACGAAGATGATTATGACTTATTTAAAATTTAAGACTACGTAGAAAACACGGTGTGCCGTAATTTTAGAAGTGTAAATATAAAAAGCACAGCATTGTAAATTAGCAGTCCAAAAATGAATTAGGTGTTTTTACTATTTCCGGGAATAGGATTTCCTTTTTATTTATACCTCGCAGTCCAGACCGGACTGTGAAGTTGCTGTTTGTTTTATGATCTTTTATTCTTTTTACCTAAGCAGTAGGAATGAATTTTTATATAACTAGTGGATACTTAAATTAATGGAATTAAAATTATATTATAATTAATTTTGCAAAGTACGTACTTTTGGAAATAACACTTTATAAAATAAAAAAATTAAAAAGATTTTTTTTAGGGTTCCGTAGTCGACAAGGAACCCAGTATAGTTTCGCCATGTCCGTCTGTCTGTCTGTCCCCGGCATAGCTCAGAGGTTCTTGGTAATAGAAAGCTGAATTTTGGTATATATGTATATATATTTTAATCACGTCGACAAAGAGGTAAAATACAATTTATAATATTTTTTATGGTAGCTCCCCTACGTATAAAGTCGGGATGAATATTTTGTTTCTCGTGTGGGGTATCATTAGATAGGTCTTCTTAAATACTATAGGTGTGCGAAGATCATTTTTCTGTTAACAGAGCCATTTGCGAAATATCTAGCTTTAAAGTACACATTTTTGTTTGATACGAATGTGTCGTCGTCGTCGTCCCCCCAGCTTTAGAATGGCTGTAATAATATGTGAAAAAAATCACAAATATAGCATATATAACGAAATTTAAAGGAAAGCTATCATGGCCCAGTAGGTTTAACCGATTACAGAGTTATAGTCGACCAACTGAAACCTACTATGGAACCCTACTGCGCGTAGCCCGACCCGCACTTGGCCGGTTTTTCTTTTTTATTTTTTTATAATGAATGTCTGTTTTGTTGCTACAGACAGCAATCGTCTGACATCCATACATGATTTTAACTGATTTTGACATCGACAACCTTTTACACATAAGACCTTTAGACATTCTATATTGAATATCTAAGTAAGTAGGTACTGTGTACAAGAGCATACATAGTTGGAAATTGAGTTTGGGAGTGAGCTTCCTGGTTACTTAACTCTTTTGTTGACTTGAATAAGCGCTGTAGAGAGTATCGAACGTAAACTGCACAAGTATAAATCTTGTTCCTTGCAGAAAAAGGTAAAAATACCTTGGGGTATCTGTCTTTTTTCTATCGTTTTATATTCTAAATTCAATAGAGATATTGTTTTTGAATGGGTACGTAAATTTATTAAATAAAATTTGTAATATTTTTTGCCGCTTAGCTCAAAGGGGCCGTGATAGGGATAGTTGTTTATTGGACTCAACTCAGGTCACTTCAATGCCACAGCATGTTAAATATTTACATACAAATTACACAAGAGAAGGAGTACTAATGTACTTTGTTTTTATTTATAAATAATGAGAGATGTTATAATGATAGTACCCGTGACTGCCGTCACGTGGCTTTCTCTTCTGTAAAAAGTGTTTTTGTGTAAAACTTTTGGCGTGGCTTTGACCGCAGGGTCTTCAGTTTTGTACTTTTTCATAAAACAATGGTATTGTACAAGTTTGATGTTTTCTCTTTTAAGAATTTCACTGTAAGGCTGCGTCACAGTATATACACACAAAGAGGTATTGTTCTAGTGAATTCTCTGTTTTCAGTTTAACTGAAATTATGTTTATACGTATCTCAACGGGATTTTTTTTCAGTTCATTTTTGGCAGTTAAACAATGAACGTACCGTTTTTATTACTAACTGCTTCTCGCGTCGTCGCCCGCGTTATACAATTTCAAGGGATTTAGTTTTGCGCGGAACGATAATTATTTTTTCCGTAATAGCCTTAGTTATTACTTAAAACATCAGCTGCCTGCCGCTGAAAGTCTCATCAAAATCGGTCCAACCGTTTTGGAGATTATACGGAACAAATATAATAATAATATATTCTTGTTTCAAGCGTTTCAGTACGATTTTTCTCGTATTCGGGTAGATTTCTCGTTGTCTTACTTGCCTGTCTGTTTGTTTTTTTTTAACTTAATATTTTTCGATGTTGTATGAAATGTGTTTGTATACCATAGTAGTTAGGTACTTATTGAAGTAGTGAGGGCTCACTCAGATGAGAAAGAGAGTACGTATTACTAAGTATTACTTAATACAAATAATCTTATTTAATCAAATGAATTTTGTCATTAATAAAACTACTATGCCTACTAATCTCATGACTACAGTGTTAGAGTACCATGCGAGACTACACTTATAACGGGCGAGTGAGCTCTGGACAGTCAGCGCTATTACCGATCTTGCTGACAGACTAATCTGTTTACGTATGCGTAGTCTCGACACGAGAGAACACGGTGCACTACACTGCATTTACCATGAATGCACACACACGAAGTACTTACATACAAATACGCTATCTTCTCATACGCTGTAGTTGTTCCAATAGAAGTTATAAAGTTCAGATTGCTAGTCAAAGACAACGCAGATGATAATTATTTCATAATTAGAATCGTGTAAGTAAATATTCTCGGTTGGAAGTGAAGCTCTAGAGATGTAGTATGTAAACAAGTGAATAACTTACTTGTTATGTTGCCTGTGTTCTCTATTACGCAGGTACAGTACTAAAGGGAACAAGACTTTACGGCTAACAATATCAACAAAAATAACTCTGAAAGATCTTTAATAATCTTTTGGGTAACATTTTCCCTTTTCATTGTGCAACTCTTTACTGTAAAACAAAAGGGGCCTAGAGAAAGTAGAATTTTGTAAGACTTCAATTATTTAGAAGAGCTAACACAATGGGTTAACATTCGTGCATTGTTTTGATATAATTTTGTACACCGTTGCAATGTAGGTACGTACAACTATGTCGTAACAGAATTAACCCATATAGGTACCTACGTGTGTAACGAGATGTTGCAGTTTACATAACAATCTGTTTGCAGTTCAAGATTAACATATAAATAGGAAACCAACTTCTGTTATTTAAGTAACAGAATTGTGATATGTATAATAGCGTGGGCACCGCTCACTGCTGAACCAGTTTGGCTGAAGAGCTCTTTAACAGGCGATGTTTGTACAAATGTACATAGACCCTAACGTTATTATTTAATTATTCGTGGAAGCCTTGTGCCATCTATTTTGCTCAATTAGTTCGCTTAGTCCGCAACAGTCGTTACACTTGCCTCTAACCTAATCTATTTATCATGTGTATCGAAGGAGTCACACTTCACACACTTCAAGCTTTATTATTCAATAAGGTTTTCTTGTTACAATGTTTGTGTATTCAGAGAGTGAATTTAGGTTTAATTGGGCTGTGTAATTGTATTATTACTTGAAATCCTTGAGACAAAAAATAACAGTCAAACATTAACTTTTATTATTGCGTGTCTACAGCGGAACAAATTTATTTATTTTTATTACTTATTATCTACAGTTGCAGTCGTTGTTGCCCATTTTTTCAGCGATTTAATGAAACTGACAGCAATGAAACTATTGTTGGGTTTTTAATCTGTGGCTTTCACTATAATTCCCGCCAAACCGCCAACGGCTCAAAAAAAATGCCGTCGCGAGTCTGCGCGCGCATGTTCCCGCTCCGCGCACGCCGCGTACGCGGCGCTCGCCAGTCGCATCGCCGAACGAGCTGCGTGCGCATCGCCGCCATAGCGCGTAACAAAAACTAACAAGAAACCTAAAACCTGAGTGCCTGAACCATATAACTTCCCACTATAGCGGTCTAAACCTTGTGAAACCCGTAAGACTGTCAGCCCGTCCCGGGACGCATCGGAAATCCAGGATCCTGGGCGCAGAGCTGGTCGGCGGCGGGTAAGTGAGGCCACATAATCATTTTAAAAAGGTGTTAACAATACATTTTGGTCATATCGAGCCGGGATAACCCAGTTATATGGTCATATAAACTCAGTAAACTCAGTACAGAAACACATTTTCACGTAAACTTGTTAATTCTTGTCCGCCATTGTGATTACCTACTCGCTAGAAAGAAATTAAAATTCTTGTCATAAATTGTAATATTTCTGTTTATTCGCTTAGAAATCACTTTATTTCATTACATTGTGTTATAAGTAAATTATAGAAATATAACTCATTACGTAAATAAGTCAAATAAAGTGTTTATTCGCAATAGTTTCTGCAGTAGGTAACATGGCCCCTTGTTTCTAGGAAAGTCTCATTTTATCGTGTTATTTGTGTTTTATTTAAGTTATATTTACAGGCAAATCTGTTGTTATTAAATATTTGTTGTACCAGTGTTAAACAGTGTTTTGTGCATAAGTGTTGTGTATAAACGATAGTGAAAACATTGTTTTTGGCGCGAAACCGGCCGGTCGGAAGCCATAGGGAGTTGAGTGCGCGTCACGTCGGCCATCGCAGCGTCGCGCGACTCGTAACATACCTACGTAAAATATTACGTACTAGTAATAATAATTTCGCATCACTTAGTTAGTTTGTTTTTTAAATTTAACCGGGTCAATTAGTCAAGTGAGTTTGTTGGTTTAATTCGTGTTTATTCATTTTAGTACTTAATCAAAATGGAGGACGCGGAATTCGATAAATTAATACAACCACTTCTGACCTCAAAAGAGATGTGTTTTATTCGCTTGCAAAATTTATTCGAAATGTCGAAAACGGTATCAACAGACCCTAGCATCGAAGCATTGTTCATTGCTAGAGCGCAAGATTTGCCTAAGATTCGGGATGAGTTCGATAAGTCTGTCGCGGGAATTACCTCGTTAAATAGACAGTACGATCCGAAATACAAACCGACTTATAAAGAAATTGCTGCATTTGATGATATTTATTACATGATTCGTACCGTCGCGGATACGTTCACGTCAAAAGTAGTTTCAGTAAAAAGCGAACACAATGTGAATAAAAATGAAAATAGTGATGGTGACCTCCGGCGGGTTAAGTTGCCTGAATTGCAACTTTTTAAATTTGATGGGAAGATAGAAAATTGGCCCACTTTCCGAGATACATTTTTAAGCCTTATCCATAATAATTCCCGGATCACTCAGATCGAGAAATATTATTATTTGTTATCGTGTGTTAGTGGTCCAGCGTTGTCAATCGTAAAGTCGATGCCGGTCAGCGCGGATAATTACGCGATTGTATGGAAATCGTTAGAAAAACGGTACGAAAACAAGCGAGTCCTAGCTACAGCGTATTTAGATAAGCTGTTTGGTTTCAAACCGATTATTAGCGAGTCCGCATCGAATTTAAATACATTTTTAAATACCTATCAAGAGAATATTAGTGCACTGGAGCTTCTTAAAATATCAGATTTGTCGAGTTTCATATTATTTTACGTATCATTGCGTAACTTGGATGCGGTCACTAGGCGTGAGTTTGAACAAACCGTGTCTCCGGGTCACATCCCTACCATTACAGAATTATTGACGTTTGTAGAGAGCCAGGTACGCGTACTTGAGATGTCGGAGTGCAAACCGGTGCCCGTCAAACCGTCGGCACCAGGCAAGCTAAACACCGCCAAGTCGCCCTCTCCCGCGGCATCTAAAGCCCCAAACTTAAATAAGTCTCGCGCTCAAGCGCATACATTAGCGTCTGCTGTGGCCAGTACTGATAAGAGTGAGTCAAAATCTTCCATCTCATGTTTGTATTGTCAAAAGCCACAACATTCCATTTATCGATGCACCGAGTACAACGAGCTCACACCTGAGCTACGCGAAGCCAAGGTTGCGGAACTCAAGCTGTGTGCTAACTGTTTGCGGAACAATCACGCCACGGAGGATTGTACGTCCAAACATTGTTGTACGGTGTGCAAAAAGAGACACCATGTCACTCTCCACATTGATTCGACTAAGTCCGAGGAGAAAGTGGTGGCTCTTACGTGCTCAACTGAAGAGACCGTGTTGCTTGGAACTGCTGTCATACATGTCGCAGATGCGTGGTCACAGTATCACCCCGTACGTGTTATAATTGACAGCGGTGCTATGTCAAGCTATATAACGAAGGATTGCGTTGGGAGGTTAGGTTTATCCCGTCGCAAGTGCAATTTCGAGCCAATAGGTATAGGTGGAAATAGGGTTCAGCATTACGGCTTAACAACTTGTACAATCAAGCCACGTGACACCAAAGCTCCCGTGCTTGCCACTGATGCTGTTGTGGTTGCCAATATTGCAGGCAATTTGCCAACCATGCCTATGCCGGACAAGATCTTCAGTGATTATCAACATCTTGTTTTGGCAGATCCAGCTTTTAATAAACCGGCACCAGTCGAAATGCTGATCGCTAGCGATCTTTTCCCATACATCTACGGCGGTGATAAGATTTTACCTTCTCAACCTGGCATGCCTGTTGCTATCGAATCCATCTTCGGATACGTAATTACCGGTCAAGTCGCTCTCGACCAACGGAATCCGCGGCCAACGATGACATCAGCTACCCTTGCCAGCTCGGACAATTCTTTTTGCGGTCTAACAAGTTCAACTAACCTCGATCAGATCATGAACGCGTTCTGGGATACTGAGAACATACCGTCAGAAAAACCCATGAAACCGGACGACGCCTTAGCTGAAGAGCTATTCGCCAGAGATTGTCGTCGCGACGAGACGGGTAGGTTTGTCGTAAAATACCCGCTTCGGCCTGACCATAATCTCGGCGAATCCAGACAGGTTGCAGTACGTCGCCTGGTCAATTTAGAGGCAAAACTGAATCGGGAACCTGGGCTCAAGTTAGAGTATCACAAGTTCATGTCTGAGTACGAGGCTTTAGGGCACATGACTTGCTTAGGAGAGATGCAAGACGTGGATTCCAAATATTTGATCCCGCATTTTTGTATCCACAAGCCATCCAGCACCACAACAAAATTAAGAACGGTGTTTGACGCGTCATGTAAAACCACCAATCAAAAATCACTTAATGATGTAGTATTGGCGGGCCCAAAACTTCAAGCAGATATTAATAATATTTTAATAAATTTCCGACTCCACGAAGTATGTCTATCAGCAGATATCTGTAAAATGTATAGACAGATCCTCATTCACCAGGAGCAGCGGCCGTATCAGCATATTCTGTGGCGAGTTGCAACAGATCAACCCATGCAGGTTTACGAACTTAACACAGTCACATACGGTGTAGCCAGCAGTCCATACCTGGCCATCAAAGTATTGCACACGTTAGCAGATGCTGAAGCGGACAAGTATCCAGCAGCCGCGCGTGTCTTGAAGACAGCATTTTTCATGGATGATTTGTTATGGTCAGAGCCTAATGTTGACGTTGCTTTACAGCTGCAGTCGGATCTTCGAGCTATACTAGAACGTGCAGGGTTCATACTTCGGAAATGGTCGAGTAATTGTCCACAGTTATTAGCAGCTGTACCAGAAGATCACCGTGAGACCCCTATAGACTTCGATGATGATGAGAATCTGTCACTTAAAGTACTTGGTCTCCAATGGCAGCCGGCTACCGACTGTTTCTCTTTTCGTACGGCACCTTTAGATCAAGAGGTCACAAAACGATCTATTCTATCGCAAATAGGACGCTTGTTCGACCCACTAGGATTCGTAGCCCCTTGTGTATTTTATGCCAAGTGCTTCATGCAGAAACTTTGGGCTCTTCAGCTTAACTGGGACCAACGTTTGCCTGCGAATCTTGAAGCAGAGTGGCTTGCATACGTACGGGAACTGCCTCTCCTATCAGAATTTAAACATGACCGACATGCCATGGTCCGGCAGAGTACCTGCTGTCGGATTTTAGGATTTTGCGATGCGTCGACCCTCGGTTATGCTGCGGTAATTTATTTATATACCACTAACAATCAAAACGAGCAGAAGGTCAGTCTGATTACTGCTAAATCGAAGGTCGCGCCACTAAAAACATTGTCAGTACCCCGCCTGGAATTGATGGCGGCACATTTACTGTCAAAATTAGTCAAATACGTCAAAAACATTTTAGCAGAACGCAATATAACAATTGACGAGATTCTGTTATTCACAGATTCGTCGGTTGTTCTAGCATGGCTGAACACTCCCGCTTATAAATTAAAAATATTTGTTGCAACCCGCGTGATCAAGATACTGGACACAGTTCCCAGTACCTGTTGGTTCCACGTTAGTGGAGTGAGTAATCCAGCCGATGTCTGTTCTCGGGGCGCGCTTCCTTCAACCCTTCTCACAATGCCAGAGTGGCTCAATGGTCCACAGTGGTTGTCTGACGACAACTGGCCAGTTCGCTCTATAGAGGGGTTCAGGGACGATCATCCACCGGAGCTGAAGCCTTCTATCGAGTCGAAGAGCTTGGTGTCCGTTGAAGCTCCATCTGACATTATTTACGAATTAACCGAGCGTTATTCTAGTTTTAACAAACTGTTGCACGTTGTTGCTCGTATCTGCCAGTTCATCCGTAACTGTCGACTACCTAAAGATGAGCGCACTGGACTCAGGATAGTCGATTTGCGTAACGCACACAACAGTTTGATAAAATCAGTACAACAACATCACTTTGCTGAGGATATCACAGCGCTATCTAATGGCTTGAAACCTCATCAAAACTTACGAAAGCTTAGCCCATTCTTAGACACGAATAAATTCCTCAGGGTGGGGGGCAGACTTTCGCAATGTAGAATAACGTATGATAAGAAGCATCCAGTGTTGCTTCCTAAAAAATGTAATTTCACATACATTCTAATCGATTATTACCATATTCTTTATTTGCATTCAGGACCGCGATCTCTTCAAGGTATAATAAGTCAAAAATACTGGATAATATCAGCCAGGAGTGTAATAAGATCGCGGACTAGTAAATGTATAGCGTGCTTTAAGGTCAGACCTAAGTCCTGGCAACCCATTATGGGTCAATTGCCCAAATATAGAACTCAAGATATACATACCTTTCACACGGTCGGTGTTGATATCGGTGGCCCTTTCCATACAAAGGAGTCTACACGTAGGAATACTCGTACTGTAAAATCGTATCTATGCGTATTTGTTTGCTGCGCAACTCGTGCAGTGCATTTAGAGACACTCTCGTCTCTGAGCACAGAATGTTTCTTCGCGTCATTCGATCGCTTCACCGCCAGACGAGGATTGTGTAGTGCTGTAATATCTGACAACGGCACAAACTTTGTCGCAGCTGGTAAACAGTTAGCAGAAGCCTCTCAGTTCTTCGAAGCTAATACTGATGAGATCTCATGCAACTTTACGACACGCAAAGTGACATGGAAGCATAATCCACCCACAGGCAGCCATTTTGGAGGCATATACGAGGCAGCAATCAAATCCGCTAAGACTCACCTGAAAAGAACTGTTGGAGAACGAGCCCTTACCTTTGAAGAGCTTACCACCCTTTTTACACGCGTCGAAGCAGCATTAAACTCACGTCCGCTGTGTGCATTATCGTCAGATCCCAGTGAATTCGAAGTACTCACACCGGCGCACTTTTTGATCGGTAGAGAACTTTTGGAAGCTCCCGAGTATGACTTGACGAGCTCTCCTCTATCTAAGCTGAATCGTTGGCAAGCTGTACAGCAGATGTCACAACAATTCTGGCGTCTCTGGCGAAAAGACTACCTCCACACGCTCCAACAACGTCAGAAGTGGTTGGATGGTTGTCGCAACCTTAAAGAAGGAGATTTGGTACTCATCAACTCGGAAGCGCCTCCTCTTCAATGGGCATTAGGTAGAGTTATTAAACTATATCCGGGGCCTGATGGCATCGTACGCGTGGTCGGTCTTCGTACCAAGAACAATGTCATTACTCGACCCGTGGTCAAGATTAGTCCGCTCCCTCTGGAGCAGGAATCAACTTAGCTTTTAATTGCATTTCGTTAGGCACTCATTCAGAACTTGAATGAGTCCACTATTAAGATAAGTAAACATTAGTAACGTAGTTATTTAATTTTATACAGTCCACTACTCACACATACATCACACTATCACATGTTTTCAACAATGCCTACCTAGTTATACATTGTTATTCAACACTTAAACGTTGGACATCCCTGTCAAATGACCGTATAATCGGGAAATCCTGGCGGATTTCGGTGGGGGGAATGTTGGGTTTTTAATCTGTGGCTTTCACTATAATTCCCGCCAAACCGCCAACGGCTCAAAAAAAATGCCGTCGCGAGTCTGCGCGCGCATGTTCCCGCTCCGCGCACGCCGCGTACGCGGCGCTCGCCAGTCGCATCGCCGAACGAGCTGCGTGCGCATCGCCGCCATAGCGCGTAACAAAAACTAACAAGAAACCTAAAACCTGAGTGCCTGAACCATATAACTTCCCACTATAGCGGTCTAAACCTTGTGAAACCCGTAAGACTGTCAGCCCGTCCCGGGACGCATCGGAAATCCAGGATCCTGGGCGCAGAGCTGGTCGGCGGCGGGTAAGTGAGGCCACATAATCATTTTAAAAAGGTGTTAACAATACAACTATTATTTCTTAATTGGAGATTAAAAAATATGGGAGATAGACTGTTTAAATTAAAAGGTTTGCAAAACATGAAAGGAACTTTATTGAAGGCCAAAAATGGTTAGGAGATATTCAAGTTAGTATAGATTGTTAATATTTTTAGCCCTGGGCTGCGGATACGTACCACAATGAAATACGTTCATTGTGTTTCTTCGTCGAATTATTTTTAAATATTATCTCATAATACCTTAAATATAATAAATGATATAAAAGCAGAACTTGAGTAGGTAGTATGTTCGCTCACAAAACAGGAAAACCAAGGGGAAGGTCATTTCTAAATGTGTGTGAATAGATTTAAGTAAGTCTTAAATATTTACGTTCAAAATATTTATGTTTGTCCTTCATTATGTAAATAATATTTACTTCTTTTTGGCAATTTCACTTGGTCATTTAATAATTTATTAATCCATTTTTATTATTCGTTAATTGAGTAAGCGTTTGTTACGAAAAATATTTTTATTTATTTTATTATATATTATATATATATTTCTAGATATTTTAGCAAGACTTGTAATTTACGCAATTTATTAGACCGAGACGTGACCTGCGGTATAGAGGTGATCGTAATCCTAGGTAGCCTGTATTATTTTTCTCAAGTATTTTGGAGTCGGCTTCCAGTGTAACCGAATGTAGCTGAGTACCGGTGTGCCACATGGAGTGACTGCATATTTGACCTCTACATACCACAGCCAATTGCCTGGTATAAACACGATACCCCTTGGTAAGACTGGTTGTCAGATTTTCTGGCTTCTAACTACGCGTAGACGTTAGACTACAAAGATCTACAAATGAGAGGCACGGGGGAATTAGGTATGACATAGATGGTCACCTATCCATAGACACCGTGCGGCTGTTCCTCAGCCGCTATAGGACTGCGTGTTCTAGGACTGTTAGAAATAAAATAATATTCACCTGTGTAGCTAATCGGCTGAATACATTTTATTATTTTAATGTTATCTACTTATTTACTTTTCGCAAACAATCCTGAATCGCAATGCAATAAGAAAAACAATAGTCAGCCATATCAAACGATTTAAAACAAATAGGAGCGATTAAAAAAAATACAAAGGTATCTATCGCGGCATAGGTACGTAGTACGTACTTGTATGTACTTGACACACTAGCTAACTTAGATCTTAGATATCCTTAGTGTAACTTCTTAAGTATTTTTACGCCTACAACTATTTGTGATAAATCTTAGCAATACTATTAAGATCAGTAAACACTCCTACGATTAAGCTGCGACCATGGTGTGGGATATCATTTTATATAACAAACAGATTGTATAAAATATAAACTTCTGTTTATATTGATACAGTTATTAAATCCTACACTTACCTATATCTCCTACAAGAACAACTACTACCCACTACTCTAGCTTTTCAACTCCTTAATTCTTATATTTATTCTTTAGAGACTTATCATTAGATTTTAGTTTAAAATCAGCAGGAATCACTTTCCTGTACCTAAGTATAAATAAGTTAGGGTTTGAATGCCTCCTGTGTATGAGAATAGGCCTACCCAACACTAGGATAGTAAATAGGCCGATGATGAATATACGCCAACAAACAACATCTTATTAGATTCTCCGCCTCCAACCCTTGTTAACCCCTGACATCTATTTTTTTGGATGGGAAGTCGTCAATTCTGTCATACTTTTAGACTTAAGTACTCTTTGCATTTCAGGGCCGCGGTAAATTTCAAGTAATTCTTCGGCCCCCAGGGCCAGGCACTGGCCCTGGCAGGCCCCGTCAATTATGGTGACATGTCTTTGAGGCACGTGTGGAATGTAACACGTCTCAACCTGGGCCTAGTCCTTATCGGACTGCAAGCTAATCATTGCTCGCCGTCCGTAGAACCCCGCCTGTGGCCGGGAATCGCCTCGCGACTCCCGACGCTTAGAGGATATCTAATTCCTTACTTTACTTAGTTACGAGGTCAATAAATGTTTGTATTCATCTGACTGTATTTTATGAAAGTCACTCTCGAATAAGTAAATCGAATAGATATGCGACATACGTATCTACACTACACTATACTTACTTAACTTGGAACGACCAGAGGGAACTTTTAATTCCAAAAACGTTTTTTTTATGCGGCAGTGTAAAAGCTAGTAAAAGTATACAATTTACAATGAAGGAGGGATAATTGCTTTTGAGACACTCAAATATACATTTAGTCCCATTGAAATGAACAGATTAAATATTAATGTTAAGTACCCGAACAAAGATTATATTTAGTTAATATCATCTGTTCTTAATGTTGGTCTAGAAACTGCGATACAAATTGACGACTTTAATGAAGCAAGTTACGTCTGACATTGAAATCGATAGCATAATTATTATGTAAGACTTAAGGTTTATAAATCTGTCATTGTTGGATAGCTTATTCAGTCTGATATTAGCCTCCCGACTTCTTGCGACATCTATCTATCTAGTCTTATATCTGACCTACCCTGTTATTCATAGAATGCGAAATTAGTCTATTAGTAGGTAATTAATCAAACCCGGTCTATTTAGTTATCATCCAGTTAGTTATAATTCATACATGGTCTTAAAAGCATATTTAGTTGTATATTTTTGTTTCCGGAAATCCATGTTACTGTTGGGAAATACTTAGTTATCTAAAAATAAGTTACATAAACTGTTCATTAAACAGCTGGTTGCCAAGGTAAAAGCGACGCCTATAATCGTACCTACTCAGACGTAACATTATTCTTGTTTTACTTTTTATATCTCGAGTCAAATTTAGAAAGGTAATGAAAATTATAACTGACTGCTTCAAATAAATGTTGATATAAACTCTTAAGTGAACGCTAAATATAGTGCGTTGTGATTTTAATGAACGACTAGTTAATTGAAAATGATAATTGATTGACTGTCTCGATGGCCTAGTATGTGAGTGTTCTCGGGTTCGATTCCCGGGTCAGGCCGACATAGCTTTTTGGGTTATTAAAGTTTAATAAAGCATCCCGGAGTTAGATAGTTGGCGGTGCTACACCCCGTCCGTCAGATTTAAGAAAACTCCGACACTAGGACTTATTAGGTTTGTACACCACCAGCCCAATACGATAAGAAAAAGAGACTTTATTGGTGGAGCGCCGTATTTTGTTCAAGTGTAGTGTTACAAAAAAAATACAAAGAGAAGAATGCGGCTGTTACCCAATGGAACACCCGTTATTAACACAACATAAGGATATTTTGTAGTTAGGAATGGA
This sequence comes from Pyrrhia umbra, assembly GCA_963891755.1. Classification (NCBI taxonomy): domain Eukaryota; kingdom Metazoa; phylum Arthropoda; class Insecta; order Lepidoptera; family Noctuidae; genus Pyrrhia; species Pyrrhia umbra. The sequence goes on from OY982925.1 coordinate 7,353,697, forward strand.
AATTATTGAATATTGGCATAAAAAGCAGAACTATAAGGATAGTATTCATATTATAAATGATACTACCAAACCACAAAAAAAAATAAGAAATTGTTCAGAAAAACAATAAATTGAAATACTTAACTTTTCTTTGTTAAGTATTTCAATTTATTGTTTCAGCTTAAAATATGTACCTATGCATATAATAATTTGTTTCGCAATTTATTTTGTTTTAACGAAACTATATACCAATTTAGAAAACTAAGATTACTTTGTCAAAAATATTTGAAAGAATACAAAGTAAAATGTTTCAAAGGTGATTTACAAAAAAAAGTTGGCGCTTACTTTAATTCATTATGCATAACATTATGTATGACATCTTATATTAAGTAGGTTCTGAGATTCAACTGTGGAAAGAAATAGGTATTGTGTAACATTACGTGCTTGTTTTCTCATACGGAATAATACAAGCGCATTTGGGAGAACCATGTCTGAAATCTGATGAGTAATTAAATATGTACACTTAAAAAAATCTAGTTTACGAACCAGAATTTCTTGTCTTCTGATATGTGTACTAGATTGCTTCATAATACGGACTACGTGACATGTTGAAGGCGATATGAATATAAAAATATCGTGTTCTTATTAGAAGCACTGCGCTGCAGAAATATTAAGATAAAAATTTGTTTTCTTGAATATCTAATACATTAGGGTACGGCTGAAAGAATAAGGAAGCACAATCCACATTTTTATCTGAAACAAATAAGTATTGTTACAGACTATTAGTTAAAATAAAATACTATTGATATTTTATTTAAAATACAAGTTTTTGTGTGATTTGTTTCTTATATATTTGGTGTATTAGTACGAGGGAGACACTAAATACGTTTTCAAATGCAGATATTTTGAGTGCTGTCTATAAACTGTTTTTGTTAAATATATTGATATAATTAAATTAAAAGTCATACACTCACGAAAAGTTATTCAATAAAATTGGAATAACTTATTTTAGATCAAAGCTTGCCATCCTGACTAATATTATGAATGCGAATATGACTTTGTTTGTTTATTACGCTTTCACGGTAAAATAGCAGAACCGATTATTTAGTACGGATATAGTTTCAACCCTAGGAAATTGTTATAGGAGGATAGCCTTTATCCGAGCGCGAGAAGAAGCAACTAGTTTACATTATTTTTAAAAAACTATTGGTAAGTACTTAGGTAGTCAATAAATTCTGTTCAAAATCAGTTTTAGGTTGAAAAATATTTAAAAAAATGTACAAGTTAATAAAAAAGTGTACAGCTATTATTCATGGTATGTTTGTTTGAGAACTACAACGCAATTCTAGCAATATTTTACCAAACAAACACGGTATAATTTTAAAATTGTATAGTATAAATATAAATACATTATATACATATGAATACAGGTCTCGAAAGGAGGTTACAAGGCGATGAAGCTATATAATGTAATAATATCTCTTACATCAAAATTAATGGATTCTTTAACTGCAGATAACTTCGGAGATTATAACAACATTTGGTCCCGAAGCCTGCACAGCGCCTACTGATTTATTGGACATTTTAACAAGGGACTTTACCAGTGTAATCTGAATAACGAAATCCTGTTGCATGTATGCAAGTGTACCAACGAAACGAACGTAAATCTGTGACCTCGAAGGATTTACTTACGTGCAATGCAATAGGTCAGTGAGACTGTTTTTACATTTTAATATATAAAGTTATGCTCAGTTGCAATGCTTTGTTCCGTTTACTAATCTATAGATTCAATCTTCGTATTTATCAAAGATTTTTACGCTTAGTTAGGATATGGGATATACATGCGTGGATATTCACAGTACCTACCCTGCTAAAACAAATATACTTATACCGTATAAATATAAGATTCTTGTCTATAATGAGCAAAGAATTTCGATCTATTTTTTATTACATTTGACGTAGAACGTAGAGTGCAAGCTCTTCTATAAAATTTTATTCAAGATGTTTTTATTTCACATCCAATAACATTCACGTCAGAAAAAATTTGCAACTCATAAATTAGCTTTGCCCGTCAAATGTCTAAAATGTAATAAATACCGTACCGGTAATTGGGATTAGGTGTTTGAAATAAATGAATGTTTATTTTAGAAATGTTTTTAAACGCAATGAAAAGGTCTATAAAATTATACAACTTGATTAAACAGAGTATCGGGCAACAATCGCTTTAAGTGAGCAGTGTGTCGTACTTCGTGCAGCGTCAGTCCCCGGCCGACGCCGGTAACAAGTAGTTTCCGTTTCCACACCTACCGGGCAGCTCGAACTTGAAACGATTGCTTCACTTTTATTCACGTAACTCGTCACGTTTGATGAATTAGAGGAGACAGATAACAGTATCGTTTGCTAGCTAATTATGATATCGATTGCTTTTAGGGCTAATAAAAAACCTTTTCACTCGCAGTACTTACTAACAACTGATTAGGTAAGTTTGAAGTAGGAAACTTATTTTGGTTCGTTAAAGATGAATATTAAAAAACAAATATCTAAATCGATATAAACTTTAAGGTTAATTTATATATTTTAATAAAAAAAACCAGTTGCTTAGTTACTTTGGTTTCACATCACGCACATCAACACTATTTAAGAATTGAATACTCAGTCCAAATTATATAACGATTCTGGGAAGTAGATCGCAGTACGAATTGTTTGCTAATGAAGTGACGAATAAATTATTTACAGTCAGTGTTTGTTGTTCCTCGATGTCCAATTCGAATTCGATCTTGCAATTATAACGGTTTACAAGTACGCTTGCAAAACTGTTAAATAAGTCTCCTTTGTTTCAGCAGACACTTGGGGACACACCACTTGTAATAGACTAAACCAAGATGGCTTAAGAAATGGCTTGTGCAATATTTTGTAATATTAATAGAAACCATTATTTTCACAATTTTAAAAGTCCAATATATAAAAGAGTATGGCAATAATTTATTACACACAACAAAATTGAGCTAGCACTAAAAATCATAGATTTAAATCACGTAAACTAAAGCTTTTTAACCAGTTATTAGAGACTGGTTTCTTATTTTTCGTCCCATCCATTCCGAGCGCGAATGGAGACTTTGGTGAAGTGCGTAAATAATAAAGACCGCGAGTTGCTGTTGAGGAACCATAACCCAAGATTGCGTACTCATCTTTTTCACAGGCGTTTTCTTCGAAATGCTTCCAACTCTGACAGCGGACACCAACAAAAGATTTTGGTGTTATAATGCTCTCCGTATAAACTTGTGCCGCCCGAAGATGACTGCAAGAGGGCATGAAACATCCCGGCTGGTTTGGTCCTCCACCATTTATATAAAAATCTGAATGACCAAGAGGTTCTATTATTCCTTGCATTAATCGGTTTGAGTGCAACACGTCCACGTAGGAAGCATCTGTTTTATCTAATCTTTGTCCACTGTACGCGTATGAGAAGCAAGGGCCAGCAGGGTCTAATCCAGTTATACGTCCCAAACTATGCACTTTATATTGTTGGAAATATTTGCCAGCCCATCCAGCGACATGTGCTCCGAGGCTAATTCCCAAAAGATGGAAATCTTCAGCATTCGCTCCAAAATGTTCCAGATTAGCCAAGAGGTTTGCAAGTCTCTTGCCTATAATACGAGCGTTATGGGCAGATAAAATATATCCATCTTTGTTCATTTCTTCCGCATCAACTAGCAGCACATTGAACATTTTCTTATTATTGTAAGCATCGGCTAAATCCAGCGGCACTGCAGATTGCGAACTGTCTTTATACCCGTGGATGATAATTTTTGTCTGTTTCGTAATGTCAAAAATCCCGGGTTTAGTTAAATTAACAAATGCTTCTGTAATTGGAAAAGTTCTAACGGTTGCTCCATCCAGTTGTATGATTTTCATTGTTTTTATTAGATCGTTTTGATCATTCATGCTGTTGTAGCGTAAATCCATTATCGCTCTACCTGAAAATACAAAAAAATACTTCTTTGAAATAATAAAATAGTACAACCATATAGAATTTAAGACGTCTCTATGAAATTACTCGCGTGCATAAATTATAGAGGTGAAGGACATTCACTCACATGCACCGGACATTTTGGCGTAGACGGACTCGGCGAAGGTGAGGTCCGGTTCGGCGTGGCGCACACTGGCCGCGGACATGGCAAGCGTTGCGGCCACGTAGTACACGGCGACCACCAGCGGCACTACAACGCTGTAGTGGTGCATGGCATGAGCCCTCCGCCGCTAACACGGTCACTATGTCACTGTCCGTAACAGAGAAAGGTCCGTTTCGCACAAGCTGCCTCCGAGGGGCTATTGCTTTGGAGGGGGTTATCTGGTGCGAATTACGCGCACCGCACTCACTGTCAGAAGGCCACTGACCGCTTTACGCCATTTTTATAATTTAAATTCGATCATTTCCCAAAACTACTTTAGTTGATCTGTAAATACTATGTACGTAAGTATGTACATGTATGAGATTTGACTGGTAGTTGTACGGTATTTGTTAGGTTTTATAAGCTAGTTGTTCGCATATATTGCAAACGCTTCACGTGTTTTGCTTATATTAAGAAAATACACCGTCGGTAGGTATACATGCTTTTTATTTTTTCTTCTAACTTGCTTTGATTTTATCAGCTAATACGAAAACTTCAGCCCTCCTAATGATAGTTGCTTATTTTGGTGCAATTTACGACACAAGTTTCTATTTTTACTTTAATTATTATTTTGGGTACGGTTAAGTCGACGATGAGTTTTTTATTCAAAAATATAGATACAAAAAATAAATTCAGTAAGGTGCATGATAATGAGGTTTAATTACATGTGTTTAAACTTTTTGCTAATCATTTCCATTGTAAAATTGGATCCAAATTGAAATTACCTATCCCTAAAATAGGAAATATTATGAGATCTTTGTTCGTATGAAAATAATAAATGTATTCGTCACGGGGTGCTAACGAAATAAAGGTTATCATTGAACTCTTGGGGTTTCAAAACCGATATCACTTTAACCCTGCTGCATGTTTACAGTAGGTGCACGGGTCATTGTTATTACTGATAGACAATAAAAACTCAGCTTTTTTAAATTCAAACTATTGTAAGTGTAGTAGGTAAGTATTATCTTTCAACTGAGAATAATGAAAATAAACCTATCTTTTTAAATCTTTTTTTTTGTATATACATTAAACGATCCGAACAAAACATAATTCTTGTTAGAGTGCCTACGGAAGTAGCGTTTTGTATAATAAGAGTAAAATAGCAGTATTACCCACATAGTTGTTGTCACTATTGACCGTTTATCACGCTATTATGTGAATATTATAGTTTAACCGTATATACTGCTAGTGATTCTGGATGAAAACTTAATCTTAGATACCTAAATTCATGTAGCTAACTATACACCGGTACCTATATATTTCGATGAACATCAAAACTTTAATACAATATTCGTAGTTAATACGATGAATTTCCTCGGGCTACTTTCATGCACCGCCCACGGAAAAGGATTATCAGATGTGAGGCAGATAAGGTAAATGTGAGGACTACCCCCTCTTTTCTGCAGGGCAAGTAAGCTATTACGTCTAGGTATTCATATAATCCTGATTACATATCAGGAATTATTTAGAACAGTAAGTATTAATAAAAAATTTGGTGATAATACTATTTTCCATAACATAATATGAAAGTGGAAATTATGATTATTCCTATTCCTCCACTATCGTTTTCTGATTAAATTCGTTGCGGGTTCCAAGACAGTAAAAAAGAAATCTCTCTGGGACTCGTCGTGCTTCACTGCCTCGACGTTTTCTTGTGGTCGCCACTGTTGATTCTGGCTTTCAGGAGTTGCAGTGGTTGGGAATGTGTGGCGGGCTTGTCCCAAAAAAAAAAAAAAAAAAACATAATATGAAATATCTCGATGGAGCACGGAGTCGTGGTTTGTGCGTGGTTATAGCGTCCTTATAACATGAAAGTAAAACTTAACTGGCGAGTCCAGTTTGTTATAGATACATCTCTGCTTTCCTTCCGGGGAATACGGGTGTGATTTACCCATTTGTGGATGATAATTATATAGTGGGCGTTCTAACACCTGACCGTCATATTTTAAAAATAGCATTTAGAAAAGAAGCTGAGTAAGGAGTTCTGCAAAAAATATTACACTTTAAGCATTTCATAAATATATGAAGTTAATATTATACATACGGTTCAAATCAAAGTGAAAGGTTCGTTTTAAATTTATTTAATTATAGTTACCAAATTAAAATGACCAAAGCACTTTCATCATTTGTAACCTCGATTGAACCCTATGTAAATGTCAAACATTTTCGAGTAATTTGACATGCTGTACCCTATTAGGCCCAAAATTAATATTGTTCCGATAAGCTTAAATTAGGAACAGCAGAATATAATTCAAAGTAAGCAGCCTAGTTACTAATCTTTTAAGTTCTGTACAAATGGCAGGCATTCTCAGGACCGTAAACTTCAAAGCTGACTCTAGATACTGGCCGGCTTATCTTTAGCATGAGCTATTCAAGCGAGCATGAAAACTTGCACTGATGGTGTTTTATGCGATTTCTTTGCCTTGCAGTATGACAGTATTAGGTCGGTGCCTATCTATTAGAATCAGACATAGAAAGCTTCAATTTTAGGACGAAATGACAGGCAGACGATTTATGGAGGATCACTTATCTACTGTTATGATGACTGCTATTGAAAAGAAAGCGTGCATTAGAAGAAGCAGCCAGTGACTCGTAGAAAAACAAGATTATTACAGCCAGCCATAATAGCGTTTGTAACGATAATGAACAAAGTGTCTGTTATGATAATAGTTAACGCGGAAAACCGATGCGATGTGGCGGCTTTTATTATGTGATGAGCCACAAGCTTATTACCGGCACGTTCGTCGAAACGAACAAGTTCTTCGTTATAAGGAAAAACTTCAACCAGCCCGTGTCAAATATTAGTATTTTATTAATTTATTACGTTTGACAAGCTTGTGTTACACATATTGGCTTTATTTTCTCATGGTAAACTCAATGATTATGTGATTTTTAACCGACTTCAAAAAAGGTTCTCAATCCGTCGGAATCTTTTTTTTTTTTATGTTCCGCTAGTAAGTATTCAAACTCCTAATTCGACTTAGAAATATTTTATTTTTTTTACTTTTCAGGAGGTCCCACAGAAATATTGTCATGATCAGATGACAAAATTCGGAGGTACAAAACGGAATTTCTCATATGATCATAGCATAACTGTCGTAATAAGTTATATTGCTTTGTTTATATCGGTAGTCAATGGTTGACCACTATGAAGGAAGAGGGGGAGGTGTGCGACGATCCACCGCCTACCACTTTCCTAGATTAATTATATCGTGTGAGGTATCGTTTGAAAAGGCATTTGGTAAGAATTTCAAATAAAATGAAAAAAAAACTATTAAAACACTGAAAAAAAATCAGCTAAAACGCTTTGTGAGAAGTCGGTGGCAAATACTCACAACAGTAATTTAAGACACTGACTTCTAGAGCGTCGTACTCACATTGTTCCACAAGCGTTTTAGCAGAAAGTATTTTTTTTTATCTTTTCAGCGTTCTGGAAGACTGAAGAAACAAATGCCCATTCCTAGAGCTCATGTACAACTGGTCTATTCTATAAATACCTAAGTATCTACAATTAAGTATATGAACTAATTGCATAGGTGTTTGTTACACACAATTGAGAGGTATTAATAGCTGCCTACGCTAGTTAGTGAAACCGGATACCTATTCATAATGGCTGCTCTTCACAATCGGCCATGATGGGAGAACACGATCGTGTACTGTTGCTGCCCGTCGCCGGCTATGATCCCCAGGTATCATTAGTTTGTCGGTGTTTTAGGCACGCCAGGTATCAGTTTATCGGTATTTTATCATAGGGAATTCGTGTGTAATTGTGTTTCAACTTAACCTATTCAAGATCCCCCACCATAGCAGATCATTAGTTTTTTCTTAATTTCGGAAGTCATATCTACCAATTGTTGATTACTTAATCCAACTTCCCAAATAATGACAATACAATTATTTAGGAAGATATGGTTTGGAGATCAGCAGTCTAAAAATAAGAAATCTTTGAGTTGAGTCTATTCTTTGATTAGTTTAAACTAGTCTCTAGTTTTATTAATAATATTATATTTCAAAAAGGCAGTAGATATTGATAAATGCTATAAATAATACGGTAAACTAGAAATACCAGCGCTACAACGCTAAAGAGATAAATAAATATTGCAACGCTCTGTGATAGGATCCTTTGTTGGCCTTGCACAGATTCTGTTTTCTGTTGGGTTTTTATTTGTATATTTCTTCTTCTTCGAAAATGTTATTTTAACTTCCTTTCTGAACTCCTTGAGTTTGGGCTCCTTTGGATCGTTTAAGTGTGTTTTATGTTTATAATTTTTCATATTGTTTTTTATTTCATATTACAGTCAAAGGGGAGTTATTCATTTTACTTTAATGACAGTCACTTTCAAGTAACGTTCCAATTACTACCTTATATAATTTAAAAAAAATACTTCAACTGGTAGAGACTTAGCAGCAAATACAGACTTCACTTATATCTTAAATGCTTAACCCACGATAAAAGATTCTCGCATTATACTTGTATCATTTACATGATTAACGGCTGAAGAGGAGCAATAACAATGTAGGTGGGTACTTATATTGTAAAGTTAGCCACTAATTACTGACCACAAGCCTCCTACTATACTCATACAATGAAGTACCGTCATCATGTAGATGAGGATAATTGAGATAGAGGTAATTATTTTACTCGAGGATTACTCGGGTGATCATCAGGTGCCGTAATAGTTATAATCTGACACCCCGCTGAATAAGCCTCGCGTGTGAAATTTCCTAACAAAGGTAAAGGCAGATTATCTGATAACCACAACTTGTGTATGTACCTACGTGCCTCTTAAGGCCTCTTCTCTAATCTATTAAGGTAATTAATTGCCTGGCAAATTCAATTGCGCAGATAATTAATTAGATTTAATGACTGCTATTTTAAAATTATTTGAGCATTCGAAAGCAAAAGAAAATAAGTGCTACTTTTATTAGTTTTTCAAGGTCAAAAAATATTTATTTAAAATACATCCAAATACACAGGTTATATGCGATACTTGTAGGCAAAGGCGCAGTCGGTTAATAATAAAAATCCTACTTAGTTGTCGAATTGCATCTCGCAGTATAAACTACTCCAGTTACCTCACGTACTCTGTATTAATTTAGAGGCCTCACTTACCTTGCAAAGGTAAATCTCCCCTTTAGGTAAAGATGCCTAAATAATGATTAGATTAGCTTTTCCCTCACAACTCAATGGTCGTCATATTTACAAAAGCTTACTGCAATATATATCTTTTTTTTTCTCCATAAACATCGAACAATTACAAGTATCTATATCTTTTTTTGCCCTACTGCGCTGTAAAAAAGACCATATTGGAGGAAAGCGAGCTTGCTGTTTTTCTGCCCGTGTAAAATGACAGAGAGTACTTCATAACCTGTATACCATTATGTTTTTTATTACGGCCGCCCTGACCTACTTCTGTTACATTTTGTATTATTTCCGAATAGCGAGGACGCTATAAACCATTGTCCACCCTATAGAATAATAAATTTACAGAGATTTTACCCATTACTTTATTAAACAATTACTCTTTTATTATGACTATCTTGCGTACACAGGGCAGAAGAGAGAGACACTGGGTAGAGCCGCTGCGAATCTCCTAAGCTTACTTATCACCGAGGACTGTTGTAAAATCTTTTACCAACCTTTGAAAAGACAAACCGCATATATTATATTACATTACCAGCTTCTGCTCGCGACGTCGTCTGTGAGGTCTTCGAAGGATCCAATGGGCCTAACACTAATGAACTTGTAACTTTAGTTAGTTTATCTTAGTTTTTGCAACATACATTTTCAACAAACTTTTGCATTTATAATGAAGTTATTTATAAGGGGCAGTATGTTAAATATAAACCTGGTTTAATGATCTTAGCAACATAATACCTTCCAGTATTCAATTATTCGGTGGTGTGTCTGGGTTCCGTTAGTTTGTTGACGGAGGTTAGATGGCAGTCACTTTATAATAAAAGGTACCCATTGAAGATTTATTAGAATTAGAATCGACTCTCGACTAATTCCTAATTACTTTTACCGCGAAATAGTTTTCTTATTATGAGGAATAATGTACAAGGACATCAATCATAATTCATTTTGACATTGCACACGATAATTGTGCTGTTCTGGCAGATAAGGTGTGTTCCGAAAAAGTATCTCTGAAAATATTAAATACATAAAATTACGATGCTTTAGAAGAAATGTTATTTTTATCATAACGAGTTTTGTTTATTCCAGTAACAATAACTACCTACCTTCTGAATCCAGGAGCCCTTATTAAAATGATACTGAGCAATCAGACCCTTAACGCTTGATCGCGTAAATTGCCTTATTTGAACACAGTACACAATATAATGTTCACTCATAATTTAATTACTTTTCGTTGGCGTTACTAATAATATGTTCATTAGCCGTAATAAAGCTTGAAATACCTTTAGAAACGCCTACGTGATTTTAAGGATTTTAGGAAAACTACAAACGTTTATAGTTTCATTCATATAAGATTTATATTGGATGAGACTATTGAGTGTGGTGGACCTTGATTTTCATTCCTACTGGATAAAGTTTTAAAAGGAATTTTGGTAGACACATAGTTTATAACATGGATAAACACATAGGATACATTTTATCCGGGTTCGTGAAGTAGTTCCCTCAGGATGCGAGTGAAACCACGGCAAAGAGCTAGTAAACTATAATCCTCAATTCAGTCTCTGCCTGCCAAGCGTACACAGTTCCCCGTTCAATTATTTTCTTGTAATAATTACAAGCTAATCAGATGAAGATGAGGAAAGCTATTGATATTACCTTCCCAACCCAAAGCATCACACAAAAACCAGTCTGCTACATACAGACGAGAACATCAAAGTTTTCCATCTCATTATTTCATTCTTACTTCAGTTTCTCACATCCATACACATGTTCCAGTCCCATGGTTTAATTGATAGTTATCGGAAAATATTGTTATTGACATGTTACTTGGTTCGCTGAATCGCATCCCCGATTGAAGGACTATAAATAGATATACGCTCATGAGAATAAACTCGATGTACAATGTTTATTTCTGATGAAAGCATTAAACGTATATTGTAACCTCATTAAGTTTTTCATAAGTAAGCGTTTATGTATTTGTTGTTTATAAGTAATTGGTTGTCAAGTAAATGCGCGTCACGTAACCGTGTAATACACACTGCGATTATCGGTGGTGGGAGCTTTGATGTTAGTTAATTGGATGTTCATAAATAGTAGTAAATATTTGATTCTAAGATATATTACAATAATAAATGTCTTTTAGGTAACATAATGGTGTATATCAACTTTCCCATCTGTTTTTGTAATTAATAATGTCGATTATTTAAATGACAACAGTAGTTTCGAATTGTCATAGGCCTCCTTTATGGTTTGGGTGCCTGATATTAGCGATTTATCGGTTGTGATATGTCACAAGAGTTTCCTAGAAAATGCAGACATCATGTCTATCTATGTATAGAATCTACTTACGAGTATCTCACCGCTTGGGGGAAATGCGTTTACAATAAGTGCCGGCTGTAAACGGGAAATTTTATCGCTGCAACAATGTAACAAAAAGATACTTCTCAATTGGAAACAGTAACCTCATATTTGGTTTAAAATAAAATTGTTGCTATAGAAAGGTTTGTTGTGAGATGTTAGATTTTATTTTAAAAGAAAACATATATTTTATTTTTCTTCCTCATCTATCAATCTCTGTGTGTGTCAATACCTAATCTTTTTTGGTAATTGTAGGAGTAAAATTAGAACTACTTCGCACTCCCGAATAAAATGTATCCTGTGTGTTAAATTCACGTAATAGACAATGAGTATACCAAATTTCATCCAAACCAATTTAAAATGAACAGTAAGATATTTATGAATGAGTACGAGAGTAGGTAGCTTGAATCACAAATTTTCTCAAAGACACAAGCTATGCTCACATTAATTCCGTTGTTAAATGTTTGCACACTTCTGCTCGTCGGATAGCAAACAGAATGGTGATAAAGCAGGCTCCAACACTCAGTTAATTACACTTGATGACTATATAAATACACATACCACAAGAGTTTCTCTAATTATATAGATACAATATGTTTAACGTTGCAAAGCCTCTAGAGTTTCAATGTTTCCAAGCTTCTCTTGAAATATGTTTAATGATACCTTCATTAGAATTACTTTTTTATAATGTTTGTTTAATTGAGTTTCAAATTTCGTTTTATTAAAATTACTTACCTTATCTACATCATCACTTTGATGTAGGGCCTCGAATTTAATAACGTGAGTTGTTTTCGTTTGAAATACAAATAAATTTCATAATATTTTACAGCTTTGCTTCTGATTTAATTTCATTTTAACATTAAAATACGGAAAGCTTATCATCTAAAACAATTGTATTTTGAATTTATAATAAATACCACAGTGCTATCAATAAAAAAATGAAATTATTATATCGTAACTCGAAAATTCTGACCAAAATAATGAAGGCATTAACCGTTTCATATTTCCCAGCAGTAACATTAGCTTCGTCTGTCTCGTCGGTCTGCTAGTCCCAAACGTGACTGCTGTGAACGGGGTCTCAGATTATATTCCCGGGTCGGGCAGAAATCACTTTAATTTCAATAAGCAGACCGGAGTCAGCTAGTTGAAGGTGTACTACCCCAGTACATTGGAAGGCACGGCTGCTATCTTGGTAGCATGTCAGAGGTCGTCAATTGGACTTGTTAGGTTAGGTTGCCTGCACAGCCCACACGATAAGAAGTTTAGCTGTGTGCTAAATTATGGAGTGGACTAAGAGAATTGACATTACATTACGTGCTCGTAGATGCCTCGCTCTTAATGATTATGCTCGTAAGCACCCTGTTCGTGCAGCGCTGCGACGAACGTTCGTTGGTGAATATTATTGCTCAGTCGCTCGCCTAGCCTATAACCATAGTATAAAAAGGACAAAGTATGTTATCTTCATACAAAAGAACCGCGCGCGGCTTGTATGTGTGCGCCATAGTATCTATGCGTCGCCGCACGCAAACTCAAACAAAATCTCGACCCGTTTCTCAGTGCGCCAGTCGGGGCTAACACCGCACAAAGTTCACGCGTCACGGCTTTTCGGCACCGCTAAATAAATGAAAAATGTGTGATAATCGCAGAAGAATTTATTGCTGTATGTTTAGGTGTCTAAATAATTCATCGATTCCAGATTTATCTCTGTTCTGATTACCTACTAAACAAGAAAGGTAAGCAAGTCACTTATTCTAGCATTTAATTTTAACTTGGTGATGAGATATCTACTTATTTTTGTTGTTGTTAGACAGACAAAGTAGGCAGGCCTACTGTCCCACTAGAATGTATTAGGTACTTTTGATCTTTTAATAAAATTGATATGCCGCTATTGCTTTGTTTACGTTTCGTCATGCCGATTTCTCAGTATTGTAGGCAGGTATATTAACTAAGCACCTACTTACAGTTATAAAATCGTAATTTAAAATAATTGACGAATTGTGAATCAGACAAATAGAGCAAAATTCGAATCGCAACCGTTCATAACAACAGAACAAAAAATGATTATAGTCTAAAAGACGGGCTTTAGTTTCTTTAGTTTAGGAATTATGTTTTTTATATGAGATTTTAGTCACTTTATTCCACTTTTTACGATAGATACCTAATGTATATTAAATGTGCTTTGTATTTCAGATGCCTTCAATGGCTGCGCTTAATATTGACCGCGAGGATTTGATAAATAACTCTCAACCCAAGCATGTTGTTTGTGAAGCCCATTTCTATCCAGAAGACATAATCAAAAACTGTGCTAGAAAATTACTAATTCAATAGATGTGTTTGTATTATTTTATGTTTATTTAATAGAAAATATATATTGTCCTTAATGTGTAAGAATAATAAATTATGCCTATTAAAATAATAAAAGCAATTGACTAGTATATGCTAAGAATATTATTTAAACACAAGCACGAATCCGATGAAGCACGGAATGTCGCGCCCACACCGCCCCGCCGGTTTATTGTATTTCTAGGCACTGAATTAAAATTTAGCTAAAAGTGACAACCCTGAGACAGACAAGTACGGTAGGCAATTACATCGCGGATTGGGCCACAGATAGCCTACTGTGTGCTCTTTATACTATGCTATAACCGTTATGTAGTTAGGATTTATTCTATACTAAGCCCAATTTTGAAGGTTGATAATACTTCTCAGTATAATGTTGTTAATCCACCGCTTGATGTTGCGTCCCGTTTTATGATAGGTATTAGTTATAATATCTTAGTTACATACTTTACACCCACGCGAAATGCTTGGGTGGTTTATTTGCTACGGGCAATACGCGAATAATAGCACAATCAGTTTTAGAGTTAGGTAAAGAATAACCAGTTCATTCTGATAGGTTTTGTTGCTTTATAGTGATTAATTAGTAAAAAATGGGTATCGAAAAACTGTAGGTTGAGAATTCTGGCTGCGACTCCTACGCAAAAAATAAAGAGATAGGCCACTTAATGTGGGTAAGATTTCGAGATAGCTATGTGTAATAACATTAAGTTTAAATTTTAGGGTACCCCACCCAAAGTGGGATTTTTGACCATTTGATCATTTCCCATTAGAAAAAAAATGCCTCAAAAAGTAAAAAATTGAATCAATCCCGTGTTTGTCCATCTATTTCAAGAAAGCTACGAGAAATACGAATTTAGATTTTATTGCTTGTTCTACACGTACAAAGGTAATGTAGGTACCTAATAATAAAAAAATGGAAACTGTTATAAACGGCCAAATTCCTCATCGTCTTACAGTCTTACATATATAGTCGTTACGTTTAGTATTATACAGTTTTGTGGATTTCATGGACAAAAAAAATGTTGAAGAATTAGTTGTATAACATTTTTTGCTGTGCTCAAATTTGGGGTTAGCCCAAAAACACTGGACTTTTACACCTTATTACAAATGACATTATTTTTGTCATGAACTTGTTACATTTCTTAAACTATATTATACACCCTCTCCGCGAGTGCGGATTGGATAACCTGAAATACATAATTTTTAATTGCTCCAACAACATCCCATGCTTTAATTTTTATCGTAGCTTTGCTCAGAGGTTCTTAGTACTAGAGTCAAAGTCAAAGACTTTTCCTAGATATGTGAAAAAATCACAGATGTACCATATATAGATAAAGAAAAAATTACACGGCTAAGTAGGCTTTACCGGTTACAGAGTTAGAGCCGACCAACTAAAAACATATTACGGGCCCTCTTGCGCATGGGCCGACACGCACTTGGCCGGTTTTCGTAAATTAACATCTCATCTTGCCTTCCATTTCACTCGCGATTTCATTTTCATTCGCAGCGATATCGATTCTACCAATGCCAGAATTGGTTGAATCGATATCGCTTGCCATACTTTAATAAAAATAGAATAGAACACATTTACCAGCAATAAAATTTCTGACGGTATTCTTGTTTAATGAAGGATTAACAATATCCTAGATTTTATAAAATTTAATTAACTTTATACAAAGAGAGGCTCAAGTCAAGGCGCCAATTTCAAAAAGTACCTGCCGACCCGAATAGGATTTAATAAAACAAATTTCAAAGGACGAACCCCTCCTTTACCCTCTGTACCTACAAGTTTTTGTGTCGTTGTAACTTGATCTAGTATTATTATAGCATTTTATATGGAACTGTAAACAATATTATGAGAAAAGCCGTGGGAGGAGAGATGAAGAACACCATGACAAGCAAATTTTATTGTTATGTAGCTATAGAGAACTGAGGTTTGAAGAAAGCTATCCCACTAACTTGACTCACAAACATGTGACTCACTCCGAATATAAAGTTCAGGGTTTTTTCTTGACACAAAAGTTCTAGATTAATATGACTTCATAATAAGAAAATAAATGTGCGACAGGCCTAAAAGTGAAAATAATACTCAAGTACCTATGGCATTTTTTTTAACAGTCTTCGGCTTCTCTATAAGTAGATTTTTTTATTAACATGGCATAGAGCCTGAAATATATCCACCCAGCCCTTTATCAATATAAACAGAAAACAATCAGCTTATTGACAAAACAGATATAAATAGAACATGTTGTGTAAACATCAACCTTTGACACTTCGATAGACTAGTATAAATGTGTGACGCGTTACCGAGTACTTTAAGTTAAAACTATTAGACGAATTGATCGAAGCTGAAGAAAAATAAATCAAATGTACCAATTTGCGATTTTATGTGAAAAAAATATTTGGTGTGATATTATGTGATGTAAAGATTGTGGGGTAAATGGCGTGACGGCAGGCCCGAGCCGTGGGCGGGCGGGCTGCGCGGCCTGCCGACGGCGCGCCGCCTCCAGTAGCTGCCCGCCGCCGCGCCAGTCGCACGTCCGCGCCGGTGCCTACCCCCGAGCGCTCGCCCTGCGCCCAGCGCCGCTGACAGCCGCACCGCACCGCGCCGCGTCGCAGCACGCGCCGGCACAACAAACTTGAGCTCCGTGCCCTTGTTATACTATGTGCTTCTAATTGTTCACCACTACGAGGACGCACACGGATCGCACTGACAACTCGTAAGTTTATGCCGCTTCTTTAATGCTGACATTGCCTTTTAATTCACCCGCTTTTAAAAACAAATGCTTATTTGCTTAAATATTATTTAATTTCAGTCAAAGTTGTGCAACTTTTCGGTTCCATGAACGTGAGACTTCAATAAAGATTGTTTTCGTAACTTAATTATATGACATGGAGTTTAAACGATTGAAGTCAAACTGCTGGTAAAAATTAAAATAATCTAAAGCAGTTTCAGCATCTACTTAAGTTTTTATTATTTTTTTGCTTTCTATTTTGAAACGCCTGTTTCTTACCAACGAACCTTAATAGATTCACCTGTGTGGTTACTTGCATGCTGGCGACTGAGCTCTCCCGAAACAGAAAGAACTTTTGAGACACGAACATAAAACCTGTGTAATTGATGATTTAAGTTGCATTAGATACAGATATAAATCACGTTACATCGATGGAAGGACATATTCAGCAAAATATTGACCGGTTTCATATATATTTT
The DNA here is from genome assembly GCA_963891755.1 of Pyrrhia umbra. Taxonomy (NCBI): domain Eukaryota; kingdom Metazoa; phylum Arthropoda; class Insecta; order Lepidoptera; family Noctuidae; genus Pyrrhia; species Pyrrhia umbra. Next base: position 7,370,897 of record OY982925.1, read on the forward strand.
TTAATAATAAAAAAATCATTGACGACTATTTAAATAGCCGCAAATCAAAAAATATGCAGATATCACGATTAAGTAGCGAAAGGAGCAATTGAGTATACTTACGTATTAGGTATAGCTTCGAGACAAGAACTGACGTCAGGACTTCTAAGGTCACATTGAAAACCATAAATCTTTTCCAAAATGAAACTTTTTAAACCCTTTAGAGCATGAAATCTACTAGCATTGAGGACTTTTATTCTGGTGGCTACGCATCTTCTGGAAAAATGAGAATGAATATGGGACAGTGAACCTTTATTTGTCGAAAGAAAACAAATATATAGCCGTAATAAAATTCTGCCCATAGGTTCAGGTGTGGAGAATACTTGAATAACAACAGAACCCTAAAAAATTATTTGTATTTCGCTATGAAGGAAATTGAATCAAACGCAGTTTTAGTTATGGTTAGTTTTTCTTCGGATTGAAAGATAATTTTGAAATAAAGGGCTGTAACATTAGTAATTATTAACTTCATGTGTTTACGCCAAAATAAATAAATTAACGAGAAAAAGTTGAACAATGAATAATCATCTGTAATAATTAATTATTATAACACAAAATACAATTTGTAAACTGAGATAGTAGGGAAATGAAATGATAATCGTAAATCCTCCAGTCAGGCTCAGTCCATAATTTTCAGATTACAACCTGAAACTATAAAAATCTTAAATAATCGTATAGGATCTTTTGGTTACAAATGTTTTCCTGTTCACTGAACATCTTCGTGCATTCAAGCCCGTTACGATTTCCATTTGGGGTCGTGTTTGATATTGGTACAACGATTTTTTAGACGTAGGGCAACCTAAGGTTAAGATGTTAAAATAGAATGGAATTTATGTTTCTGTTTACTTAAATAATATTTTGTCGTTAAAGTTCACGAGGAATAATAACTTTATTTAAACGCCCTTTTATCTTACCTTTTTAATATTCTCTTTTTGGGTCAAGTATTCTCTTAGCTGGTGGTAAGCTGCGAATGATTCGTTTAAAATTCCATTCGAATGCCACTTTACATAGAAACGTTATTTTTAGACATCTTAAGTGACTTTGAATTATTTACGTGAAATTAAATCATAAATATATTATGACCAAATTATAATAGGCGGGTAATTGCCTGCAAATACTTGAATTTATTCCATCGAGGTCTATTAGCTACACAGTTTTATTTCACGAATATTAAGAAGAGCCATTCGACATCTGAAATATAAAAGAAAATGTATCAGGGTTTCAAATTAGTACGGAAATATCTATTCAAAGGACGTGTATGTGTGACATCACATTTTACGTTGTTACCAGCTGCTGAAATTAAAAATAAGGTTCGTTAGTGCTTCATTCATGTTCAGTAACACAATGAATGGGCTGAGGGTTAGCCAACCGCATCACCAAATATACTGCTTTACACTACCGTTATATTGTCCATGTTTTATTACACATATATTATATATTCTCAACTTATTAAAGGGCAGCCTTGGAGCTTTGTTGACACGTGTTTCATTCATTATAATAATACCATGACAAACGTTCTTACAACTTGAGCTATATTACCTACACCTACATAAAATGATATCCCATTACATTTTAATTAAATTAGATTTAATATTGCGTAGTAATTTCAGAGGAATATCTAAGGTGAGCTTGTTGTTAAGACATCACAGGAGAAAGATAGATGCCTACGGTTTATTCTACTCCTCCTATCTCTAATAATCCAGTATATCACTACGTCATTTGCCTTTGTCTCAGTTTTTTTTAAGAATTAAATTTAAATTGGGGACTCTACTCTGATCTTTTGACAGAATGACAGAATAATGCGTAATTATTTTTAAGGTTCTGGATTATTTCTCTTCTTCTTTAATACATAGTTATAAATGTTTTAATTTACATTTTCATTCGAAGTTATCACAACAATTATTTTTAACGGTTACCGTGTTTTAGCCATACATAATGATTTATAAATATGATATTTTATTTAAAATTTAAATTGAAGTTTTCCGTCAGATTGTTAAATAACAATCTCCACGCAGTCAGTACCCTCATTTATTTTAAATTATATCTAAATTAAGGATGGAAACTAAACTTGTAAGTTGGATCAACTCAGAACTAATGAAAGTAAATTTAAACTTTTCGCGATAATTTAATCTCATCAGTGTCAGTCATCCAATGAAAGAAAAATAACACTCATAAGTTGGCACTTATGTATGGATCAGAGTGTTCATAAGTTCATAAGTTTCGTTAAATATAATGAAGATAATTTAGCTAAACAAGAATTAACTTATTAGAAAATGAAGAAGGAATCAGTAATGAGTTCCTTTAGGACGTTCGCAAAAAATCTGAAGCTTTTTTATTAAAAAGAAGGTCAATGTCCTACCGACCTTTAGGCTGGCTATGTAGCTAGTAATGAGATTAGCACTGATTCCTTAGGTTTCCCTTTTATTTCTAAGTTATGAAATATAATTAAGAGTATCAAACATTTAGATAAAATCTTTTACATTTATCGGAATTTCAACACGTTCTGTATGGATAATTGACTTATTACGAGAACGTGTATTAATAAATAACTACTTTACCACCCTTGCAAAGCAATCTATACTTATAATATATCTGTACAGAGGTCAATTCTGTACATAAAATATATTTCCAAAATAACTATCAGGGGGTGATTAGGAATCGATACTGATGACAAAAATGCAATCAGTAAAAATTTTGCCTGACTGTCTGTATTTATACAGAAAAAAAAATCCAATCGTTATAGAAACAAAAACTGCTCGACGGATTTTAACGAAACTTGGTACAATTATTTTTTATATTCCTGAGTTGGTTATAGTATACTTTTCATCACGCTACAATCAATAGGAGCAGAGCAGTGAAGGGAAATGTTGGGAAAACGGGAGAAGTTACTCCATTTTGTCCGATTGAAATAAAAAATCAGTGTTAGATAGTCCATTTATCGAGGAAGGCTATATATCACCACGCTAAGACCAATAGGAGCGCAGCACCACTATTCCACGCGGACGAAGTCGCTGGCAGAAGCTAGTAATATAATAATTACTTGAGTTTCATACGACGCGACTTTTGACGAACAGAAATTGACTTAATTTGATTTATTTATAGTTTTACGTTTATGTTTACATGGTATATGAAAATAACATTCTATTAAATATTGCTGGTACCTTATTCCTTCATCATCATTGGCTAGTTAACAATCCCACTGCTGGCTAATGGCCTTTTCTCACATATAGAAAAGGAATTTAAAATAATAAGCACGCTTGTTTAAAGCCATTTTCAGACTTTTTAGTTCAAGTTTCCTCACGATGTTTTCCTTCACTGTTAATCAGTGGTGTCTAAGATATGGGTACCTACTTACAAAGTACATATAACTTTAGAAAAGTAACATCGGTACTGGCCAGGTTTCGAACCCGTACACTCGTACATGAAATGCCCTTAACCTAACCTTAACCACTAAGCTATTACGACTTTATTTTTATGTTACGACCTTTTTCCTTAGGGGGCGGTAACTTTGTTAGGGAAAGGAAACTCTAGGTTGACTTAGTAGCATTCTAAAGAACTTAACTTGAAAAATATCCATATTTGAATGAATACTCAAAGTTATAAAATACTTGGCAACTGCCTTAAAAGCGAATTAAATGAAATGTTGTTCTAAATTACGGCTTCGTTTAAAACTGTGAGGGGCTTTTCTTCGACCGTGCACTCACACAGTTTATCTAATTTAACACAAAAGCGAATTTCCAAGGATGTTTTCTGTTAGGTACGTCCAAACAGAAATTTACATCTGTTACCCGTATTTATTTTTCCTATCAAGTGAGAACAGGTTTGTGTCTAGGAAATTTCGTAGGTTTTATTTTGTCGTTGACTACAGTCGGCGAACCTTTACACTTTTTTATAATATTTTCTTTTAACACGGCTTGCGGCAGAAGTTGATTAGTAGAAACCGACACGTAACGAAGAAAAACGTTACGGTCGGTGACTTTCGGTTCGGCGCGACGTAATTTGGATATTATCATCAAGTGAGTGCCTAATCTCGGAACCATAACTAAACTGGAGTGTGGCATTAGACACTTAATATCAAATTACACTCCGAATTGAAGAAAATATATGAGGAACTTGGTTCCTGATCACACGCGCCATTGTACTTCACTTTATATGCACAAAATACGGGTAATGCATTGATGCGCGTGGTTACAGATGCATTGCTCTGTTCACCAGAGCGAGGCGCGTGACGCGTGGTAGTATCAACAGCCCAAGGCACATTTTATAAAATTTCTCCGGTGACGGGCATTTTTAGAGCCAAGTTCACCGACACCGACATGGTTACATAATCGGCCCTTTAAATAAAAACTGTTTGAACCACGAAGCGGGAATTTCGTGTTATCCACTTCTTGTCCAACCCCGGATTGGTAATCGACCGTTTTAGGAATATAAATCCCAAATGATAAAGTACCCGTCGTAAGACAGAAGTTTGAATTTATGGTAAACAGCTGTTTTGAGTTGATCGGACTGTTATCTTGTCGGTGAACTTGGGCCTTACTTTTCTTTTAAGCCAGTCAAAGCGATTAAGCGTAAAGCAGTAAAAAACTATAGACTTAAATGCAAATGTATTGAAATTGAAGGTTATAAAATAAATAGATACCTACCTACAAAGTATCAATTTTAGAAATCAAAATATACTGAGCTTACGTTATCGGCCCGGTTTATATTCCAAGTGGTACGAGCAACGAATTCCGCAAGTAAGATTTGCTTTTGGTCGGGAATTTCCTTTTAAGAAAACTCTTCGGAGAATATTGAGACATGAAAACTGCAAATAACTTGGGTCCCGAAAGAAAAGTTGTCTAGCTGGTGAAAAGCTACCACTAATAGCTATTGACGCAATTCATACTGCTGAATTACTTTTCACATCTAACATACAGAACATACCAAAGAGCTAGTTAATAGCAGATAACTGTTCATAACCAGGTAACTGTTCATTTAATTAATGCTTATATTAATGTGAGTCCGACTCACTTAGGATTCTGAACTTTGGAAGGAACTACTAATGCAATCTATTTGAAATTTAGAACAGTTAAAAAAATTGTTAATGCGTATTGCGAATGTAAAAAGTTTAAAAATAATATTTCTTTTATAGAAAAAAAGGGGTGGGCTTAAAATTACTAAATATAGTTACTAGGTCACGTGGGGTATTAAATGAAAGGGCTTAGCCTGCACAATACGAATGTATTTTTGTTTTTTTTTTTATGTCTTTTAGTTTTCGAATTATAATGAAAATCGCAAACATTACTGCAGGCCGAAGTTGCACCATAGGGATTCCTTTTTACAAACTTTGATGTAACTTACCCTTTTAGTATGTGTGCGACCAATCGTGCAACTGAATAGACTGAAATTTGGTATCATGCATAAACCTGATGACATTGCACTATTAGTGATATTGCCACAGGGCCTTATGCAGACCATCCAACTCCCTAATTGTTTACAGCAGCCACATTGTATTTAAACTTGTTAGGTTTTTCTTGAAAAGTACTTTTATTTTGGTTTGGTCCCTAAAAATCAATCACAAAATATTTAACGAATCATAATTTTCACAATCAAGAGAGCAGTTCCATAAAACTACGAGAGGTATATGAGAATCAAACTCCAGTATTCATATTCATTTACCTTGAAGATTAACAATAATAACGTTTTGATGAAAAAAAAAATCAAATTTAAATTATTTTCTTTAAATCTCATTTTTATAATTTTTCATTATATCTTATTTTTCCTTAAATTTTATAATAGAATGTAAAACCAATTTTATGTTTCCGACATAATGTGAATATTACCATTGCATTGGACATAGCCAAAACAACGTGCCAATGCCATACACCGAATTTTAAGGGCTTATCAAAACATTATGCGTGTTATTCCTGAGAAATTTTGGATTGTTCAAATGAGATGCAAATAACTTATACAGAGAACTCGTGAGAGTTTCGGCAATAGACAACAGTTGCTGATGTCAAGAATGTAATCTTCTGATCTGTTCGGTGTTCTTATAGAATAGTATTATCAAGTGCTGGTAGTTAACGTAGTATTATATTATGTTACTCAAAATTAATTGAAAAGCGTATACGTTGTGAAGTAGATTGTTTGCTCCAGGCACCCGCCACCTAGTTGTGGCTTAGTGAGCGCGGCGTCTAATAGAGTTTCTGTAGCAAACTCGTCCCAAGTGACCAAAAGTGAGAGTACTCAGTTAGCTATCGCGGCATACGTCCCGTTATGCCTATAACAACTGCTTTAACGGCTTGCTTTACTTAAGGGACGGTGGATTAGATAAATTTAGAACAAATTATTCTTCTACACCTCCAATTGCAATATAAATTGAAAAGTATACTACACATTTACATTTTATTTAATAATGATTTAAAACTACTTAAGGCTAAAGATTAAAAACTACTACTACAACATATATGCTAAAACAATAAATATAAAATAAAATAAAAAAACACCTAAAGGAACACCTCAAGGTTAAGCGTCAAAATATTCCTCCAAATCGTTATCATCTGGTAATGTGCCCAGAAGACTGACAAGTGAATTGAAAAGTGTGTAATATTATGTTTTATACAACATGTAGGACCTACCAGCTTTTAGTGGTGACTGTAGTTACTAGGCCATAGAGGGTATCATAATATGAAAGGACTTGATCTCCATATTCTATTTTTTCTCTCTTTTATCTTTTAGTTTTCTAATTAAAATTAAAATATAACATAAAATTACCTTTTCCCACCTTATTTCCAAAGTCTGCAAAGCGGTAATTCCATTTCCAATTCGTATTCGTAAAAGAAAAAATAAAACCATTTTTCTAAGTATCACCCTTTTGAACTAATCAGCAATTTTCCTTTACAAATAAACTTAAATATGCGCTCCGATTTAAAGATATCACTAGTTCATAGCGTACATTTTTCTTTCAGATTCGGATCGATTTCATTATTGTATTCTCTTTTTAGGATTCCGTACCAAAAATAGTAAAAAAAAACAGCCAAGTGCGTGTCTGAATACCCGCAGTAGGGTTCTGTAATACGTTATGTTTGGTTAGTAGTTTACAATAACTCTGTATCCGGGAGTCTAGTTAAATGTGATAGTTTTTCTTTAAAGTTCGTTATGTTTGCTTTGCCTGTAAATTTTTCACATTTCTAGCAACAGCCATTCAGAAGTTAGAGGGGGGACGGACGATCAAATCTCACTAAAATTTGCACATTAAAACTTGATATCACTAAATCAATAAAAAAAAATTGATGATCACTTTACAACTGCGATACTTAAAATCATAGTTTTACAACAGTTACAACCTTCGGAGATAAGGGACAGTTTTTTGCGCGAAATTTTTATTTTTATTCGAAAATTAAAAGACAAAAGTTAAAAGACAGACGAAGTGACGAGTTTCTTTTTAGGGTTCCATAGTCAACAAGGAATCCTCATAGTTTCACAATGACCGTCTGTCTGTCTGTCCGCGGCGTAGCTCACAGGTACTAGAAAGTTGAAATTTGGTACGGATATGTATATTGATCACGCCGATAAAGAAGTAAAATAAAATGTTGAAAACAATATTTTTGAATACCTCGGTTTTGCAAATGAGAATTAAATATATTAAATGTCATCAAAGGCGCATATTCTTTTTTAAATTAAGGAAAAAAATAATCACAGTAAAGAAAGTAATTACGTTACCAGTTTTTCCAATCTAAGTTCATAATTGAAATTCGGCTACGTAAAACTTGGTGTCATCTGTATTAAGTGTCATCAGTCCTGTTAACTCGTCAAGAATAATTAATTAGGTATAAGTATGTTTATTATTTATTGCAATATGTTACAATCATGGTGTTTGACAGCTTAGGAGTGTCTGCTGGCAGCATGCAGCAACTAGCGGTCTTACTTACGCTGACATACCGGGGCACACTCTTATTATAATTCAATAAATGTATTTACTTCACTTTAATGGTAAATATTGATTAAAGAAATCGATATAAATACTGTAATAGGTTTCACAATTACTCTTATCGGCGCGAGCAAACTCCGTCCGTTACTAAATTGCCTATACCTTTGTGTCAAATGAAACAATGTGTTAGTTTATTATCTATACTAATATATAAAGCTGAAGAGTTTGTTTTTATGCTTAAACGCGCTAATCTCAGGAACTACTGAACCGATTTTAAAATTCTTTACGGTTAGATGGCCCGTTTATCGAGGAAGGATATAGGTTATATTATCATCTCGCTAAGACCAATGGGAGCGAATGAAGAATGTTTCAAAATCGGTGTTTTTGAGATCTTCCGTTGCGTGAGCTGCGTAAATGCTTAAAGTTTCGCAAAAAATTGCGTTAGCCCAAAGCAACTATTCCACGCGGACGAAGTCGTGGGCATAAGCTAGTTAGGTAAAGGTACAATCCTATGTCGAGTCAATGAACTTGTGTCTTTTTAACCGACGAAAAAGACGAAGGAGGTTTAGAAGTCGACGCGTATATTTTTTTATGTATGACCACGCATAACGTTTTACAGAGTAATTTGATTTTGATAATTCTTTTTTGTTTCACAAGTCATACATCAGAGGTGGTCCCATATAAATTCTAACAACACAGGTTTAGCCGTTTAGTAAACATATTAAAAATAAAGGTCTCTCTTAGATGATCTATTTATTTAAGCTTATTGCAACATAAAAACTAGTTTGTAAGTAGGTCTATCCACACATTTTATGCAGATAAAGTAATTAAATCGAGATACTGAAAAGTGAAAAAAAAATACAAAAAATAGAACAGACTTCCAAAAATACTGAGAAGAGAAAAAATAAGTTTTAGAAGTCGGTGGCAAAATAGTAACAACAGTAACTTAGAGACATCTAGAGCGATGTATTGGTCCGCTAGCGTTTAAATAAAAATAATTATTTCCCTCTTTTCGGTACTTTTGGAAGACGGTTTTATTTTTTTATTATTTTTATATGGCTGGAAGATTTAAAGATCATTTTTATATAACAGCTTAGCATTACTTAGTAAAAATTATATCAAACTTGAGAAAAATAACAACTAGAATTGATCCTTGACCAGAATAGTGATGTCAACCATAAAGTTTCCCAAATAGATTAAACCTTAGAGAAGCTTAGAGCTAGCGCGAGGTTCACCCCAGAGATTCTGTCTGCAAATTTCATTCAGGCTTACAGATCCGCAAAGTAATATACTAAGTTCTAATACAATGAGATGTGTTGTGCTGTGTGCCTTTACAGAAGCTCAGGTAATATTCATATATCGTCGACAAGATGTCAATCTAAATGCGCCTGTTAATTTAATTACAAACGGCATTGATAAATCTATCACAAGTGACTAAAAAACCCCTCTTACTTTTTCATCTTATCGTCCCTGTACGTGCGCTTATCCTATCTGAATTAAAAGTAAATAGAACAAATCTCTTCAGGTTCATAATGTTAAATGAAAAACAACAATTTGTACAGAGTAAAATATAGTAAACTCAATCTGTCTAAAAGTTTTAATAAGAATGATGACACAAAACGAAGATGCCTACGCCGTAACCATAATCAAAGGTAAATTAAATCAATTTTTTTCTTCGTGAGAAACTGAATTTCATCATTTGATTTATTCAAGCTTCAATTTCATTATATTAAAGAAAGAGCACTCCCGCTAAAAGCCCGATGTACTATTAAAGAAAATGAACACTTTTCTACCTTTCTATTTTAAACTAAACCTTAATTTAGTCGCGACCTTTCCATTCACCAAAAAGACAAATAAGTGAAACATTCGGATATAAATAAGTACCTACCGTATTGCTACGGGAGTATGTTTTCACAAAACCGGTGTACCTATTTGTACAAGTATATCACATATCATGTTCAGAATTATTTGCTGATTCATCAGAACGGAACGAATTTTCCGAATGCCGAAGATATATTATATTCGTTACGATTTGATCCCGGATGATACGTCAGCAAGTCACGAAAAAAAGAAATCAAATCTTCTCTTGGGAAGTTACATTCAGTAACAAACTATTATATTATTAGGAAAATTACAGCAATCAGGGTTAATACACATTTAGGCTGGGTAGACATGGTCGTTGCTATTTCTTCGTCGTAAAAAGTAGTCACAAACTAAATAATGCACATAATATGGTAACACACATGAAGTGCGTGTCAAAGCACATTAGTTTCGTTTCGGTAATTTGTAAAAATAGTTTTTTTTTCGATTACGAGCTACCATTAATATTTTAAAATACTTAAACTAAAATACTAAAACCTCATTAGAAAAAAAGGAATTATATTTTTTTTTACGTTATTTAAATACAGTTTACAAAATTTCTTAGTTAAATCATAATCAAATTGAACAATACATACCTATTTAATAAACACAAAAAATGTGATATAGATATAAAAAAATGGTTACAGAAAGAACTTCTTACAATGCTACTGAAGTTAACTTAATAGTGACGCATAAAACGAAGTAAGCTGTTAGTCATGCATTTTGTCCTATGTAGGTATGAAATTATGATTGTAATAAAGCTCTGGGTGCTCACGTCATTCTTTGCTACAAAAGAGTGAGTACTTTTCCCCCATTGCTCTCAAAATAGAACCCCAAAAGTGCTTTATATAAAATCCGCACAATGTACGAATACTTTTACTGTTCGTGGAAATAGCAATCCAATTTAACTACAACTTTTACAAGATTCACTGAGAGGAGCCGACTTAGCCAAAGGCAACCAACCTAAGCTTTACGCAGCTATTGTTGCCGCGACCTTGAGTGGTATTCGACAAAGGCTTCAGAGACACTTTTCAAGGACTCTATCCTTCATTGTTATTTTAAATACGTGTTAACTAATATTCTTTTTTCTCTTGCGTGAATAATCGGAAATCAGTAAGCTTCATATTGCATGTAATTATAATTTACCAGTTAGGTGTGAGGAAATTCAAAGTTTTACTGTGTCGAGTTTCTGTCCGATTTAGGATTACAGAAATTCACTGATTGTGACTATGTTTAAAAGTGATTTCAAAGTTAAAAAGTAATTGAGACTCTTTAATTCTCTTATAACTTTTCCTATAACAGAAGTCACGTTTCTCTTTTTCCAAAAACTTTAATAAAATCCTACTAAAAGGTTTAAAAAATCATCCTAGTTAATGTTACTGTTCTATACGTACAGTGTATGTCACATACTCAAATACTATTAATAATAAACATTGTAACATTGTTAGACGCCTTGACTTATGAGCTTGTACTATGAAATATAAATTTATTGAGTGTTTTTCAAAATATTTAGGTACCTACATAATTATATTAATTTCAAGTGAAAGTTCAAGTCAACGTTTGACAATGACACATCGCGTGACAACACATGTGCAGGGAATACAAGTTATAATTACGAGAATTGTCCGTTCGTCCGTAGGGACTGGATTAGATACTACGTACATGCGTGGCTCCAATCTAAGATCTGTACGAATAAAAAACTTGGTAGGATCAAACAACACAGATCCCCAGTGCATTACCTAACCTACCTACCTACCTAATTTTACTCATCAAAAACATTTAATAAAAGACGTTTCGATTCAATTAAATTCAATTTTATTTAGCTTTTCTTATACCTACCTACTCTCTAACCTAACCCTTGGAGACAAAGGCCGTTATCAAATATTCATATACCTATACCCAGTGAGGGTTGGTTCAAGTATGTATTTTCTTAAAAAAGAGGTCCTTTTAAGTTGATCATTCGCTTGTCTGTCACATCCGATCTTATCTTAGTAGTTAGATGGATGAAGATGTAGAGCCCAAGAACTATTCATACCTTTGTTCGAGTAATGATAAAATGTATGGTTTTAGGATACCACCTGACTTAAAGTATATAGTCATAATAAAGTCATAATGAAGTGTATAGTCATAATTATAATACATTTAATAAGAATGTATATCTCATTTATACAAATCACAAAGTTCAAATAAAAAAAAACGAAAAATAATTCAAATAAAAAATACTTATATAATAATAATATCATGCTTTTACATAATAAAACCTGGGATATTATTATATATTAACCAGAAGGGTAACTCGACGTTGTGAATGTTATGTTCTTCGAGGGTAAGTCTCGAAGCATAACTGTAAAAATAATTCAAGCGATACGCTCAGTTACGTAATCGACGTAGTGATCCTGAAAATTAAGGTTTATGAGGGTGCCGAAGTGGCTCCAGTGTGTTGCGTAGCCGTGAACAGAGCGGAGCAACAAAGTTATTTGATAGGAACGACGCAATGTTTGATGAACACTACAAAGTTGGTGAGCCGTCTGCCACGCGAGCCCCTGACGCTGGAAATAAACCTCCGAATCGATTTAACCTAATATTAACTCCGTATACCATATTAATAGCCCGTGTATGAACTAATAAGAAACACTACACGGCACCACAGATCAAATAAGACCGTACTAATTTACCAAATTATTATTCTAAATTGTTATATTTGACTTGCTAACTCCTATTATACCATCTTTGTGATAGTACGTCAATCAATACGGATAATTTTATTCTAGACATTATTATGTTAACAAGTTTAACAGTTTAATTTCACAAAGATCATAATAACTTATCTTTATTAACAATTTCAGATTAAATCTAGATCTCATGTCTGGCAGATGATACCTCACAGATGTGAGGGATTAAACGGTTTTCTCTATTGTATGAATATAATTTCACCAAAGATATGTCTGACTGTAGGTCACCACAGGACAAACGTCGTAGCGGCCACTTTGCTATATTATCGTTTGGCTAGAATGTTCTTAATTGTTTCTAATGTGACTTTATTTTGTAATTTGCTGTTATGACGCAATCTCAAGAAAGTAATCGTTTTATTATAAACCAGCTGCTTCCCGTGGTTTCAGCTGCATTTTGAACTACTTCGCACAATCAATTCAGTAGTTTTTACGTAAAAGAGTAAGACACATACACAAACATGAACATATTGAATACTCTCACAAACTTCCACAGAAGAATAGTAGGATTATAATTATTTATTTTTGAAGAAATGAAATATTTCAAATAAATGTTTTTTTTAAAACTACAATTTTAATTTATTTAAATATCGCAATTTGAAATTCAGTGTTTTAAATTAGCATAATAGTTATAACAGCTCTTAATATTTATTAATACTATAGGGTATTTTTCAGTTATTTATATTTACTTATCGTGATTGAACTAAATGACTGGATTCATTTTTAACACATTACAAATTGCTTTTACGGCTCCATTACCTCTTTTTTTATATGTTTAAAAAAATATAATATTGGGGTATTGAAGTAACGTCGAGAATACCCTTACTATACTTTAAACGAAGTCGAAAATTATAAGAAGTACTTACTAAGTTAAAATAGTCGAAATTAATTTAAAACCTAGCATAAGCAAAGTCTCAAGTTAAATGCCACTTTGGCATATTATACCTTAATTTATGAACTTTAAGAATCGACCTTTTAATAACTTTTTGGGCGTGCTTAAGATATATACATTATAATACTAATACCTAAATCTAAAACTAAGTAAATAACGCATTTTTGTGTCTCTTCAAACCGCATAAACAATGTTTTATTATCTATTTGGACATTTTTATCCTCCACCGTCCAAGGACGGACGTGTACTGGGCTAGAGGTAATAAAATCAACCAAATGGCTTTGTTGTGCCTGTTTGAGGTCTATTTCAGAAATGAGAATTCTATTTTTTAAGCATTTATTAATTAGGTAATCATAAAACGTTTTAATAGTCAGCGAAATATAGTCTACCTACGTACATTGAAATTCTTGGACAATGTCTCCACGACATTAATATATGAAACAGGGAAAGTTCTCACATAGTTACTTACTATGAAGCCAATTAGTTGATAAATAGCTTTTATGCGAGTTTATATTGTGTCAGAGAACTAAATTACACCCTACACACACACTTATATGTTATTTCTGCATATGTGCATAAATACCATATAATTATTAATTACAAAACAATAGCTGCGACGGCACGTTTGGCGCAGTGGCTGCTGCGCGGCGTGTCGCGGGTTCGATTCCCGCACGGGACAACTAAAATTGTTCCGGATCTGGGTGTTTGTGCATGTGTAATGTATGTTTGTAAACGCACCCACGACATAGGAGTAATTCCTAGTGTGGGGCAACGTTTTTAAAAAACAAAAAAAAAACCTATGTACCTATTTTGAATTACTCAAAATGCAAATAGCTAATTAAATTTTGAGAAAGACTGATATCTGACTGATAACCTATACCCAGTTTTTCTCAAATTATAATTTACAAAATATATATATAATAAAATAATTTACCTAATCAGTAAGTTATTTTATTTTTTTATAAGCAAGCAATTACAATTATTTGCCGAAAATGAATAGATAACCATGGAATTAGCAACTAGCTCAATACCGTTGAATAACTAACTGAGCGGATACTCCATGACAGTTCAAAAGTTACTAATAAAAAGCTGTTGTGTTAAAAAGCTGGTGCAGAAGCTGGAAGATATGTTTATAATGTAGAATAAAGGATACATAATATACATGAAGATAATAAAAATATGTAACATCGCGATTCACAACGCTTGCACAACGTCGGTACTCTAACGCACTGAGATCATTGACATGCAAAGCGTCGCTAACAAAGTCACAATATGCATGTGAGTGCCAACAATGCCCGATTATTATACCTAAATAGCCACGAAATGGATCGTCGGCTCAACTTGCCTCAAAACTTGTATTCAAGTTTCAGATATACTATGCTTACTAATATAATTTATTAGTTTATTTGTCAATCCATACATTCTAACACAACCAACAAAACCAAATTAGTTAAGGCGGCGATATACGACTTTGGCCCTTTTAAAGCTAATGAATACGCTTTAACGACTTGCTTTCATGATTTGAAAAGTATATATACTAAACTAGAGCATATGCTTGATAATTTCGTATAACGTTTTTTTAAATTATGTATTTATAACATTGTATAAAAAAATCATGAAGTTAGGTCTAACGCAGAAGAAAAACTGAGTTTTACATAGAATTTATCAAGCGGATTTTAATGAAACCTGTACCATTTTATAGAAAAGTTAATTATCTGTCTTTTTGTATACGTATCTTTTTTTTAAATCGTACATTTACGTTAATTTTTGAGCTTTTGTCAAAACGTTGAGTTGAAATTACGGAGGGGCTCTACCGGGCGACGGGGGCAGTACGTCTGTGACCACTGTCACGGGTAGACGCTGTCACTCAGAGCGAGCACATTACGATGTAAATAAATTATTATATTTGTGATAAGATGACTGGTGAATTATAATTATTACATTGAAAAGGCACTACATGCGGATAAAATATTTTTTTGATGTGAATAACGTGTTTTCAAAGCAAATCATCCATAATCTGTCATAATCTAAAATGTGTGTATCTAAATTTGGCAGGACAAATATATTTTGTTATTGACTTACTAAATAATTAAATGTACTTTAGGATTTAAATATGTATTTCTTTTAATACATTGCGTATTCAAAACGAGAATATTGCATACCTCATTTAAATTTTACATGTAGGTCGGAGATAATCGTCAAAATTAAAATTCTTTCATGTTATGTTACACTATTTCCTAATAGTTTGGAATTTATAGAAATAGTAGCTATAAGTCAGGGCATGGGATGATATCTTAGAACAAAACTTAATGGTTTGTAAATAAAACGGTTTATCCATGGGTAACAAGGTGGCGCTATTCTAAATTATTACCAATGAAAATATTTTTCTAAACACGTGAATTTGGGTTCGAGTTTCTTTGCTACGAGACAAATTTGAAAAAAAAATGCAGAATATGATAAAAAAATAAGCTTACAAGAGTATTGTAAAATGTAAAAGTGTAAGATGTATTGTATTGTCTGACTATTTTAGCTAGACCATTTTCCTATTTTGGATTGGTTACATTAGTTTTATTTTTAGGGTTCCGTAGTCCGTAGTCCGTTCCGTAGTAGATAATATTATATACACACAATCTAAAAGATAAGATGAAGCATAGTGTTTTAGAACTGAAGGTCCTACTTCACTATGCCACTCTTATGTTTTATTTTCAACACCAAATAGTATCCGACAGAACGTCGATTTTTGGCTAGGCCTAAGCCGATTAATAGGCAATCGCTTAATTCTTTGGCTAAAGCCCTGATAAATAAAAAGGACTTGATCTTCTTTAATTTTTGGTCCAGAAGTCAAAGACAGAAGAACTGAAAATGAAAAAAGAAGATATATTCAAATAGTATATTTAAGGTTCCGAACCAAAATAGTAAAAAGTAACCCTTATGGGATGCGACTTTCTCTGTCTGTCTGTCAGAGCTGATAATTACTTCAGGAATAACTAACCTTATCGATTTGGAATAAATCGCAAATGGATAAAGTAGAAAAATACTACCTATTACTTTCGAGGAAAAATGGGGATTAAAATTACAAAGTGTAGTTTCTACGTCATCATAATTATGAAAGGGCTTGATATAAAGGCTTGATGTTTCGACATCTTTTGGTATACGAATTAAATTTAAAAAAAACTCTCCGTAGTTTGTAAAACAAACATTCTGAAATAATTAGACTTCCGTACATTTTTCTCTTAAATGCTTTTCTTAATATGGTATTTCCACCATTTTCCAATTCCAAGGTTATGTTTGAATTCCGATGAATTGTAATAACAAAACTAAATGAAAATTGAGCTACTGCATGTCAATTTAATAATCTTTTTATAAAAAAATCTGTCAATTTTTGCGGTGAGTTTTTCTGATAAAATATATTATAAAAAACCTTATATTAGTAATATAAGGTAAAAAGATAAAGATCAAAAATATTTAAATCGGTAATTATAAATGATTTCAAAGTCAAAAATCGATATTGCATCTTTCTAAAAGATTATCGAAATGCCATACAATGGTAGGATTTTTTTTCATTACTTTATTTCTTCAATAATGCATGAAACCGTGGAAAAGGGTCGTACAAATTTGGTGCTTGAAAATGTAACAGCTAATTCTCATTCAGACAAAATCTATATCCGAATTTAGCACATTTATTTTTGCATTGATTTTTGCTTTGCCGCACTTTCAAAATTGGGCCCAAAACGGGTGATATTCCATTGTTCATGATAGGTAAAAATTTAAAAAATCCTGGTCATAATCGGAATCTTTACTATCCCACTTTTGGGTATGACATAGACATGCATTAGCATTAATTATCACGCTTTTTCAAGGTGGATTGGTGATTTCAGACCGTGTAGTCCAGGTTTCCTCACGATATTTTCCTTCACCGTTAGTCAATGGTGTCTAAGTTATACTAAAAAAAGTGCATGTAAAACTTTGGAATAGTCAGATTCGTAATTTCTAGGTTTCCAAGTTCGAATCTGCATACTCATAAATGAGATGCAGGTGCCTTAGCAAAGAAGCCACAATGACTTTTTACTAATATGTTCGTTGTATCAACTTAATAATATGAATAAAACTACCTGCAGCTTATTTAAAATATTAACATCATTTGTAATACAGTCTCACTCACTTTTAGGTCTTTAAACGTAATAGATTATTCAATTTCGGTTCTGTTGGTTTCAAAACTTAGGCCAATTTTAAGCTAATGGTTTGGCCAAAGCTGATGCCAAAGGTTTGGTCGGACACTTTACAGATGGATCAGAAACGTCGGACTAATTAACTGGCTTCCAGGCTCTCCTTACAAAACTAATATGATTTTCCTATACAAGTGAAGATGAGCTGAAGTTATTTGAGAAGCAGCAGATGTCGTAAAATGCAAATATGAAAAAAACTTGCGTGCATTTCTGTTAGAAGAGCTCAAAGTGGACACCAATATGGCCTAAAAATTAACTCCTATGGTGCGATTTTGTCTGTCTGTCTGTCCATCTTTCACAGCGGATTAATTCAAGAATGCTAGTTGTCAGAATTTTTTCTTGAAACTTGTAACAATTCAGATCGATAAACATGTTTTACATATTAAAGAAATTGAAAATATTTTTGCTTTTCTGGCAAACGAAGTATGCAGTGGGGGTTGGAAATTTAAAATTAGTGTTTCGAAGTATTACTCAGACAGATGTTATTTGTATTTCTATTTTTATATCTTAGACATGCATATCAAAATACAATATGCGACTGTCCTTAGAATCTCTACATAATATTATGGTCACCCGTCAAAGTTCTTCAAAATATAAAATGACAACCGTGCGGTGTGCATTGCGGGGTCGCGGGGGGGAAGCTCAAGCTCCGCCCATTTGCTCAAGGTCATTGGCGGTAGTCGTCGTCTTAATGTGCTTCAATTACTTTAAGGCCAGTGCAATCAGTTATTCTAGAGGTGCACGTCCTCGTAACCCCTATAAGTTAAAGGTGAGTGTGCCTATTTCAAATGCACTGGTCACTAGAATGCGGGGATTCTTGTTCTACCTTGAACAAAGCTACGTAAATTGGACGTAATTGAACGAGTAGCCATAGAGTTGCACATGCACCTTAAAGTATTTAAAATGCACTTTGCGGCAAATCCGACGGTACAAAATAAGAAAAGAGAAGATAAATAATAAGATAAGATAAGATAAGGGAATATTACTTACCTTATCAAGGTAAGTAATATCTTCTTCTTATTGTGGGGGCTTACTTACTTACTAGGGTGCTTACTAGGGCACCTTGTCAACAGTAGGGTAGCAGCAGAGTTCTGCCATTAAAATTCCTAATTCCACTCAAACAAAAACAGAATGCCCAAGAAACCATTTTTTTTTTTCTAAATAAAAATTGACTCGCGTATAAAATCATTACGAAATGAAATCTGTAAGCATTTAATCTCGGACATAGCAACTTAATTTGTAGTTGTAAAACCATGCGCAAACAAAACATTTTGCACTTCACTATCCCGTTTAGGGTTGCCACCTACGTGTCAACTGAATAAAAGAATAAAGCACACATTTCACACATCAATTTCGCAACATCCAGCAAAAGTGGATAAAAAAATAGAGACAACGTATCGTAACGGTTGCATGCGAAACACGATTTCGTCAGTGATTCCGTTTACACTCTGAAGTCCATTTATATTGAATCGGGATGTTTATAGGCTACAGCAACTTTTTTATTGAATATATGAAATATGAATTCATGTCTTTTTTCTGAGAACATTTTGTAGATTAATTACCGTTATTATATTAATTCATCTCAGTCTTCTTCTATTCTTTTTATTAATACAATACGTGCTATATCTAGCTATATCGCGTATCATTCTACTAGCTACAATTATATATCCTAACGCCGATAGTAACTAACCATCTAAACATCCGCAAATATCAGCCTGCTAAATATTCCTAAGTAATATATTTACTCGAGGTGTTTCAAAGGAAATTAGTTTTACCAATACATGTTGGAAATTCAGTTATGTATATCTGAGTACGAGTGTATTCATGTCAAGGATTAAGATAGATTTAACTTAACTTACATTAACACAAATTGAATACGATACAACAAAAGCTGCATAGATTCACTAAATAATTCGTTACATCTATAGATAAACAGCGCAAGAAAATCCATTGAAATTGCCAGTGAATAGGGGTAGTGCGGCGGTGGTGCGGTGTCCTGGTGTTTTGAGGTTTGGAACCAACTTTCCCGGCCTATCCTTCCCCACAAACAACCAAGCCTTCAACTTGTCCGATCGACACAAGATGATATGCGAGAACAAAGGCAAAGCCACCTTTCGTTCATCCCAATACCTGTCTACATTCGCAATCACATAATAACGTACTCAAATGTTATAGGTATGTACATTATTGAGCATACATAATAAAGATCTCCATTTCAGACAAGAGAAACTTTCACCGAGATAAACTTAACAATTAATTACAGTGTAGCGGACCTTACGGAATAGAATGTGAGGGGAATGAGGAGGAACATGATAGTCATAAAATGTACATTTCCCGAAGAATCGCCGCCAATTAGGTTAGCGGCACAATATTGTACGCTCGGCGCGCCGACGACTCGGCCACTTCACATCTCTATTTACATATTATTTAGATGTCAGACGAATTTACTCCCTTGTACTGTCGACATACCCGTACGTGCGTTTTAATTACTTCCTCGATGACAAATCAGAGTCATGTTACCTAATTCGACATTACCATTATTATGTTTCTACATTACCAGCAATTACGACACATATCCTACTTATCTCTTTGTTGCGCGTGTAGTAGGTACTTTATATAATTATAGCTAAGTAATTTACAGCGTTTAAAGTATTATGAGTGTTGCTTATTATTGTTGTCTGTAGAAAAAAATATTATATAGTAAAATGAACGTTACAATAAAACAGGAAGTACCTAAACCTACACTAATCAAATAAAACGTAGGTAACAAAAAAGTAACCTACAGCTTATAGATCACTTCATTTGGTACCCGCCGTAACCATTATATCAGCTACACTTTCATTCATCACTGAAGCAATAAATAAATAGAATTAATCTATTGATCTAGTGTTAATTTTTTTCTTAAAAACCTACTGTAATCGGCCGCTCAGTATATACGGCAAAGAAAATGCACTGCACAAAATCTTTTAAAATTATAGGTGAATGCTAAACTTAATAAATGTAATGATACATAAAGTGAACTGTAAATAGCTACTCAAAATTGAATAACTTCTTTTGCTGATGGACAGCAAAATGTGGTGTAGAATCCATTTGGCTTCACACGTAGTGTGTGGGTTTTACCTACAAGTATATTCTGACGAGGGAACGTGACTTCACTACGAATTTTGCCATAAAGAAAAGTAAAGTGTTAATTCCACTTTAAGCATATTGGTCAGTTTACATTTCAACAAAGTTCGTTGAATGGCTTTACTTTCTGAAAATTTAGCATAGAGCAAAGGTCTGCCAAGTAGGTTGGCGGCACAATGAAGACTCTGATGCCGGCGGAGCTCGTCATATCATTTACATCCGCAGACTAAGATACTTATTGTGTTCTTCGCTGGGGGTACCTACATACACTTATCGTATGAATTATACATTTTTTGAATACAATGGTAGTCTATCATTATTAAAAAAAAACCTTAAGTCTTTTGTAACAGTTAATAAGTTGGTTTATAAAATAGTGTGTCGTTTAAATCCCGTGATTTTAAGGCTCAATGTCTTTAACGATAAACAGCCTTATACAAATCAGGTTCCTACACTTACTGGTTTTGTTTCATTTTTTTTTAAAGCGTTTACACCTGCACAAAGTCTACCGCTGCCTGTATTTTCGTGGCTTTTCAATAATCTTGCTGGCTGCTTACCGCGGTTTCACCCGCGTCCTGAGGGAACTACTTCCAACACCTAGATAGTCACCTATAACACGCTCCAGAGTACCTATACCTCATACTACCTACTCCATACCAAATTTCATCTAAATCGGCTCAGCCGTTTTACCGTGAAAGGGTAACAAACAAACTCACTTTCGCATTTATAAGATTACTAGCTGTTTCCGTCGATTTCGTCCAAATCCGTTTAGTAGTTTTTGTGTGAAAGACTAACACACAAACGTACAAACTTTCACATTTATGTTATTAGTAAGATAGTTAGGATAAGTTTGCCGACTTCTTGCACTGCTAGCATCAGATAATATTTTCTGCTATCCTAATAATGTTACAACCCACTAATATTAAATTTGTGAAAGTTTGTGAGGATGTACATATGTATGTTTGTTACTCTTTCTGTCTTTCTAAGTCTTTCTATTAGCTATACATATAAAATGCTTTGTCCTGAATGACTGACGGATCAACGCACAGCCTAAACCGCTGATCGTAGATAACTGAAACTTCGAAGGTGTGTTCTTTGTATAACGTAGGCATCCGATACGACAGAATTTTCCGAAATTCTACCCCTAAGGGGGTGAAAAGGGGGGAGGCGCAAAGTTTGTGTGAAACTCTGTCATTTTTATTTTGAATTCGTATAGCCCACGAGGGCGAAGCCGCTGGCCGGAAAGCTAGTCTTAAAATAAAATAAAGAGACTTCTCGTACGAAAATAATGCACACTAAATGAATTAAATTAGAATAGAATCACCTTTTGTTCAGAATAATAAAACCGGATAATTATCAATGTTTAATTAAACAGACAGCTTTTAGTGCAATTTTGGTTAATAAGAATCTGAATATAAAACCAGTTTTCCAACAAATTAATGTATGAAATATGTGTGCTTCACTCAAGATGTATGAAATTCATTACGACGCACACCCGAGTCCCAAGAAAACTACTCATCATACTGAGATGAAAAGCCTATAAACTATAACCGTCTCTTGAGTTCCGTTTATCTCTATACCAAATCTTATCCAAATCGGTTGAGCCGTTCTACCATGAAAGCGTAACAAACAAACAAACAAACTCACTTCTGCATTGATAATATTAGTTAGGACATAGAATATTAGAAATTGGAAACATATTCGAAATGTTTTCTCAAAAGTTTGAGCTCATGGGACGCATCAATTCTTCTAGCTAGACCTTTATACATATAGCCGAAGAATCATAGGTGCTCTGAAGTTGGCCTTTTGGCTGCGCAATGGCGTATTTGATATTGAATATGGTTTCTGCGCATCTAAATGGCTAAGTTCAGAGCGGCCACGCACGACTTGTCGGTCGTACTGTATACGGTAAAATGAAATTCATGAAGCATCAAACAGTGCAGTCATATACGTGAAAAGTAATAGACGAAACATGACCTCAAATAATTTTCTGAAATAAACAAAATGCGAGAATAAAACTTTGTAGATTAAAATTTATCCCAGCTTACAGAGCAGTGTTCATCTCAGCTTTATATTACTCTGCCAAGAAAATATATGTGGCTTTGTTACTACTCATTGTAAGTAAATATTTCATACTTATTTCATTATATTACAATGAATAAAGAAGCATCTCTCTTATATGTATGATAAAGAAAGTTGATTTTTTTTTTCTTTAAGCTAATGTAGTTTTACTATCATTTTTATTTTTACATCGATCGGTAGAAATGGGCACTTAAAAAAGTTTTTAATTTATTTGCGTGGTTTCTTACTCATAGCTTGGTTAAGCAGCGTGTTGCGTGATACGTATAATTGAATTGAAACCCACATCAAGTGGAATTATTGTGGGGACACGGAACGGACCAATTTACTGAAGCGCACGCACCGCGCACCGTCGCCGGGTCGGAGGAGCACGGCCGTGTCGCGGTCGCCGTCGAGGACACTTTTGATGCTCCACTTACTCACCAACCGACTTTGTATATAAATACTTTGACATTCTATCAGAATCAGGATTATTATAATGGAACTATCGAAGATAAAAACTTTGTTTGCAGACTTCAAAGACTTCTTTTTGAGTAAAACATTAGGTACGGCCGAGAATAAAAAAATACCAGTGCAATCATTTTTATGTTAATGGTTTTTTAAGGCTTGACACATTTGAAAAGTGGTGCGTAAAATTTTGCAATCTACATCAATGCTGCAAAATTTCTATCAAATTAACGTCGGTCATTTTGGACCCTGAATAGTTGGAATTATAATGAAGTAGCTAGATACATGCCAGTTTTATAAATAGTATGTTACCTACTGTTTATTTTAACCAGTATCGTCCAACTATTTAGTCTTCAGACTGTGCTTTAGGTAATTACTTCGTCTAAAGCGTCCATCATAGTCAGAATGTTGAAGGTGAAGTTCTTCCTACAACATGTGAAAATTAGTCTTAATTTTAGTTAGGTTTCAAGTATTTTGTTCTTCCCTAACAATAAATCTTTTGGACAGCTCGTGCTGAAAATAGTCTTGTTTCACAGGTGTTCACAACTGTTCACACATGTGGGCAATACACCTAAGATGGATAAAAACGAGCCACGACGGCAATAAACCCACGAAATCGTATACGAGCAGAACAAATACATATTAAAAAGGCATTTGGCGTTCCAAGTCAGGTCCGTGTAAATTCGGCGCGCGGCTAAGGATAATTTAATTCCTCCATTCATGGAGGTGCGAATTTGCAAGTGCGTATCGGAGGGCGCGCCACCGCCCCCCGAGCCCTCGGCGCCCGCGACCCTCGCGATGACGTCAACAGCCCACCGCGCACCACCCGATTATAAATATAGCCACGCCACAGGTTTCGGCCCTTATAACATTCAGTACTCTTACATTAGTAAGGCTAAACTTATTTTTATTTGCTATATTTAGTTATATCTACTCAGTACTATTTCAAACCTCAACATAGGGTTTAGGTTTCCGCGTCTACAAATTACGCGACAGTTCAGTTTAGTTTACAACAGTGATGATATTTTGATTTATTAATAAACATCAAAACAATAAGTTTGTCCTATGTATGTGTGCTAGTAGGTTCAGTCTTAGAGTAACTAACCAACAAATTTTGAAATTAATTTGATTTCAGGAACCTTCGGTAACTATTCTATTAAAAGCATCTCTTCGCCTTGACCCTTTGAAAGTTTGAAGTATAAGATAACATTATTAGAGTAATTAAATTAGTTAATTGGAGTGGAATTATGTAAGCTGACACTTATGTAGGTACAGTAGTTTCTTAATAAATTCAGCGCCAACGTCATGACGCGCCAAAGGTATTGACGTGGTCTAATGTCTGGAACTCAAATCACCGTCAATTCACTTTCAAGTGTAATTGGGCAAGTTCAGACGTACCCAAAGAATCTGAGATAGAGAATAATCCCAAATATCGGGATTTCCTTATATTTTCTTTGCGGTTAGCCCGGAGTATTTTCCTTTTTCAGATTTACTATTAAATGAATCACAATAATCTATACTTAATTACCGGGATAGTCAATTGACCACTTAGGCTTGGTTCATGTTATGAAAAGGTTCTGATCTATGACCAGTCTTTGCAGCCTTACAAGCGTGAACACCATACCTGATGAGACATATAAATACTGTAAAGTGCAGATAAAATAACACTAGTTCTCACATATCTTGAACTTTCACCCTTCAGTGGATGCGTAGCAACGAACTCTAGTCAGTTAATGACAGCCAATTTTTGAGCACCCATCTGTCCACCAAGCGTGGTGGCTATGGTAGTTACCTTTTGGATTAATAATGTTAGCAGTCAATATGAGGCACCATATCCCAATGGTCGATATGATGAACTCCACCCGGATGGAATACATAGAATACTCTTTTGGTATTAGATTTTTTAGTAAATCGATTACGTACCTTTAACGTACCTACTCGGATATTTTATGATAGCTGAATCATTTATCACATAAGATGTCGTCCTTTCGTCTCAATGTATGAGAATTGAAATCGGTCAGATTGGTTTTAACCTAAATATCATTTTTAGTGTTCCGTGCCAAAGGCATATCGAAACACTTATGAAAATCACTCCGTAACTTTTTATGTGTTACAAGCAATTTCATCTGAAACTGATAAGTTGCAACAATGGTTTAGTGATAGTGACAGTGCACTTGGACATGGTTTTTGCACGTCTATATATATATATACATAAAAAATACAAAAAATAAATAACACAACTTCAAAAAACTAATAAGAACGAAAACAAGTGTTAGCAGCCTATCTATATAGATAGGCTTATATATTAAGATATGTTGAGAAAGACTGAAAAGCATAGAACATAGCGACTTATCAGTCGAGACTCAAAATTGTGACGATTTACGTCGGTCTATATGTTAATGGGTGTAATATCTAAAGATGTTACGGAATTAAACCACCTGTGATAGGTACCATAGTATTGTCTTAATCTTAACATGGTAAATAAACAATAATAGGTTAATTTTTAAGAACACATCTTTGGTACAGCATACGTAGGTGGTAATGGTACTGATAAGAGGTAGCATCCTTAAATCGATCTCTGAGGCAGTATTTGATTTTCCATTAGGAACCAATAGGGTGAATATATAGGATGATGGGACTTAGATAAATAATGCAATGGGTGAAATGTGGGAACTATACGGTCACTCAACCCTTAAAGGAATATATGCGTAATGGAATTACAAATTTTAAATGAACAATAAAATAAAACAGATCTGTATAAATGGATATTGTCGGATCGGTGGATTGTGGATTATTCATCGTCAGACGCCTCCAAGTAATTGTTACACAACAATTAGCGTTGATGGATAGACATTCACTGAAATGAATTGTATTTGTGCGTTAACCCAAAATTAATTTCGTATTCATTATTATGGTAACAAGAATATTCTTAAGAGACACTTGTGATTTACGCAAAGGAATTTAAGATAAACGAATTACTTATTACGATGCTAATGCCTAATAGATTTTGTAAATAATACAGACATTATATGGATTATTATCCTTATTATTTATTTATTATTAAATCACCTATAGATATAAGTAGGTACTTAAAAAAAGTTGTGTTGTAAGACTGATAATTATTGTGGTGTAGAAAATTATAATGATGCTCATGTAATAGGTACCTACAATGCCGCTAAAATTTGACTCCTAGTAGGTACTGTTCGGTATGCAAACATACTCTCACCATTTAAATTCGAAATTTATCGAAGCCACATTATGTAACATTTATTTAAAAGAAAGTATTTACATTACGAAAAATAAAAAAAAAGTAAATATATTCTTATATAAATCTAACTAAAATATTGCGTCAAAAAATTCTTCCTCATCGCCGTCAACTGGAAGTGTACCCAAGAGGCTGGCGGCATTGCCACGTTGGATGGCAATGCTTAGCCTTTGGCCAAAGTAAAAGCCAGCCTTTGGGTCACGGGAAGTGTCAACAAGCCGCTTCGCTAATTCTTTAAAAAGAAGCTGGGCACTCGGACCCCACGACCCTAGAGTTTCAACCCCAAACGGCTCAAAAATATAGTTACCAATAAGGTTACTATACTTTCGCCGCTTGAGGTTCTCCGCAGCCGCAGCAGCGGAGCCAACGCAGCACGCAGAGCTAGCAAGGTGGGATGGCGCAAGAGTATCGACACAGGTTGCGTCCCACACTAAAGGCCTACCCATCTTCCATAGAAATAATGACATACCGTCTGGTCTCTTGCCATCGTCACGTGCCAAGCCATTTGGTTCTAATACAGCTGGAACGCCGACGGCAACAAGAGCACGACGGATGATGTCATTTATATTTGCGTGCTGCGCGATACGGCCCGCGCTTCGGCTGCATGACAGGCCGTGGTGACCGAGGCTGTTGACAGCTTCGCCACAGTGGCAGCGATGAGGAGAGCAGCATGGCGCGCCCAGACGCAGGCAAACAGCAAGGCGGAAAGTAGTGTCATCAAACATGTGTGCCTATGTTTGATGACGGAAGTGCTTGAAGCCAAAGACCCGATTCCCATGCACCCACAGCCAGCAGGCGTGCTCGCTCGGCAGAAGTAATTGATGAATCGATTAAATTCTTTTGAATTACTCTGCAGAGCGGCTCATCCCACTGTCTTTGGGAGGATGGGTTGGCGGGTAGATCAGAGTTCGGGCAGGTGATTTTCCAGGTATCTATAGCCTCAGTCAAACACGGTACCTCAAAATTAACCAGTGTGGAAGGTAAGATATTCCTGGTTAATTTCTCAGTACCGCGGACGGAGGATATAAAAGCCGGTAAACTTATACTAGAAATTTTGAGCCACATTATGTTAAATCTTTTACATTGTTCCCTGTATTTTTTATAGAGCTTATTCCAAGTGTAGGAATAAGCTATCTACTCATTTACTAGCTTTTTCGTAGCTATAGTATCAAGAGAACTTTTAGTTTTAGCGGTAAGAGTAAAGTCTGGTTATAAACCTACCAAGCATATTAAACATTGTTGCGTACAAAACTCCCTCCGACTACGAAAGTAAGATAATTAGTCGGAATCCCACACGACTTTCGTTACGCACCAATAATCATAAATCACCATAAATATTATTCATTAACAGCCAAAATCTGTTAAAACAAACAGGTGTCTACATAGTTGCTCGTACATTGGATCGTAGGCGTCGCCTCGTATAGTAATCAGTTACCGGTTAATACCGTTGTGACATTTAAAACCTACGCGTTACAGGTGGCAAGTGTGGCTTCAATTTACTAACGATTGCCACATTCACAGTATACTTAGTGGAGATGGACACTTCACAACAAACAGCATACCTATATCAAATCGGTATCCACTTGTTAAACCTTCATTTAGAAACTGAAACTACATAGTAGTTATATTGGAGCACTACTTGTTTCTGCCTCTCAAAGGAACTTAACGCACCACTATTCATCCCCACTTTACGTGCACGGGAGGGAGGTACCTAATAAAATATTTTACCACTTTGTTGGCGTGAAATTTTAGTTTTCTAGTAGGTACAGTAGACAGATAGAGAGACGCACATAGCGAAACTATAAGGGTTCCTTGTTGACTAGGGAACCCGGAAAAATACCCTGTAATCGTTTCCAAGGTCCCATCTATGTATGTACCAAATTTTACCCAAATCCATTAAGCCTGTAAGCGTGACAAAAAACCAAACAAACACACCTTTACATTTATAGTAGGAGTAGGATATACATAGGATATTTATAGTAGGAGTAGTTAGGAGTAGGATATTTAACTTATGCAATCCGCGATAGTCAATTAATTGTTAATTCATTTTTGAGGAATGTATTTGTTGTTATTGTTGGTTGGTAGTCATTCATTTTGGATTAAAAAAAAGTTACCATGATATACTTAGTTGATCGAATTATGTTTTCGTATCATTTTTTATTCGTTTGCTGGTATAGGGTAGTAAGTACTACCTATTGGAACGAAGTTCCTTATCGCGCGTTGCGAAAGGGGGCTAGACAGAAAAAATTAAGAACAAAAGTAGTAGTAGTAGTAACGACACTTTTCGACACTTTTTGCTGAGATCTATGCAATTTTAACCTTTATTATTACTTTAATAGATAATATTTTCTATAAATCATTAATAGTCATATTTTGAATCCAAACTCTTTGGAACATATTTTTGTAGAAATTATTATTGTGTCAAATAATAGTTTCTATGAGAATAAAAAGTAATTTGTTTATAAATTTATATCGTGTAACCATAGAACGCATGTTTACGCGAATGTCGACCTAATTGTATTTGAATGTATGTAAGATATTTTTTCATTAAGTATTTTAAAGCACTACAATTTTATGAATGTCTGGAGTCAATCTGATGATGGAGCCAAAATACAGTCGAGGGAACTCCTCAACAATTTACAGCAGTTACCTTGTGTTTAGGCTTGATTAATTTGTATTGATTAGAACTTTACACCTAGATGGGTTGTGACTGTCATAAGGGGTTTGATGATGAAGACGAAGGACAGATAAGGGAACTATTTATTAATATATTATTTATTATAATAAAAATTGTATTACAATTAAAATTAATTTAATTTTTTTTTTATTAATTTATATATTTTTTATTTTATTTTAATAATTCGGGACATGCTAGACTGCACTGAATCAGCGCCAATAGCTGGCCATAAAGCAAGCGGATTAGTGACCACAGAGCGGTGCTCTCGCATCCGTGACGCTTCCCGTCACTAGCCAACTAAAACTGTGTTATTAGTCTGTTACCTGTCTGTTGACAACCCCGTTGCTGATGCAACTTCGGCCTAGCTTTCCTTGTCGACGACTTATATCTATCTTTTAAGTTAAGATCAGATATATATTATTTGTACAACGAATAACAAGTTTCCCTGCGTTCGCTCAAAACGTGACTCTAGCTGAGATTTAAAACGATTTTTCCCCATCACAAATAATATTTTAGATAAATGTATTATGTAGAATTAAAACGAATTAATTGTTATTATTCAATGAGAGATAGTCCGCGATCAGTAACGTTGTTTGCAATTCATTACGGGATCTTTAATATTACTTTGCGATTCCCTTCAGTCAACCTTACAAATAAGATTAAGGAAAACTTTCATACTGAAAGTCGCCGTAGAACAGACGCGAAAGCCGCACTTAGACCACAGTTAATTTGTTTTTATTGTAAAACTTTCCACATTTTCAGTATCCTCAACGGTAATGTCGGCGGTATGCTGTGTTGGGTCTACATCAATACCACGTGAATCCTATTACTTTGGTCTAGAAATAAATAAGACTAGACTAAATGTTCTATGTATATTAAGTCATACTCACTTTTTATACCTCTACAGATTTCACTTGGTTTTTGATAACAAACAATGCGTAAATCCCCAATATTGCATAAATGGGGGCTTTTTTTGGAATTAAATACGATAGAATATTCTTTAAAAATATTCTATACAAGCGCAAAAGAGGTTGCTAAACTTTGTTAAGCGTCGTATTGTTTGTGTTACAAATTATTTTGGTCGTATAAAATCTAATTTAAAGTAATAAAACCTTTTGTAAGCAGAGCGTGAAAGTGTTCCACTGAATGTAATGGAATCTAGTCTATTAGCTTAATACGTAAATGTATCCTTTGTTTGACATTATTAATTTAAGGAAAGACATTACGATTGACAAAACGATTGATTTTCTTAAGAGTACCTACACATGAATTATTTTGGCATAGCCAGTAAGTAGGAACTTTCAGGTTAGCGTCGTTCTCCTTATCACGTATGAACTTTTTTTTTTTTTTGTTACAGGTAGAGGGAGGACTTCATTCATCATTAAAATTAGTGCCATCCTGAGACCTCTGAACTGAAGCGGAAAAGGAAAAGGTCCGTCTATAAGCGGTGAAGGTCGAATAATGTGGTCGGGCATGCGCCCAGCGGGTGCTCTCATCGTGTTGTGTACTTAGTAGCAGGCGATGCCCGTGTGGTGGGGGGCGCGGGCGGTCAGCATGCGCGTGTGCTGCGTGACGACGGTGCTGGCGGCGCTGGCGCTGCGCTCCATGGCTGAGCCGGCGCCGCGCCGCTACCCAGCCGAGTGGCGCAGCGGGCGCGAGCTGGCGCGCTCCCGGCCGCTCCACGAGCTATTCGAAGCGGAGGCAGCGCCAAGTGACGCGTACGCGCAGCACTCGCCGCCGCCGCTGCCGCCCGGCGCGCTGCACAACGAGCGCCGCCGGACACGCACCAACAAGCGAAACCCGCACCAGCTGCCCTCGGAAATAGCTAGCCAGATGATGTTGCGGGCCTCGCGCTCCAACCGACAATATGATGTGCCCCAAATTGGTAAGTGTTTATTAATTTTATAGGAGACGATAGGTCTGATGTCGCTCACGGTCGCGAGTTTTAGACCCACGCAATTCTATTGACGTGAAATCTTTTCCAAAAACATAACTAGGTACATATTTTTATATCGTAAGAAATGGTTGGTAAATTAAAGTTATTCTTCCTTCAGATTAAATAACGTGAGGCTTAATAGATAAATATAATTAAATTTACGTGTGTTTACATTGAAAAGCAAATTCATTTATTTCTAAAATATTAAAATTAAAATAAATAAGTTATTAGGTACCTAATAATACGTTAACGAAGCAATGATGACAACAACTATAGAAGACTATAGACGATAAAATAACTATAGAAGGTATATTGTGTATAACCCAGTGCTCGATCTACCATTACTGATCAGACTGATATGGCTAACAAGCCTGATAAAGTGGTAATAGACCGATTAGAACGTCGCACAATTATTGTTGATATCACTGTGCCGCATGATGAGAACCTAATGAAGGCTGAAAAAGATAAGAATCTTGATTTGGTTCACGTGGTTTTCGACATGTGGCATGTGGATCCTCCGCAGTCAATGTGCCGATAGTCGTTTAAGTGCCTCAACCTACATTTAACGAGGATCTCGTTAGATGGAGGGATCAAGCGCTTGATACAGATAGCGGTACTACTGGATACTGCATTTATTGTCAGGAAGTTTCTCTCTCTGAAGCCCTGGCCGTCGGCAACTTAAACCATGTTCCCGATGCCGGTGGGATTCATTTTTAGCCTTTTTTAAAAAAAAAAAACTACGAATCATTGCGCTTCTTGTTGCGACAATAATTATCAGATATGAGTAATTACTCATATCTGATAATTATAGTCCAATTCAAAAATTATAAATACATTATCTTTCTGAAAAAAATATTATAATCTTAAGACTCGTAAACTCCAAATAAACAAAGACTCTAGTTCGGTTGGAAACTTTGTATTTGGTAATCATTAAGTGTTGAATTTCCATACACAATCTTTCCACTAAGTTACCACGTTTATACAACAGAGTTTGAGCTTTTCCGCAAATTTACGAGAAGTTCGTATCAGAGTATTTACAAAGTGATCTGATCTCATCAATAACATTCTCGTTTGTGTCGATAAGCTCATAAACTTCATATTAATCAGATAAAGTAGATCTATTGCAAGCCGGCACCTCATAACTTCATCCATAGTCGATCTACGACAATTAGGCACGATCATTTAGGCTTACGGTGGCATAAACAGGTGCGGTAAATGTGGTTGAAATCCCGGATGCATTGTCCGTTCCAATATTCCACATGACAGATGACAATGTTCTGTCGTCGACAGAGTACGTCACACCTCCGTGCCGACTCCTCGTTCCTAATTTATAAGTAGGTGCGTGGCTTGCCTACTCTAGGGTAACCCTTCGCTTCTTATTTTGACGGTATTAATACCGCCAAACCTGTAAACTTCAAAATTTTACCACACATTTTCACAAAATGATTTACGGCTAATACACGTTTTGCCACACTTCATAGTTATTGAACCACTAACAGTCAAATAGGTTCCTTTAATTACCGACTAATCATATCACCTACTGATACTGGCTGTCTTATCAAAATAGGTTTATTGTATTGCCTGCATTTGTTTTCCATCATCAATAAAAATGAAAATCAAAAATGGTTCAGCTTTTCCTTTTTCGGAAACTGTTTACACCACCGAAGTTTTGATAAAATCATATGATCAATCATAAATCTCTTGAGATCTGATTCTTTAGATAAATTTGAGATTGCTCCAAGGGTATCTTGCGAGTTATATTTGCTCCAAATGGTTCTAACAAAAAATATCTAGTAACTTCAATTATTTTAAACAGAGATAAAAATAGATAAATTGGTAACTACAATGTGCGAAGTTCCAACAAAATCCTATTCATTTACACCTAGTTTTAATTCGCATGTTTCCAACCAATTATGAAACCACAGAAGCCGAGCTTTCTTTGAAATGAAACGTTAAAATAATTAAATACCTACAAACTCTTTAAGCAATGCGACATTTTTAGTTTTAACATTATTATTATTTTGACCTTATAGGTAAGTAACTCTGTTTTAATGAGAATGTACGTACATTGGCATATTAATAGTCTGGATGCAAACTTGAACAAGTTTGTGTTAGCGGGAACCCCTCATGAGTCATACGCTTGTGTGAAAGACGACGTGTAATGTGTGAAGCGCAAGGCGCGCGGTGCCTCCAACAGGTTCTGTGGACACGTCCCTACTCTTTGATTGAGAAGCGACGCACCACGTACCAGGGACGTGACACCCTTACCGATTCCCACAGCCGTATTTATTTTTTCTCGTCGGCAAACTTTTACTCTAAATATAGAACGCTATCGTCTCAATGGCCACTTATCTCAATTGTATCAAAACAACAATTGGATATTGTTTCAGCTGCGCCGTTTACGAGTATTGTAATCTACATAAAGTTTACAAAGCTGAAGCATTACTTTAATGCAAAATTATTCCTTACATGTTAAGCGTTTAGTTCCTTTGCCAGTTTGAATTTAAAGTCGACTTGAAACCATAGGTCCGTAAATAAGTATCTACTCAAGCACATTAGGTATGAGGGACGATTAAAAATCGCTGTATTCTTAAATAGTATGTCGTCGTTCGATCGTATTCGGTCAGATCATGAAACACCGCCACTTCATTATTTGGCCAGTCATACAATGATATACCTAACAGAAGACATATCGACGAGAGCAGCCTTTTCGTCCGTGTTCCGAATTAAACCCTATATTATAATATGATAAACACAAAACACTCACCAACTTTTAAATAGATGGCACGTTTAATTTAAACAACCTTTTGAGTAGGTATCCTAGGAATAACTAAAAATAAAATAACGTACTAGCAAACAACAAAAGATGGAATAATTTTATGTACCCGAAATGATTTCCGATATCTTCCCTTCATTAAATATTGTTCTGAAGTTTGAAATGCGATCGATTTCACCCGCGATCATTATTACTGAACACTTATCGTACGCACGCTGCCCTTTTCTTCCAGTCGAGTTAGTGACCTTTCAACGAGTAGAAATAACTTTAGTATTATGCAAAGCGTTTTTATTGTAAGTTTATGTGGGTATCTATATAGTTAGAATATTCACATTTCCACAAAATGATGAAAGTTTGTTCGTAAAGTAAGCATGATACTTGGGCTCAAACTCTGTTTCTCTGTAAGGAAATCAGGACAATGGGATTCCATTGTCCTGGTTAGTAGTTAAATCACTACTCGTACTTTTGTAATGACTCTAGTTTTCCCTACTCTTAGTTTCGGTGGTATAAAGATTTTCGTGACTTATCTGATTAATTCCTCCCGTGTGTATAGAGTGATTAATCCTTCTGATAACTGAATTAAGGACTGTCTTATTATTCCGTTTACTTTATTATTTTAAGCTTCACAACTCATGAATATGCTGTTCATTACTAAAGGTCTTACTTTTGGATATACACGACTTTGTGTAGAGAATAGTTATTGTCTGCAATATTATTGCGAAAATAAATAATTAGGTAAACAATTAATACTATATTCTACAGCAGGAATCATAGTGCGATTAAGTGAACTACAGGCCCGTATAATTTTGCGACTCTAAGTTTGTAGTACTGTAACTTCAGTTTATTTTTACAATGAAGATTACAATTTCCTAAAATAAAATATCTAAGAATAACTTCTCACAGCCATTGATATCATAACTTTATTGTTACGTATACACGATCTCTAGAACTTCTGTAAGGTATCGTTAATTCTAATTCTAGCTTAGTTATACTGGCATTTCCAATACTGCGAAATACGTTTATAAACGCCCGGGAAGCTCTTTAAAACCTTTAGTAATAGAAGAGATAAGATATTGCATGAAATTGCTGCTCGAATTATGGCTTGCGTTCTGAACCAGTTATTGTAATTGTATTGGATTTCAGATAGATCCAGGCTAGGTTAAATAATCACTTGAGATTTTAAATAAAAAAATCTGATACAGTATCCGTAAAAATCGCAAACGTCGTCAAATGATCAGTATAAGAGTATCAAACAGCTGTAATGTGTGTATCACATTATCCTTATTTTTTTGTACTCAATTTATTTTTTTTACATTCTAAAAGAAAAACCTTTTATGTTAAATTACCTTAAGCCTCGGTCAGACGAAGAGACTACTGACGAAATACCTTCAAATGCCGATACGCGAGAGAAAGGTGCAGAGAATTAGACTTCAAATAGATAAAGAAAATAAATACTTATAATGTAACGTCAAATACAATAATTTTAATATTGGTCTCTAAATGTTGTAAAATTCTGTGTTAAAAAAATACCATTTCTATGAAAATAAAATCCTTATTTATAGGTACGTATTATCTAAAAGATCTAACATAAAAAGATTTGCTTAAACTAAATACGTATTTTTAGGGTTCCGTTTCCCCCCCCCCCCCCACCTTCTCTCCGAAGTTTGAAAAGGGAAAAATCACAAATAATTAGGATTGATAGACATTAACCTAAATATTACAGGAAAAATATATGATTCTAAGTATAGCAGTTTTACAAACAAACATAATTATGCGGTCGAAAAACAAAAGATAATTGCGACTTTATTGCGTATTCTTTCCAAAGGTCGAAACCCTCGTCGCGCGAGTCTGACTCGCACTTGGCCGTTTTTTTTAATTGAGTACTCAAAGGTTTCCAGATAATTTTTGATAACAAAAAATATATGCATGTTTTTGAAAATATAAGTTATTAAAGATTTCAGTGTTTTTAAGTTCCAGTCATGATCGAAAAAAAACTTAAAATAAGAATTAGGTAGACTAGTCAGCTGGTAAGCGCACCATTAATTGAGTCTAACAGTGATTTTCCTAAATTTGATTTTAAAAATGTTCGTAATAGCAGCCTGAGTTACCATGTACTTGCGCACGATAAATGTCTACTGGCGCGGCCGCCCGACCACCGACGATCCATAATTCAAAGACTGCGTGGCGCGCGTGTATTTCTTCGACGTACACATCTAGTTCTTGCGGTATGAGTACTAATACTAGAAGTTAGTGTGCAATATGTACGTCTATATGTGTTTTATTAAATTAGGAATAAATCGTAAAAAAAGGTACCTACGTGGTTACGTGACAAAAGATAGCATGTCTGTTAAAGGTCACTTTATATGCATAATAAATCAAATGCAGAAAAAAGCGATTATCTTTTGGATGTTGCCAATTTTATTCATGACGAAGGTTAGGATGAAGGTTATTTATTTATTTCCAATACACACTAGTCACCTGTAGCTCCGAACTCACTAATGTCGCACCAACTGTCAAACGAAAACGATAAAATGATGTTCAATTTGGCTCCATACATCACTCCCGTAATTTTGTTTGCTGATAAATATTAACATACCGACAATTTCGGTTGCTTCAAACATTCAGAATATAGTGTATTTGATAGCACAAATGAAATATTTAAATTGGTAATAATACACCAATACCTTTAATTATAAGCACTGATAAAAAATAATAAATCTGAATTCACTTGGTTGTGTTAAAAATAGTATCAGTAATACAATACGATGTAATAAACCACTTGATGAAAGCACCCGCACTCAATGTAAGCTTAAAACCGATGTAAATTTAACATGCAAATAATATATTCGGTTGTTACGTAGAAATGTTGCAAATCGGAACATATTTACCGTACTCGACATGAACGTACGTATGCAAACAAGAAAATTACCATAGTATACAAAGTCGTCGCTAGTTTAGATGAATCTGAACTTTTTAATTCATTCAAATTAAATTACAATTCGCACAAAATTAAACTGGGGAAAGTAAGAACACAAGATAAGCGAAGTTTTTATCTCTTATTTAATAGACAGGTTCAGCTGATAAAACTTTCGGGGTAAGGAGAGAAGATCTCGATCTGTTTCTATCCTAACATACCTAAATATGGCGACGTAGGATATCGTGAAATTGCGATAGTAAGTACTCCACCCTGCTCCAAATCGTGGCAAACTGTTTGGTACCTCCTCACACCTATTTCCGTTATAAGTATGAACTGAACACAACTCATCTCCGCTCCGTTTAATCTTGCTGCCAAATATGAGATACGAACCAAACACATCCAGGAGTTGGGCTTCTATAAGAAGAAACATTGAAAACGGGGCTCGAAACTCTTTGGTAATATTTACCGGTATATTTAAAATATATAAAACTATAATGCTAACTAATAAAAATAAATATAGAATTAAATTTTTACATGCAACATTACTAGGAAGCGTGTGTGGTCCCCTTATAATTTAAAGAAACTAAAGTGAATCAGACCACTTGCATCAATCAGCTTCGTGGAAAGTGCAGTGAGTACATTTTTCATGGTAAATTCTCCAGCTTTATGCGAATGGCGATGTTAATTGCTTTGTCGAGTTGTTATAATTGTTAGTGGCTGCCGGGGGCTACATACTTTGTGTGACCGCAATAGCCAAAATCATTCAGATATTTTTATGAACTTCATCCAATTAAATAAAATAAAAATCGTGGTGATCTTTTTAATTTTACGTTTGTTTTGTAGGTTCATTTGATTTGAATTGTGAGTAAGGTCCTATTTTATTTTAAACTCGTAAAGCAAGTGAAATAATTCATTAATTCCAGAACAAAACGCGAGTATTTGTTTTCCATGTGGAACAGAAAATATCTAGATACCTTTATAAAAAGCCAAGTTTTTTTAGGTTGGATAACAAGACCGGACATTCTTTTAGCTATGGCAAAGACAGTGTTCATAGGTCACGTGCAACAGGTCCATTAGGCACTTCCGACACCACTACAGCACTTGTTAACTAATATGTTTATATTTGTTGATGTAAATAACAAAATGTAAAACCGACAACACTAAATTCTGCTAATATTATAAATGCGAAAGTTGATGTATTGTGAGGATGGATATATGTATATGTATGCATGTATGTATGTTTGTAACTCTTTCACACAAAAACTACTAAATTGATATGGATGAAATTTGGTACATAAAATTATGTTTATTCAGTTAGACTCAATCTTAGTCCCCACAGATGAAGTCGCATAAGCTAGTTTAAATAATAATCAATCAATCAGCAAATTTCGTTTTTGTAACGTTATTTGTGTTTATATAAGCTCAATTAACTCTACACAACTAATGCAACAAGAATAGGTGTACTTTTCTAGTATTTCAGGCTGCTTTGAAATTAGGAAGCCATGCAGTTCTTAACAGACCCTGAAGTGTCTAATATTAAAATACATACTTACCTCACGCTTGGTTCACGGTGAAAGCTTTATGGCAAGATAAAGGAAAAATAAAATATTTATGTAGGAAAACAGACATCAGCTTTAACGTCTCTGCAAAGTTCAAACGTGCTTGCCATTTTCCCTTGCACACAATTTGTTTTAAACAGCATTATTTAATGATTTTTGACCAGTTGGCCTATAATGTATATTATAATGTAATGTAATGTATAATCAGAAAAAAAGAATTCAGAATATTAAGTTTAATTCTTATTTAAAAATAACAAACTAAAAATAAAGTCTTCCTTGTCAACTGAAATTTAGATTTCTTTAAGAATAGGCATTTGGCCTCCTCGAAATGGCCATTTGCCATTACTCACGGTTGAGTAATGGACATCGAGAATACGCCAATTTCTCTTTTTACTGCCGAATGAGGCTAAAGACAAGCTTAAAACTCTGCGTAAAATTACTTCGTATAAACTGATAACAAGACAAACAGCCGCTTAACAGATCCTTAAAAATGGTACTTAAAAAATTTAGTGTTTAGATTTTTTTCTACACGACCGACGTAGTGTTGAAAGAACAACTGAGACTTGCAGAAAGAAGGTACACCTTAAGGCCTAATCTATACTTATAATAAATCTGTAGAGAGTAGAGATGGGCAAAGTGTTTTTGCCCTGGCAGGCAGAAAAATAAATTCCCGGCATTTTGGGCATAAATTTATTTTTGCCCGATATCTGCCCAATCACAGGGCAAAAAAACTTGAGGTAGTTGAACGTGGTTTAATTGTTTTTTTTTTATGTTATTGGGTAGTTAATAGAAATAAATGAAGCAACGTGTATGTTTGAACACATTTTCATTTTATTTTAATATAATATCGTTGAAATGTTTTTTTTTGTGTTAAAATCAGGATATACGAACGAAAAACATAATTTGAATGTAGAAAAAACAAAATTGTGCGAAGTTAGATAAAATAAATATTTGAAAAAAAAATGCTTTTTAGGAACAATTCGAATATTAATTCTAATAAATAATTAACAGGAACACCATTTAGTTATGTCGATATGGGTATCGTTTTCGAGGTTATTGGGGATGCTGATCACGAATATGAGATCTTTAGTCAGATCCAAGATGGCAGACTCGACCTTTTTAGTAATATCGTCATGGGTATAGTTTTCGGGGTTTTAGGGGTGCTGATCACGAATATGAGACCATTTTACAGATCTAAGATGGTGGAATTGACATTTCTAGTAATATCGATATGGGTATAGTTTTTCGAGGTTTTTTGGGATGCTGATCACGAATATGAGACCACTTTACAGATCTAAGATGGTGGAGTTGACATTTCTAGTTATATCGATATGGGTATCGTTTTCGAGGTCTTTAGGGGTGCTGATCACGTAAATGAGACCTTTTACGGATCCAAGATGGCTGACTCGACTTTTTCTATTAATATGATATGAGTATCGTTTTCATTAGTTTTTCTGTTTGTATTCGTTTTTCATATCGATTTAACTAAAAAAGTCGAGTCCGCCATCTTGGCTCTGACTAAAGATCTCATATTCGTGATCAGCATCCCTAATATGGTCGAAAACGATACCCATATCGATATAACAAAAAAAGGTCGAGTCGGCCATCTTGGGTCTGACTAAAGATCTCATATTCATGATTAGCATCCTTAATAACCTCGAAAACGACACCCATATCGATATAACTAAAAAAGGTCGAGTCGACCATCTTGGATCTGACTAAAGATCTCATATTCATGATCAGCATCCCTAATAACCTCGGAAACGACACAAATATCGATATAACCAAAAAAGATCGAGTCGGCCATCTTGGATCTGACTAAAGATCTCATAATCGTGATCAGCATCCCTAATAACCTCGAAAACGACACAAATATCGATATAACAAAAAAAGGTCGAGTCGGCCATCTTGGGTCTGACTAAAGTTCTCATATTCATGATTAGCATCCTTAATAACCTCGAAAACGACACCCATATCGATATAACTAAAAAAGGTCGAGTCGGCCATCTTGGATCTGACTAAAGATCTCATATTCATGATCAGCGTCCTTAATAACCTCGAAAACGACACCCATATAGATAAAACTAAAAAAGGTCGAGTCGGCCACATTAGATCTGACTAAAGATCTCATATTCGTGATCAGCATCCCTAATAACCTCGAAAACGACACAAACATCGATATAACTAAAAAAGGTCGAGTCGGCCATCTTGGGTCTGACTAAAGATCTCATATTCATGATTAGCATCCTTAATAACCTCGAAAACGACAGCCATATCGATATAACTAAAAAAGGTCGAGTCGGCCTAAAACTCTGAAATTGATTCAACACATTCAGATATTAAAAAATCGCGATCTCCATGTTGGATCCATAAAAAGTCTGTATTTCTGTCTGTATCATAATTTTGTAACATTTACAAATTCAATTAGAAATAAGTTAGGCCTACTTCCAACGCTAGCATAAACTAAACAATTTAATTTTGTAACAGATAATATATGCCCAGATAAATTCCCAAAGACAGAAATTTATTGGCACTTATTATGAACTTTCCCAATCTGCCCAAACTGCCCGGGCATTTGCCCATCTCTAGTAGAGAGGTCAATTCTGTACATGAAATATATTTCCAAAATAACTATCAGGGGGTGAATAGGGATCGATACTGATGCCAAAAATGCAATCAGTAAAATTTTTGTCTGTCTGTCTGTCTGTCTGTCTGTCTGTCTGTCTGTCTGTCTGTCTGTATAAACTCTATAGAAACAAAAACTACTCGACGGATTTTAACGAAACTTGGTACAATTATTAGTCATACTCCTGAGATGGTTATAGTATACTTTTCATCACGCTACAATCAATAGGAGCAGAGCAGTGAAGGGAAATGTTGTCATTTTGTTTAAACGCGCTAATCTCAGGAACCGCTGGTCCGATTTAACTAATTCTTTCAGTGTTAGATAGTCCATTTATCGAGGAAGGCCAATAGGAGCGGAGCATTACTATTCCACGCGGACGAAGTCGCTGGCAGAAGCTAGTATTACATAATAATAGTATGTAAAGAAATGAGGGGTCATTTTAACATACGTCTAGCATACGTCGGTCTCTCAGAAAAAAGAATCTTAACACTACATTTCTGGTTTTCTGGTTTAAGATTTTCCCTCTCTTTCTCGTTTTCTTCCTCGTATGTAAGACCACGGCATATTTCGGTTTTAACAATTTATTTCTCTAAAAGAACTTTAAATGATCGCTTACAAGAGAAAAGTAAAAATAAAATCTTATTAAATACAATATCGGGAAGCTTACTAAATATTACTAATAGGTACTGAATATATTACATGTAACTTTATCAAATTCTGTTTTTTTATTTTTATTTTAATGGTAAAAAGTAAATTTATGTGTTTCCTTACAAACTATCTTGTACTGGCTCGCGGCGGTTGGTGGCTTCGCTTTGTGTGGAAAGTTCCTTAATATCCGGGTAACCCTTTGTACTAAATTAGGATAATTTCTACCGCAATATCAAAATTTATATGAATCAAATGAAAACCTAAGAAACATCCTTTTCACATAAACAATTTTTGTAATATAAAATAATTTGACTGGGGAAACTAAAACCTTTGTTCGTCCCTAAATATTTTTTTGTTGTCAGCGTCATATTATGTAGGTTTTTAGGTATATAAGTTGATTAAAAAAAACATGCATATTTCATTAATTTATCAAGTCTGACTGTATGCTCGTACGAGTATGTTACATTTTAGACACGCTACTGTTACAACGTCGTTGTCAAAATAATACCTACGCTCTCTATCACCAAAAAGAAGAACAAAATCCAGTTTCTCACATAAATAAGTATAGTTAAATCAAAATGATAACGGCATTACCTTTCTCTGGGGGCCTTTTTTAAGAGCGCCAAATACATGTAAATAGTTCACTCGTGGGTGTCACCTTTTAGGTTGTGTGTTGTTTATGCATGCCCCCTTCCATGAAGTGCCCTTGTTTTATATACGGAAAGCGTTCCCTAGAAGATGCGATCAGGATAATGGAATATACTTTAATAAAATATCATCGGCAGTCCATAAACGTACATAACATAAATGTCGACTATATTCTTCA
Source organism: Pyrrhia umbra (assembly GCA_963891755.1). NCBI lineage: Eukaryota > Metazoa > Arthropoda > Insecta > Lepidoptera > Noctuidae > Pyrrhia > Pyrrhia umbra. The sequence continues at coordinate 7,413,431 of OY982925.1, forward strand.
CGTTTTTCCATCAACGTTGTGATAAGTGAATGTCGTTTAGTGAGCACGGAACAATATGCTGAGTCGTACAGGATATTGTAGGGTAAATCTTTTATCTAAGGAAACGAAACGGTATTCCAATATGTGTATAAAAATCGTTTCTAAATGTTGTATTTAAGTGAACGTAGTTAAACGGTAACGGTTAAAAAAAGGTAGTTGTTCCAACGTTGTCTAAGAGTAGTTCTACTGATGAATGATTATTTAATATTTCCAACCATATAGGTAGGAAACATTAAATAAATAATCATTCAAATTACTATAACGTATAGTTTTCCGAAAATCAAACCGGAAATTACCGCTGACTGGTATACCAGTAATGTATAGGTAAATAATACTTCCAAGGTTGATAAAACCCATACAAATTACGGACGAAATATTGCTTACTAATAATAAATAAATACAATTTATTTTAGGAATCAATCATAATCACATTAAATATAAATAATCACACTATAACATTTAAAGTAAAAATATATATACTCGTATATAGTTCCATGCAATTTCCCAGGGCTTCGTAGCACTTTCGTAGAACTTTCGTAGCAGTCATAGCAAAATTTAAAAAAATCTTCGATTAGAAAACCAGACATTCAATTCATAATAATTGATTATAATTTATGAATCAAAAATATATATTTGATACTATACTCTTCTATTACTGCTACTACTGTACTATATACAGCAGCGCAAGAAGCAAAGTGATACAAAACTACTGCAATTACCTTGAGAAATATATAATTGAAAAATTACCTATATTTATGTCCAAGACGCTTACCAGTATCCACAAATCATTTAATATTTTTTATTTGGTTATCTCTGTGCAATAAATTTACTACAAATAGTGGTTATTTTAATTTAGAAAATATTAACCACGACCTCGTAGCAGTTTCGTAGCACTCGTAGCAAACTAAAAATTTAAGCGAGACTTATTCAAGCTCGGTAAGTTAATTAGAAATAAAAGCTGTTCTTATTTAAATATACGTTGTAAGTTATTTTCATTATATAAAGTATGTAGGTATGCAGGTTATTAATTAATAGCCCACTTTGAAATAAAATGAAATTAACTTTTTCTCGGAATATTGTGGTATGCGCCACGCCAGAGTCCCCCTCGTAGTTCAGAGAAGCTGTAAACGCCCACGCCACCCAGACCGTGTCCGTATGAAGCTATATCATTTAAAAGCACTAACTGTACTACCATTTCCATCAAACATTTTTTTACGATCAATCCATTTAGCCGTAACGAAATATGTCAATGTTTATGTCTCATGCGCTCTTCCTCTGGATGGGTGTTACTTCAGAAAAATGTTTCATATAACCCTTATAGTACATAATATAATATAATTTCACTTAGACGAATGTTCACTTCACGTAGATCATAAAACATGAGGCTCGACGTCCATTACGAAGACGATCTATATTCATTCGTACAAAAACTAACAGGACCTTTCCATAACACTAAACATTGTATGCCACTTAACCGTCGCTCACGTTGACGTATTCAAGCGCGTGTCCCAACAAACCACGAGCATAAACAGATGGATTTACTTGGAAATTTAATGAAAACGTATTTATCGATGTTTTTCTGTGACCCCATTAACGGCGAGAAAATATATATTAGCTGATTAAACGTTATGTACCAATACGTGCTCGCCGAGTACACAATATGAATATTAACACAAATTGTTCCCAATATATTTAGCGATAGTTCCAAAATAAGTATTATACTGGAAAGTAATATAATAAACTTTTAAATCCTAACGCATGTGAGTGAGTTTAGAAGAATTTAGATCTACTGTATTACTTAATTTGGGTATTTTTGCACTTTTATTTTAATAATAAGTTCGGGCAGGCATGGTCACAATCCATGCCAAAAATAACAGCAATCAAATACTCACTAAAATATAACGACTAATATAGTCAAAATATTTATTGTAAATAATGTATTTAATAAATCATATTTTTTTTATCCACATACATATTGGATGTACGTACATATTTCAACTAGAATAAAACAGCATGTCATTAACATCGAAACTATTCATGGTAAATATAGTACATCTTTTCCATCCGCAAAACTTTGTAAAATTTAATATTTTTATGAACTTTGGATGCTGAAGTAGCAGGTAGTGTACAATAACAATAAATCCTTTTTTTACTGTGCAATTAGGTATGGTAATTTCCTATATTAACTCAATAGACAACTAACATTATAATTGTCAAAAGTTTTCTAGGTTAGTCACACATGGAGTATATTTAGACTTTAACTTTTACACAGAAAGTCACTTTTTCCTAATATCAGACCTGAGAAACGATGCTTTCCTTGGACTTGAAACTTTGCTTTTATTTCGGTATCAGGTGTCTATATTAATTTGAAAGAGTATCTTTCCATGGCCTCACGGCAACAGGTGAGTGGCTCGGCGCAGGCGCGGCGCGCGCGTCGATACCGCCCCCCGCTCCACCCGCACCCCCCTCCGTATACCTTGCTACCTGCTACCCTCGCCCATTCACACACGCACACATACAGAGCCACACGCCCACTACTAACAAAATGATATCACTACAACACGTGCACACTAACAAACCACTTTCATAAAAATGCTACGGCGCTATCGCCAACTCCGCGCTACACAGAGACGAACAGTTCACTGTCCTTGCTAAACTAACTAAAACATTAAATTTCAGAAATGTCAATGGGATCAAATGTGTCGCAGACTAGCAAATTAAACTCCTTATTGCTTCTCGGCTGTCGTATTTTCGTCGTTACAAAGTTGGGGCTGGAGGCACGATGGCGTTTATTGGCAGACGGAGAGATTAGGCATGAGCAATCATAGTAGGGGAGTGGCAACACCGAGTCACGTTTCAGGTGTCAATCACAACACAATCCGGAAAATGTAGTCAGCAAACAGTGCACAGCACGGCACGTAAGCCGTAAGTTTTTGATAAGTCAATCTAAGTGTTTGTTCTACTAATTTCACCCCGCGTTCATTACGAGTACGTCCAAGTACTCCTTTTATGTTTACAACTCTTTAAACCGCTTCCAGTTAGGTTAAATACATTAAACGAAACAAAATAAACATAATAATAGTATTGAACTGTTTAATAGGTATACTACTGAACTGTTTAATAGGTATACGCTAGGTTACATAAAATCTTATTTACAAAAAAAAAACATATTTATGTCAGAACTTTACGTCAGACGTTCCTATAGGAACAACCTTTTATTGGAGATGAGAACCACCTTCGATAAGATATATGAGATTGGAAATATATTTAGAAATGGCAACACGCATTGTATTCAGGTGAAAGGTTTTGCAGATAATACAATTCTGCCACGAGTAGTTTCTCGTGAACCCAATTTTCTTGACGATACACATTAAACCAATATGACGTGTCAGTGATAACATCATGTTGAGCCCTCTGGTGTGAAACAGAAATAAAATATGTACATGTATCTGTAATATATATAATGTTATATTATCTGAACTACTTTTAGATTGAATTTAAAAAAAATATCCCAGCAAAACATAACATGTATAAAAATGCTAAGTATCGTAAAGTTGAGAAATCTAATGTGAAACAAAGTCAGACAACTTAATTTGTTGTAAATAAAATAAATTAACAATCACATATGGCTATACAATCTGCATGCATGGTAATTTAGCGCTCTAGACTCTAGGCGCTTTCTTTATGTTAGGGTAAGTCTAACTAGATATAAATCCACTAAATCTAGGTAGAGAATATATTATATGCGATAAAAAAAAGAATCGTTGTAAGTATTATTTTTTAGATAACGCAAGATCATTAATTTGTATGAAAACCAAATGTGTCACTTTAAGACTGCTGTTTAAACGTCACAAGACCATTTTAGTAATTTTCACTAAACCAGATAACACTTTTAGTTCTTTTTACTTACGATACAAGTCAAGCTTTCAGTTGAGATCTGGTGCCTTTACGGTGGAGCGCAGACTTATTCAAACGGTGTCACTTCGGTGCATGCATCTATCACATACGAAATACACTTACTTGCGTCATCTATTTTGATACATGTCATAGTTTAGAATTTTGATGATCAGTGAGGAAGTGAGTGGTTAATAAAACAAAATCTTTGACTTCCAACCACAAGCTTAAATTGGATGTAATTTGGCATTATAAGTAATTATTTTATCACTTCTGATCTTAATCCACAAGGAAATTACGGGGGAGCGAAAATAGCCTGAATGTCTTCGAAAGGCGAAAGCACATCCGTGCCCCCAGATCAATAGTAAATTATATTTTATTTTATGTGTAACAACAAATTATATTGGAAACTGACATAAACATATTATTTTTATAACATTTATTATTATTACACCTACACTACGAAGTTTTATTTAGACAATGATATAATTCTAATATTATATTAGTGCTGTAGAGAAAAACAGTTAACAGATTTTATAATAAAAAAACAAAATGTAATTTATTGGTTAACACTTAAAAGTAGATAATATTTTGACTGCTAAAGACAAAACGAAGTCAACTTCAGCAAGAAATATAATAACCGAAAGAAATGGAAATCTCACTGTTTTATCCCACGCTTAATTTGCGTATTTTTTCTTCTTATCGAAATGAAATATTCGCTGCCATTTGTAATTTTGCTCAATTTATTTGTACAAAGGAGAAAGAAGGAATCATTGCAAATGACTTTCAAGGATCATAGCTCGCAATTAAAGTCAACATAAAAAGACGAATTTGTTACATTTCAAGGCATTAGCCGATATAATTTTAAGATGAGAGGAAAATCACGTTCCTGGAATTTATGAATGGGAAGAGGAGGAAGTATACTTTACCTCACCCAGTTGAGGAAGTCCAATCGCATGTTCAGGGCTAATCGTTGTTAGAAGGTTACATGATTCATGAAGACGGACATTAAAAGACGAACTGGTACACAGGTTCTACGTGATGTAGCTGAGTGGGGGTTCCGTGATTACTTTATAAGCGAACAAAGCATACTATCCTTAGGATAAGTAAAACCCAAAAAAGGTTTTAATGTGTAAATTACCTTTTATAATTTGTACTATTTCAACATTTAATCAAAATAATCAAGTATTACGGGTGCTTACTTACAAACAACCACATTTAGAAATACAAATTACCGCCAAGCACATAAGTGTAAAATCAACAATTTGTCACTCAAATGATATAATCATAATGTTTGTTAGAGGTTTAAACTGTACATATATTTTACCACACGTTAATTGATTATAGTCATCATCAATGATGATGATTCATCATATATATTTAGAACTAGTTGACTTTTCCTAGGCTTAAAGTTTTCTATTGAAACAATTTAGAAACGCATTAATATGGGTCACACTTCATTCTTGTTATTAAAAATCGTTATAATATTTTGCGTATAGTATATTTTATATAGTATATTATAAGTGACTATAATTTTATGAATCCATATCACAAATTCATGCATAATGACAGTGGACATAAAATGTTTACTTTACTTATTAAATACCTAGTTCCTTATTGTCAATAGTCAATATTACCTATCAAAACAACTATCAATACAAACGTTAATTTTTACTTCATGTTTTACAATGTCCATCGGTTCGATGGGAAAGTTAGCATGTGCAAACTCGGTAATAATTATATATTTATCATGTTTAAGAACCTATTAGACGTGCATTCTTGAATAGATTTTTCATGTATCCACAAATATTTATAACGTATACATACACATACAATATTTCTATCAATTTATCTAGGTACCCATAAAGATCCTAACAAATATTATAAATGTGAAAGGGATTTTATTTGTTTATTTGTTAGATTGAAAACGGCTGAGCTGATTGTCATCCTCCCCAAGTGAGGGTACACCTCATGCACTCCTCTAAGCGGGGAAATGTGATAACGAAGCAAAGACTCTTACTGTTCATTCTTGTGTCCGCGCTTACCTCGACGAGAGTGACGAACTGGCATAATAAAATCAAAAATACAATTGAAATTCCTTTGATGAAAAAGTTTTTCATTCTGCTTAAGGGATGTTTAATCCAGGTTATTTCAATCAAATAGCAATTTCTTAATTAAAACCACTATTACAAGCCCCAGAGATACACCATTAAATTCTTATCTAAATAGACTAAAAAGATCTAAAAATAGTGAGGACTGAAATAAAACTGAATGTATTAGAAATTATCACAAACGACCTGTAATGCTATCCTTAAAGTCTATTAAAATGTTAAACAGAAAATGTCACTGCAGAAAAATCTTGTTACTAGTAGTAGTAGTTATAATGCTAATCTCTAGATTGAGGCAAAATCGATTTCTGTTATGATAATGGCTTTTATGCTGAAATCTCTCCTGTTACTTCCTTAAAGAATTAAAACCATTAAGTTTTTGTTTATCATTTCAAAACATTTATTTACAACAATAAAAACATAAAAATAATAAATTATACTAATATAATTAGGCATCAAAATATTCATCCGCATCGCTGTCAACGGGAATCGTGCCCAAAAGGCTGGCTGCATTGCCACGTTGGATGGCAATGCTGATTCTTTGACCGAAATATAGGCCAGCCCTTTGATCACACATGGAGTCTACTAAACGTTTGCCTATATCACGAAATAGTAGACGGGCACTTGGACCCCATGGCCCTAATGTTTCTACCCCAAACGGCTCAAATATATAATTACCACTAAGGTTTATATATTGGCGCCGTTTAAGGTTTTCTGCTGCACCAGCACAGCCCACCGTACTGGGAAGATGGGATGGAGCAAGGGTGTCGACACAAGTTGCATCCCACACCAAAGACCTTCCCATCTTCCATGGCATTACAGACATCCCATCCGGTCTCTTGCCGGTTCTAGAACGGCTGGCACCCCGGCGGTGACAAGAGCACGGCGGATGATGTCGTTAATGCTGGCATGCCGTGCTATGCGACCTGCGCTCTTGATGCAGGAAAGACCATGGTGACCAAGGCTGTCCACCCAGCGCAAGCATGTAGCGAGCCGAAATGTTGTATCACCCAGCATAGTGCCTATGTTGGGTGATGGAAGTGCGTGAAGCCAAAGACCTGACTCCCACTCTCCCAAAGCCAGAAGGCGAGCACGCTCAGCAGTGTTGGTAGACGTTTCAATAAGGTTTTTTTGTACCAACCTGCAAAGCGGCTCATCCCATTGTCTCTGGGAAGCGGGGTTGTCAGGTAAAGCTGTATTTGGGCAAGCCATTTTCCAGGTGTTCATAGCATCAGTCAAATACGGCACCTCAGAGTCAACCAGCAGCTACAATTTTCCTGGTTAAACTTTCAGTGAAAACCATTAAGTATATTAAAACAAATGGTTTTTTTTAATGTAATAAATTATATAATTATGTATATTAATAATTATATATAATTATATCTATGAATTACGAATGGGCCGACCGAATTAAGTTCTGCCTAACCTAGCAGATCTATCAGTCCACACGACTTTTACTACGGGCCCCCTAAATATATAAGTACTACCTATCAAGTAAAATACAATTGGGTCCGGCCGGCCGAAACTTTATGCCGCTACTCGATGTTCGAGCTAATCTGGGTGTTTACTTAGGAGTTACTCTTAAGTAACCAAGTGATGCTTACACTAGATAATATATACTATATTTATACAGGATTTCAGCATTGATTTCGAATGTATTGTTATTTGAAGTGCTAAAATGTACACGAAGCAAAAAGTATGTTAGGATTTACAGTTGCCCCGCTGTAGTTTAGTTCATATTTATATATTATCTAGCTGCTTCATACGGACCCAGATAAAAATATCCTATGCCGTAATCTAGGTTATAAACTACATGTAGGCCTAATTTTATCCAAATTAATTCAACAGTTTTTTCATGAAATAGTAAGAAACATAAATACTCACAAACTTTCGCATATACAGTATTAGTAGGATGTGATAGGTTTAGACGAGTTAGATTCCACAACATTTAGAATTCTCAAACATTTCTCACTTTTTTTCTTAACTATTTAATTCTGTAACGTACGTCAACGCCATCTATCATATTATAAGCGTACCCCTATCAACGGGACCGATCTACGACCGATATTTATTACAATACAGCGTTACAAGTGCTGCCATCTATGAGCAACGCGTGCAAGAATATACGGACAGCGAGTCTTCGTGTCACCACTACAGATGAACTACGCGTCGTGATTGCACACATACAAGCATCGGCGGGTATAAAATCCGTACAACGCCGGACCAAATCACTATTCGCTAGCTAGAGGAGCAGAGCGCGGCAGCCACGCAGCCAGTTCTGAGCCTACAGTAAACTGATAACCTGACCGGCAGCCCCGCAGCCATCAGGCATATCAGCAATTAGGGAGACCTGGAAGGAGATAGCCCCGCAGTCCCTTTCAGCAGTCTCACATAGGGTTGCTATATTAAAATAATTTCTGTACCTAGAATTTAGTTACCAGAATAAATAAGTGCTTAACAGTCAAGGGGCCTTTTATTGCACTAGCAACCTTTACAATTCTATTAAAAGTATTGTTCTTATTACTAAGGACGTATGTATATGCTCATCTTTGGGAATTCTTATATTTACAGGAACAGTATTATTATCCATAAGGATAATCCCTGATTCCATTTGTAAATTCGACCTAGTCTGACATAGTACCTATATGTTATTAACGCAGGTGGGTGCTGCGGGCTGTTCATATTATGTAGATAATATAATCAAGTATTCGCTTACGACACCGCCGGGAATACAGCTAATTCATTCGTAAGACGAACTTATGTACCTACACAGAGTATAACCATGCAACGTGTTGAAAGGAATTTAAAAATAACTATTATATACATATACAAACGCTGTGCGTAATTATTACATGATATACCTAATATATGTTAATTAATCAGAATCAGGGTCAAATCTTATAAACGTGAACATTGTACAGGATACTAACCTTTATACCCTTTTAGTGTAGGTTCATAAGTACACCAAAAAATCAGTTATTGTATGCAACTAACTAAATATAACCATAGCTCGTAAAAAAAGGAAAACCATTTTCCTCTAGCTAAATTACCAGATCCTTTAAATAAATTGCTTTTAAAATACAATTATGGCTAACATTTTAGAATAAAAAAGGAACAAGTGAGTGGTTAATCCACAAGTCCTCGGCGCTCAGCTGCACGCGACCACTTGTTAGCGACCGTACCACGGCTGTGTTAGCGTTAGCTAGCCGGATAAAACTGACAAGAAATTACTGCATTCTAACTCCACTGCCCGCAACTAGCTATCTATTTTGGTCGCATACAATATAAACACTAGATAACTTTTACATTATAAGGTCACTAATGCTACAAGCATGATATGGTATATCTCCCTCTGTCTCTCTTTCGACTACGGAAAACAAAATATTCATTTTGAAAAATCACTCAAACTTTTTGGTTATTCAATAACCAAAAACTTTTTACTACTAAAACTACATAATTATGCCGGATGTAATAATAATTTATTTGGCTTCAGCTTGCTAATTTATATTGAACGTTTGTTTGCGTTGCCTTTATTTTTATACTCCTCTCTGTGCAATCTCGAAGAAGATTTATTTTTGAGAGTTACTATGAAAACTGTTTCACTAAATTCAACAACTCTCAATATCTAACAACTTAACGAGGTGTGTTAAATACACATATCATTTAACTCAAAAAAACCTTTTATAAATTATTCAAGTTCCAATAAAGAAGAATATATTATAAGGGCTTCATTGTGTAAATACAATTTGTATGAAAGTAAACACGACCTTCAACCGGGCGATCGGATGCCAGATCACAACAATACGAATATCAAACTGAGAGAATCCCATGTGACCGACTATTGTCGTCCTAACAAAATTGCCGCAGCCTTTAGTTTCTTTATATTGTTTGAGAACAAGAAAATAAAATTACAAAAAAAACTAAACACTATTATATATAACTAGCTTCTGCCAGCGACTTCGTCCGCGTGGAATAGTGGTACTCCGCTCCTATTGGTCTTAGCGTGATGATATATAGCCTATAAGCCTTGCTCGATAAATGGACTATCTAACACTGAAAGAATTATTTAAATCGGACCAGCGGTTCCTGAGATTAGCGCGTTTAAACAAAATTACAACTTTTCCGTTCACTGCTCTGCTCCTATTGATTGTAGCGTGATGAAAAGTATACTATAACCATCTCAGGAGTATGACAAATAATTGTACCATAAAGTTTCGTTAAAATCCGTCGAGTAGTTTTTGTTTCTATAGAGTTTATACAGACAGACAGACAGACAGACAGACAGACAGACAGACAAAAATTTTACTGATTGCATTTTTGGCATCAGTATCGATCCCTAATCACCCCCTGATAGTTATTTTGGAAATATATTTCATGTACAGAATTGACCTCTCTACAGATTTATTATAAGTATAGAAGATAGATGTAAAACGCTTTAACAAAGCATGTACAGAGTTCTCCTGCCTGTTCACATTGGTTATCCAGTTTTCCTTGTAGATGATTTTAAGAATAATAACTGTTGGGTAATCTGTCGTGTACGTGCAAATATTTAGTGACATCAGTTCCAAAATGGGAACAAACCTACCTACCGTAAACCTTTTCAAACAGGTCCAACAACAAAGAGCATACTTCATCCTTGTATCATTAAATGCAAAATAACTTTTTAAATTGTCTATTATAAACCAATTTGTCGTTTGTCTCGGTCCAAATTGAGCCCTGGCTGTTTTTGACAGCAGCTAATCGGAAACCTTGTTTGCTGCGCCCAGTCAATTTTGTTAATGGATAATCCATTCTGCCGGCGTGTACAATTTTAAATACAGTTTCCGTTGTATGGAACTCTGACCCGTTCACGTATCTACATTCTACGTAACTGCCTTTATGTCCTTTGTAATATCAACAGATGCGATGTAGATTTACTGCCCCGTTCTCATAAATAAAGTGTTTATTTTTATTTAATTAAATTTTATCGCGAGGAATAAGCTGCAGCCGCCGCCGCCGAGATAAAATCTCTGACATTAAAACAAGATGCCTTTGAAAGGCTTGAACAAGCGCTCAACTGATAGGAATAACTGTGCAGATAGAACTTTTGATTCCGTTTCTATTGTTAATACTGTTTGGATTAGAATTATGGATTGAAGTACCTTTACTTTGTTAGTTATTAATTGTATGCCTGTCAAATGGGTAGGCATGTAATAGATGCATGCACATATAACTACAATCCAGTGTGGATTGCAATAAGTATAACTCTTAATTTAATTCATGGCCAAACATGATTTTAAAGGTTTTTAGCATAAACTTAACACAAATAAAGGTAAAGTAACGTAATAAGCAAACTCACCGTAAATAGCTTGTCCAAACAAGGGCTTAAATTATTTGAATGTTCACTCAACACACGAGGCAACTACATTTAGTGAATGTGGCCTTATTCTTCTTTTTATAAGTCCCCACGACTTACCAGCAACATGTAGAATATATGAGAAAACATTTTTGCACCTCTGATCTCACAGCCCGCGTCGGCTTTTATGAAAACCAAATTTTATGAATAATGTAATACACATAAAGCGGCATTTTAAAATGTTCATACAGCTATCCTTTTCTTTCTGAGGTTATATTTATTCTTTTGTATTGGTATATTGATTCATAATATTTTAACACAGCAAATGTATCCATCAAATTGACAATAACAATGTTAGGTAACATTGATATCGTTAGCATCTATAGGCATTATGTATTGACTAGTATTTATGGCCTTTTAAAAGTCCCGTACTATTCGGTACTATAATCTATTTATTGATAATAAAGTGCTACTAATACTGTTACAATATATTTTTGCCCTTCTTATTATAATATTATATGATGATGGAATGGTTTCGTTCATGTTATAATTACTTGGCAAATTCCGAGGTAAACTAACCCGACCGGCAAACGACTTCTTTAATTAAATACTTGTTTCGGTTTTCATTATAATAACTAAGTGGGTGTGTTTTCTCTGTGTTATGGGCGAATAATTGAATTTCTCGTGGAAAAATATGATTAAAAACTTATAAAACAAAAAAAGGTCAAAGTTCACGGATCAATATCCAGAAGCAAAATTGCACAGACTTTGTTGATATGGGCTTATAAAAAGTCTGACGCGATTGGATATTTTAATTAAGCTGTGCCGTACGGTAATAAAAACTGAACGCAATGTTTTTAAAGGGAATAACAATAAATCACGCTTAATATGAGGGGTTTTGGATATTCGTGACTTATATAGATAACAATAGGCTTTGAAATAAAATACGTAATGTACAAACCTTTGGTAAATAAACATTATTTCAACATATTTTGTAAAAGATTTCATTCCAAGAAAGCAGCAGTAAATTGATAAATCACAGACCCAAGGGAAACGAAAACGGAAAATCTTTTTACTACTATTACATAGCGAAATTAGAAAAATATTGAGGTAAAGCGTATGATGTAGTCAGAATTCATAAGTGGTATACTTCAATCTAGTAGCAGGCATGAGCTGAGCGCCGAATTTATTTAAAACCTAATATAACGAGCAACCGAAAAGTTGTGTATGTATTTTATAACACTAAAATATAGTTTTACAACAACCTACTTTTGAATCAAAGGATGAATTTATTTAATAAGAAAACTCAGCAGTCATCGCTTCAAAAAAATATAAATCAATGTAGGTAGTCATAGCTCATTATTTTCAACCAATTTTAGTTTATAAATCATCATTGTTTGGTATTAGTAGGTATGGTTTACATATCCCATAAAAGAAATGTCTACTTATATAATCTAATGATAACCGGACTCTGTCAGAATTTATCATTTCTCTATTTCTATGTTCGTGAATTCAGTAGAGTTAGTATGATTGTCATCGTTATTATATTTTTTACAATTATTGGAAGCACTCAATTTAGTCACCTAAGGTAAGCATATCCTCAGATCACAGAAGTCATAACAGAGATTCGAAGCTGTAATATGATACGACTGTCCTTTAAAGAGTCATTGATAATCCTTGTCAGTCCAATAATTGTGAGAGACCATGACAATACGTTTAAACGTGACCTACAATTTGGTACAGCGATCCTTGTATGGAAAATATTTCTATTTCCAGTATAGTGTAAATATCGTTTGCGCTGCGGCGACTCTCAGTCTACCTTGTCTCAACTCCGTCTCCCGCAGCGTCACACAACTTTATTATCGTTACAAAATGCTTTCAACCGCTAACGTTACTCCTATTTAAACTACGTGGGTAACAAGTAAACACGTATAAACAGCATTAACATCATAGAATTTTCAATGAAGTCGCAGTTCTAATCCGCATAATGCCATGTGTGCTTATATCGAACATCCTGCTGAGATTCCTTTTTACTCCAGGTGTGTATGCTATTCCAGTTAATTTTGTATTATCTTGTTCATCATACAGAACTGTAACGTCAATCTACACAATAATAATGTTAGTAGAGAAATTGATAAAAATTACGACAGTGACCTAACCGTTAAATACTCTATACCTACTTAGCTTTAGTCTTATACGATAAGGTAGATCAATTATATAAAAACGAATCCCTATTTTCCTTGGTCATCGCATCACGCGTGAACGGCTGGATCAATTTGGCTGAAATTTGGTACGGATATAGAGGGGACCCTGGACAAGGTTCTTCCCTGGAGAAACTTCCGTCTGGACGCGGGTGAAACCGCGGGCAACAGCTAGTATCACATACATACTATTTCTATCTTATATTCGCTATTTCTATTAATGAATCTGTAGAAGCTTTGACCCTTAGACTTGGCCCTTAGTTATCCTCTGCACTTCAACTCGAACTGAGATAAACGATCGTGGTTACGGTTAATTTAGGTGCGGTGTACACGGTTAATAGCTCCATGTGGCTAATCAATACGTTTCTATCTACAGCTGATATTAGTCTCTGCTCTGAATACGAACTACTGAGCGCAGAATACTAAAAACGAGGAAGTTAGACTCGGATAATAAATAATGCTTAATATTTACTCAGCACGGTTCGACCGATCAAAGGTTAAGCTGCGCTTAGCGCGATTGGTCCGTGGATGGGTAACCATCTTTGTCATAGCGAGACTCCTCCGTGCCTCGGAAAGCACGTTAAGCATTTGGTCCCGGTTGTCATTTGTACATGATTGACAGTCGTTACGGTAGTCAGAAGCCAGAAAGTCTGACAACCAGTCTTACCAAAGGGTACCTACCGTGTTACCTGGTAACTGGGTTGTGGAGGTCAGATAGGCAGTCGCTCCATGTAAAACACTAGTACTCAGCTGCATCCGGTTAAGACTGGAAGCCGACCCCAACATAGTTGGGAAAAGGCTAGGCAGATGATGATTTACTCAGCATAATTACCATTTATTTGTGAGATAATTACTTGTATGAAACATTAGTTTTTTGAAGTATAAAAAGTAATTTTGGAGTGGGTGCTGTAAGCTGTTAATTTATAATCTGTTTTCTATGTAGTTTATGCAAAATTTACATGAAGTATTCGTATACACAGCAATTAAAAATACATAATGGTTCTATTTTCCGTAATCACAAGCGATATTAAATAACTATCAGAATAAAATACAAGGGGGGTTAGACAAGTGACAAAAACGCTATAGAAACGCTATAGAATAGAAAACAAAATGTATGGGAATGACATATAGCTAGTCGTAAACGAATGTCATTCCCATACATTTTGTTTTCTATTCTATAGCGTTTCTATAGCGTTTTTGCCACTTGTCTAGCCCCCAAGTACATTAATTTCCTTGAGCTCCGAATGTAATAAATCCCCGGAAGTATTATTTCTGCAGGCTTTTCTCTGACCAGGTGAAATTAGAATACGACAAGCAGTAATACAAGACAAAAAGAAAATCCATTTACTTAAAAAGTAAATAATTATATTCAGAATATCAAAAAGCCATCATCACCGCTGTTGACTGTACAATTAGTCCAATTACAATTTTAATCTAGTTAACAAGTAATGAGGAGGCGTTTTGCTTAGTAAATATTAAAATCATATTCCACCCCGCGGGCATTACAATGCTAATATTATACAATTTGTATCGTATTTTCTTTAATAAATTACTTGCACCATATTCTAGGAAACTTACTAAGTAATCAGAATCATATATGTACCATAATATGTACATACTTAATTAAAACAAATCACAGGCCTTAATTGAAT
Organism: Pyrrhia umbra; assembly: GCA_963891755.1. Lineage (NCBI taxonomy): Eukaryota > Metazoa > Arthropoda > Insecta > Lepidoptera > Noctuidae > Pyrrhia > Pyrrhia umbra. Next base: position 7,428,660 of record OY982925.1, read on the forward strand.
ACGTACCTCATTTTGTGTGTCTATGTGGTATTCATTAATTAGTATCGACTACCCACGCTAATCATATTTATTTGTTTCTCATTACCCGACTATGGCAAAAAGAAGGGTTGGTAATAAGTATGACCTGTATGTATGTATCTGTTCTCTCATAACTTCTCAATTACTAATCATAACTATTTATATTTATTACTTTATAACTGAGGTATCGTTGAAACTGTTTTGATAAGCTATTTGACATCACATTAAATTCAATATGGCGTAAGAGAACATAAAGTACATATACATCATGGACTAAAAATATAAGTAATTACATATTATGTTGTGTGGGGTTCTATCAAATGAAAGAGCTTAATTTGCACATTTCAAATCTATACTAACATTATAAAGCTGAAGAGTTTGTTTGTTTGAACACGCTCATCTCAGGAACTACTAGTCCGATTTGAAATATTTTTTTAGTGTTAGATAGCCCATTTATCGAGGAAGGCTATAGGCTATATATCATCACGCTAAGACCAATAGGAGCTAAGCACCACTATTCCACGCTGACGAAGTCGCGGGCAGAAGCTAGTATAAATATAAAAACCGGCTAAGTGCATGTCGGACTCGCGTACCGAGGGTTCCGACCTTTAGAAAGAATATTATACGCAATAATGTCGCAATTATCTCGTTTTTAGGGTTCCGTAGTTAACGCTATAAGGGTTCCCTTATATTTTCGCCATATCCTTCTGTCTGTCTGTCCGCGGCTCAGAGAGCTCAGAGGTTCTTGGTACAAGAATGCCGAAATATGGTATGGAAATTATGTATATTGATCATCCCCACTTTACGTGTATGGGAGCTACCCTAAAAAATTGAAAACCGAGAAATTGTAGGTAAAACTAAAATGAAGGGAATTGGGTCCGACTCGCATTTGACGTGTTTTTATAAATTCAGGTTTCCTTCACAATTATAGTCAATAGCGTCCAAGATAAACTTAGAAAGTACATAAATATAACTTGGAAAAGTCACATTGCTACTCGCCTGGTTTCTAACTCACAATCTTACGCTTAAGAAGCGACTCTGTAACCTCCGAGCCACCACGATATAATACAGTTAAACAGTTGGTTTATAATAAAGAAAAGTAACCAGTACTGGTACTCATTAAATAATGTTATTATATTTCTAATTTACCTATATTTCTATTTGCAATTCAATTATCATCCGAGTACACCAACACAAAAAAATAGATCCACTATTCTCGGAGTAGCGCATATCTAGAAATTAATACGAGGCTCTCATTAATAAACATGAGGCTATAAAAAGAAAGTTGATATTCGTGTAGAATATAATGCGAATTCAATAAAACATCAGTGTAATATTTTTGAAAGTAGTCTCGCTGTTTTCATCATTCAGAAGGAAGATGACGAGACAATGGAATTGCTTTGTGTGATCCTTTTTACTGGGTATTTTTCCTTTTCTCGTCATCTTTTCTACAGAGACTAACTGAGACCCATCTTATCCCGGAGGACACGGTGGATTATACGGTGGAAGCCTCGCTTGGACGGTACACAGCCTTGTCCCCATCGGTTTTAGCCCTGGTCCAATCTATCGTCCAGAGCGACAGGACATGGAAAGCAGCCATGCAAGCGAAGAAGGAGGCTGATGTGTGACAGTCCTCACCCCCCAGCCGCCGCAAGAGACGCCCCGGGCGTCAAGAGTCTTGCGGCGATTTCTAGTCACCCACTCTAGGCACTGCCGATGACATGCCTGCGGACGCCGAGCAATGAGTAGCTTGCCGTCCAACAACCATGCGCGTTGTGTTCCACGCACGTCTCAAAGAGATGTCACCATATTTGACGGGACCCAATAGCACCAGTTCCTGCCAGGGTTGCGGGATCATTCGAAAAAGATATACCGCGTCCCTGGAATGCAAAAGGCAAAGGAAGGAACACGGAAGGGTTTTAGTCACAGAAACTACCTTCCGCTCCACCCACATTGGGAGGAGTCATTAAAAACCCTCATAATGCATTTCTGATTTCCAATATCGTGTTTCCATGTCATAAAAAAGTAAATACCTAACAAGTGACTTGTGTTTAAAGTAACTAAGTTACGGACCCATTATAGTTAAGTATTTTTGCAAAAAATAATAATAAACAAAGTAATAGTACTTTGGTGTCCCGTGATTTCTGCAGAGGTTAAAGGAGATAATTTCATTTAAGAACAAAGATAAACAAAGACGCGTCGCCGACTCCACCGCCGGCCGCTCACGCTTTTCTCTTAGAGGTCACCCAAGGACTTGCTGTCTTTCTTCATCGTAATTTAGATTAGGTACTATGACTTACAAATCTTTGTCTGAAACATTGTGTATGTGACTTAAATTTTTGCAAATGCGTGTGAAGTTCCTATATTGATTGACTTAATTAAAGTTACCTACAAAATTATAAAAATTGTTCCAGTTTTTAGAGAAATTAAATTGTCTTTGATTAAGAAAATGATTTTTAAGATACTATACTACAACTCATTAAAAACAATCTTTCTCTTATATTAAATGAGTAAAGTTAGGACTTGGGCCAAACATATATAATATTTCTATATATACCCTGAAGCCTTTACAAACTCCTCTTTCATCACTGTACTGCCATATAACGACTTAAGTTTAGAGAAATCTTTTTTGAACGAACTTCAGCGGTTTGGTAAAATGATGAGCAAAACATTTTCATTATTCTTTAAGTGATGACTATTAAAGTAAGGTACTTTCGTAGCAAAATAAAACATTCATTTGGTTCGTGGTTAAAGGCAAGGCAATTGGATGGAGCGTCGTTTAATTGGCCAGCGGCTGTAACATGCAATCAGAGCAGCACTGTATTCATTACCTGTGTACGACGTAAAATGTAAGTGATGTTGCACGTTTGGCCTTTGCATAGTTCTGCGTACTTAAAGATGCAGTCACAATATATGGTAAGTGGGATGTGAATGACTGATGTGCTAAATATTATAAGGCACAAACCTTCGGAATATGAAATATCTTGAGCCCTTCAATTTAAAAATAAATCAAAGTAATAAGATGATCTGAACTATTTTACGATTCGTTGAATTCTTTGAATTGTCACATTCGTTGAAAAATATTTATTTATCTATAAAAAAACTTTTGTTCCGAGTATCCTTGAGTTTTAATTTATTTAACTTTTAAGTATAATGAACTCCATAATAAATGCACATGTTCCATACCTAAATAGTTCTGTGGTAAATGATAATCCTTATAATCCCAATATTAAGCAGTAATTACTGAACTAATTGTTATTATAACGATACTACTACAGATAATTTAAACGAAGTACCATGTATTAATACGAAATAACAGTCAAGTGTAGCGTCAGATTAAGCTGATAATTAAGTTTATAGCTAAATTACAATTATATTAATAGGCTCGGCTTCCGTGGAATTAATATAATAATAGATTACAGTAAGCCGAAACAACCTTGTATGTACCAGTTCTGAACTGAATTATTTTAGTACCTACGTGTTCATATTATATGGTAGAACAAAGGTAGTCAACCGTTAATGTGAACTTTTGTGTAGAATTAGCTTTTATTTAAATATCAAACGAATCAATGAAATACTGTGTATTCCGAAAATGGCTTTGTATAAATTATAGCATGGCAGACTATATAAAAAGTTAAACGGAGTGACCACTACTAGTAGGCATATTCACAAAGTAAAACAATACGTCGCGCGGTTGATGTATATGACGTTGACATGTCAACCAGTCCACAGCCTGTCCACCTGCAGATTACTCACGTACAGCTTTACTACGCTCACTGTTGTTCATATGAGCTGTAAAAAAGAAAGGGTTTTTTCTGTTTAGCATCTTACTTTTTGATAAAATAATTAAGTTGATATTTTTAAACGGTTAAGTTATATGTAACGGAATAATTACAAAAATATTATAGTTGCGGCAGAACAATAGTACTTACATACATTTATCACACCATTCTATTGACTCCCCAAAAATACAAAAAAACGGCCAAGTGCGTGTCGGGCCACGCGCAGTAGGGTTCCGTAGTAGGAGTTAATTAGTCGACTAAAACAACTCTGTAACCGGTTAAGCCTACTTAGCCTGGATAGTTTTCCTGTAAGTTGTTGTAACTTGTAACATGTGCTACGTCTGTGAATGTTTTCACATTTCTAGGTATAGCCATTCAAAAGTTAGACTGGGGGGATGCTCGTATCGAACAAAAATTTGCACTTAAAAGCTAAATATTTCGCAAATGGCTCGCTTAACCATAAAATGGTCTTCACACATCCATAATATTTTTGAAAGACCTAATGTAACGATATCCCACACGAAGTGGTACGCGAGATAAAAAATATTCATCCTCACTTTACGTGTATGGGCGCTACCCTAAAAAAATATTTTTCAAAATTTTATTTTACCACATTCTTTGCGTGATATATACATAATAAATTTCAGCTTTCTAGTATTAATAACCTTGGAGCTATACCGCGGACAGACAGACAGTACGAATATGACGAAACTATAAGGGTTCCTTGTCGGACTACGGAACCCTAAAAAAATATATACCTATACGTATATTTATTCTCAGATATTGCTGCAAATTTTAATCTAAGAGGACGAGTCGGAAGGTCCCATGAAAATTACATTATTTTAGCACTAGATCTATCTATTCAATAGATGTATATGTTTATCTACATTCGAAGCAATATAATCTATTAGTGTAGATTTTTACCCAATGATTCAACAATCACCATAAAAAAATCGTGGCTGTGATTATAACTTTTTTTAAAAACAAAAGAGAAATTAAAACTTGAAAATGTTAGTTTTATGAGATTTTTGATTTTCTGAATTTCGACTGTTTAACTCGGAAGGAAAAAAAATATTAAATTTCCCTTTTACGTGATTAACTCGTTCGAACAAATCCTGAGATCATCATCAGATGCCTAGGCTTTTCCCAACCCTGGTTCGGAAATGCAGCTTAGTCCCAGTATTTTACATGGAACGAAACCAAAATCTAGTAACCCTCCTTTTTAAGACTGGTTTTCATATTTTCTTGCTTTTGACTACCTTCAACGATTGTCAAAGATCTATCTACAAATAAAAGTCCGAGCCAACAGTTTAACATGCTTTTTAAGACGTGAATGAATCTCAGTGTCATAGATGAGTTAAATAGTTATCGGTGACTTAGATAGTCACTCATCTATGGACCGACCGCGTCAGAACCATGATCAGTCGACCCGTAACAATGTTTCTTAGCCACGAGCTCGTCCAAACTCCAAAGTATCTGTAATTTCTTCAGAGATACTTGGCATACATCAAATATCAACCAACTATTCAATTTACTTATTTTCTTCTTGAATTGTAAACGATATTGTTTAAGTACCTTCGCAACATGTTGTGCATGAAGATTTTGTTATCCAAGAAATTACATAGCCCGACAGGGTAAAACATGGTCCAGTGTATGATCTCATATCAATAAAATTACCACCCCAATCAGCATCCACAAATCTTTTTAACATTGTATTCCCATCTGCAGTGTACTTTAAACCAAAATATTTTCCGGTGTAATTTTTAATGGCTCGCTAAAAAAACTGTAAAATAGATAGCAATAAACTTTGAAAATTAAATCCCTTTTGGAGGAGATTAAAAAGTCTGTAATCCTTTAGCTCAGTATGAATAAAATACGAGCTAAAACATTTGTGGAAATATGGAAGACGTCACTGAATAATGAAGTAATCTTTTAGAATCAATTTCGAGGGTCTGTCGGAGAGGCAAAGTTTTAAAAAAATTGGAAAAACAAAATATTTCTAGTTACCTAATCGTAATCTTAGAGGAGCTCGTGGCTAAGTAACAGCCGCACGGTTTGACCGATTAAAGGTTAAGCTGCTGATGTTAAACTTCTCCGTGCGTCGGAAAGCACGTTAAGATGTTAGTCCCGGTTGTCATTTGTAGATCTTTGATAGTCTTTACGGGTAGTCAGAAGCCAGAAAGTCTGACAACCAGTCTAACCAAAGTGTACCGTGTTACGGTAACTGGGTTGTGGAGGTCAGATAGGCAGTCGCTCCATGTACAGCCAGGCTTCCAGTCTAAACTGGATGCACCTGAGTACTAGACTCAGGTGTATCCGGTTTAGACTGGAAGCCGACCCCTACATAGTTGGGAAAAGGCTAAGCAGATGATGAGATGATGTATTTGGCTTCAAACCAAGGATATTTAGTACTTTTGAGGAATTCCAGAAGGTCTTGTACAGGTTTGTATGTTACAAACATTGCGGCATCTTGCCAGGATATGGGAATAATATACTTATAATTATGAGCTACAAAACTTGTGTGTAAGATCATAGCTTCAAGTTAATTCACTTAATATCAAGTCAGTATTATATTTATTTATTTTATATATTATAGAAAGTTTCATTCAATTTGAATCAAACGATTTTAGTAGGTAATGCAAAGTAAATAAGTTAAAACACCAAAACACAGGACAGCTAAAATACAGGAAAAACTGAAAAGCATGAAAGAAAATTCAAACTTTTTACCCCCTTAGAGGTAGAATTTCGGAAAATTATTTCTTATCTGATGCCTACGTACCATACAAAGAACACACCCTACAAGTTTCAGGTCTCTACGATCAGCAGTTTAGGCTGTGTGTTGATCCGTCAGTCAGTCATTCAGCAAAGATTTATTTTTGTAGGAGAAGACGATAATGATGTAAACAAAGAGGAGTATAACATTCATTGAAAACTATAAAATAATCACGAAAGTTCTACAAAATAATCATACAATTTGCAGCAAGAGCGGTAAATGAACCAGCATATTATGTTCCCTGGCTAAGAATAGATTATTTTCAATGGACGACTTAAGACACAAGAGGTCACAATAGCAGGAATATTGTGCGATTCTCAGACTCGGGTATTATATCACAACTAAACAATGAGATTTGTGACATCATATATTATATACAGATTCTATTTCATCCATTTGCATAGAAAATCGTAACCAGTTTCTTTAAGCAATCTGAATGAATAAAGAAAGCCTTTAAATGCTACAATTAGAATAACATTATTTTTCTTTACTATAAGCAGTTAATCCATGCCCAAACAAAAGTAACGTCAAATATTTGCCACGCAACAGTATTTTAAAAACGTTTTAGTACGTACGTTATCATTTTAAGCGACTTTGTTTTTCCAAGAAATTGAGTCACTTTTTTGGCAGTGATGGCGCAATAGCTGTCTGACGTCACGTCATCTACGTCACACCCCACCCTTAATCCATTTAATAACCTAATTCATTCAATATGTATATGTATATTGAACTATGTATGTGGATATTATTATAACCTGTTACTTGTTTTAATATTTTTCGTGTACAAATATTTGACAGAAGGAGACGACTGGCTTTATTTTCTCATGAATGGAAAAATATGTTATTAAAATTAAACCTCACCATGCTGGGTGAGGTTACTTTAAAACTAGGTTCTTTTAAATTATCTATAAGTACTAAAGAACTCATATCTTTTCTGATCTTGATATTCTTGTTCTTAACCCCAACAAGTTGCACGTTAACAACTGTCCAGCCACAGTATGATTAACATTTACGTCTTACTTTAAATTCGCGATTGTTTTTAAATAGGTTTTTATTATATATTTATCAACTATATGGTATGTGTCCACAGACATGATCTATAATTTTAACATGATTATAAGGAACAAAACTTTAGATAGATTCTTCATAAATTGTATCATTCGGCTTGTTGTATTACATTGATAGATAAAGCCACACAAAGACGTAAAAATGCAAACATAACCATGTAGATACAATTGGTACGAAATGTCCGGCAGCTGGTTTTATTTCATCTTTTATGTCACAAAATTATGATTTATAGCCCATAACAAATATGTACTACATAAAATTTCGACTAACGCTCATATTTTCTCTGTACATGGATTCGCAGGTTTTGTTGGGATATACTGTTGATCCTTACTAGGGTGTTTACCTTAGTAAAGTCCCATCGGGTATACCTACTTTAATATTACTAGCGGTGCAGCTTATAGTATATTAGTGGCTTGCGTTGCAATACCAAGTTTTTTAGGCCAGGAAACTTCGTGGGCGCATACAAAACAATCTACCAAAGATTCATCACAATTGAATGAATGCTTTAGGAATGTACACAACAAACATTATTTTTTATTAATATCTATTGACTATAGATAGATTACTTAAGAAGGTTGAAACGAATGGCCACACCCACAGAACCGAACGAACTACAATCAGATAGGTTAACGAACGGTTAACGATCATTAGTATAACGGTTCGACAAATCGTTTTAAAATAATACTATATCGAGCATTATACGTTCCCCGGTGAACCGCCATTAGATTATTGGCCACTCTTAAGTAATCGCTTAGTTTTATTTCTCAGCGCTGAATTGAATCAGTCGAGCCGGGTCGACACACTATTAACGTTTAATACTAATTAGACACACCTAATCCGTCTTAAATGTACATAAGTAGTGTTTTCTGATTAGGTACCTAATCAAGTCGAACCATAATTACTTGGCACATAGTTCGTCACGTGTAGGTAAGTTGTAATTATCCTTGTGGCTCGGTTACTGAATGCGTGAATAGTGGTTGAACTCGATCGCTCAATATTCCTGGCTGTTTGCGCTGTACTATAATTTTTCTTGATGTCGCTTCTCCGCTTTGAGACGCGATCGATTTTTAGTATTCTCTACCAAAAATTCAGGTATCTGCTTCGGTATTCCGGTGATTGGTAAGAAAAGAGTTTTGCAGTTTGCAGTTTTTCTTGAATATATTGATAGTTCCATAGTAGAATCAAGTTTCAGAAACCGGCCCAAACAGTTGGGAAAAGACTAAGCAGATGATGAGTGGGAAAATCAAGTTACCTACTCTAGAAAAGGCAAATTTTGACTAAGGGGAAGTGTACCCGACTTATAAATATTTTTATCCCAGTAGATAATAATCAAAATCAACATGACTCGATCATATTATTATTTGTTTTTATTGATATGCCAGTTACACTAATTAACACGATCACATTAGATCATACTTTCTTTGAATCGTTATCGAGATCCAGAATTTTAAAAAGTCAAGTCCTACTAGTACATATTTTTTACGTGTCAAAAAATATTGAATTGTATTGACACGTCATTGTTATTTAATAATTGCTTATGTGTAGTTGTAGCATTTAAATGTGGACATAAATAAATGTGAAAAAACTGATGTGACATCTACGTAGATAATATATAGAATTGGAGAATACAAACCACCCGCGGCTGCTGAAAATAGAATAAATTCATTTGGGAAGTTTCTTTTGACACCTCATTCCTAAATCAGTCACACACAAATTTGCACGTCTGGATTAATAATAAATTAGTGCCTAATCGCAGAATGCTGAGACGACCAGGTGAAATACACGAGCAATTTAATGTGAAGTCGTTTTCAGCTGTGTACCGCACATGGTGCTGGGGTCAGCTTTCCTTGTTTTCTTCTACAATTTGCTCTATCGTCGACGTCGTCTTCGGGTAACTAACATTTAATCATGCCTCTAGCACTACATCCTTCCAACTTGTTTTAGGTAATTAACTTTTATACTATTTTATGGGCCAAGGCAATTTTTGAAGTAGGTATAGTATGTCATCTCAGCGTATGAGAAATACTATTATCACGATTACCAAAAGTTGAGCGAAACGTAGTAGTGTTTTCGAACCGTTATACGCACTCCAATAACAAATTATCAATCAAAGTTGAAAACAAACGCGGGCGTGGGAGTCGTGCGGCGGGTGGAGTGTAGAGGTGCGAGGGTGGCGGGGGCGGCTGATAGGCGCCAGACTGGCTGGCGCGGTGACTGCACGCGGGTGCATCCTGCGCAGGTGCTCGCCCGCGCCCTGCGCCCTCCTACCCCTCGCATCCCGCCGAACTTCGACATGAGATCGTGACACATTACAATACCTAACGTACCGACTGTAAATAGCAAAATCGTAAAATACCTTCGCCACGTAAACCCAAAAAATATTTGCTGAACGTTCTCCATTATTACCAAAGATTTTTTCGCTCGTTTTCTTTTGTGTAGTAAGCAAAATCAGACAATCTGCGTCACCGCCATAAATCCTAGATCTTGTGGGAGTTACGTAAGATTTAGGTATTGACTATTGTACGAACTAACTAGTCAGATCCACTCTTAACAAACCGCTCTTATACTCAAAATACAAAATTTTCTTCTTTTTAGGGTTCCGTAGTCCGACAAGGAACCCTTATAGTTTCGTCATGTCCGTCTGTCTGTCTGTCTATCTGTGTGTCCGCGGCATAGCTCCGAGGTTCTTTATACTAGAAAGCTGAAATTTAGTATGGATATGTATATTGATCACACCGAGAAAGTGGTAAAATAAAATTTAGAAAAATATTATTTTTTAGGGTAGCTCCTAAACAGGTAAAGTGGTGTTGACTATTTTTTTCTCGCGTATCCCTTCATGTGGGGTATCGGTAGATAGGTCTTTCAAAAATATTACGGGTGTGTGAAAACCATTTTTCGATTAAGCGAGCCATTTGCGAAATATCTAGCTTTTTACTGCAAATTTTTCTTCGATACCAGCATCCACCCCCTTTTAACTTTTGAATGGCTGTACCTAGAAATGTGAAAAAATTTACAGACGTAGCACATGTAATGAACTTATAAGAAAAACTATCACGGCTAAGTAGGCTTAACCGGTCACAGAGTTATAGTCAACTAACTAACTCCTACTACGGAACCCTGCTGCGCGTGGTTCGACACGCACTCGGCCGGTTTTTTTCACTTATCACAGCAGACATAGTCCAAATCATTGATTTGAATGACATTTTCTAAAGCTATTATGTTTTCTCGGTTTTCATAATATAACCAAGAAATGAGCAATCTGACGGGACAGGGTATCTTTAAGTATGTACATTGTACAATCTACGTCGTAATAACCATCTTCTGGCTATTTACTGTCGCAATGTTCGCCGAAGGCCTATTACACAAAGAAGTTACCGGTCACATTACAACACTTACTCAGGGCGGATTGGTGATTCCACATTTTATATAAGGCTGTTTCCTCACGATGTTTTCCTTCACCGTCTGTCAATAGCATTCTAGATAAACTTAGGATACATACTACATAAAACATAGCACTGTTTTATTTACGCCACCACATTACATTCTACCTCAACGTGATCAAACTGCACTTTTACGCATATGATAGAAGTGGGAACAACGTGGATCATGTGAACTACAGTAACCACATATAGTTCTCGCATATAATAATTAATTTATAATGATAATATTTGATTTTTGGTGTTTGGCGTAGCACAGCCGTGCTGCGTGCCACGGTTTCGATTTCCACGCAGACAACTAAAACTTTTTAAGCTGGGTCCACACTTGTAACATTACAAATACATAGTACATAATTTTAAAATCTGGTGTATCGTATCGAGAATTCGTATCCTAAATGAGGACGCCCACTTCGACCATATCGTAAATAAAAAATAAACTGATACAAGTGCGGACTCAGCTTTGAGTGAACCTATGAAATAAGGAACAAGTTTATTTTCAGGGGACCGCTGAACTGTATAAACGTTGTAAAGTCAGCGATCAAGTAAACAACTTAATTTTACTTGTAGAAAAATGTCAACAAGCAACTGTGCGTTTGCTCAGATTTTTTCCCGGAAGCTTTTTCTGTTATTTAGTATTATTTTAAATAATAATTTGCCTTAAAATATGGTAGTAAGTTGTTACAATTAATTACAATGTCCATATACGTTATAGGTACAATATTAATGTCCTTTTTGGATGGGAAATTATCAAATACCTCCTAGTATCACGTCATGGGGTGGAGCTGCTAAAACACATCTCATGGAGGTCGAACGGGCACAGCGAGCTATTCTGAAAGTGGGTGCTAGTCTTCCTTTTCGATTCCCCACAGTTGACCTCTACAAGAAATGGGAAGTTCTCACGGTTAGACAGTGTTATATTTTACAAACAGTACTTAAACAACATTCACTGCTCCAATACGACCCGGACCTACTAAAGGACAAGCGGCGTAAAGGCAACGTTTGTGAAAAAAGGACCTTACGGACAAGTATCTCCCATAACTTCTTCTGTTTTGCTGGCCCTTACCTTTATAACAAGATTAACCATAAATTAAATATCTACCCAGTTACTAGAACCAAATGTAAACTTTTACTTACTCAATATCTTAAAACATTTGACTATGAAACAACTGAACGCTTTTTAAAACCTCCCAAATAACAAAATTAGTTTCTTTTTTATATTAAAAAAAAAAAAAACCTCCTCTTCTTTCTCCGTACCCCTGTTTAAAGTCGTATTACACACTTCACAAACGCACACACATTCTACTTCTACAACTATACTTCTTTGGTCACACATCCTTACACGCACTATCTACTCCTACCCATAATAATCCGAAACTGGTATCTCCTGTTACATATATTATGTTCTAAAACATTATTTATTTATGATTTTTTTTTTTCTTTTCTTTTGTTTTCATTAAATACAGAAATGATCCTGTCTGCATGTAATTAAAATCTTAATCTTATTGGTTTAACTGCGGGAGGGCCCTGGTGACCTGTAATACAGGTTGTGCTCTTGCATAAACCTACATCAGGCACCAGTCTCTCACAAGGTTAACAATGGATTTTGCATTTATTGTGTACATGTATTGTAACTTTTGTGGAGAGAAATAAATATTATTTTATTATTATTTTATTACCTCCTTTCGCTGTGAGTGGAGCAGGAGAGAGTGTCAAACTCTGACGGACTAAAACTCATCCATGTTACTTTCATCGTTTTTCATGTTCCGGAGCCACGGTGACTCTTTCAAACATCCCACAGCCTTGGCAGATATAATGTTCTTAATTATGTAAACAAATTTTGTGCAAATAAGTTTTGTATGTATAAACAAGATAATTATGGTGATTCACTCTACTTAATCTAAAAAAAACATTATCTTTTTAGTTACATCAAATCCATTGATTATTGTTGAGATATAAGGATCGTTTATATATCCTTACTATATCTTTATATGTATAATTCTTCTGTACGTGTGTTTGTCACCTAACTCCTCTTAAACGACATGACCGATTTGGATGAAATTTGGTATGTATATTAAAATGGGTTCCTAGACGGTTTGAAAATACAATTGTACCCGTTGAATGTCATTGTTTTCATAAAAACGCCTCTCTCTCGGTCCGCTAGCAATCCTTACTAATATTATAAATGCGAAAGTAACTATGTCTGTCTGTTACGCTTTCACGCCAAAACTACTGGACCGATATAAATGAAATTTGGTACGGTGAAACCGCGGGAAACAGCTAGTATTATATATCCGATAGTAACTCATTCTGTTCACGGGAAAACGGCTGATCTGATTGAGATTACATTTGGTATGGAGATAGACTGAAGCAGGTAATTTTTATAGGGGTATGTGAAGTACATAGATTCCTGAGATTAGCGCGTTCAAACAAACAAACAAACTCTTCAACTTTATAATATTAGTATAGATAGCATTGAAAATCCTGCTTTCCTATATTACCGCTACTAAACTGCACGTGGTGTTCACCTATAATTAGTGATTGTTACACTGTAATATTATCGTTAAGCATGTGTTTTATAATTGAAATGGTGTAAACAATTGTTGGTGAACCTATTATAATTAAATAAAATAAAAAATAAACCACTTACAAGCACCGTCCATCGTATCTGTGGTTATGTCTACTCGGTTGCAATACGACCTTTACAATACCAGCTGTACATGTACAACTTGTACATGCTGCTTTTATTGCTTAGGTAGTTACCTCATTATAACACCTTGCTCGCGTATACGGTCCCCATGAGAAAAGATGGGAGCGTCTATTCTTAGTGGAAAAGAGCGGCGCGCGCGTTTAAGGTTAACGTTCAAATAACAACCTATATGTATCCATTTCTTAATTATATTAATCCAGACGAAGTAGAACGTTATATAGCAATACTGAATATGAAAAAAATATGATTTACAAAAAAATCAACAACTTCATGTATTAGTAAAAGGGCATGCCACAATTGTGGCGATAAGTCTACGAGTATTAGAAGTGGCTCGGAAGGCGCTACGGTATCCTAACGTTCCGCCTGACGCAGGTCCTCATTGGACACGTAACTTTGTCAGGTACCTGCATCGAATCGGGTGGGAAAACATCCGGGAGTCACCACTGTGAAGATCGCCCGGAGGATATGGTGGAGCATACAGTGAAGACCTGCCCCGGTTGGGCGAAGCAGTGTCCTTGTAGCGGAGATCGGCGGCGACGGCCTCTCGCGTCCAGCCCTAGTTATACGGCTGCGGGACGTTCGAAAGAGATACCGCGCCCCCGGAATACAAAGGGCTGAGGAAGGAACATGGATGGGTTTTAGTCAGTAAGAGTCTGACACTATGGCGGGAGGGGTCATTTGATGATTTCCCACCCGAAAAAAAAAAGCTCTAGTTATACGGTCCGGAGCGAGAAGGAATGGAAAGCTGTCATCACCTTCTGTAGAGCACTCATACTGGAGAAGGAGGTGGTGGAACGCGTGAGGTAGAGGCAAACCTCACGCGATACGACAATAAAAGTCCCCGCCCACAGCGGGAGAGTCATTTGATGATTTCCCATAACTATAGAAAAAGGGATTAGTAAAAAGTATCCCCACAAAAACTTTGTTATGTCTGAACTTATTTACACACTTAACTCGGTTTGTAACCTACTTAAGGAGTAAAAATAAATTTTAACAAGAATACCAACGAATGGGAAATGGCCCCATTTTGTACCGTTTTTAGTTATTCGAAACCTCACGCACGCATCCATAAAGTTTATTTTTAGCTCGGATTCGACGTATCTGACGATCGACGATTACACCTGAAACCCCAATTAAGGCTTACAGTACGGCCTAAAATCACCGTGATCTGCCCAATTAGTCGAGTAATTTAAAAGCCGTACCGTAGCACAACCACTCGACAAATTGGAGCAAAGGCATTGCTGCCATCAATCTGTATAAACATGCTTATTGTCGTATAATTAAAATGAAAAACAGCTCACTTTAAAATACGACATTCTATATTATAAATAACCAACGATAACTCAGTAAGCGCCCGGTAACTGGATAATTGGAAAAACTTTGCTATTGAATAAGAAAATCGGTCCAACTTTAAGCAGTTCTATTATAAAAATAATGAAGATGTCTACATTATATACATCTAAGATTTTATAGAAGACGAGACGTATTATTTTTTATTCGTCGATTTTATTGAATGTCTTTATGTTAGTATGATTAAGTTAAGAATTAAAAAATAACTTCTGGGGGGTTAGACAAGTGGCAAAACGCTAACGCTAACGCTCAATGTATGGGAATGACATTCGTTTACGACTAGCTATATGTCATTCCCATACATTGAGCGTTAGCGTTAGCGTTTTGCCACTTGTCTAACCCCCCTGAAGGCAACTCACACGGGAATTTTTATTTATATTTTGTGAGAAAATCAAGTTGGTGCCACAAAATACAAAAGCTTTTTCGGTTATATTTTTATTGGAATATATATTTATTTTATTTTCTCTTTTTAGTGTTCTAGACTGCATCTGATCTGCATCTCCTTCCTCCTCCTTTTAGCGATCGGAACAGAATATCTTGAAAACTGCTGAACCGATTTTAATGAAACTTACATTATTCCTTAAGTTAAAGTAAATGCAAGCCAATGAAAGAATGGTTACGATCCGACTTATGGTTCCCAAGAAATACGCGGCCAAACATACATACATCCACATAGTTATGAAATTTTACACATATTTAAACTACATAGCCCAATTAGACCATATAGCCTACATATACACATATTATGAAATCCCAACAAACGGGTCAAACTGATAGCCTACTTTTTATGAAATTGGTTAAAAATGTTAATCGTGGATCAGAAAAACTTCACATGGCAATGAACATGGATACCGATTCATTTTCTAGGACAAACGCGTAATGCTGAATGTCTGATGAGGGTCACCCACATTTATTACGGTGCCCTGTCTTCATTTCATTCACTTAATATACTTTAATAATTTACAAATGTTATATACTTTAATGGCACAAAAAATTACCATATACACATAATGGAACACATTTAATGACTTTAATGAACGATACGTTTAAAGTAAACTTTCTTGAAACTGTTTATTTTTACTGATTTATTTCCACAAAAAAGTGAATATTATGATAACTGAAATCTTACGTGATTAATTTTGTAATAAACTCAGATATATAAAGATATAACCGTTGACATAGATCCTTCGTAGTACGTGACTACGAAGAGCTACGAATCCTACAAAAGTGACTAGACTATATATAATATTTTACCACCCGAAATTATTATCCATTATTAACTGGTACTTAACAGGATGAATATTACGAGTAATTATACACAAAGCTAAATTGTATATACTAAGCTACACCTACATACTTAGTAAAATCGAAAAATGATACGGTAGAAGCGAATAAAAACGTAAACACCGTAAAATGACCTGTATTCGAGTTGTACAAGCAACCAATATAAACAAGCAGATTAAATGGTCTCTGAAAGACGACAAAACTATTAGATCGTGGGCTGCTTCAGGAGCTAACGAGTGTGTCGGCGGCGTCTGGCGGCGCGCCAGCCGCAGCCGAGGCATAAATTGCGGTCGGATGGCCGCCACTCGCCACTCACCACTCGCTAATACCCTGCCCTCGCCTGCCCTACTCTTCAGCACGCGAAAGCGACAACAAGTGCCGACATCACAATTAACTTTCGACTTCCAAGCCTCTTATTTTCGCTCCCTATATTACAGTACGCTCTCTAATTACAGCCGAATAATTGCTATTTATAATGAAGCCTTCCAGTCACTAACAATCCCATTAAGTGCTGTTTCACAAATTTAATTACGGTTAGGTACTAACTATACGTATTAAACTCTTTCCTGCATAATTGTTGTTTGTTTTATTGAATTAAAATCTGTTTTAACTTTTTTGTTGCATGAGTGCGCTTTGACAATAATATTAGTCAATTCCATATAAATGCTTCTCAATTTAAGAGACTACTTGACTGGTGAACGAGGAATGGCATCGTTAACTAATACGGTCGCCTCAATTTATCTAAAAGACTAAATTGTAATAGTATAAAACCAATTTTGAAAGGCAATAAAGTATGTGCATGACGTAGTTTATGGCATGTATAGAGAGTATCGAGGCGCGAGAGGGCGGCGCGGCGGCCACATGGCGCACAACGACTTCCGGCGCGGGAGTTCGACAGTGCAATAGGCGGAACTATAACACAGACACGGCGCTGCAGCGGCATATTGCCTATTGTTTGGCATCTCCGACTCTTGGCATCGAACTTTAACTCAGCGCCGACCGACTGCACTGTCAGCTTAAGTACTTTACCCCTATAATGTATGAATATAAACACAACAGTTTGGAAAAGAGAACTATTCTACTGTCTTCAATTGACAAAGGGTAACAAATATAATTGCATGTTACAATCGAACATTATTCCCGGCACTAAATCACTTCTATTAAAGTATACTCCAGGCCAATTATATATATATCAGAATTGTAATGTGCGTGCTTCTTGAAACTTATTACTATAGAAATAATAGTATTCAAGAAAGGCTAAGCGATATTGATAATACTATAAATAAAATGAAAATCATTGATTTTATTCGCCGCTGACGCACAAAGCTCACATCAATAGTATAGCCGATAGTATAACTAATATAAGTAGCAATGAAATACAAAACTTTCCTCTCTCACTCACTCTTGATGGGTAAACAAAATAACACACCCAAGGTTACCAAAACCCTTTGTTAAGCTTATCCAAAATATGGCGTAAATACGTTCACGTATATTTTTACTTAATATTCATTAGTAAAACTTACACATTAATAGCCCAGTGAAGTTTCGCCACTCCAGGTCCTGTATATAAAAATAAAAACTAAACTTCCCTTTCCTAATGTTTCCGTACCCTAATGTTAGACATCAATATGAAACAATCGAGAATAATTTACTAATTATTCCCGTTACTAGTTGTGGACTGCTTAAATTAATTCATTATTGTTACGGCGGCTTTAATTTATTCATATAGCCATTTTCACTGACCTTCTACAAGAAAACTATTATTAAATTAAGTAAAAATAACTTACCAAAATACCCACACTCATGCACATAATGACCCTTACGTAACAACATATGACGTCGCACCTCAAATGGTTAGTATAAACTCTAACAGTTTTTACCAGATGTTTAAAGCGCAGTATTAAAATAAGCGTGACCTTTATATTTTTAACATGACCCTTCAACCCAGTGCAAATTGCGCATCTACACCACGTGCATCCGCCCCATTATGACATATGCTTCCGTTGTGTTCGCACACTCAAAGCCATACCGTCTCCATAGAATGCAGACCCTCCAAAACCGTTTCTTACGAAAAATCACAGGGGCCCCTTTCTACGTACGAAACGAAAATCTCCATCTCGATCTCAAACTGCCCACCATCCAGCAGTTCATGAAACGTGCCGCCAAGCATTACTTTGATGCTGCCGAAAAGCATCCAAACCCTCTGGTCGTCTCGGCCGCCGGATACGCACCCTCCCAGATCAGTAAAATTCGCCGCCCGAGGCATACTCTCACCATACCCGATGACGCTATAACCCTCTACCAAGAGAGCAGTAGGTCCACTAGCACTCTACACAAACACAGACCGCGTTCGTATCGACCTCGCCGCCGAGGTCCATCGCGACGACCTTGTCCATGCCCTCCCGACCCTAGCTCGACGAGCCAGCCCGCGAGCTGAGCTAATAGCTTTAAAATTCCCGATTATAATAATCAAAATTTATTCTGATCCAGCCTGTCCCTTGCTGTCCTCCCCCAGCGACGCCCTAAGCCGAGGCCCGTACCCCACTAGGGGGTGCCCTTAGCGTGTAGTCGCTTAGTTTTGTAAGTTAAGCCCTGGCTGGAGGCCCTAAATTTATTTAAGACACTTCACAGGCAAGCCCGGTTAAGCAGTCGACAACCTTCTAGGTTGACCTGCGAGATGCCATACACAAAAAAAAAAAAAAAAAAAAAAACCCTTCAACCCGCTCATCGATGCTCGTATAAATATCCCCAAGTGGTTGTAAGGAAGCTACATAATTTAGTACCAAGCTCACCGATCGATGGTGTTTCGGACACCATATTTATGCCTTAGCGCCTATGTTTGTCGTAATCACACGCAATTAAAGTGTATATTATTAAAATAGCATTATTGAAATAACATAAATAACACAACCATTTGTGTTAGAAGTGCGAAGTGGATTTATCGTCTGTCCACTTCATCACTACCATCGGCTTTTGTCGATGAAATAGTCGTATACAATTTTTTTAAGCTATACTATTTTAAAGGAGGATTTTTAATTCTAACAAACGGATTGCAATAATTTAGACCCGCTAAATACAACACAAAACTTAACAGTAGAGCGAGTGGGCACGCGACGATATCGGATTCGGGCCGCACTCGCCCCATTGAGCTACATTGAACGATTCTATATCGGCGCCCCATTGAAGCAATAAAGTATCGTAGTATGATTAATGGGTTTGCAACCTCCGCTCGACGCCCACCCATTCGAGTAGTAGTAAGTCTTGATCATAACTCAACAACTACAAGGATAATAAAACGTAATAGCAAAATAAAATAATATTTTCATTCAAACTAATAACAATATCATAAAACTCTACAATCCATAACAAAATCATGAGACATCTGAGCTGTATTTTTTTCTTTTATTGTTATGTAAGTTTAACAAAATGTGATACAAATTAAAGGAAAATGATGAAACGTTTAGTAAACAAATATTAAGTTTCCGTTGCGATAAAGGTCTACTCTAATGTTAAGGCCAAATCAATTGGGTGAGCAAATATTTTTAAACGAATTAAAATTGGGCTGTTCCAAGGGTATTGAATTAACTTCGCTTAGAAACGGATTGAAGGACTACTTCCACTTATATAAATGTTAATTAACTTTCGCTGTTTTATTTATGTTATTTAAAAAGTGTTTGGAAGTTGGTTATACTAATTATATCAGCGTTGTCAATGTTAATATTATCAATTATTAATTTACGCATCGAAACTAGGTAGTCATTTTTGCTGACGTGCTTGTTCTGTTTTCAAAATAGATCTAATGTTTTTTCTAGCTAAAAACATTGTTTTATCATGCATCCTTATTACATATAAATTTGTGTTTAGAAAATGTTATATTAATTATTAGCTTACATTAATTAAATGGAAATGACGGGGCTCTCCCCCAAGGGCCATATCCTGCCGGGGCTGCGGAATGTTCGAAAGAGTTACCTTGCCCCCGGAATATAAAGGGCTGAGGAAGGAACATGATGGGTTTTATCAGTAGTAATATATATATATATAAGAATCTGAAACTCCCTCCCTCCCCCCACCCACGGTAGGAGGAGAAAAAGGGGACATGAGTGCACATATTTTTCTGGTAAGTTTTTATTTATTACAATTATTTGCCAAACTCCCTTCATTTTGTATATAATGACGCGCAAGAAAACGAAGCCGCGGGCACACGGCATTCAATTGGAAATTATGAAGTCAATTGGATATCCATTATTTTAATCAGAACATTAGTTTCCTTACAAACACAAACCTGTTTTAGCTTTTTATGAAATACCAACCCGACCAATAACTGTATAACTCCTATGGTATAACTACTGTCTATCAAGGACAGCGAAAAGACATAATCGTTAGAGCAGTGGTGATGAAGCAATTTTCTGTGCTGAGTTTAATTGCTACACGAATGATTTCCAAATACATTTGAGAACATTTGGGCGATTGTTTATTAGAAAAATAAAATCAAACTATTCAAATACGAAAAATTAAAACTTATTTACGAAAACATTGGAAGGGATTAAAATTCCAACTTTAGATTGTACCTAAATATATAATACCTCGTAAATCTGAAACTTTTTCACAAGCTGAAACCAAAGGCTATACAACTTAACAACAAGTATTTTATTTGTCTGTGATCTATATACTTTGTTACTTGAAAAGTTTCCGTCTAGTAGAATTTCATATTTTCTCTGATAATATTGTTTTGAATCATTTATTACATTACATCATACAATTATTACATCGTTATATGTATATAACTAAAACTTGAAATTACCACTTTTAAATACTAAAACATAATATTAGATACAAAATAAACGACTTTTCGGTTTTCGGTTTCTTGGTATTGGCGACAATGAAGTTGATAATTTATCATGGCAATAAATGACTTCGCATATTCTACTAAAATTGACTATGAAGTCGCTTGTAGCTGAAGAGTTAGTCCATGGACTGCCCACGTTTAAATACTGCTACGCAATACGGCATGCTCGCCTACGTTGCGCGTAGCAGTTGCCGCTACGCCAAGTGCATATTTTTAGGTATTATTTTTACAAAATAACAATATAACTCGCAAAACATAATATTATGCATAGTTAAAAAATAACTACCACAATGCTTATTTTTCATCTAAGGTTAATCTTTTTAACTCTTTTTGTGGTAATATTTTTTTATTTACGTCCTTGTATTTCTAAAATATAAAATAAGTGCATTCATGAAAATTGGCGCACAAAACTTCTTCTTGACAAAATTAATTAAACCAGGTAATATATTTAAAACATCGCGATTTACAAGCTTCCATGCCGGGTACATGTAAAGCCGAGTAACTTTATTCGTTCATGTCAGTAAGATGTGCCTTTTTTGGTAACTGCTGACTTAAAACTTGCGTGTAGAATGATAGAGAGGAGAATTGGTATCATACCTCGTTAACAATTGAGGCACGTACTGCGACGTCTTGTTAATATTTATCAGCTGGTAGGGTCTTAGCAGCTTATCAACGGCCACAATAGCTTAGCTCATCGTACATCGCTACTCTTACTTGATTGAAAAAAAATAGTATTTACAGCTATATAATATCTTATTATAATTAGAAGGTTCACCAAAATGTAACTAAAACTGCTACGAGTGAGTCAAGCAACTCCGAAGAACATCGTCTTTGTACGTCTTCCTCACTAAAAGTTTCCTTATTATATGAAGCACTTTCGTTTTAGTTGGTATACTAAAGTCGAAACAAATAAAATGAATACAGTCAGTCACACTCGTGTGAAGTTTGAGTTAAATCCAACCGAAGTCCATGACTGGAGCTTTAAATCCAAGTTAACCCACGTGATGCCTGTGCGCTAACCTGCAAGGAATACATAAAACAGTTCGACATCTGTAATGAGAATTGAATGTTTTCGATTTCTCAGCTATAACGTGAACCAACCCGTCACAAACAACGTTATAGTCATAAGTAACGGCACTTTGGACATTTATTTACTAACACTATTCGAATGAAAGTCATTCGATAACTGGTGGTAACGACCGATGACGTATCCGACGCCGAAAAGTCTACTGCGTACTCGATTCCGCGATCACTATCATGAGTAATACGAGATAACACCCACGCTTATGACGTATGTACCAACTTGGTGCTGCATTAAGTAATCGCTGTCTGTTTCGATATGTAAGAAGTTTATTTATGTTAAATATATGTATTTATACAGTAGGGTACATTTAAATTGCTTAACTATAACTTTTTAAGTTATGCCCACACAGCCGTAATTTCCCTTTAACTTCGTTAATATGCTACTGCCGTGAATTATTTACTTATTCAAAAACAGCCATTTCAGCTGGTAGAGGGCCTGTCAGAGGAGATTGAAGTGACACACGTAAGGTTTATGACTATAAACTATGTGATTATTGTAATTAATATGTTAAATACTACCAACATAATAAAAAAAAACCTTAAATAATCGTAGCACTTTTAAAATTATCATTAAACGTCTATATCATTTCATGACTCACTCGCCCTTTCCCGCGGAGTCACCAGCGTTTTACAACTTCAGGGTTTTTCTTAAATAAAAGTAAGCCTAAGCTACTCCATATAACATCAGCTAACTAACTGATAGTAAAAGTTCCGTCAAGTTCGGCCCAGCTGTTTCGAAGATAGGCAACAGACAGACATTGCTTTTTTGTTTTGATTGAAGTACTGTGTAAATATATATTCACATACAAACATGTATAGTAAATAGGTATTTTTGTAGTTACAAAACGACACTTATTTTTTTTTTCTTACTATAGTATAAAAAAAATACTTAATTACTTGAATATTTCTGTACTTAGTTTTGTGAAAGCTATTTATAACCTTTTAAGTTACGTTTAATTTACGCCTCTGTACGACTTTGAACTTAAGCATTTGATTACCTAGAGGACAAAATGGGTAAGTCACATGTTAAAATTGTCCTATTTTTGGGTGTATGGGAAATAAATTGAATGGAAAAGTAGGGTATTTTTAAAGTTCATGGGTTTCTACTATATTAAGTTTACACAAAAATCATATTTTTTTCAATGCAAGTAGATAAGGAAATATACATATAATTATCACAATTTTTTAATATTTTTTTAATTTATCACAAGTTTTTAATTCAATTTAATTCAAATCATTTATTTCAATTAGACGTAAGAACACTTTTTAAAGTAGAATAAAACAATTGTTGCCCATTCCAAAAAGTTTCCTATGGAAAAGAACGAGCAAGAAACTTCATGGTTACTCTTTTTAAATAAGTTTTCACAATTTTCATGTATGCATAAAATAATGACATCCAAAGCTCATATAGGTAAGGGAGTCTATTTGGTAACTACAAGGTATTCACACAGTGACAATTATTATTTTTCTGTCTAAATTAAATGCATTGACATTCTAAAGTATAAATTGTTGTTATTTTACGGCAGTCACGATAAGGAAATTTGGCCAAACCACAGAATTTACTTTGTTTTTAATTTGCGGAAATGTTAATAGTGAGTAACCTAAAAACTCATGGTAGTTTATTTTTATGGACGATTAAGTTTAATAAAGAAACAGATGCGTGCTACACACGCATTATGGTAGATTTTCTCAGAATGAAACTACATACATTTCTTCGTATATTTTTGAAAGTTTTTTTAATATTAGCTTTAATTTTCTGTGATATGTACGACGGATAATATTGTTTCTATATATTTCTGTATTAAGAAAAATATAATTTAAAGAAAAATATAATATAATTCAAATAACTGAAAACGGAAAAATAACTTTTATAATTCTCTTAAATATACCATCAACAAACATCCAGAAATCTTCCCACAGTCCCATTTTCGTAAAATACATATTTGGTATAACGCTTCTTTGACTCTACAAGTTGGTAATTCATGATATAATGCAGCAGCGCATTAGGAATCCTTGTAGTGAGCGTGAATATCACTTGATTACCATTTACTGCCGTGAAATATATTTTTTTTATTCCAGCTTCTGAAAGCACCGTAACCTTTTCGCTACGTTTACTATCTGTATATATATGATCCCAAGAGGGTAGGGAGAAACTACAAAGAGAGCCTAAAAAGTCTGTTAATGACCAAATCATCTAAACATACTCCTTAATAATTTTTTTGCCACTTCTTAGATCTATACCTGTTTATTTGATTATTTATATGGCGAAACACAATAAAACGCCAATGAACGTACCTATACCTAGGCCTGTGAGTATTGTTAGTTAGTTTTCGTGTGTGTAAAAGACGCATAAAAACCCATCTATTTCTTTCTTCATGTGTAAATATTTAAACGCACACGTTTTCACTCTTATAAGAAATACAGATAGAAGGTACTCACAAATATCAAGTATCAAATCTCTAGACTACTGAGTGTGAATCTTGAGATACCTAAACGTTAAAGTGCGTTACAAATGACAGATATGTCAAAAGTGCGAGGTCCTAAAATGCGTATTTATATCCCGGAGGTGGCTTGTATCTGCCATCGCCGTGAATACTTGATGCCGGCTTTACGCGAGCACGTAATTTTACTTTTACAGTCGCGTACCCTTTTTATAGAACTACGGTCTACTATTTGATGAAATAACGCATATAGAGCATTTCCCTTGCCTATTAAGGATAGCGATGAAAATATTATTCAAGTTTATAATCAACATTTAGTTATTTACCGACACATACACTACCACTACAGTTTCTATAATAGTGCAATCAAAAAAACTTAACAATGAGAAATAAAACATGTGTTCATTAGGTATCTACAGCTACGAGAAATTGCTATAGTAACCTGCGTGAATTCATTTACAGTGCAGCATCGCACCTATAGCTTCATAATTTGCGCCGCACAACAGAGATTTATAATCATAGTTGTTTTCCTTTTTGTTTGCGATCCATTAATACTGTCGCACATTACTTAGTTACTTTGTCAGACTTTTTATCGTCATTCTTCAAATTTGTGCAGTGAATCAGTTAGAGTTAGGGTTCCGTACCTCAAAAGGTAAAAAAGAAATCCTTATAAGATCACTCTCCCTGTCTGTCCGCTTGTCCGTGTTTCACCACCGATTTTCTCAGGAACAGGTGGACCTAGCAAATTGAAATTTATACCATATACTGACGGCCTATAGTCCCTACTACTACACACTACTACGACATGATTTTTTATACACCTAATGTATAAAAAATCATGTCAACACTATAAAAAGATATGGGAAAAATTTGATTTTTAATGACAATTCTAGGTCAACCGGAAGTAGGTCTCCTATAGGTTTTGGGTCAAAAACCTATATGGAAGTTTCCGTTGACCTAGAATCACGAAATTTGCCAAAAAGCAAGGTCTTACAGGAAAAATATTATAGATGGTACGGACCTTCGCCCGCGAGTCCGACTCGCACTTCGCCGATTTTTAAGTATCCTCAGTCATAGAAAAGGAAATATAAATAAAAATTCTTTGGTTTTCGAAATCTCGTCCATTGAAATCAATTCTTTTGGTATGCTATTTTATAAATGACTGTAAAATTAATTCATTTTATTATTTAAGTACGTATATGATTTTAGCATAGGTAGGTATGGCAGAAAACTAATATATTTAAAAAAAAACATATTTAATCCTTACTTATATTATATATGCGAAAGTAACTCTGTCTGTCTGTCTGTCTGTTACGCTTTCACGCCAAAACTACTGGACCGATATAAATGAAATTTGGTACAAAGATAGAATAGACCCTGAGGAACAACATAGGCTTTTTACCCGGGTGCGCTAAGTAGTTCCCTCGGGATGCGGGTGAAACCGCGGGAAACAGCTAGTAAATTATAAGTAAAAATATTCTCTGGTGCATGAGAATTGTTAAATTGTAAACGAAACATACACATGATTCCGATCTCTAGGTATACGAAGCAACTAGTTGTGTAGGTGAAGGACAAAGTTCGAAGATACAACGCAGAGTACCCTAACAAAGTATCAGTAGTACGAAGAATAGCTTCACCCTGAGTTAAATAGGTGCTTCTTTATAACCACTATAACCAGGTAAAGAAAAAAAAAATGATATTGTAAATGCGAATTTACATAAGTTTTTTGTTCGTTATAAATAAAATAAGAATAATTTTGAAATAGATTGTTTATTAATATGAAAGCACATTCAAAAGGGACTTCGTGGCTAAGTTAATGCCGCACGGATCGATCGATCAAAGGTTAAGCTACGGTTGGTGCGGTCTGTCCGTGAATGAGTGACCCTCTATATCATACCGAGATTACTTCGTGCCTCGGAAAGCATGTAAAGCAGTTGGTCCCGGCTGTCATTTGTAGATCTTTGGCAGGCGTTACAGGTAGTTGGAAGACAGAAAGTCTTAAAACCAGACTTACCAAGGGGTATCATGTTACCCGGTAAATGGGTTGCAGAGGTCAGATAGGCAGTCGCTCCATGTAAAAACTGGTACTCTCCTGAATCGGGTTAGACTGAAAGCCAACCTCAACATAGTTGTGAAAAGGCTAGGCAGATCATGACTCATATGAAACCACATTCTTCGTAACTTTTAAAACTTTTAACTTCCTATTGTTAACCCATTTCTTGTCGTTTTTTCCCCATTTTTTTCCTAACCCCCATGTTCTTTTTTCGATCCACTAAAAGATACTTCTATAAATACTTGAACTTGCTATTATAGGCAGTCTTCATCTCTCCTTTATTAATTCTTCTTATAACTACTAGCGCTAATAACTAGCGTAAATGTATATAAATAACAATGCGTTTTCTTTCATTCTATTCTATTCTATTCTATAAAAACAAACATGTTTATTTTCTTATAGCCCATCTTTCCTTGTTTGTTCAAAGAAAAAGTCGACTAATCATATCTATAATTAGTTCTTTATTTTCTGTTAACACAAGAAAAACATTAATGTATCAGTTGCTTGTCATCCTACACAAGTTATAGGTACGACTCAACAAATATAAATAAATTGGGTTATCCGGGATCTTAGGGGAAGAACTAAGTACCTAGACTAAGGCTACGTGGCGATAATTAATGACTTAACACACATTAATTACACAAACTTTTTAATGTGCACATACCTACCTTCAAATTGGTTTTCCTAACTTACAACTTAACCGCGTTATTAACCGCATTATCTGAAATGACAGAAAAAATAATCATACATTATTCTCTTTTATGAAAAAAAAATAGATTATCATAGAAACAATATTGTTAGGTAAAGATTTTTTATAACAGATAAATAGGTACTTACTAAAAATAGTTATAAGAGAAGGTTTGATAACCGTATAGTATAATTTCACCTCGAACGGTACCGATAGCTGCTTACGAATGCACAAGACGTCGCCGCTGCCTCCCACAAAGTGAATAGATAGAGGCTAAGGGTAGAGGTGTATAGAGGGCGCGCGCAATCGAGCCGCGGGCCTCACTTTCCCCGGCGTTGCTAAAAATAGACGCTCGCGATAGAGTGGCCTGCCATCACAGTCTGTGTAAGCAACCAGTTTCGTCGCCGAGTTTGGGAATATCGTACGGTTAACTGGCCGAAACTTACAACCTCTCCGGGAAAGAGCAAAGCCCCAGTCACTTAATGCAACCAAATGGATGAGAATAATATATTTTTGATGTATCGTACCGCTAACGCGTTCGTCGACTTTTCGAGTACCTACTTATATTTATCATGTAATATATATTTGAGTACACGTTTTAGATCTACAAAGTGCGTCATAAAAAGGTCGTCTAAATATCATGATGTAATATGTTGTCCTACGCCAATAAAAAGTTAGATAGGTAAATATCAAGGAAACTTAATTTAACTTTGCCGGTCAAATAATATCAGAATTTTATTTGATGTTATCTGTGTACGTAAGTACTTAGTGGAATTTTACTGAGGAAAATAAAATGTTCTCTTTAATCCCTTGCAAGCACAGCGTTGCTATGTATGTAACCTACCGCGCTTCTTAAGGCTATCAGACTTATAAGAATTTATTACATACGTGTGGGATTACTTGCGATGTTTTTCTTCCCTCGTTACAAAGTAAGATAAAACCTTAGAATGATGTTATTTCTGTTTGAGAAAAGAAGAAGTACTTTAATATACCTAATCATTTCCCTATTTGTAATTTAAAATTAAGTTTTCTTTTAGCAAATATTACAGATGTTATTGAATGTAATTAAATGGATAACAGATCAGTAGTAGGTAAAGTGACCTATGTAGGCCCGAGATGGTTTGGCGCACAAGCGTAGCGAGGGCCTACATAGTTCTTTCACCCGAGGTAAACACTCTGCTTTTCATTTCGAATATGAGGAAAGGAAATAAAAACCTGATTACATAAACAAACAATATTTTATCTGTAAACGTAAATAATCAGCACTCGACAAAACAACTGAAGATCGATTGTCCGCCTCTTTCTTTTTCTGTGGCATTCTACTAGCCAGTATTTTTGTCAGAAATGATGGTGGATATTTTGCTCAAATCTATCTAAATTAACTTAAAAAAATATTGAATACTAAATTAGAAATACTTGAGTAAGTATAAAGTCATGTTACAAAATTGTTGATATTATTTTTTATTACTTTACGCCGCGCTGTACGCTGTTACAGCCACTCTGTTACATAACAGAGTGGCTGTATAGAGGACATGGCTTGCATAGTTTTTAATTTTTTTGACAGCAGGGAAAATCGTTTCTCAGGGACAAAAAGTATTACTTCCGTGATCAGATAACTTCAAGCGTACTTTCCGTGTATGAGAAATGAAAAACTATTTTCTCGTAGGTATATTTAATTAGTATGATATATACCTATACAATTATATAAACCAGAAAATACCTATATATAAACAGAAAAAATTACAAGAATGTATTTTAGTATTTTGTAAAACCTGACCCGACTTATCAAGTCACGGGTTATGACTTAGGCCTATAAATGCCCATTATAGTAAAGGGTCTAAAACAATTGTATAGCTTCTAATATCAAAGAGATTAGTTTCAACCATTTCCTAAGTTCTATGAGCCTATTTTCCAAGTGATAACATTCAATATTCCATGAGCATAGCACAATATCCTGTGTACTGTAGTACTATTAGTACACCTCATTAAACCTTTCCAAGGGACGGACTCCGGAGCACAATTCACAAAAGCACAATGAACTCAAAATCAAAAGTGACTAGGTTTACAACGGAGGTCAAAGTTCACCACTCTCTGCTCGAGTAATGACTATAATATTATTTTATAGATAAGTTCAATTTTTGTAAGACACACGAAACCAAAATAAAACAAAACCCGATAGGTAATAGCTTTGTGGCATGTTCAATATTATTAATGAATGTTTATTGTCACTTAATAAGTAATTTGTAGAAAAAAGTTTAAAAACTGAAAATCGAACTGAAAAGCATAAAACAAGAAAATACTCGTGCCGTGGTCGCATGGCACTGTACTTACTTAAGCTACCCCATAGGTGGATGGGATCATAACAGGAATATTTTTGTTTTGTTTCATTCTTTTTAGTACGATAGTTAATTTATTTCCCCTCGAGAAGGTAGATATACCTCGAAGAGGTAAAATATATTTGGCTCACATCATAAGCGTGATTAGGTGTAGAAATTATTCTCAGTTATCGGATGCATGCAAGCATGGAATGTGCAAATTGATCCCTTTCATTTAATTCTCAACACGACATACCTAATTAAAAATATTATTGTTTCGTTAATGACTTCATGTTCTCTAAAGGCTCGTCATAATGAATTTAATGTGACGTCACATAGTTTGTAACTAGTGGAATTTCAAGGTGCTTCTTATCATTAAATTTGTTAAATAATTATGATAAGTAGTTTAGAAATCATCACCAACATCCATACATACAAAACGGTCCAAATCTTAACCCTTATTTTTGCGTAAAAAATTAAAATATGTTTGAATGGTTGGGTTGAAAAAATGTATAGAAAGCGACTAAACAATTTGCTCCGACGACAAATCATATCGAATTTTATTAAATGCTTAATCATATTACATTATTTTTTTACGACTCAGTGGCTATAAAAGACGCTTTGTTTTCAGAATGTCCACCGGCCGCGGACGGCATGGAGCGGTTCGCGTGCCCCACGCCCGACCGACAAGGGCGCTACCGCTGCATTGACGATCATGTGCTGTGCGACGGATTCATCGACTGTCCCAGTGGCGAGGATGAAGACCGACAGGCCTGCATGTTCTACAAAACGGTGATTCTCTACATACTTATAACATCAGTACTACTATCCTCTACCTACGCATAAAAATCACAAAAAAAAATGTAAATGCCATCTTACATCAAATCATAGAGCCGGTTGCACCAAAAAATGCAGTTACACGTGAAACGGAAGAACTGTCATTCAAGATCTGTCAAACTGGAAAAGTATAAATGATAAAAAGTTTGGTGCAACCGGCTGGTAGTGTCTGTTTATATAAAAAGATTCAACTAAAACTCGATCAATAGTGAAACTTCAAAATGATTACCTTTGGGTATTAGCAAAACACTGTCTAAACAAAGTATCGAATCGTTAACCCTGTGTATACCTAGGGCATTGGAAGCAACACTGGATTATCGGATGTAATTCCCGTATATAAGGATAAATAATTAATTGGAGAAGCCACGGTTAGAGTCGCCATCAAGATATATTAGTGTCTAGGTAAAAAATACACATTTACACTTAGTTTCTATAAGTAGGCAATAGCACCCAAGACTACGAAGCGATAGGTGTTAACCATTTTTCATTATTAGGTAAATGTATTTTATTATAGACTCATTTTAATGTAGTAATGGGAGCAGCACTCTAATATCTCTTATGTTTTCAGACAAAGGCCCACCTGGATGTCCTGGCCGACGCGCTGCTGCGGTGGGCGCGCGGCCGCTAAGGACGGCACCCCTCCCGGACCCTGAACCTTTAGTGCTCTAATACTCCGCCAGTGCTACACGGACCTCATGTAAAATATACGATCGATTGGCCCCCGTGCTTATATGCGATCAGTGAAAGCTGCGAACTCCCAGGAATAGTATTCGGGCGCAACCAGTCATAACTCGTACATGCGTTGGACGTAATGAAACATATCAAGTAGTGGTGCAGCCTATGCCAAAACATGACCACTTAAAGTGTAGTGTAAGGTTTCCGACTGCGACAATCGAGACAACCGAACGCGACGCGTGCTGCTGCGCGCTAGCCCACTGGAGGAAGGAAAGCAGTGATACGATCTGGTTTCGTCCCAATTTAACTTCTCCGCAGCTGATTTATTTTCCAAGTATTTCATACCTTCTAGCACTTATAAAACTAAAATGTGAGACTGGTAGTCAACATTGTTAGACAGTAGAACATATACATAAAGATTTTAGAATAGTTCTTCATTTGGCAAGCGTAAATGTTTGTCGGTTTGTTAAAATATTTATTCACTTTATGTATTTACTCTTTAATTAAGTTATGACATTCCTTATTATAATGAGGGTTGTAAAGTATATAAGAGATATTTAAAAATATGTTGTATATAGATAGATACCTAATGAATTATTTGATATTTATTTAATTAGTCGGCCTATAACATGCAATCGACGACTGCTCCGACGAGCACATGCTCGTACCTACTTAGTGACCAGCCGTCGTTGGCAGTATTATCTATTACTTTCCCTGGTTTGTCGATAACTATTTATGCACATTATTTCCAAAAGACAATTGTTAATAATGAATGTGAGAGCATTATGTATTTTAACATAAATTAATCTCGACTAGAGGCAGCTATATTGTGTACTGTTATAAAATAATCCATAATTATAAAATTGATTAGTTCCTTAATTTGAATAATTGTATGTTTAGTCATTAATTTATGTATGAGTTATTGATATGTTTAATATGGCTAGAATAAAGTTAGTATTTCGACTGAAAAAATAATTGTTACTGCCCTTTGCCGATCAAGTCTGGGTTACACTTGATGAAAATGTTCTAGTCACTGACCAGTTCCTATGATTTATTACATAATACCATTGATTTTATGAAATACGTAGATATTAATATACATGTATTGTTAACATTTATTCCAATTAATTTATTTATTCTGTTATAAAATACGCGTTGTTCTACAACGAAATGAGGCCAAATGCCTATAACAAACGTCACGAATTCATTGGCATAATTCTATATTAGCTAGGTACTGAATTGTTTAAAAAACTATGGAACAAAACACTTAATGGAAATACATAAATAATAATAAATATATCTACCGCATATCACTAACCAACCGCCTCAAGTAAGAAGTTATAAGTTTATATCATCGAACAAGTCATTATCTAATTTCTTATCTGTTTCAAACGAAAAAAGATCGCTCAATGTTCACATCCACTGTATCTAGCTAGCTATAAGATAATATAACTCAATAATTATGGTGACTCTACATTGCGTACTTGACCTGTTATTGAGTTATGATTTAGATTTTAGATAGTAGAAATAATTTATAAAAAAAAAACAACATTATACTCTCTAAGAATATATATTATTAATATAAGGTAGCACATAGAGATTCCGTCTACGTCGTTTGGTAGTAAGTAGTCAATATTGCACCAATTAACATTCGATATGTCTAGCACCCCATATTCTGTGTGTAGCTAGTGACTAGGATAATCAGTTTTGTCGCAAGTATTAAATTAAGATTAATTAATCATTATTGCATTCTATTCATAAGCAAAATGTAGATTAGTGAAATTATAAAATGTATTTCATATTAAAGTACCTATAAGAAAGTGGATGTGAACGAACAGAAGAGATAAGTCGTATGTGAGAATTAGGAGGCACATTGAAGCAGTCCATGTCTATTTACATTAAGGTTTCCTTTTAAATAGTTTGTTATAAACCAGAACTTGAGTAAACACCGCTACAGTCTGTTAGAACGTTAGTTCTTGAGCCAACAGACTCAGCGGTATTTACAAATTACCTAACACAAAATGCTGCACAAATTCTGTTTGAGTATTTAAATTTATTATTTTAGTAAATATATCGGTAATTACCTGCTTTGATGTTAATCTCATGTAAGACTTATCGCGAATTCAGTATTAACTTGTACATTTTTAACAAATAGTTATTTGAAGCCGTTTGTTATTTTAAGCTTTATTTGATTCAATATTTTAATTATACTTAATAAAACGTTTCTAAATATCAACATTTAACATAAATCAATTCTTGCTTGAAGGCTAAGCATTTGGAAACTATAAATCAATCATAATAACTTTTAGAAAAATCTATTGGTTGTGTCAATGAATTCGGGAAGATTAATTACAGTTTTATTGAAGTAGCATATCATAAGTTATCCGCCAAATGTTAACCGACCGGTACATTACGACGATTTATTTGTTACTGCTATCGAATTATATTAAAAACATGTAATAGTTTTATTGTTCCCCAAGACTTCTCGGCAATTATGATTGTATTTACTGTTTTGTGAATTCGTATTTTATTATTTCCTTTCAAGAAATTTAATTAGAACGGAAAATAATTATCTTTAAAAATTAATCTAAATGCACTAAAATTTGCCTGTTTCGTATGTGCACAGCAATTTATTGTGATATTTTAAATACTTATAGGTTAAGATGCAAATCAAGATCTCGGGAATAGACTATGTACCTATCAATGTGATTAATATTAATTTAATATATGTATTAGTTACTATGTACGTACGTATGATACCTACGTCACCATTACGTTAGTCTGTATTAAATACAGGCGTATCATGGTTAGATACTGTTTATGATGATTAGGCTTTGCACATCTATGGATACCTTATTTATTATATGTCTATTAGAGAAAGTTACCTTGCAAGTATCCAATCTAGTATTGTTTCAAAATGGCTCTTACTTTTGTTTGTAAGTCCTAATATTACTTTAGAAACATTTTGCAATTTTGGTCAATTTTATGGATATATACCTGTATGTGTATGTAGAATAATGAGGATGCTAAATAATCGTTGTTCAGTCCTGTCTCTGTATGGTGACTCGTACCGAGGCGCGGGGCTACGGGGCTACGCAGCTACGCGGTTACGCGGCTGCGGTGCACTTGTGCAGCGGGTCGCGAGTCGGCCCGCTTCTCGCTGTCACTGAGACCGCTCATGTGTCTTCGCCATTACTTCGACGCACCCCTCACTATAACTATTTATTGTATTTATATCTAATGATTGTTCCAATATATGTAAGCACGATCTAAGAGCACAACTTGTCAAATAAATATAATGAATGCCTACTTATATCTAACATTTACAAATTGTTTCTAGACACTTTTATACGATTCGCAGTTTGTTGCAACTGAAAACCGTACTTCTACGCCTCTTTTGGAAATGAAAGAATGATGCTCATTTGATCTTCCGAACTCAGTTCAAATTAGATATTATTGAAATATCTATTTCTCATAATACCTAAGATAGGTATACTTACCTAAAATATCTTTACAACTCAAATGGGGAAAAGTACTTCGACGATATTTACTGTTGAAAAACAATATTTTTAGATGTCACACTTGTAGTGGGTAAATATTACACTAAAAACTCTTTATTTGGTCAATTAATAATTCACATAAAACATTTTCATAGGAATTTTGCTGTGTTAATCTTCGTCATTTCAAAGGACGAATCAAATCATTATTTTATTCGCCGTTCTTCTCGAAGGAATTATAATTTAAAAATGCAACTATTTTTGTAGATACATATTTGATTGATTACCACTAGATAGAGATTAAAATATGTATATTTTCTCATAGTGTTGTGTTTGCCAAACGACAAACAATTTTCTATCTCTGATACCGCACAAACTGAAAATTTGTTGATTCACAATATACCGAGAACAGTAACTGTCATGTTAACTGACGCCGAGAGGCAAAAAACGCTCGTGCTCACTCAGGTAGGCCGCACAGGTCATTGTCATCGCATAGCTTGTATGAAAAATGGAATAACCTCTGAGAGAAGATACGCCACGCTTATAGACGAGCGCGTAACAAACAACAGCTGACAACTTGTATAAATTGACTTCCACATTCCAGAGAGGTTATGCTTGATCTCTCATGATCTTGAATCTTCGTGATCTGTCCACTGTCATTCTCTCTGAGAATATTCTCACTTTTCACCCGTGTCATGGAGTTGCCTAGATATTTCGCAGAACATGCCATTGTCAGCAACTCATATGGCGATAATCTTATAACGACTACGCTATTTTGTAGGCGTAATATACTTTTGGACTATTTATTATGTATTGTTAATTACTATGTATGTTGTATTAAGAAAAAAAAATGAAAAACAAAAATAAATGTTAATAAATGCCTCAGCCAGATAATATAACAATTGTTTTTATTTCACGCTTCCAAGATGCGGTAAAATTATAGCCACCTTCGCTTTTCACCGATTATTGTAGATACAAGTACATAATAGCACTTTATGGATGCCAAACTTTCTGCAAAGGAATAATAACTACTTAATTTAAATTCCTTATTCACGTTTTTCATCCATTTATAATGCCAACACGTACAAGGAGAAAAAAATGGGAGTTCTCACACTGTTGTCAGCAGCATCAAAGAGTGAAAAAATATGAAGGCGCTTTATTTACGCACCATATGTGCTTGCTTGCAGCAAATAATTATTGACCATAAAAAATGTACCGCACACTAGGGGTAATATGGGGATATGTAACTGATAGAAAGCTATCATTAAAAGATTTTTTGGAATCGGTCTAGTACAGCTATACTCAATCTGCAGTCCGCCGGGCCTTTGTGATTGGCCCATCTTAAATTATAAAATTTGTAAACCATTTTAAATTTCGCATCCGTCAGAGCTGTGGACGCACTGAGTAAATAAAATAGGTGGAACTACTTCATGTAAGCAATAAAATAGGACAGCACTTTTTATTTATTTATTTGCTTTAGACGACACAGGCCCATATAAAAAAAACACAACTTTCCGCCAGCGGCTTCGCCCACGGAGCTATACGAATTTAAATAATAAAATATAGAGTTTCGTACAAACTTTACCCCCTTTTTCACCCCCTTAGGGGCAGAATTTTGGAAAATCCTTTCTTAACGGATCCCTACGTCATAAAAAGAAAAGTCTCCAAGTCCTGCAAGTTTCAGGTCTCTACGACCAGCGGATTAGGCGTCCGTTAATCCGTCAATCATTCAGGAAAAAGCATATTATATGTATAGATATACATAAGATACAATAATACTATACAACATTTAAAAAATATAAAATACTATAAGTACATAAACAATTAAACTATATAAACCTTAAAACTAAAGTTACACCTTTTATAATAATAATTTATAATTATAAAAGGTGTAACTTTATTTAATAACTTTAGAATAATAATTTCAAAACTAGATCACCCGGTGTACTTCGTATCACCTACGTGTATCTTAACTTTTTCTTACCGTTTAAACCTCCCCTGGACTACGACAAACATTTCAAAAGCATAATCAGCAGAATCGGCCCAGCCGTTCTCGAGTTTTAGCGAGACTAACGAACATCAATTAATTTTTATATATAATATGATAGGTCTTGATTTGCATATTCTAATATATTTTTTGTTTTCTAATTATAATGAAAATTGCACAAAAAGATACGATCTTTTTCTCCCCTTATCTCTGAAATTTCTGAAGCGTGAAATAATTAAGAGTAAAGCTACTGGGTGTTCCAGCCATAAGCTCCTGTAACTATTACCATGGATTGTTGCGATTTGCGTATTGCTAATCTCGTCTGTCAGGCGCACGTTGTTGAAGGTGGATGTAAAATTATTATTGTAAAAATTACTTCACTTGTCTTTTGTCTACGAATCAGAACGCCACGCAATTTTAACTTTGTAAATTTAATACTACAATATACGTTGGTTGGAGCTATCCTTCGCAGTTTGACTTCAAATAAAGATTTCCTATCCTGAAAGAGAAGAATCTCAAACATTGGCGACCGTGACAGGACGCGAAGTCTGCAAGAATTCTGAAGTCCGACAAGATTCACCGGCGAGTTCATCGAGACCACGTAAGGCCGAAACCCGTCGTGAGACCACCGAAGGAGCTTCGTCATTACATCCTGAGACTTGGTGCAGCTAAAGCATCGACTGGGGTGTACAAACAACTGAAGGAGATTGCGTGTTCGCGTGGATATAAGATCACCGCACATAAGTTAAGTGCCCTTCCTTCCCTATTCTTATTAGTATCATCATCCTACCATAATAATTACCTATCCTCTATCCCGTCTGACCTTTTAGTCGCGAAGTTTAATGAATTTGCTTCCACTTGTGCAATTTCCTAGACGGGGTCAAAGTCCATCGATAGTGATCGTCATAATATTCGACTAAATTTCATCAAATTTCACAAAGTTTTATTAAAATTAGTTTGGCCCGTCATTAATATGAAAATTATTAAATATTTTATTGGTGTTAACCGCAAAATCTGAAATTACATATATATTTCTCACTGGCTTACTCCTACCCTCATTGATTTTTATTGTCACCCAATTTAAGTAACAATAGATATCCAATTCAAGTTTTAAATTTGTTCGCCGAAATTTCCAGGTTCCTTGAAATACCACGTGATTGCACCGCGAGCATAGGCAGAGGTTGCAGTTCGTGCATCGCGGCGGCAGCGGCCGCGTAAATCCGGTTTCCTGCTCGGCGGGTGTCGTCATATTGAGGAACGTGAGATTCATTATTTTCATACTTGTTTCTGCTTGTTTAGCTGATAACATATTGAGCTGCTCCGTTTGGGTAATTTGTTGTAGACCTAATTTAACTCAATTTATACATAATGCAAGAAGCTGACTCTAAATCACTCCGCGAATTATCTATTCGTCGTAGCTCAATAAAGGGTCAAATTACCAAGTTCAAAAATTATATTGAAAAATTATCATCAGATACTTTGAAAAATGTAGAAATTGCTGAATTAACAATAAAACTTGGTAGATTTGAACAATTGTCGGCTAAGTTTGATGAATTGCAGAGTCAGATTGAGGTCTTGAATGGTGAAAAGTTGACATCAGAGCTTGAGGAACGGGAGAGAATTGAGCGTGATATGGTAACCACGCTCGCTATTGCCAAGGGCTTGCTAGATAGCTGTAAACCGTCATGCAGTCATGAATGTCATGATACTAAATCTGAATCTCTCAATTCTGGTGTCAGACTTCCACGCATTCAAATTGCAAAATTTGACGGTGCATACTTTAAATGGATTGAATTTAGAGATACCTTTTTGAATCTGGTTGATGGTAATAAGCAATTGACATCAATACATAAATTCCACTACCTAATCTCTTACCTTGAAGGGGAAGCGGCACGAATAATATCCAATCTTGAAGTATCTTCTGAAAACTATAAAGACGCGTGGAAGTTACTATGTGATCGTTATGATAATAAAAGATTACTTGTAGATCATCATATGGATGCATTACGTGACTTTCAGCCAATTAATAAAGAGTCTGAGAAGGCACTTCGGTTTTTAGTTGACCATATTGCACAAAATTTAAGAGCTTTGTCTGGTTTAGGTATGCCTACAGAGCATTGGGATATCATGGTTATACATAATTTACAATCAAAATTAGATAGCCGCACGTTAGCAAAATGGCAGGAGTTTAAAAATAGTTTACAAGGTTTTCCAAACTTAGAAATTTTCAAAAAATTTTTAGTTGATCGTGCTGACGTTGTTGAGGCCCTACACAGAGCCAAGCATGATAACAGTAATCAAATGATTTCTCAAGCTCAAGGCCGTTCTAATGCAAAAATTATTAAAGGAGGTTTAAAACATAGCGTCAATTCATTTGCAAACACAAATAATACAAATAAGGGTAATAATAACAACAAAAATAAGGTTCGAGATGATTCTAATTCATTTTTATGTATAATTTGTGGTCAGAATCATAGAATATATGATTGCACTAATTTCAAAAATAAATGTTTGCAAGAAAAATGGTCAGATGTGTCAAAATATAAATTGTGCGCTAACTGTCTAAAACAAGGTCACCCTGCTAGCGCTTGTTACGCCATCGTAGTATAGGCAAACCGCTGACGAAGCCTGTCCCCAATAATTTCCAGTAAACATGTTAAATGCGCAATTCGCGGCACGAGGCAATAGTTGCTGAATGGACAAAACGAAACAAGGCCAATGCATCGCGCCAGGAAAGCGGACACTTCTGATACATCATCGATCGGGGTAATAGGTTTAGCTAGTTATTAGAATCATTATTGTAATAAGTTTTACTTAAAATAAATCATTTTAAAAATCAATTTGGTTTTTTTTAAGTCCTCCGGCAGCAGCCTTCGTAATTGGCGCAGTCGGTAGGATACTCGAGGTTAGCTAGGGTATTCTTATATCGATATTCTATCGCTATCGTGCGTGAGCGATCGCGGCTAATCAAGCTATCAAGCCTCATCGAGTATCCTGAACCTAAGGATTGCGGCCGGGAGAGAACGGGATCCAGATATCGACCCCAGAGACCGATATGAAGGTTATGTGAGTACATTTGAATTATTCTCTGTGTTGCTTCCTTTGTATTCCTGTTATTTAATCCTTCAAAATTTTCCATCCACGGAATTTAGGACCTCGCGAGTCTACATCAAGTAGACCGAATCGTAGGCAATTAGAATTAGATTTGAATAGAGATATAGAATTAAACTTAGATATTTTATTTGAGGAACCCAGCATGGCGCATGATCCAGATACGATCCATAAGGCTCTGCGCCTTGTCCCTGAGTTCGATGGGAACCCCAACGTCCTCACTAGATTTATTAAGTTATGCGACCAAATAGCTGCTACCTATCTTAGTAATCTTCCCGGTAGTGAGTTAGGAAATTTGTGCTTAATAAACGGCATATTAAATAAAATTAAAGGCGCGGCAGCAAGTCGAATTAACTCAAACGGCATTCCGGATAGTTGGGCTGGAATAAGAAATACCTTAATCAATAGTTTTGCTGACCAACGCGACGAGACAGCCCTGTACAACGACCTCTTAGTATCATATCAAGGTAATAGTACACCGCAAGAATATTACGATCATTGTCAGTCATTGTTTAGTACAATTATGACTTATATTTCATTACATGAAAGTCTGCCTACTACCATAGAAGCAAAGCGCACATTATATAGAAAACTAACGATGCAAGCGTTTGTACGTGGCCTTAAAGAACCGCTAGGTTCGCGCATACGATGCATGCGCCCGGATAGCATTGAAAAGGCATTGGAATTTGTCCAGGAGGAATTAAACGTAATGTACTTACAAAATCGTAACGATAATGCGCACGCAAAAAGGCCACCTCCAATCGCTCATTTGCCTAAAGTACCGTTAAATTCTGCAGGATTTTCAGCTATGCCTATGCCGAAGCCATTTAACTTCAATCCACAGCCTTCTCCGAGCTGGCAACGTCCGGCACCACCACAAAATAGTTGGAGGCCTAACTTTCAACCCCATGGCGGTCAGTCATATAACTTTCAGCGTGCACCTAATGCACCTAACATGCCTACACGTACGCAACAGATGTTCCGCGCGCCACCACCTAATTATAACACTCATAGTAATTTATTCAGAATTCAACCACGTCATCAAACCTCAGGCCCTCAGCCAATGAGTGGAGTTAGCCACTTTGTAACTAAACCAATCAACCAACCGTTTAAGGGTCATGATTGGAGTAAGTCCGGAAATCCACAACCATCTAACTACTTTAAAACTCGCGAAATGAATTTTAATAGTTGTGATGAGTATGACTATAATAATTATTATCCGGATAACGAATATAATACGTATGATGATAACTATAACCAAAGCGACTATACTGACTATTCTGACTATAACTTACATGACGGGTACGAATATCAGCCATCTATGCCATATTGCAAGGTAAGCGAGTTACCTGACGACTATGATAACCCTCAGCCGTCCACTAGTAACGCGGATCAGGATTTTCATACGGACCACCCCTTAAAACCCTCAAAATAGAAGTTAACCTACAAACTCAACGTCAACTTCCTTATATAAAATTATCAAACCCTCCATTGAACTTTTTGATTGATACTGGAGCCAATCAATCATTTATTAGCCCTTCAGCTGTAGAAAAATATTACTCTAATATCCCTGTTAACTATGAACCTTTCGAGGTCACTAACGCCCACACTACAAGCAGAAGTGACTATTCAATTAGCATACCAGCCTTTCAAGAATTCAACGATCCCAATAACATTAAACTCTTTATCTTTGACTTCCATAGATTCTTTGACGGACTTATTGGACTAGACTTACTGAGTAAGTGGAACACGAAAATTGACTTAAAGGACAATTTGCTAATAACAGACAACGCTACGAATCCTATAACAATGTTTAACTCTCGGAACGTCAACTTATTTGAAGATATCATACCAGCTAATACTACAAAGCTTATCCGCTTGCCTATAAATGCTCCTGATGGAGATGTACATATTCCTCAGCAAGTATTTGATCACTGTAACATAAACGAATGCATAACAACTGTTTCTAATAATCGAGGATTAGTGGAAGTAGAAAACACATCGCATAACGACATCATTTTATCATTAGATCGTCCTGTAGAAGCAGATAATTCCAATATTGAATGCATGAATATCGAACAAACAATAGATGCCTCTCGCGTTAGTCAAGTTTTATCCCAGTTGCGAACAAATCATCTTAATGAAGAGGAAAAGATTAACTTAAAAAGTCTCTGCTCTCGTTATGCGGATGTCTTTTACATTGAAGGTG
Organism: Pyrrhia umbra; assembly: GCA_963891755.1. Classification (NCBI taxonomy): domain Eukaryota; kingdom Metazoa; phylum Arthropoda; class Insecta; order Lepidoptera; family Noctuidae; genus Pyrrhia; species Pyrrhia umbra. The sequence goes on from OY982925.1 coordinate 7,470,821, forward strand.
AACCTCTCTCCTTCACTAACAAGGTTAAACATCATATAAGAACTGTAGATGAAGTACCCATCTATACGAAAAGCTACAGATACCCTTTTGTACACCGACAAGAGGTTCGCGATCAAATAGCAAAAATGTTAGATCAGAATATAATAAGACCATCTGATTCTGCCTGGAGCTCTCCTATTTGGATTGTTCCAAAGAAGGCTGACGCCTCAGGGAAACAAAAATGGAGACTAGTAGTAGACTTCCGAAAGTTAAACGAAAAGACCATTGACGACAAATACCCAATTCCGAATATAACAGATGTTCTAGACAAGTTAGGGAAGTGCCAGTACTTCACTACATTAGACCTAGCGAGTGGTTTTTACCAGGTTGAAATGCACCCGGATGACATTCAAAAGACTGCATTCAACGTAGAACATGGGCATTTTGAATTTTTACGAATGCCCATGGGACTTAAGAATTCTCCATCGACATTTCAACGCGTAATGGATAACGTGCTGAAAGGTCTCCAAAACGTCATCTGTCTAGTATACATGGATGATATAATTGTGTTTAGTACCTCTCTCCAGGAACACCTGGACAACCTGGAAAAAGTATTCCAAAGACTGCGAGAATCTAACTTTAAAATACAGATGGACAAATCTGAATTTTTAAAGTTAGAGACTGCCTTTCTTGGCCATATAATAAGTAATGAAGGTATCAAGCCGAACCCAGACAAAATAGATGCTATAAAGAAATACCCTATACCTAAAACAGCAAAACAGATAAAACAGTTTCTAGGACTCATTGGTTATTATCGGAAATTCATTCCAGACTTTGCTAGGATAACAAAACCGTTTACTCAGTGCCTGAAAAAGGGCAAGAGCATCACTCTTAATAAAGACTACATTGACTGTTACGAACGATGTAAGAGACTTTTGACTAACGACCCGATCTTACAGTATCCCGACTTCTCTAAAGAATTCATTCTGACTACCGATGCCTCTAACGTTGCTTTAGGAGCCATATTATCGCAAGGACCAATAGGATCAGACCGACCAATATCATATGCATCACGCACATTAAACGAAAGTGAATTAAACTACAGCACCATAGAAAAGGAGCTCTTGGCCATTGTATGGGCTACTAAATATTTCCGACCATATCTTTTTGGTCGCAAGTTCAAGATAGTCACAGACCATAAACCCTTACAATGGATGATGAATCTCAAAGAGCCCAACTCTCGTCTGACTAGATGGAGACTGAAACTCAGTGAATATGACTTTAGTGTAGTTTACAAAAAGGGCAAAAATAACACCAATGCCGATGCCCTATCACGAGTGGAAATCCACAATGAGGAAGTCAGTTCAATTATAGCAAATCCTTCTGAGAAGCCTCCTTCTGTGGCTGATTCAAATACTGCAACAGCTCATACAAGCAACGAGAACCCTATACTTGAAGTCCCTATAACTGACAAACCCCTGAATGTATACCATCGACAGATAGCTATGACTGTAGTAGGTGACATCAAGAAGAGACCGACGGTAACTAAGACATTTGACACACATACACGCACTTCTATTCAAGTTTCACAATCCAACCTAAGAGATGACGTCATTAACGCTATAAAAGAGTACGTTAATCCAAAAGTTAAAACTGGTCTTCTTATAAATCCACCCCTAAGTATGTACGACATCATCCCTATAATTCAGGACAGTTTCAGAAGCTCAGCGATGAACCTTGAACTAACTAAATTCGAATTAGAAAACATAAAAGAATATCTCAGACAACAAGATATAATTCGGCACTACCACGATGGTAAAACAAACCATCGTGGGATAAATGAATGCTACTTAGCCCTTTCACGCAAGTATTTCTGGCCTAAAATGAAGGACCATATAACCAAATATATAAACGAATGCACAATATGCGGACAAGCCAAGTACGATCGTAATCCCATTAAGCAGAAGTTTAATATTGTACCACCAGCTACTAAGCCCTTCGAAATTGTTCACATGGATCTATTTACTGTTCAAAATGAAAAATATCTAACTTTTATAGATGTCTTTTCTAAATATGGGCAAGCATATCTTATGAGAGACGGTACAGCACTTAGTATTCTACAGGGCTTACTACAGTTTTGTACTCATCATGGCTTCCCGCTAACTATAATTACCGATAATGGCACCGAATTCGCAAATCAATTGTTCACTGAATTTACTAGACTCCATAAAGTAAATCATCATAAGACCCTTGCACATAGCCCTAATGATAACGGTAACATAGAAAGGTTTCACTCAACATTACTTGAACATCTGCGCATTTTACGTTTACAGCAGAAAGACGAACCTGCCATCAACCTTATGCCTTACGCCATACTTGCGTATAATAGTTCAATCCATAGCTTCACCAAATGTCGTCCTTTTGACGTAATAACTGGCCACTTTGATTCCCGAGATCCTTGGGACATCGACTTAAGTAGTAATTTGTTACAGCAGTATATCTTAAACCATAAGGAACAAATGAAAACCGTATACCAAATCATAAATGAAACATCTCTTAATAACCGTACCGCAATAATTGAAAATAGGAATAAGACACGTGAACCAGAGGAAGAGTTCCAACCCCAACAACAGATTTTTGTAAAAAATCCAGTCGCTTCACGACAAAAGTTAGCCCCTAGGTATACACACGACGTAGTCTTAGCAGACTTACCCATCCATATCTATACCTCAAAGAAACGAGGCCCCGTAGCAAAATCACGACTTAAACGAGTACCTAAGACTGCGAAATTGTTACAGGATGATGCTGACTCTGACCTTACATCTTATACGAAGCCAGGAGATAAGACTTGAATCATTAGACTCTGGAACTGGACTCTTACCTTTCAAACTCGGATCAACTCGATTAACAACTCATTACCACACCTTTCTACAATATGTAAAGTTGGATGACATCGAAAATAACATTTCAGAATTAAGGACTCAGTTACAAGACTTTAAACCACGCATGACTAATGACACTTATTCCCTATATGAATATCAATTAGAGTATCTCGAGAGTAAATTACTTAAAGTCACTGATCAGTTACATTCCTTAGAACCTAGCCGTTTTAAAAGAGGTCTTGTAGACGGCCTAGGATCCGTTATTAAAAGCATTACAGGAAACCTTGATTATTCGGATGCTGTTCGATTTAACAATGCCATAGAAATATTACAAAATAACCAGATTAAAACTATTAATGAGTTTAATGAGCACATTAGTATCAGCAAAGAATGGATGTTATCCCATACTAAAATATTAAGTAGTATTGCGGATAATCAAAGTAGAATCAATAAGACACTAGATGTAATGTTAGACAGTTACACTCAGAACAACCATAATCTCATACAGTTCGCAAAGTTTGCACAAATATTAACTATCATTAGTGAAAATATAGAAGATTTATCATCCGAGTTATATAGGTTAGAAAACATTCTAGCATTTACCCGAACTATGACAACTCATCATAGCATGCTAGGAGTAGATATTTTAGGTAATATGTTAGATAAATTAAAAATAATTTACGGTAGTAACTATATATTAGATTTAGACCTGCGAGACTATTACGATATAGTCAAATCAGGATATTATTATGATAATAAGAAGATAGTTATAGTTTTTAAATTCCCTGTAGTTTCAGTAGACACTTATGTACTTTACAAACTCTGTATTGTTCCCAACATACACAACCAAGCACTCATCCCTCCTTATCCTTTAATAGCAACTAATGGGAAAGCGTTCATGTACATGGAGGCTGAATGCCCGAAGTTGAATGATAATCGGTATCTCTGTGAGCAAAGAACTAACCACTATGTTCAAACCCAAACGGACTGCATACAAACTTTCATTTCAAGCAAGACCTTAGACAAATCCTGTAAATTAACAACTATACAATTAGCTAAAGAAGCCGTAGAAGAACTTGACAGCAGGCACTATATTATTTCGTTCCCACAGCCAACGAGGATTCAGATGAGTTGCGAAAACGACGATTACGACACCTTAAAAGGCAGTTATCTCGCTACCATTCCACTGCACTGCTCGCTACGAACACCAGAACTAACCTTAATAAATACTAAGGATGAAGTTAAGGGCCAACCTGTAAAAATACTGAAGGTCCCTTACGATGCTGAAATACAAGAAACTAATGTAATACACGCAAATTTAGCCTCAGTTGACCTAAGCAAACTCCATAGTCTTCAGGATAGAATAATGCTTCAGGCGCCGGTGCAACCACTCAGAACTACTGAAACATTATACCATACCACCATACCGCTCTACACAATACTATGTATCGCAATTATTATAACGGCTGTGTTTGTCATTTGGAGATATGTTTCCAGAACTCCGAAGAACAGGAGAGATGCTGAATCCAAGGGAGCTGAAAATCACGAATACGCCGTCTCTGAAACCTCAGAAGTACATAATAAGCAGGAAAAGCTCCCAGCAACATTTTCACTGAAAGTTTTAAAATAGTTGCTGATCTGCGGGCGGAGGTGTTACGCCATCGTAGTATAGGCAAACCGCTGACGAAGCCTGTCCCCAATAATTTCCAGTAAACATGTTAAATGCGCAATTCGCGGCACGAGGCAATAGTTGCTGAATGGACAAAACGAAACAAGGCCAATGCATCGCGCCAGGAAAGCGGACACTTCTGATACATCATCGATCGGGGTAATAGGTTTAGCTAGTTATTAGAATCATTATTGTAATAAGTTTTACTTAAAATAAATCATTTTAAAAATCAATTTGGTTTTTTTTAAGTCCTCCGGCAGCAGCCTTCGTAATTCGCTTGCAATATCAAACCATGCCCTGAGTGTAAACAAAAACATAATCGTTTGTTGCATAACATTAATAAAACCTCGGCTACTGACAGTTCTGCAACCGCTGAACCAGATTCAGTTAATGTTAATATGTCCGAACATCAATGCAGTCAAGTTCTGCTGTCTACAGCATTGATTGAGGTTTACAATCCTATCAATAATAATCATGAAACGGTGCGTGCGTTGTTGGATTGTGGTAGCCAGGCTAGCTTTATTACCAGCTCTTTGAGAAACAGGTTGTCACTCAAATCCATACCAATAACAAGCTTGAATATCATAGGAATTGGAAATCACGCCGCAGATACAGTGCGCGAAAGTTGTATTGTTAAGCTACAGTCCAGACACACTCAATTTAATGTGACGCTCAATTTGCTTGTTATGAATGAGTTAACTGGTCAACTTCCCAAAAATCCTATAGATATTAAACTAAAAATGCCTAATCACATAAGATTAGCCGATCCAAATTTTGATAAGCCGTCCCAAGTTGACATATTAATTGGATCGGATGTCTTCTGGGATGTCCTAGGAAATGAACAAGTTTCTCTAGGCACCAACCACCTAAAATTACATAATTCCAAGTTTGGCTGGCTGTTGGCTGGGCCTATAAATGCACATAACTTAAAATCAATGTCCATGTACTGTAATGCTGGCTTGATTGCGAATTCTGACGAAACTCATAAGGAGTCTCGTGTCGATAAATTACTCACTAAATTCTGGGAGCTTGAAGAGCTGCCAAATAAGCCAATCCTTAGCGAAAGGGAATGGACCTGTGAAAAACATTTCATGCAAAATACTGTCCGGTTGAGTACCGGGCGATTTAGTGTTCACTTACCTCTTAAGTGTTCCCCAAATAAGTTAGGTGAATCCTATAATACTGCTAAAAAACGATTAATGAACCTAGAATCACGTTTCAGAAGAAATCCGACCTTAAAGTGTCAATACATTAAATTCATGAAAGAATATGAAGACTTAGGACATATGTCTGAGTCTTCAGAATACAAACCTTTTCCCTCATATTTCCTGTGCCACCATGCTGTGTTTAAGGCTGACAGCGAGTCTACCAAAATTCGAGTCGTTTTCGATGGATCCGTTCCCACATCGTCGGGTCTGTCTGTCAACGACATACTCATGGTAGGCCCCAATATTCAGGATTCTCTTTTTTCCATATTAATAAGAGCTAGACAACATAAATTTTTACTAACGGGAGACATCGAAAAGATGTATCGACAAATATCGGTCGATGAATCCTTTAGAAACTTGCAACTAATTTTATGGAGAGAAGACGAGTCCTTGCCTATCAGAACGATGCAGTTAAATACTCTCACTTATGGAACCACAAGTGCGAGCTATTTGAGCACTCGTTGTCTTTGGCAGGTGGGCGAGGAGTGTGGGGACGAAATGATAAAAACAATAATACAACACGACTTTTACGTCGATGACTTAATCACCGGATGTGATGATGAAAAAGGACTATGCGATATCCAAAGTGCTATATCGTCAGCCTTAAATACAGCATGTTTTAATTTACGTAAATATAAAACTAATTCAAAAATTCTTTTCCATAATTCATCTTTAAATACACAAGATAATTTAACTTTAAGTGAAGCTTCAAGCACGCTGGGTCTAGGATGGGACCCTAAATTAGATAATTTAAATTTCCCTGTCCAATTAAAATCAGACAGAGATGAAATTACTAAAAGAATGATATTATCAAGTTCCTTTAAAATATTTGATCCATTGGGCCTGTTAAGTCCATGTATCATTCAAGCCAAAATGATGCTGCAAAGTTTGTGGTTACAGAAGGTAGACTGGGACCAGCCTGTCCCTGTCGAAATAAAAAACAGTTGGTTGGAATTCTCCAACAACTTAAATTCTTTATTAAATTTGCAAGTTCCTAGAAGAGTTTTATGTAATTCACCAAAAATAATAGAAATTCATTCTTTTAGTGATGCCTCACAGAAGGCCTACGGGGCATGTGTGTACATGAGGAGCACGGAAAATCACCATGACTTCATGGTGCGACTTTTATGCGCCAAATCTAAGGTTGCTCGCATAAATCCTATGACTATACCGCGATTAGAGCTTTGTGCCGCTTTGTTGTCCGCTAAATTAGTTAAATGTGTGATTCAGTCCATTCGTTATAAACCATCACGAATCGTACACTGGTGTGATTCAAGCGTGGTATTGGCTTGGCTCAAAGGTGACCCAACTAAACTTAAAACCTTTGTTGCCAACAGAGTGGTTGAAATAACCGAGATTACCAACTCTGCGTGTTGGCGATATGTCCCCACGGACAGTAACCCTGCTGACCTTATTTCCCGGGGTATTAGTGGCACTCAGCTGGTCGCCAGCAGTCTTTGGTGGTCTGGCCCAGATTACCTAAGAAATTCTGAAAATGATTGGCCGGTTCTAAGGTCCATTGATAAAAATAATTTACCTGAAATAAAAATAAATAAAATTAAAACTACAAATAAAATTAAAACTACAAATGAAATTAAAACTACAAATAAAATTAAAAACTTACCAATTTCCGTCCAGAATACTCCCTTAGCCACAGAGTCATTACTCCCTGAAAATTCCGCATCTGAAACTAAATCATCAAACACACAAAATTCATTAGTTGGTAGCATAAACAATACAATACAAAATAATATAAACACTTATCATACCTACGATAAATTGCAACCTATAATAAAGATTGAAAATTATAGTAACCTAAACAGACTTATCAGAATAGTGGCATGGGTAAAAAGATTCTGTTACAATTTGCGTAATAATAAAAACAAACAGATGTTATCGCTCACCATTACAGAGTTAGATGAGTCATTCCATTATCTTTGTCGTATAGCTCAGTATGAATGTTTTCCGCATGAATGCGTCGCATTACGTAACAAACTACCCATAAATCATAAATCTAAACTTTTAACTTTGTCACCTTTTTTAGATAATGAAAATTTAATTAGAGTAGGGGGACGATTGAATGCTTCAACTTACAGCTTTGACAAAAAACATCCAATACTGCTTGACTCGTCGCATCATTTAACTAAACTTTTGTTTGAACGGGAACATTCGCGCAACGTGCACGCTGGTCCGCAGCTATTGTTATCTACGATAAGAGAATTCGTATGGCCAATAAACGGCAGACGACTAGCTCGTCGCACCGTGCATAAGTGTGTGCGATGTTGTCGAGTCCAAGGCAAAACTCTTTGCCCAAAAATGGGGCATTTGCCTACTCAACGAATAACAGCTGATTTTCCATTTAGTTCAGTAGGCATAGATTTTGCTGGACCTTTTTATATAATTAACCGTAAGGGTAAAGGCGCTAGGTTAAGTAAATGTTACTTATGCCTTTTTATATGCATGCGATATAAATGCGTGCACTTGGAAGCGGTCAGTGACCTCACCAAGGACGCATTTATAATGACCTTGCATAGATTTATTGCACGTCGTGGTAAGCCATTTGAAATACTCAGTGACAACGGGTCTAACTTTGTCGCTGCTGCCAAGGAAATAGGAGCATTCTTAAAAACCAATCATCAGGCCTTATCTGAATTTGCAATTCATGAAAACATTAATTTTATTTTCTCACCTGCTCACTCTCCTCACTTTGGCGGCATCTGGGAAGCCGGAGTAAAATCCGCTAAATATCACGTCAAACGAGTTATGGGGAATACACATCTCACTTTTGAAGAGATCACTACCCTATTCGCACAAGTGGAGGCAGTCTTGAACAGTCGCCCCCTATGTCCTCTATCCTCATCACCTGATGACTACCTTCCTTTGTCCCCAGGGCATTTTCTTATTGGAAGGCCTCTAAAGGCGCTACCGGTACCCAATCTTGAAGACGTGAAGGAAAATCACCTGCAGCGGTACACACGACTGCAGCAAATTCACCAGCACTTCTGGTCACGCTGGCAGCGTGAATACGTGCACGAGCTTCAGCATCGCATGAAGTGGAAGACTGGAACAAGGTCCCTAAATGTCGGCGAGCTCGTGCTTATACAAGAAGATCACATTCCACCATTATGTTGGCGCTTGGGGCGGGTTCTCCGCTTATTCCACGGACCTGATGGCATCGCAAGAGTAGCGGACCTCAAAACTACACGAGGCGTCGTACGTCGCGCTCTGGTGCGACTGTGTCCGTTTCCTACTGCAGAAGAATCACAATAGTGTTGAAAGACAATCCTTTCAACGGAGGGGAAGATGTTCCAGCCATAAGCTCCTGTAACTATTACCATGGATTGTTGCGATTTGCGTATTGCTAATCTCGTCTGTCAGGCGCACGTTGTTGAAGGTGGATGTAAAATTATTATTGTAAAAATTACTTCACTTGTCTTTTGTCTACGAATCAGAACGCCACGCAATTTTAACTTTGTAAATTTAATACTACAATATACGTTGGTTGGAGCTATCCTTCGCAGTTTGACTTCAAATAAAGATTTCCTATCCTGAAAGAGAAGAATCTCAAACACTGGGTATTAGCGTAATATCTCATATGATGATACGTTGACCTTTAACTTCAATACGACCTGAAAAGATTTTTGTATACATCATTCACCTATATAAACAATAAAAATATAATTATTATAATGAAGTTTCTTAAAAAAATGGTGCTTAAAAGTACTTACACCAAAAAATTACAAAAATAACCAGGCATAAATAATGTTGGTATGGAACAAAGCATAACTTTATTCTTTTCGCATCTCTGTGAGGGAAATATTTTTGCTCAATATGCTTGCTATAAATCTTTGAATATTTTTTCGAGAGGTACCTATGTTATTTAACATTATGAACTGTTCTTGCCGGGTAGCAATATTTTTATCTAAAATAAAAATAAGTATATGTGTTGAACCCGTAAAATATGATATTATAAATGAAAATTACAATTATAAGAGGCTAAAGAAGGTTGCATGTTTGTGCACTGTTTGAACTATATTATAAGTTAGTTTCAAATTTACGCGGTATTTGTATTGGTAACAATTTACGCTGGACCTTTCGGGTCTTTGTCATATCCGTCAAAGGTCTCGTCAATCTAATATATGTATTCTCATTTGCATTGTGGATTTATCATACGGTAGTGAAATGATACATCTATGGACCTTAATGCTATCTCTAGTATAGTCCGACATGGCTATTTATGAACGTGGCTAAAAGGTGAACTAACGCTAGCCACCATCTTGAAATGTCTTTTTTGGTGATACCGGGCAGGGATATTTTTTACCCCAGCCCCACTATACGTAAAAATATAGATTTTGTCCTCGAACTAATTGGAAAAGGGCGATGATGATCTGCGATACCTCTAGTGTAGTAGATATCCATCGGCCTCGGTGACTTCTTAATAATCTGGAAGGTCTCAGCTTTTGGAGCCACCTACTAACACACAAATGAGTGTTAAATGTTTAAATATTACATTTTATTGTTTCCAATTTCAAAACATTATAGTGACTTAAAAAAATGATGAATAAATAAATTTCTACTTATCCTGATTTACTTAAAAAAATGGAAATTTCTGTTAATTGGTATCATTAACAATGTCATTCCAAGATGACAATGTTATGTTAATTCCAGTTTTCACCACATTCTTAAAGATCCATGTCGGACTATAGTCCGACAGGGCTATTTATGAACGTGGCTGAGAACACCATCTTGAAATGTCGTTTTTAGTGATAATGATACCAATTAATGGAAATTTCCATTTTTTAAAGTAAATCATGACATGATAAATAGCAATTTATTAATTAATCATTTACATTTTAACAATAGTCTTACATTGGAAACAATAAAATGCAATATTTAAACATTTTACACACATTTGTATATTAGTAGGTGGCTCACAAGCCGAAACCCTCCTAATAATTAAGTAGTTACCGCGGCCGATGGATATCTACAACACCAGAGGCGTCGCAGATCACCATTGCCCTTTCTAAACTATTTCACGGACAAAATCTAGTCTTATTGAATAGCACTATATTTTTACTTGTAGTTGGGTAAGAATTTTTCTTTGTCCGGTATCACCAAAATGACATTTCAAGATGGTGGCTTGCGTTAGTTCACCTCTCAGCCACATTCATAAATAGCCATGTCGGACTATATAAGAAAATCTACGGATGTATAGGCTAATTAAAACTGTCATAAATCTGTAGACAGAGAAACTTAAATCCTTTTTATCAGCTGTATCCTATCCACTTATGCTCGATGAACAAACTTCGTGTGAGCACAGCCCTCCTCTACAATTATTTTTGAATCTGTATTTGTCTTTGTCAAGCAGTCAAGGAGTAAAAAATAAACTATTGTCTTTCTTTGTTTTCATTTCGAATCGTTGCTTTGTTATGAACTGTGATATTTTGATTAAAGATAAATCATTGAACAGTTTTAACATTAGTACCAGTGTTAATTACAGCAAATAACAATGTCGGCTAGTGATACTCAGAAACCTGAGACTTCTAAGGACAACATATCAAGCAATTCGATCGATGAAGGTTTGCCGAGAGAACTGAGTCAGTTAAGTCTTTCAAGTGCTTCAAGCCAAGATGAATTCTTTTGCGATTCGGGACATTCGGGTGCAGCTTTGAAAAATATATTCGGCTATTATCAGTCTCAAAAATTGTGTGACGTTGCTCTCATTGCAGGAGGATGCAGGTTTGTTTATTTACGTTTGCCAGGTAGGTATAAATAAAAAGGCCGTATTCTATTTCGAAAAAGATCGTGAACCCATCTCAATCACTAATGTACTCCGTTTTTTGCTAACTTACATCAAGTAGAATTACATTTTATTGCTCAATAAAAAAACTTATAAAAAATAAACAAATAACTTGACTTTCATTGTTACGGTATTTACAACACAAGACAAAGAACAGGATATTTGTCATCGTCCTGTACCTTGTTCAGGGCAGCATTTTCCAGATTCACTTTGATTCATTTCTATTTTAACATTTCTCACATAACACTAATTACTTTTATATGTTTGACAACCTGCAACAAAAGAGTTGTGTATAGTTCAATAAGGCTATTATAAATATCTCCTCTATCTAATAAATTAAAATAAAATATAATTGTATCTCATTCTAAATAAAATCATGATAAGCATACACCTTACAATCAGTACTTCACACTCAACATTACTATCTACTGCCTGTCCCTGACTTTCCCTAAGCTAACTTATGCCTGGTTTCTGAGGTACTTTGTTGGTAGTTTATTTATTCATTATCACCAAACAAAGTATGGATACTGCCATTATTGAATAGATTAGCCACAAAATTATTTTTTTGTGATCATAATTTTAGTATCAGTATTTTTGTGCTCTGGAGGCTAGACAATATAGGCCTGCTAACTATGCAGGTAATTAGAAATTGGTGACCATAGCACTACTGTTTGCAGTCATAGCCTAGTTATGACTAAAACAATAAATCATCATTATTATATTTTTTTCATTTTTAATATTTTAAGATGCAAAATTGTATATTATATCATGTAACAAATTTTATTGTCTTCTAATATGTGTATTTTTTATAACAGAATCCCAGCACACAAAATTCTCCTTGCATCCTGTAGTGAGTACTTCGCAGCCATGTTCACTGGCTCCCTGAGGGAAGCTCAGTCAAGTGAAATTACACTTGAGCGAGTTGACCCACAAGCACTTCAGGATCTTGTACACTATTGTTACACTGGCACCATAGGCTAGTATTATTATGGTTTTCTTTGATATTATTAATTTGGATATGCATTGCAGCTTATTTTATGTATTGACCTCACCTGTCACCTTTCAACAGCACAATTTTGTTTTCAAATATTTAAATTTAATCACAAGATTTTGCAGCTGCAATGTGTATGCACAATATTTTTATATGACATATGCAAGCAATAAAAACTCGACTTTTTAATAGTTGATCTCATGCTCTCAACAGTTTTTTGTTAATTTGCAGAACTGAGAGAGGAAACAGTTGAGGTGCTCCTTTCAACATCAAGCTTGTTGCAGCTTAATTCTGTTACAAATGCTTGCTGTGCTTTTTTAAAGAAGCAGCTGGACCCTTGTAACTGTCTGGGGATAGCTTTGTTTGCTGAACAACAGTCCTGTTTGGATTTACACAAAAGTGCTTTGAAATACACATACCAAAACTTCATGCAGGTTCTTAATTATTTACTGTTTAGAAAATTATGATTTAATAAACTAGTTCAGTTATCACTGGTTTGATACTAAACTTATAATAATCTTTTACATTTATCTCATGTTGTTGTTTTGTTTAGGTGGTGAAAAATCAAGAATTCTTATCACTACAAGCCGACCAACTGGCAAACTTGTTGAAATCAGATGATCTCAATGTGGTGACTGAAGAAAATGTATTTGAAAGCCTAATGGCATGGGTCCAACATGATAGTGCCAACAGAGAAAGCCATTTGTCCACTTTGCTAAAGCTAATCAAACTACCTCTTCTTTCATCTGAGGTAAAATAATAATTCTTTACCTACTTTTTGTCATCAACTTATAGCTATTAACTAGCTATTATTCTAATAAACCAATAGTAAATGCTTCAAATAACATGTCATTACATAAAAAAAGAAAAGGAAATTTAGAAGAAATAAATGTTAATATTTTTGACTTATTCAAATGTATGTGACACAAAATACCAATTTTAATAAGCACCTATAACTTAAATGGATGATTATAATTTGAATAATCGTATTTTCAGTATTTAATTGATAAAGTTGAGCTGGCTTGTGGCAATGTACCGGAATGCCAGCCACTAATCATGGAGGCTGTGAAGTGGCATCTTTTGCCTGAACGACGCTCACTTCTGTTCTCACACCGAACACGGCCCCGGACATCAACTATTGGGCGACTTTTAGCTATCGGTGGCATGGATGGATATAAGGTTTAAAACATTATTATAACCATAAATATTATATGAGATGAATATTTTTGTTATATATTCGAACATAAAAAAAAATTATTGTAAAACTTTGTTTTAGGGTGCCAGTAATATGGAAATGTATGATCCCCGAACAAACACTTGGACTCCGTTTATGCGAATGGGTGCTAGGAGACTGCAGTTTGGAGTGGCCGTGATGCAAAACAAACTTATTGTTGTCGGAGGCAGAGATGGACTCAAAACACTAAATACGGTATTTAGCTTTATTAGCAACAGTAATGTTGAGTATGTTCAAGTTCACCCACATCACGAAACCTCAAGCCATCCTATAGTCGCCTCAAAGCTTTATAACTAAACTGGCTATCTTTCGAGCTGCTTCCAAGCTGTTAAACAAGACAAAAACACAATTAATTTGTTTGTCATGTAGCACAAAGGTCGCCATTTATACTTTATTGCGACCCCAACTTCGAATAAACGTGGTTTTCATTTTAACCGAATTAAAAAAGGAGGTGGTTCTAAATTCCTCGCAATCTTTTATTATGTATGTTCCCAGATTACTCTTAAGGTGGATGTTCCGATAGTCCGTCCATACATTTTGGGATTGAGCTTTATCCTAAACACAGCCACTATTTGTTTCAAACTAATAATTTCATCACTTTCTACAATGAAATGTGTACGCCTATCAACTTTTTAGAGAATAACTTACATTATTTACTAAGAAAAATAATAGTAAAATTCACGCAAAAATTGACATTTTGTTTATTAGTGTGAGTGTCTTTTGCCATAAACAAAAATAGAATAGGATAGAATAGACAAGCAAACCAAACGCGTAGTTTAGACATTAGCACGCTAGATGGCGACAGATGATGAATCAATTTCTTATGTACAATATTTATTTATTTCCTTTTCTGCAATTCATAAACAAAAAAAACAATAAAATAACATAAAACTGTAGACCCTAGATGACAAATTTTATTTTATTACATCATAATTATTGTTGTCTGGCAACATAAACCATTTTGCGTAGGTAGGTAATATAAGCGACGCTGCCACTCTTGCAAACTTAGACCTGACCTTCAAACATTGACGAAGAAACAGCGTTGCCAAACTTCTATCACTTGTTTGACTGTTATAAAATACATTCTGAAGTAATTCTCAATTGTCCCGCGATAGGATTTGCGCGCGGAATTTCTTGCGTGTTATATTTTGTATGTTATGCATTTTCATTGATTCAAATTGGAATATTTCTAGTATGTTTTTGATTTCAATTTAATAGAATATATTGTAATTTATGGTAGATATAGTAATTAATTAAGTTGGCCCGTGATTTGCTGAAATCTCGTCACAATACTAATTACCTATGCCGTATGAGTCGGTGTTGAGTACTAAGTCAGTGTTTCATGTTATTTTAATGTATTTTTATTTTTTTTGGATAAAATTATTATAAATCGGTAAGCTACCAAAGTAGGTACCTAGTCACAAAAGAAAATTAATAAACATTTTCAAAATATGGTTTTGCCTGGTTACGTAAAAAACACTTTTTACGAATTTTGCAAAAAGTTTCAGACAGACGCACATTATTATTATTTTGTTTTATTTTGTAGTACCAAGAAGCTCAAGGTCGCGTCCTAAAATTTGTCTGGTGCGTTCAATCCTTCGAGCAACACAGGCTTCCGAACGAAGGTTCAATCAAATAAACGTATAATTATTTTTATAGTTATTGTAGTTTATTGTTTATAATACAGTTGTTTTTTCTTATGCGTCGTCTACCAGGAATATAAAGACAACATTGATGTAAAAGATAACTAAAATTTTACTGTTACATTTTGTTGTTCTAGACTTTTAATTTTCGAACGAAACCTAAAATTCAAATAAGAATTATTGTATTATCTATGATCTGGATTATCTCTCAGCAGATCAGAATTCAGATGACCACAGATGACCTGCAGTAGTATTGTGCAGTATTGTATTGTATTCTCTTGTGATCTGCGATCACTTTCATTACATGGTTGTGAATTACAATACTATTAAATTTTATTCAAATATTGAGTGTTTAAAAGTAACATGCGCTTTTGTTGTTCTTTTGAGATTCATTGGCCGCAAGCTGATACTGAAACTGATTCATTTCAAATTGATTGTCGAAACTGCTCCAAATAAATGTTTATCTAAGACATCTGGGTATCGCATTTTGGACTTGAAGCATGTAATTGAGTGCGCATTCCTTTTGAAAAGACATCGAAATATGTGTGAATCTTCGCAAATTGAATTTGTTAGTGAAAGACTTGATGGGTTTCGAAGTGAATTAATTTTCACGTGCAGTATGTGCGATAAGTCATAAAGCTTGGAGGCATTGTACGGAGAGCATTGATAAAATAAACACTGCATTTGTTTGGGCAACTGTCAATTCTGGTAGCTCTAGTATACTGAAGCAGCACACATAACAAGTCATAAGGATGTTCCAACACTGTCAACTAATAAATTTCGACGTGTTGTAAAAATCTTGGGCAGTGTGTGGTTTGAACATTTGATAGAGGAAATTAAAACTGCTAGTGAACAAGAAAGATCAATTGCTATTCAAAAAGGTCATGTGTCTTCAGACGGTGTTCCATTTGTTTACTGT
Source organism: Pyrrhia umbra (assembly GCA_963891755.1). Lineage (NCBI taxonomy): Eukaryota > Metazoa > Arthropoda > Insecta > Lepidoptera > Noctuidae > Pyrrhia > Pyrrhia umbra. Next base: position 7,487,146 of record OY982925.1, read on the forward strand.
ACTTATATGTAGATGGAGGATGGTTGAAAAGATCGGGTATGACTTTGATTTATCATCTGGTATGGTAGGTTAATTTAAAAAAGGTTCTTTATATTATTTTGTGTGTTATTTCTTATTTTGTGCAATATTTACAAGTGTCGTTTTTCATTTCTAGGCCTGCATTATTGGTAAAGATATGAAATGAAAGAATCATGTAGTAAAAAACTATAGCAGTGCACTTTACAAGGTATAATATTATATGAACAATTCAAATTTGTTTAGTTATCTCAAGATCAGTGGATCTCCACATTATAATTTATTTTAGTGTCTTTTTCCTTACTATAATCAAAAACTATTTCAGGTTCAGGCACCTTTGACTGTGATAGAAGTTTTTCAAGATAATGAATGTATCCGCAATATGATGACAAAATGATTTAGACTTTTTTGAAAACTATTCTGCTAGAAAACATTGAGACATGTTCAAAAAAATGGGAGAGGTATAGATTTCAATAGTATGTACAAAGGCTATTACTTTTTATTTACTTTATCAATTTCAATGTCTAAAATATATTATTATGTTATTCTAGTGAAAAATCGTCTTTCATCATCAGTTGGAAATTCGAGCAAGAAAAGTAAAGTTGATTTTTGAGCAGCTTTGGAGATGGATGGTAAATAACATTTTGAAGTGAATGGTAAATAATATTCATCAAAAGTAACTAGTATACTAAATAAAGTAATTTTTCTTTGCAGCAGCCGTGTAGCAGTGGTTTCAAGACAAGAAGACTCAGAAGAGGGGGAAATCAACAAGTCCAATGATTTGTTTTAATTGTATTTTTGTAGTAGTTTGTTTAGAATCTACATCATAGTTGTATATTTCATACTAAATCGTGTTTTAGATTTGTTGTTATCTCTTGTTTATGCATTGTAATTTCTTACGAGTTATGTTGTCTTTGTAATAATTGGTTATGTTACAACTCATCAGTGTTATTAGTTTTGATTGAATAGGCATGTGTTACTTCAATTACTTGTGATTTGAAAAATAATTTCAATAGTGTGAGATAATAAAGTAAACTGCGTTTTATTTTACATAATTTTGTCATTATTTATTTCCTAAAATTATAAATCAATTAAATAGTTTATGCCTACAAATATAACTTTTATTTTTATCACATAATCGTACATCGTACATAATAAATATCGTAGAAGGTGGCGTTCTGTAGTTGTGCCTACACCCATACAGAAAAAGCGCCATCTAGTGCTAAATTTTCGTAAACGTAAGGACTAGGCACTCGCCCACGTCTGTGTGTGTAAAAAATACTATATTCAAGGACAATGTTATTTTGGAACTTTTTTGTCGAATTGGGTGGATTTTGAGGCAAGGAAATGACCCAGTTCAATAAAGTGTAAAATCCGCGAACCGCCACAGCTACTCCTACGACTTAATATGTTCGAATTACACAATAAACTCAAATAAACTAAAAACATTGACTTCAACGCCATCTAGCGGGAAAGTGGCCGGGAACAGACCGTATGTTTCACCTTAAGACGCCAGAACCGATTTGGAGTGTTTTTGTTTGATTGAAAAAGTAGAGGTGTTCTTCCCAGGTGGCCTGATAGAAATATTGTCATGATCTGATTATGAACTTCGGAGATTTAGAACAGAACTCACAAGATCATAGCAGAACTGTCGTAATGAGTAATATTGCTTTGTTTATATGTGTAGTCGATGACTAACCACTAACAAAGAAAAAGAGAGGAGTGCTTTGACACCTCATACCTCTTTCCAAGATTAAATATAATGGGTATCGTCTGAAACGGCTTCAAAAAGGAGGAGGTTCTCAATTCGTCGGAATCTTTAAAATTTTATCATATGAAGTGTGTTTGTTTTATATTAGGTGGAATGTTTCGACCTGACATCACTGAGTTGGAGTGTCCTGGCCCCTATGAATACTCATCGCCACGGACTTGGTGTTGCTGTTCTTGGCGACGGACCGAACTCGCCTGTATACGCTGTCGGGGGCCACGACGGTTGGATCTACTTGAATTCCGTTGAGAGGTACCTAATATTAAAGATTACTTAATAGTTACTTTGTAAGTAATATTAAAATATTGTAATAATGCGTAATGTAACTCAGCAATGGCCAACGCCGATCGAGGCTATTGGTCCAGATAATTGTAGCGAGGCTAAAAAATATAAGTGAAATATAAAATAAAATATTGTTTATTTCAGACAAATTTACACTGTCTCATAGAAATTTCATAGAAAGATATAAAAAAATAAATAAATGGAAACATACATCACTAAATCACCCTCTTGACTAAAGATTATAGTGGGGATGAGATCCTGTTTGCTATCGTCTTCAGGATTTCATTGCAGCTACCACACACTCTGTAGATCAGGGATACCGTTTTCTTGCGCATGACGGCATGAAAGCCGTCAGTATGATAAAGCGCGAACATCCCTGACGCACTACAGAAGCGAGGCAGCCCCAACATCGTCCTGAAGACGTTATTATACTGGATGCGCAGATATTATTATTATGTTTGGATGTAAATATGCCTACTATTTTATATGTAAGCTTATGAGTTCTAAGAAGAGGTAATGCTGATATGTAGTGAGTAATGCGGTGTGCGGTTCGTGTGGTGCAGGTGGGACGCGTGCTCGCGCACGTGGACCATCGTGTCGCCGATGACGGGCGCGCGCAGCACGTGCGGCGTGGCGGCACTGCGCGGCCGCCTGTACGCCGTGGGCGGGCGCGACGGCGGCGCCTGCCTGCGCTCCGTGGAGTGCTACGACCCCGCCACCAACCACTGGACCAACTGCGCGCCCATGATGCGGCGCCGCGGCGGCGTCAGCGTAAGTGCACACCCGTCCATTGTGTACTTGACACCGATAACACTAACTGACTGACTCATCATTCTTTGACAATTCAAAAGTGCCTGATAATGGTCTAATTGAAATAAATGATTTTAATTTAGAAATTTTGAAAAAAAAAAACAGTTAATTCTAAGACAACACCTTCCTAAACGAAGGCTTTATTTTAGCCAGGAAGAAAAAAACTATATATTTTCAATTAACTGTAAAATTTGATTTTTAGTTGCTTTGGAATCAATAAATAGTTAGTGAATTGAGTTGGGAATTACGACACAGCTTGCTAATGCCATACAAAATCTATGGGAGAATCGCGTTTTGGCACCTCATAAAAAATATGTTAATTAATTGGTAGTTTCAAATAGCCAATTGATATACTTTTAATTATTATCTGTCAATACCATAGCTTTTGTATGGCAGTAGCAAGCCGTGACGTCACTCATTAGACTAATTATTGATTGCAAAACATCTAATAATCTAATTTACAGTTCATTCAAAATAAATCGGGTTTTCAGACCTAACATTAAGTTTTTATTTTATTATAAGAGGAACAACAAAACGCTGCTTTATGTATTGTCACAAATAATTATGCAGCCCACAGTACTGTTCATGCATAAAAGTTGTAATACAGGTGTCACATTCCCCCCACACACACCCCCAACACCCTCGAAACCGACACCCGTACCGATTTTACTCATAAAGTTGAATCCGTCATCTTTAGATCTGTAAAATAATCGGATATTCGTAATCAGCATTCGTAACACTCCCGAAAATGATACCCATATTGATTTTACTCAAAAAGTTAAATCTGCCATCTTGGATCTGTAAAATGATCACTAATTCCTAACCTCCTAATGGTTATCAGTGTCAATTACCCAATTAAATAGCTTTCTTAGATTTAAAAAGGGCTCTCAAAAAAATAAATTAAAATAAATAAATATACTATACCTATTGCAGGTGTGCGCAGCAGGTGGTTATTTATACGCCTTGGGAGGTCACGAAGCGCCGGCCAACACTGTTGGCGGGCGATTGGCCTGCGTCGAGCGATACGATCCGGTAGCAGATTCATGGATTCTTCTAGCTCGACTCTCTTATGGCAGAGATGCTATAGGATCCTGCCTCCTTGGAGATCGGATTGTTGCTGTTGGTAAGTTCATGTTTCAAATATCTTTCTGTTTGGTACCCTGAGCTTGATACGCCGCTATCCGGTCGGTTAGAGATTGAGTGACTGAGACAGAGAAATTACTGATTAAAGCTGAGCAATTTCTATAACCAATGTCATCATCATCGGTAACCTGAAATAAATACTGATACAATATTGTCTTCTCAGGCGGGTATGACGGGGTGCAATACCTGTGTGTGGTGGAAGTGTACGATTCTGAATCCAACTGCTGGCGTAAACTAGCTCCTCTAAGCACCGGACGAGCTGGAGCTGCCGTGGTTGCCGTCCCGCCGCCCAAAAACGTCTTCTGATACAATACGACTCGCCAGCCGGTAGACACAGCTAAGTTTATTCCAATACTTTCAATGTCTGATCCGGAGGACGATGATGATGACTACTACTATTAATTTGTATCGTAATGTTTCGAAATGAGATTTGTTTAGATTTACTGTTAAATCGAATATTTGGGATGCGTAAAATAAATTAAGGTGACCCATCTGGATGTAGTAAATTGGCAAAAGAATCTTTCTGGCATAGCAAGCCAGTTGCCACACGATAATTTTTCATTGTTGCCATACGTGGTTCTTTTTCTATGTTAACACAATATAGGCAACATTTACACCTGCATTGTGTGTGTGTTTACGAACACCCAGACCCTGAATACTTCATTTCTATCGTATGGTAGTATATAGTAACCAACGAGACGAAATAAAGAATTTAAACAAACTTTCCGGGGTTCTCACATCAGAAATGAGTACGTGTTTTAAACAAAAAATTAAAATTTCCTATTCTATTCGTTGTCGTCATTACATGAAAATTTTCTACACTCTAAAATAGTTTTAAAATGTAAATTCCAAAGAAATTGTGCTGTTTAACATTCACTTGATTTCTGGATTCCTTAAAATTGAACCGTTTACCTATAGACCAGTGCCAATAACTTTTGAAAACAAAAAAAATAATAGTAGGATGAAACCCATTGGAAAAGGAAGAGAATACAATAAAAATGATAGGAAAAATAAATTACGGGCGATCTGAGGTCGGGAAGTGGGGGGGAGGGGGGGTTAAAGTTAAAAAAACGGTTTATCTCAATTTCCGGCAAAACTACAAGTCCTATGAAAAAAAGTTAAATGGCAAAGTTGTAGGTAATAAAAAGATCTACAACTTTTGTATTAACACTTTTTTCACATAACCTCAAAATTTATGTGAAAGATTCAAAAAACCAAGTTTTTGGTTTTTTATTTTTATCTTTTACAATAATTATTGTTTTTTCACGAAATTTAGTGAAAACTTACCTTTTTATGTCCCAAACACACTGTAATTTATTTGATTTAAAATAATTATTTTTTCACTCTTATTTTGACTTAATATCGAAAAAACACCCTAATTTTCAATCGAAAATTCTCGCGTCAAAATATCACTTTTTTTTAAAAAGTCGGTAGATTTTTTGTTCTTTGAAATCTCTACTTTCAGATGGTATAAAAAAATATTTACATTGCTATGGTAAATGTTCTCAGAAAATATAAAGAAACGCTACGAAATAACAGTTAGCAAGGCCTACATCCTTCTAGCAACTCCCCACTTCTCTATGAAATACCTTTTAAAGAGCTAAAATGTATTTCATAGAGAGGTCCGAGGTTCCGTAGGTCACTCAAATACATAAGTTATCTTAAAATAGCAATAAATAGGCATCTACGCAAAAAAATTAAGCCGGTCTAGGCCTTACTACCTGTTATTTCGTAGCGTTTCTTTATATTTTCTGAGAACATTTTCCATAGCAATGTAAATATTTTTTTATACCATCTGAAAGTAGAGATTTCAACGAACAAAAAGACCATCGACTTTTAAAAAAAAAGTGATATTTTGACACGAGAATTTTCGATTGAAAATTAGGGTGTTTTTTCGATATTAAGTCAAAATAAGGGTGAAAAAAAAATTATTTTAAATCAAATAAATTACAGTGTGTTTGGGACATAAAAAGGTAAGTTTTCACCAAATTTCGTGAAAAAAAAATAATTATTGTAAAAGATAAAAATAAAAAACCAAAAACTTGGTTTATTGAATTTTTCACATAAATTTTGAGGTTATGTGAAAAAAGTGTTAATACAAAAGTTGTAGATCTTTTTATTACCTACAACTTTGCCATTTAACTTTTTTTCATAGGACTTGTAGTTTTGCCGGAAATTGAGATAAACCGTTTTTTTAATTTTAACCCCCCCTCCCCCCACTTCCCGACCTCAGATCGCCCGTAATTTATTTTTCCTATCATTTTTATTGTATTCTCCTCCTTTTCCAATGGGTTTCATCCTACTATTATTTAATTCACTTTTTACCGTTTTTAGAGGCTAAAAGCACTGGCCTACTACAGAACTTACGTATAATATATTCATGTGAATTCTTCGTTGACAATATACTTACATTTATAACTTACCATGTGTGTGTCACAATTTCTTTGCGATTTCTACATTTCAATACTTTTTTAAAGTATTAGAATAACTTGGGAATCACACGGCAATATAATTAATGATACAAAAAAACCGGCCACGCGCAGTAGGGTTCCGTAGTAGGTCTTAGTTAGTCACCTATAACTCTTTAACCGGTTAAGCCTACATAGCCGTGATAGTTTTCTTTGTAAGTTCATTACTTGTGCTACTACGTCTGTGATTTTTTACACATTTCTCGGGACAGCCATTCAAAAGTTATTAAGCTCATATCGAACAAAAAATTGCACTTAAAAGCTAATGTAATCTATATTTGGCAAATGGCTCAATTAACCGAAAAATGATCTTCACACACCCATAATATTTTTGAAAGACTTGTCTAACGATAGCCCACACGATGGGATACGCGAGAAAAAAAATATTCATCCCCACTTTACGTGTTTGGGAGCTACCAACCTTAAATAAAAATGTTGTGTTATTAAACATACATATATAAATAAAGCCCTCGGAGCACTAATTTTACTAGATTTTGCTACAATATAGATTCTGTTGCCGTATTCGATTATCAAGTTATTCTTTTTATTTTACTTAAGAAATTATTAGGTAGGTGACTATGCCATTCTCTATCCAATGTTATATTGAGCCCTTTTACAATATACCACTTTACGGTTGCATGAAATTTGCTAATATTTCGATTAATGCCGATAGCGCTAACGCGTAAAACAGTTTCTTTTGGTGTTTTTTTTTTTGTCATTATTAAGACTGTTACTAAATATTTGATTCCATTATCGAATTTAAAAGGTAGACTTATAGTAAACTTTGTATTTAATAGATTTATTTTAACAAATATTCGGTGTGATAAATGTAGCGTATAGTTCATATATTATTTTTTAACGGTTAAATAATGTTCTGATTACTCATAGATGCAACTTCCTTAGATGCGCCTTCCTTATACCTAATACCGGAACTTGGTTTAGGTAAATTTGAATAGTCAGTAATTTTATTTTATCATCTTTTTGAAATGTTTTACATTTGATATATGATTTCTTAATTGGTGATCTCAGTACTAAGAAATAATGCAAAATAAGTAGTTAGGTGTTCTTAGTTCTAGTTGTGTATTGCGTAGGAGACTGCTAGTAAAGTATAAGTTTTCTCGTTTAATCCATTTTTTCCTTGATGTTACGAAATCTTATAAACCTACTTAAAAATACTTTATAAACTATCCTTTTTTTAAAGTAATCAACTACATCGCATACCCATTCTCAAGGTTCAAAATTGAATGAGCAAAAAATTTTACTGTTTACAACTTGTCCGATTATATTATCTAAATAATTACCACAAACAATGACCAAATTAATAATTTTGAATTCTTAAGATAGCTGATAGTAGATAGGGATACTTACCAGAAATATAATTATATTTTTGTTATTTTCTATGTAGGTTTCAAAAATCACTGAAGACTTTTTAAATGTAATTAATATATTTTATGTGATTCCATTATATCGAAAATGTATGAAAACAAAAAAAAAAGCCAAGTGCGAGTATAAATATACGCAATAAACCTACAATGTCTTATTTCATCCGAACGCATACTTAGGTTTGTTTTTTAAGAAAATTATGTAAAAAGTGTGATATTTAGAGTAATAGCTTTTTTTTTTTTCCATAACTTTAGGCCTAATTATTTAGAAATTTATGTTTAGCAAGCTATGGAAATGAGGAGGAAAACGGTGCTTTGTTCTTAAATTTTCATTATAATCCGAAAACTAAAACTAACCAAGCTTCTTGGCAAAATTCATGATTCTACTATTAACGAGAAGTACTCTATAGGTTCTGGACAAACAGACAGATGAAAGAGGTAAGGTTTTCGATTTTCATTTGAGGTGAGGAGCTCTAAAAATATTGGACTCCAAACGAAGGCAAATAATCCTTTAGGTCAGCTATACTCAACCTGCGGCCCGCCGGGTCTTTGTGATTAGCGGAGCTTGAGTTACAAAATTGTAAACCATTTTAAATTCCTCAGGAACTGTGGGCGCACCGAGTAAATAAAATAGGTAACTACTTCATGTAAGTAATAAAAGGGGTCCGTATATGAGGACTGTATCAACATTTTCGGGGAAAACTTATTATGTTTTAACCTAACCTAACCAATTTTTGCTTGCGGCCTGCGATACCAAGCCTGAAACGTTTTTGTGGCCTCTATAAAAAAAGGTTGAGTATGGCTTTAGGCTGATGCCGGACATAAATTAAAATACAAGCTTGTTGTGTCTTTTTGAGAGCTTATTTAAGCGGTATCTTGCTACTTGTAATATTATAAAACTTATGTTTTTTTTACTTATGTTATATTTTTATACAAACTATTGTGAAATTAAATTTTATGAATGATTTTATTTATATTATATAGGAATAGGACTTTTAGTTTCAATTTATATAAAATAATTTGATCTGAGCAAAATCTTGAATAATAAAATTAAAACTAATGAGAAATTGTGGTATTTTTATAAGGCTACTGTACTTTGACACCTAGTACTAATATAGCATTATTAAAAAACAAATCTATGTTAGATATTTAAATATTACAAACATCAATAAGTGATTGTGGTATGTGGATGAACATGTTGATCTCTCCCATGTTTGAATAATGAGTCCATTCACGTATACAATTGGAAAGCAGGTAGGAAAATAAACAAAAGAACAGGCCTCAGCGTCCAAGGGGTAGTATATAGTACCTAGTTCTTGTAGTTTACACTTTAATTCCAATATTGTGTTAGTAATTATTATATAATAAGACATTTTGTATTTCTTATCTATTATGATGGTAAACAGTATTAATTAACATTTATTATTGTACTACTTGGTTCTGTAATTAATTGATTTAGGGGACCATTCTGTGATGTTAGTGCTAGGAAATCGCTAGGGTAAAAACTGACTAATATAAAAATGAAATACCTATTTTATGTAGCTTTAGTGGCGGCCCGTGTTTAATGCCTTGTTTTTTTTTAGATTTTACTTCATTTCAACTCTACGATTTCAAGATATGTATGACCTACTACTTACCATTTTTAGCTACTGGGTTTTGAGGTTTACTAACGTTAAATTGAAGAATATACTTGGTACGCCACTAAGCTCCTTAAAATATATTACCTACTAAAACTACGACAGTGTACGGCTTGACTTGGCAAGAAAGCACAGAACAGAGACAGTTGGCCTAAGCTGTAGAGACTTTTACGTAACAGTGAAAGAGCTGTGGATGATTAAATTCTTAAATTCATATTTACTATATTAATATAATATATATATATTAAGTAGTTTATGGTGGGATATAAAATGTTTTCGGGTTTTGTATATATTCGTTAATCATTAGATATTACTGCTTTTTGGGTAGATAGCTTTTTTGTTTATACTTATAGCTAAAGTAGATAAAACTGTATTTGTTTGCGAAATGAACGTCTTTAACAAAAACACACTCCCGCAGCTGCCTCTTTAACAGCTGCTAATTTTAGGATTATTGTAGGTAAGTAGTTGACTTCATAATGTTACAAAAAAGCTAATAACTATGTATTAGACGTGTTGCCAAATTATCAACTATTGAACGTCTTCTCCAGTGATGTATTTTTAAAATAAATATTGTGGTAGCTATTCTTGTTTTATTTCTTTTAAGCCAACATTGCCAACGTTGATTTTTGACAATAATATAGACTAGCATTCCCTGACTTGATGCTAGTGCAACATTAAGTAATGAGGATCAGTAATGTAATAGCAAATTCAATAAAACTAGTATCTATGTTATTCTTTATGACATAAGAATGATATATCTTTTTGAATTATCGAAATCGGACCATTACTTATGAAGATATTAAGTAATAAACATTTGCCGTTCCGGCCGCTAAAAATTAATGTCCGCGGGAGCGTGTGACGTCACTCCTACGGAACCGAGCGCAGTCTGCATTCATATTTCACTATTCGGCGGAGCTGCGACGCGGTTGGTCACTATATTTGGCAATTTATTTTACGTAAAGTGTTGTTAGAGTGTGTTTTGTGATATTTGAGTATAAAACGTCCTAAAATATGAGTATTAATAAAGTAGAGGCTGGTTTTGTGCGAGCTCAGTCAGATAATCTTCCAAAGGTGGATTCTTTCGTGACATTTGATTATCTCAGTAATCTAGTTCTAAGTTAATCTACGTTATTATTCTATATAATGTACACGTTACAATGGTGTATAATTCTCATACTATTTTATTCTCCCAAGTTGATAAATTTAGCAAAAGAAATGGTCGAGTGCCGTTTGTTTGTTTACGATCGGTTTCTGGTTTGTGTACGTTTTTTAATTTTTTTAAGTATGAAAATGTAGGTTTAAAGCATATATATTATTTAAGTTTATTCTCTATACGCTAACGTAACCAATGGTGTTTTTTATTTTGAAATTGCTATAATACTTTTCTTTTGGCAAACGTTTTTATCGGGAAAGATCCGCGGCATTTTAGACGCGCTGACAATCGGCTGCGCTGCGACGTAAGTCCCACATCACGGCTCGCGAACGCCTTCGTGCAAGTGGTTAAGATATTGATTTAAAATCTTTAGGCCTCCACACAATCGGCTATTATCGCGGTGAATCGCTGTACATTGCTGTGAACTCTCAAAAACTCTTGAGAGTTTTTCATCCAACGCAGCAATGTATAGCAAATCACCGCGATCATCGGTGATTGTGTGGAGGCAGCAGTAGGTAGGTGTAAAAAATAATGAATATAATGTATTGGTACAGAAATCTTGATAAACAAATGTTGTTTTCGTTCATTCCTATGCGGATCATTTCGCGGATGGCTATTTAACCAACTTGCGCTTTATTTAGTTCATAGTTCCCTATATACTTGTCGATCTATAACGGAAACCTTAATATTGGTTTTCAATGGCTATTTTTTGCCACCTCGTTCATTGTTACAAATAATTCATTCAGTATGTACCTACTTAGGATGGCTTGAAAAAATCATCATCAATCATCTCTTTACAACAGGATACCATTTTGAAGAAGTTTTGCGTTTTTCGGCACGTTAAAAATAATTTTTCTAAGGTAATAATAGAAGTATTTGTACATTTTGGCACTATACAATATTAATACATGTTTGAAAAGGTGAATTAGACACAAATCGGACACTTAATTTGTTTGAAAGTCACAATTAATCAAACAAAACACTGCGCGCCATACTGCTGCCAACGGCTAACCGTAGGAGTGACGTCACAGCTATCGCGGCGACCGCTCGGTGAACTTCGCTAGTAATTTGGTCATAACTTCGTCAATTTTTATCGTAGATCAAAAATTTTTGCACTGTATGTTAAGGATTACTTAGCTCTACAAATCTGCATTGTCAACTAAAAACGTTACGGATCCTCATTGTTAAAATTTACATGCCTAGGAGGACTCGCAGGACGTAGGCGTTTTCTGCGACCTTGATACTCTTGAGCTGATCTACTACGCAATTCGTGGGAAAGCTCACGCGCTTTTCTTGCCTATCTTTCGAATAGAAAAAAATAAGCGGCTCAATGTCATCTGAGACAGTCAATGGGCGTGCAGGGTTAAATACTGGGTCCCTTTTTGTTTCTTGCTTACATTAATAATCTCCTGGTGTCTGAGATCACGGATGTTAAATGTTTTTCGACATCAATAAGAAGGACTCTAGTATATGTTAAAGATAGTAAAGTCACTATTGGATCTTCTCGACGACAGTCGCTCCGACGACCTCCCCTTTTACGGGTGGGAATTCATCGAATGACTCCTGACGCTATGGCTGGAGCGGGTGAGAGTTTCAGACGGTTACTGACTAAAAACCATCCATGTACCTTCCATAACCCTTTCGTGGTCCGGGGCCGCGGTAACTCTTTAGAACATCCCACAGCTACGGTAGGCTACGGCCCTGGGGGTGGGCCCCGTCAATTATGCTGATGTCTCTTTGAGTTGCGCATGGAACACGGACGCGCCGTCGACACTGGCCTGGTCCTTAGTGATCGGCGAGCCACCCATTGCTCACCGTCCGCAAGCCCGAGCCTACGGCGACCAGGAGTCGTCTCGCGGCACCCGACGCCCGTGACGGCTGAACCGTGAGTTCTGTCTGTCCCTCACGCGACCGGCCTTCTCCTTTTCACGCATGACTGTCGCATAGAAGGGTCACCTCCTTCTGTGCAGCGAAATTCTCTCTCGTTCCGGACCATGGCTCGAAAGGCCAAGGCCAAACGCGAGAGGTCACCGTCGCCTATCACCTCTACGAGGACACGGCGGTACTCCGCCCAAGCGGGGCAGACGTAGTCGTTTGGATCCCACAGATTGACCAGGAGCCACTTGAAGTCAGCCCCGGCCTGCTCCAGTTTGGGAGCCAAACGACGAAAGTGTTTTGTGAAGTGCCACCGGCTGTTAGGACGAGTCCTAGGACTCGTCGAGCGTCGAATCGCTGACTCGACGCCAATGTGAAACCCTCCTACCGTGAGTTTGAATCTCGATGTAGGCTTATTCCGACGGCCATGAAACCACATGGCCTAGGACTTATGCAAAGCCACTTTGAGACCCAATCTTCTAGACAACTGTCTCAGCTCCGCGTGTCACCACGTCGGCCGCCGCCTGTTACGACCTCCCCTGAGCCGGAGAACCAGTATCGGCGTGGTGTGCTACGTTGACACTTGCCGTCGCCGCTAGGAGGTTCAGCCCGCAGCACCCAGTCGTAGCCAATGTTCTACAGAAGAGGCCCAGAACCGGTCTATTGTTAAATCTATAGCTACGCCCGCGCTAGGTTCCAAAATGGTTTCTTTCGCGGCCTGGGGCGGCCAAGACTGCAAATCGTCCACTTGTTGTAAACCCTAACTTCCTAACTAATATCCTAGTCCGAATTGAATTTATTTGTTTCGTTTCCACTGTAAATGGCTGAAACGATTTGGATGTTTGGTATGGAGGTAGATGTTACCCTGAAGACAGTTATAGGCTACTTTTTATCCATGTGCCTTTAGGAGTTCTCTTGAGACGTGAGTGAAACCGCGGGAAACAGCTAGTAATGTTATAAATGCGAAAGTGAGTTTGTTTGGTTGAATCAATTTGGATAAAATTTGGTATAAAGATACGAAGAAACCCTGGTCGTGTCAGGATGCGATTGATACTTCGGGAAACAGCTAGTAAAAAAACTAATAAATAAAACCTGAGTTTTTATAACACTACACTAAAATTTATATGCCTATGTTTTTGCAGTCACTAGTTGGCGCCACTGGAGAGTAAGTTCCTATGAGACAACAGAAAAATAGCTCAAAACTCTACAATATTTTTTTTCAACCACTAAACGGCACAATATTTGCAAATCAGGAATGGCACAATGTTTGCAAATTCGAACAATTATCAAATAATTCGTAAAAAACCGCTATAAAAGTGTTAAAGTGAAAGATCTCTTTCATGAGACCTTATTCTACACTAGCGCCTCTATGAGCGAATTTAATAGAATTAATTCTGATAGGATGTTTTTCGTATGACAATACTGGCAACACTGCCATGTTCCATCTATTCTATCTTTCATTGTTCATGCCATTGAAATCGTGATTTTTGTAGCTTACATCTTCAGATCACGAGGAAATCAAGATAAGTTCTTTGAGTTGAAAGTGCTTAAATTTCTACAAAAAAATGGCTTTACACGTACCGAAAGCTCCGGGGGTACCCCAAATGTTAAAAGAAGGAGCACGGGTAAGTATCAACACATAACCAAAAACTATAGCGCCCACTCCGGGCAATTCATATGTTTTAAAATTCTCGAATACCTGCTTGAATTTAGACTACATGGGCCCAATTTCATGTTAAACTTGATGCTCGCTGTAAAAATTAAGTTATTAGATTATAAAAAATGAGGGTCTATCATAGCATTAACTTTTATTACTTCAAGCAATTTTTTTATAAAATCCTTACTCATGTCCCGGCCTGTACCATACATATGCTACATTAATATGAGAAATGTTTTAAAATTATAAATGTACTTCCCGTATTCAGGTACTGTCACAAAGTAAACTTATATTTTGTTCCTAGATGTTCTCTGGTCTGGAAGAAGCAGTTTACCGTAATATAAATGCATGTAAACAATTTGCCCAAAGTGTTCGTTCAGCTTATGGCCCGAATGGCATGAATAAAATGATTATCAACCACATTGATAAGCAGTTTGTTACAAGTGATGCTGGTACCATTATCAGAGAACTTGATGTTGAACATCCTGCTGCTAAATTGATGGTGTTGGCCAGTCAAATGCAAGACTCGGAAGTTGGGGATGGTACTAACTTTGTAATAGTCTTCTCTGGAGCCTTGTTGGAAGCAGCAGAAGAATTGCTACGTTTGGGTGTAACACCTAGTGAAATTGCTGATGGTTATGAAAAAGCCCTTGAAAAATGTATGGAAATTCTTCCGGGACTAGTTTGTGAAGAAATAAAGGATTGCAAAAATGTTCAAGCTGTAATCAAGGGTATAACTCCATCAATCATGTCTAAGCAGTATGGTTATGAAGACTTTATTGCCGAACTGGTAGCCAAGGCTTGTATTGCAATACTTCCTGAAAAAACCACCTTTAATGTTGATAATGTGAGAATATGCAAGGTAAGCTATACTACATACATATTACACTACATAAATGAACAGTTGTTGATTAAATAGTATTTAAAACAAAGTAAAGAAAGAATAGATAATAATTTAATCTATGACATAAAAGATCAAAACTTCATAATAAAAAATATTTTTTCATTCTAGATTCTTGGATCGGGTCTGCTGCAGTCTGAGGTTCTTTCTGGTATGGTATTTAAACGAGAGGTTGAAGGAGATGTACCATCTGCTACAAAAGCTAAAGTAGCTGTATACTCATGCCCTGTGGATATCACACAGACTGAAACTAAGGGAACAGTATTGATCAAATCAGCTGATGAACTTCTAAACTTCAGTAGGGGCGAAGAGTCTCAACTAGAAAAACAAATCAAAGATATTGCTGATTCTGGAGTTAAAGTTGTTGTTGCTGGTGCTAAGTTTGGCGATATGGCTTTGCATTTCTTGAACAAGTATGGTGTGATGGCTGTTCGTCTCAACTCTAAGTTTGACATCCGCCGCCTGGCCAAGACTGTAAATGCAACTGTAAGTAATCAATCTTATGAACTCAATCCCAGCATTATTTGGGATTGCCACTTTAGTTGTTCCTAAGTATAATAAACTGGTTTTAAAAAATAACAATGTTTTAAGGTACTGCCAAGACTTACAACACCTACTGCTGAAGAGCTTGGGTATTGTGACTCTGTTGGTGTAGAAGAACTAGGAGACACGCGTGTTGTTTGCTTCCGCATGGAGAGCTCAGAATCACGCATATCCACAGTTGTTATCAGAGGTTCTACAGATAATTACATGGATGACATTGAAAGAGCTATTGATGATGGTGTCAACACATTCAAGGGAATTGCCAGGGATGGAAAGTAAGTATTATTTTATTTATTCCCGGATAAATGGACCATGTCCTCATCTTAATTATTTTATTACTTAAATTATAACAAGTAAAAAAACTTGTATAATTATTTCTTTGTATTTTTTACAGATTTTTACCTGGTGCAGGTGCAACAGAAATTGAATTGGCTCAGCAACTCCTTCAGTACGCTGACACACTGCCGGGCTTAGAACAATATGCTGTAAGAAAGTTTGCTGTAGCTTTGGAAAGCATCCCACGTGCCTTAGCAGACAACTCAGGTGCAAATGCTACAGAAGTTGTTAACAATATCTACAAGGCTCATAAGGTAAATATATTTTTTTAATGGAGGTGTCATAAGTGACTATTAGTCCTTTGGTAGGTTATTATTGAAATGATGTAGGTGAAGTACTGGGCCATTAATTACCGCACTATGTACTATGGTCCTAGATGTTAAGGCTACATAATGTACTAATTAGATAGCAGCAAAAAAGAAATTAATAAAAAAACAACTAGAAAATAACATTGTGGGTAACAAATGAATATGAGTCCTGTTCCTTAAAAGAGGCCTTACTTCATCCGGATTTTTTGTGGGAAAAGGCTGGGCAGATTATAATATTGCTGATAGTTACCATTGATATCCGAGCAGTGCGGTACATCGCAAAGCTACGCAGCGCCCCCTCCCTCCCCCTAGATACTTGATCATTATTTTGATGTACTTTAAAACTATGACATAGAAATTAATGTTGTCAAGGGCAATTTTATTGCAAAATTAAATACTTTTAATTAATAACGTATTTATTTACATAAGGATTTCTAAAAAACCTTCGGAAATAATGTATTATTTAAGTGCAAAGATTACCAAAAAAAGCCTATGGCGGTAAAGTCTGTACCAATTGATTTTAAAAAATGTTAACAAAATCATAACCTATTTGTTTCTAATTTTCCCACATAGATAAATAAAATGTCTTTAAATAATGAATGGTGATGTGATGAGCATGAAATTCATTCATTTCTGTGTCAAAACAAAGTAGGTTACGACTTTGTTTACATTTTTCGTAAAATCAATTGATAAGAATAATTTATTAGTCCACTGTTACAATCTTCACAATAAAATCTAAATAATTCTAACCTTAATTATTGTAACT
Organism: Pyrrhia umbra; assembly: GCA_963891755.1. NCBI lineage: Eukaryota > Metazoa > Arthropoda > Insecta > Lepidoptera > Noctuidae > Pyrrhia > Pyrrhia umbra. The sequence continues at coordinate 7,504,190 of OY982925.1, forward strand.
AGAATAAAAATACACAATGTTTAAACAACGGTCTCCAAACTAGGCAATGCCTGTATCTTGGTGACTATAGTTTCTTTGATGTTCCACTCTTATCGGCACCTATATGGTGCGTTAGTACAAGCACAAAGATAAATAAAATAACAAAAACTGAAATTAATAAAACAAGTCCCGTATTAGTCTAGATAGAATTTTGTTAAAATGTCTACCTACGCCAGTGTAGATTTAACAATCGGGTATTTTAATTTTTTGAATTTATATTTTTTGTACAATAACCCACAGCATTCAGTTATTCATTTTGTTTATGCCTTTTTTCCAGGAGGGCAACAAAAATGTAGGATACGACATTGAATCTGAAAATAACGGTGTATGTGACGCGAAGGAGAAAAACATATTAGATTTATATGTCTTAAAGCATTGGGGACTCAAATACGCTGTTGGCGCAGCTGCAACTATTCTCAAGGTGGACCAAATTATTATGGCTAAGAGAGCAGGAGGGCCAAAACCGAAAGCACCTGCAGGAAGTGATGATGAGTCTTAAAATTACAATTAATATTTATATACTCGCAAAGTATTTTAGTTAAGGTTTTAAAATAACAAAATGTTCACCTGCATTTAATTTTAAAGAAAATATAATTTGCTTTGAATAACTCACAAAAGGCCTCAATTCTGTTATATTGCATTATTTTTTTTGGTGTAATGTTTTGTTCATTATGTAATAATGAAATAAAAAAGAAACATAATATGCTATCCTTCATCACGAATAAATAATTACTAAATAACAAAAAAACATATTTCAATTAAAATCCTCCTCTATTGTACCTACCTATGTTATTTAAATTTAAGTTTGTGTAAAATGACCTAATGGGCAGATAGTAACAGAATCAGTCTGGAAGAAATTTCTTTGTAACTTAGACCAAAGATGTACAATCGTACATCTTTGACTTAGACAAACTTCCTAAAAACCGGCCAAGTGCGTGTCGAGCCACGCATAGTTGGTAGTCGGTTCCGTAATTGCCTATTTTAAGCTATGATAGTTTTTTTTCTTTTAAGTTCCGTCATATATCTACGTCTTTTATATATATATATATATACAACGTGTAAAAAAAATAAGCAATAATATTTAAGGGTATGTACATATATCAAGTAGAGATGCTTCTGACAAAATCTTATTATTAAATCTGTTAACTTTTTAGGGTTCCGTAGTCCGACAAGGAACCCTTATAGTTTCGCTCTGTCCGTCTGTCTGTCTGTCTGTCTGTCCGCGGCATAGCTCCGTGGTTTTTGTTATTAGAAAGCTGAAATTTGGTATGAATATGTATATTGATCACGCCGAGAAAGTGGTAAAATAAAATTTTGAAAAATATTTTTTTTTAGGGTAGCTCCCAAACATGTAAAGTAGGGATGAATATTTTTTTTCTCGCGTACCCCTTCGTGTGGGGTATCGTTAGATAGGTATTTCAAAAATATTATGGGTGTGTGAAGACCATTTTTCAGTTAAGCGAGCCATGTGCGAAATATCTAGATTTTAAGTGAATTTTTTCGTTCGATACGAGTTACCCCCCCCCCTCTAACTTTTGAATGGCTGTACCTAGAAATGTGAAAAAAATCACAGACGTAGTACATGTAATGAAATTATAAGGAAAACTATCACGGCTAAGTAGGCTTAACCGGTTACAGAGCTATAGTCGACTAACTAACTCCTAATACGGAACCCTACTGCGCGTGGCCCGACACGCACTTGGCCGGTTTTTTTTTCCATAATTTTTTTTCACTAAATTTTATTAGGCTTATTAGGCTAGTTGACGAATAGGTAGAAAATAAGGGGTAACTTATTTGCGAACTCGGCATTATTGATCTTCAAATTTGAGTTTATTAACCAATTTTTAGGGATGTAACATATTTTTTTTAACAAAAACCGGCCAAGTGCGTGTCGGGCCACGCGCAGTAGGGTTCCGTAGTAGGTCTCAGTTAGTCGACTATAACTCTGTAACCGATTAAGCCTTCTTAGCCGTGATAGTTTTCCTTGTAAGTTCATTACATGTGCTACGTCTGTGATTTTTTTCACATTTCTAGGTACAGCCATTCAAAAGTTAGAGGGGGGGGTAACTCGTATCGAACAAAAAAATTCACTTAAAATCTAGATATTTCGCAAATGGCTCGCTTAACCGAAAAATGATCTTCACATACCCATAATATTTTTGAAAGACCTATCTAACAATACCCCACACGAAGGGGTACGCGAGAAAAAAAATATTCATCCCTACTTTACATGTTTGGGAGCTACCCTAAAAAAAAATATTTTTCAAAATTTTATTTTACCACTTTCTCGGCGTAATCAATATACATATTCATACCAAATTTCAGCTTTCTAATAACAAAAACCACGGAGCTATGCCGCGGACAGACAGACAGACAGACAGACGGACAGAGCGAAACTATAAGGGTTCCTTGTCGGACTACGGAACCCTAAAAACTGTTACTTCTTTTTGTTCTAAAACTATAAGATCCCATAAGATTTCCAGTTCCTAATACGGCGTAAAAGATTTGTTATCACCGAATGTGTAGCCCGCTTAAATTTTATTGCTTATTTTTTTTACACGTTGTATATCTAGGCGCAACCATTCAAAAGTTAGGGTGACGCTCAATCTTACAAAAATATGCAGTTTGAAGCAGGATATTTCGAAAACGTTTTTGAAAGAACTAGGAATCCCAAAATAACCCACAACGCCGGTATATAGAAAAGAAAAAAAAGCATTCCCACTTTACGTGTAGGTATGGGAGATACTTGAAAATATAGTTTACAAAATTTTATTTTAGCACTGTCGGCGGGATCATTATGCATCAGCATATCCATACTAAATTTCAGCTTTCTAGCAGGCCTGTCCCACTCCCCGTGTAGTTTTTTTTTTTTTTTTTTTTGTGTATGGCGTCTCGCAGGTCAACCTAGAAGGTTGTCGACTGCTTAACCGGGCTTGCCTGTGAAGTGCCTTAAATAAATTTAGGGCCTCCAGCCAGGGCTTAACTTACAAAACTAAGCGACTACACGCTAAGGGCACCCCCTAGTGGGGTACGGGCCTCGGCTTAGGGCGTCGCTGGGGGAGGACAGCAAGGGACAGGCTGGATCAGAATATATTTTGATTATTATAATCGGGAATTTTAAAGCTATTAGCTCAGCTCGCGGGCTGGCTCGTCGAGCTAGGGTCGGGAGGGCATGGACAAGGTCGTCGCGACGGACCTCGGCGGCGAGGTCGATACGAACGCGGTCTGTGTTTGTGTAGAGTGCTAGTGGACCTACTGCTCTCTTGGAAGAGGGTTATAGCGTCATCGGGTATGGTGAGAGTATGCCTCGGGCGGCGAATTTTACTGATCTGGGAGGGTGCGTATCCGGCGGCCGATACGACCAGAGGGTTAGGATGCTTTTCGGCAGCATCAAAGTAATGCTTGGCGGCACGTTTCATGAACTGTTGGATGGTGGGCAGTTTGAGATCGAGATGGAGACTCCCCGTGTAGGTATCAAAAATGTACCTACGCACAGCGGCCTATCCGAGACGGCTAGTCACTGGGGCCTCACGCGCGAGCCGTGAGTGACGTACGCGCAAGATTTGTTCCTTTGATTATATACGTATCTACTTCATTTGTTCGTTTCAATTATTCGTAAGTTTTTAGGAACGGGCCTGGACTAATCTGTTTGCATCGTAAGTCATTCCGGTGACCGTGTGATACGATTTGAAACGTCTTTTGTTGACAAAGGTATTAATAGTAAGGCGGCGTAATTCAACATTATTTGAGTAATATAAGGCCTGTGTCTCTTTTCGTGAAGGTATCAAAAACGTAAGTAGGTATGTATGCACAAATGTATTAGAATTAAAGTACTGTTAACACCTACCTTACGTTTTTATTTTGAAAGTCATTTGTTTTCTAGAGTACTACAAAAATGGTAATTCAGTATTTAAATTAATTTATTTTTTAAAAGGAGACAACCCTGTTTTCGTTAGAAAAGGTAAGCGTTACGCGCTAGAAAGAGACGCAACTTCTAGGTAACTATAAGCGTAGGTAATTACGCGCTGCGCGATCTGAATTGAACTTAATCGTATCGTCGCTAAAGTCTATATTTCTTTAGATGACTTTTCAAAGTGGCTCTTCTGTACTTGTACTATTATGTATTCTGTGTTTCTAGTATATAGAACGTCTGAGCGCCTCACGATCAATACGTCTAAGTAGCAAAACGTCCAAATACTCAAAATGTCTATGTAGCAATACATCTAATTAGTAAATTGTCCATATAGCAAAACGTCCAATTATCGAAATGTCTATGTAGCAGAACGTCCAATGAGCAAATCGTCTATTTCTCATAATGCCTGGACACTCAAGTACGAAATATTAGGATATTTTTTTTAAATCAGTTAAACCCTCTGCTTGACCAGATTATGTCATACGTACGCTAACGCATTTTATACATAAAAAATTACAATCAAAATACAAAGAGAATACAATAAATACTATCAATAAAACAAAATATCAAAGACAAAGAAATACTCGTTTAGTGCTGCCCAATTTTTTTTTCTTTGCGTAGGTATTTTGCATTCTGCCTAATCAATAATCGAATACAATAAAAAAAGTTGAAACTGTATAAAATTAAATAAAAACTTTTTGATTTATTTTAAAAACAATTATTTATTCCTATATTATAATATTTGTAAATACTGCAATAAAACTAAAACTTTTGACAACAAAAATATAATTTTATTACTTAAAAAAAATATAAATAAGGAATTATTTGATGCAAAAAATTGACGCGGTTATGAGGTCACGTGTAACTTTTTGACTTCAAAATATATAATACCCACATTTTAGTTTTTTTTTGTTCTTTTTACAGTTCCGTAGTCGACAAGGAACCCTTATAGTTTCGCCATGTCCGTCTGTCTATCTGTCCGCGGCATAGCTCAGGGGTTATTTGGACTAGAAAGCTAAAATTTGGTATAGTAGTACTTATATAATATATAATATGTATATTGATCACGCCGACAAAGTGGTAGGTAAATAAAATTATGGAAAATATTTTTTTAGGGTAGCTCCTGAACACGTAAAGCGGAGTTTTTTTTATCAATCTTTTAATAGTATTGGCCACTTATAACTGAAATGCTGCAATAAAAAAAAATGACATTTAAATTGTCATTGTTTAATGATTAGCTTTATTCGTTTCCCGTGTGAGAGCTTTTTAGCGTTGCTGAAAATGGATGAAACACCACAATTTGTTTTTATCGAAAGTCAAAAGAAAAAACGTGTGCTGCTGTTGAACGGTTACAGGTACAATTTGAATGTTACTAATAAAGGAGGCGCAATGAATGTAGTGCTTCTGTAACAATTAACAGAAATGAAGACAGGATAATTCGTCAGTTAAAAGAACACAGTTGCAAACCTAATTTCAATAAGAATAAAGTTGACCAAGTGATGGACAAATGCAAAAAAATAGTTTGTCAAAAAGCGAAACCAATTCAGAAATTGTTCGAGAGAGAATTTGCAAAAATTGATGACATTGAACAAGTACCAGATTTAAATTCAAAGAAGGACACATTATTCAGAGCTCGTCGCAAATTTTTGAACGTTACTAAAACTGAATTTCAAAATTTAAACGATGTTGAGATTCCTACAATTTTAGCCGACAAATTTCTTGTTTGTCAAGACGGTTGTGACAACAATAAAATATTAATATTTTCAACAAATGCCAGTAGACAATGCATGAAGACCCTAAAAAATATATTATATTTTATAGATGCCACTTTTAAAGCGGTACCCAAGCCATTTTACGAATTATTAAGCATACACGTTGATTTAAATAGTTGTGATGAAATAACTAGTGTTATGGGAGTTATATATGCGTTACTTCCTGACAAGAAACAAGAAACCTACGAACGCTTGTTTGGCCTTATTAAACAGCATTTAGAAATAGATATGCCGACAGTAAAATGTGATTATGAGATAGCTCTGATCAATGGCATAAAAAAAGCTTTTTCAAGCACTATGATAAGAGGCTGTTATTATCACTTCAACAAGGCGGTTTGGAAAAAAGCGTCTACATTGGGTCTTACTGAAAACAAGGAGAGTCGAGAAACCATTAGGGTATGTTCGAATTTACCTTTGTTACCTCATAAATATATTACGGAATGTTGGACAAGCATCGTTGAAACGACCTCAGAAAGCGAAGATATGAAGGCATTTTTAACTTATTTTGAAAGACAATGGTTACAATCTCTCGCAGATATTATAAGCTGTCCGAGCACCGATAACTTTCGGACCAATAATGCTCTGGAAGGCGATTAAACACCTACATAAAACCGAAGCCAACGCTGCTTTTATTCTTAGATGCTCTTAGAAAAGAAGCTCGGTGGCAAGACCGTAAATTTAAGAATATTTTGTTTGAAGGCAATAGAAGGAGAAGGATAGATATTCTTTTCAATGTAAAATACAAAAGAGAACTAAAAAAGCTAAAGGGAAAAAAATATACTCCGTTAGATTTTCTAAAAAATTTTGGTTATATCAAAAGGATTCTGAATTCATAGCTAGGTATTAGGAATACAAAATCCTAAAGCTATATTTTCCATAAGCTTTTTCAGTTCTTTTATCGCGCTATTATATATTATAGTTTTAGTTCTCATATAAACATGATTATTATAGTATTAATTTAAAAAATGTGTTTTAATAAAACTTACCTAAAATAAAATAAAAATGGTCCAGTGCGAGCCGGACTCGCTCACGGGTTCCAGGTTTTAAGTTACAAGTTTGTTAAGTTACAATTTCCTATTTAGTTTTTACGATCGCATAATTAAGTTTGTTTCTAAAGGTAAAAATGATGATTCAAAACAGTTTTTTTAGTTCATAGCTTTATTTTTCCTGTAATGTTTGGTAATGCTATTGGGTATCAAACCTAATTATTTCAGATTTAATATTTCACGAACTTTGGAAATAAGGGGTATTTTTTGTTTTGTTTTTTTTTTTATTATTAGATAATTAAAATATTTGAAAAGAAATCCTCAAAAAATATATGAGTAGTGTGCAGGCCAAGCCCTTTTATATGATACCCCACAAAATACGTTAAAAGATTGAACCCCACTTACCCCCACTTTTTCCGTAAAAGCTATATTATTTTTCATATTTTTTCATTCACAATATGTATGGACATTCTTTATAATTATTTTCAAATTTAAAGCATTAGTAGTTACTGAAATAATCAGTTGTGTGGGTTCCGAACTTCGGAAATGAAAACAGGTTCATTTTAATCAACAAGATTTCATCTTATGTCAGTTGTGTTTGGAGCCTCCATTAAAGTGCGTAAAGCCTGTTTTAGGACTCTCCGCTCTTCATGCATTAGTGGTATTTACAAAATACTTGATTATTTCTATTTAACCATTTTTATACAAATAAAATAACTTAAAACTATAATGGTTTTATTTAAAACTTAAAGTTTCGGTAAGTAGACATCCCCAGTAAAGTCATAATAATCTATTTACGGCTGCATAAAAATTTAAATTGTTTTGTTTTATATAATTAGTTGACATATTTTTTATGATTGTTGTGTTTTATATGATTACGACTGTACTCGAAAAAAGTTAGACGATTTGCTCATTGGACGTTCTGCTACATAGACATTACGATAATTGGACGTTTTGCTATATGGACAATTTACTAATTAGACGTATTGCTACATAGACATTTTGAGTATTTGGACGTTTTGCTACTTAGACGTATTGATCGTGAGGCGTCTGAGCTATGCCGCTTTCAGGCGGACATAACGAAACTCTACGGGACGAAATCGCCGCTAGAGGCGCTAGTGTAAAGTCAAGAAATGTCAAATGTAAGAGGTATTTCACTGCGAGCACGTTTATCGCGGATTTCTACAAATTATTGATGTTTATTATAAATATTGTGCCATTCCTGATGAATCATGACAGTTAAGCTTTATAACTAAATAAATGTTAAGAAAAGTTAAGAACAGGTGCCAAATAAGTATGTAGTCCTTAAAAACAGCTTATTAAAAGTTAGTTGTAGTAGTTACTATCTACTGTATGCTAGTGTATTTATTACAGCGTACGTATCTATTAAAAGTATGTATTCCAGTTTTGAGCTATTTTTCTGTTAACTCACAAGATCTTACTCAACAGTGGCGCCAACTGGTGACCGCAAAACGATAGCCCCCATTATGTTCGTACTATAATGTAATATTGATTGTCTTTTGTTCTAGGTTTTGTTTTTTTCGTGTACACTTTAGTACCATTTTTTCATTTATAAAATTAATAAAAACTTGTTATTCATA